>OZ038392.1:40898977-41498977 GCA_964036045.1 Eutreptiella sp. 'Long Island Sound 2002'
CGTGTTGCATATAAGCCTAAGCCGAGTGCTGAGGACATTTCTGGTGCATGTGACGCGGCTACTTCATTGCGAAAGGTGTTGCATGCGTTGGATGCGCCATGCACTCCATGGATGCATGTGTGGACGTGCCATGTGCCACAGTTTTTGCGCAGATGGGGTACCCTTGAGCCTTTCCTTTGCCATGGCTTTGAAGGCCGTTGGCGAGACTTGAAGGCTGAGATTAAACTATCTACTCATGGGCAATGGAAGGGGGCAAAGTGTGGCTTTGAGACGGTCATCCAATATAGTATTGCAACTTGGTCTCTACTCAAACTACAAGTGCCTCTTGTGGGGAGATCATTCCATGTTCCTAAGACATATGGCTCTGCAATGTGGGATGAATTTGTGAAATATGTTCGACAACAAACCAAGGACCGCAATGCATCAGAGTAGTTGTGATGTACCCTTCCCTTGTGATGTGCATGCACGTGAGTGTATTTGTGCGCATGCTCACCTACACGCGCACGCCAAAAAAAACAGCTCAAGTGTAAGAATCAACGCCAAAAAAACACCTGCAGTTTTTGGAAAATGCGCCAAAAATGACAGTTCAAGTGTATGATTCTGAGTTACTTGGGCAAGAATACGGGTGGGAACAAAACATGTGTGTGGACGGTGATAGGTGATCAAAACCCTACCTATGAACCATATGGATATGGAGCGCAAAAGGTGCAAAAACGGGCCAAAAACACCTCAAATCTACATCGTTCATCACATTCTTATGCCCGTAGTATCATAGTTTATGTAGTTCTTATCATTCAAATGCATACAATACCAACCCAAGCCCCAAACATGTGTGTGGACGGTGATAGGTGATCAAAACCCTACCTATGAACCATATGGATATGGAGCACAAATGGTGCAAAAACGGGCCAAAAACACCTCAAAACTACATTGTTCATCCCATGCTTGTGCCCGTAATATCATATTTTATTTCTTACCCAGCATTCAAATGCTTACAATGCCATCCTATGCCCCAAACATGTGTGTGGACGGTGATAGGTGATCAAAACCCTACCTATGAACCATATGGATATGGAGCGCAAAAGGTGCAAAAACGGGCCAAAAACACCTCATGCACCTCATGTTCATTGTTCATCCCATTCTTATGCACATAGTATCATATTTTATGTAGTTCTTATCATTCAAATGCATACAATACCAACCCAAGCCCCAAACATGTGTGTGGACGGTGATAGGTGATCAAAACCCTACCTATGAACCATATGGATATTGGGCCCCATGGTGCATGAGAAAGGGATGAATAGCCTAGAATAAAGGCAAAACATCGCTTGTCATGTAGGCTTCTACCAATGGTGATGACAATTTGTTCATATATCACCTCTATACCACCTCTTCCAGCCCTGTAAGGCCCTCTACATGGCGTCCATAGACCCTATAACCATGAAAAAGAGTGGTTATTGGCTAGAAAAGTGTGAATTTCTCAAAATCTGTGCCTGCCAATCTGGATTTTTTTAGGTCAGCAGCAAGGTATTGATCTCGGGGACACGCTCATGCCTTTACTTTGCTTCCAACTGCGAAAAAAAGTGGACTTTTTGGCGATTTTCTATTGCGCACGGCGGTCGGGAATCTGAAACTCGCGTACGCGGCAGTTGCTGACAGTTGATCTGTGGGTCCAGCTCCAGCGACAGCATAATTTTGTTAAAATTTTGAGAAAACACAAAAACAACAGTACTACTGTGTGCAGTTTGATATCTTTGTTCTGAAAATGCATGACTTTGAATTTTGGGGGGGAAAAGCTGCTAAAATCATAGGTGAAGGGGTCCAAGGGCCATACCCGCAACACCAACCCCACCACTACCGACGCCACCACCACCAGCGGCCCCACCACCACCACCACCAACACCGACCCCGCCACTACCACTGCCCACCACCCTACCCCACCGGGCCACAACCCCCCGTGCACGAACAGCACCAGCGAATGGGATGGCAGCCACCGAGCGCTCCACCCGCATACCCCACATACCACCAGGGGCCAGCCCCCCGTACCAGCCACCCCCCCCGTACCAGGAACCGTATCCCCCCGGCCAGCACGTCCACGCCGAAGGGGCCCCCCAGGCCCAACCCCGCCACGGACAGTCACTCGACCCATACCACCAGCCGCTGCCGCCACCACACCCCTACGTGGCGGATCCATGGACGACGGGGGGACCTCCCCCCCCCTGCTCAGTACCAGGCGGCACCACGCGAGGCCCCCCAGGACCCGCCGACGCCTCCTGACTGGCCCGACTCGAGGGATGAGGCCCGGTCCCGCAAACGGCGGCACTCCCGCTCCCCCCCCGAACAGCACACTCGCCCCCGACGCCCACACTCCGCACACCGCCACCGCGCCTCAATGACCAACTCGCGCCGCTCCCGCTCCCCCAGGTGCCACCACGACCCCCCAGGACCCCGCTCCCGCCGCTCCCGCTCCCCCGGGCGCCACCACGAGCGCCTACGCCCCCCCATGTCCACCTCCCCCTCCCCCCTCCGGCCGTACACGACCCCCACCCCCAGCCCCCGCCACCACCGCTCCCGCTCCCCCCGGCGCCGCCAGGCACGCCACAGCCGCCCCACCTCCACCTCCCCCTCCCCCCACAGGCCCCGCCGGGCTCCCCGATCCCCCCGCCGCCCATACCCATCCACCACCCCCAGCCCCCGCCACCACCACTCCCGCTCCCCCAGGCACCGCCACCGCCGCCCCATGTCCACCTCCCCCTCCCGTCCCCCCCTCCGCCCGTACCCGTCCTCCACCCCCAGCCCCCGCCACCGCCACTCCCGCTCCCCCAGGCACCGCCACCCCCACCACCACCACAGGTCCACGTCCTCCCCCCGCCCCTCCAGAGCCCCGGGCACGGACCCCTCTCCCCCCCAGGCCCCCGCCCACCTCGCCTGGTGGTCTGCCCCCACTTTGCAGGAGCTCCGCCGCTGGGTGAAGTGGGCCGGGGGAGCGGGAAGGCAAGATGGAGTGCACATGGTACATAACTCCGCCACCCCTACACCCCCCAAGCCCTCCGCCCATGGCTCCAGGCCACCCACCCCCAGGCCTGGGCCATCGGCGGCCCCTCCCCACCCCGCCACAACCACACCAGGAAGGGGAAGGACAAGGGCAAGGGGAGGGCAAGGGACACCAAGGGGCACTCAGGCAAGAGGGCACGGAGGGGCCCGAAGTGAGGGCAGGCACCCATAGGGACAGGGCGCCGGAAGAGACACCACATGGGGGCAGGAAACCACCCAAGAACCCGAAAGGGGCAGGAGCGGAGACCGAAGCACGGAGGGCACCACATCAAACGCCACGACCCACACCTAGGAAGGGCACCACGACGGGGGGACCAGCTCCGCCCCACCCCCACCGAACGCCGCACGACTCCCGGGGGCGCACCCCCCAACACGCACCGTCGAAGCAAGCATCGGACGCCATGCGGATCACACCAGCGCACACCCACCGGCCACCGGAAACCACACGGAGAATGGAGGGCACACCTACACGGGGAGAACGGGCCACACCCACAGAGGAAGCCGCAGGGAACGCTGCCGCACGGCGCACCACCACGCCCTCACCGCCAGGCGACGACCCCGGCCGCCACAAGGGCCACCTCACAAGCACCGGAAGAGGACGAAGGCACGGCCACAGCGACCAGGGCTAGGCACCGGGACCCCCAGAGGACACGGGACCAAGGCACAGGCCCCCAGGGAGGGCAACCCCACGTACGCGTACCCGACCCACCAGCCCGAGCGGCACGCCCAGGCCCCCACAGCACGGACCCAGCGAGACACCCACACCTAACCGCACCCCCCAGCCACCAGCCAGCCACACTCCGGCCCGCACTCCGCACCACGACACAGGCCGGGCTGACCTCCACTGACCCACCACGGCACAACGCGAGACCACGGCACACCGCACCACAGCGCGCCACAGTGCAACGCGCCACAGCACAATGCGACGCGACGCACCACAGAGCAGCACAACACGGCACGACTGACCCTAACCTGAAGGACAAACCGAAGCAAGCCACCGCACACCCCGGAAGGCGCCGCACCAGCACGCCACACACCGGCACCGCAGGCCACACACGGGGCCACCGCGCGCCCCGCAACAACGGTGGCGGACCACCCAGAAGGTTAAAACCGGCACCGCAAAGGAGAAAGGACACGAACAACCCCAGCCCCCTAACCTAGAGCCACACGCAGGATAGGGCGCCGAGCCCAACGTGTACATAGCCCACCCGACCCATGGGGCCGGAACACGGAACACGCCCGGAACACGCCAACAGCAGCCCGGAAGACCACACTGAATGCGGGCCAATGCGTGCGCCAGCCCAGGGTAGGCAGAGGGAGGAACGGGCAGCCCCCCCCCCCAAAAAAAACAGGGGGGGGGGGCGGGGGGGGGGGGCGCGAAAACAGCCCACAGCCACCAAACCGCCCGCCAACACCACAAGAGGCGGCCAAACCGCCCACCCAGAAGGCACCGAACACGGGACCCCCAAGAGGCACAGGGGTACCACCCAGCCAAAACCGGCAACACCAAGCCAGGAACAGCGGCCCACCGGGAAAAGGGACACCGAAACATGCAACCACACACCACGAGAAAAAAAAAAAAAAAAAAGAGCCAGCAGCGCAGCCCGAAAGAAAGGGGATGGGGGGACAGGGGCCACAAGGCCCGGGAAAGGGACACCCAGCAACCGACACCACAAAGCCAAACCAAAAAAAAAAAGCGCAAAAAACACACCCCGACAACCCAGCCAAGAAGGGCGGGGCACAGCCGAGACCCGGGCCGGGCACGCACGCCCACACCGCACACCGGAACCGGAAACGGCGGGGGGCAAGCGGAGCGCGCACGCAACCACACGCGTCCCATAAGCAGGCCAAAACCTAAGCCCAACCACGAACACCACAAACAGCCGGCAAAAGAGGGACAACACCACAAACCGTGCCCAAACACACCCACCCAAGACCCCAGCCAGGACTGGCGGGGTTAACAAAACCCACACCCAACCGCAACCCGGACCCCAACACAAACCCGCACAACAGTAGGAAACCCAGTGCCCACAGCCCGGGCACTAAGGCAGCCCGTGCCATGCAGGTGACCCGGCCAAACAAGATCCGGAGACCGGGGGTAAGGCTGCATCCTAAGGCCTGCGCTGCTTTGGGACTCGAGGCGGAGCGTGCGACACCCAAGCGCCTCGGAACCCTAGTACCAAGAATGTGCATGCATGCCTTGGGAACGGGATACGCCAGGAAGTTCGGTGAACCTCTAGGGTTCCGCCCAAAGGAGGGGACGTGCGCAAGTACGGAGGCACACCCTCCCGGCGAGACAAGCACATCACGCCGGCGGCGATCAGCCCTCCCGGTGTTGCCCGTGGCCGCTTTGTTGGGGGCCAACAGTCAGGTCTAGCGGGATGTAAGCCGCCTCCACTCTCCACGCGCGGAGCCTCTTCCTGTTCGTCACAGGGGCGACGCAAGGGGGAACCATGGGGCGCCTCTCCACGACCTAGTACACCTACCTACCTACCTCCGGGGAATGAGGGGTCTATGGGTGTGATTGTGTATGTTTCCATCTTTCCCCAATTTTGCTTGATTTGTGTTCATATGCCAATTTCAGAGCTTCTTCTTTATTCTATTGGTGCAATTCTATGTACATGCCCAACGCCCATGTCTCCGTGTGCACCGTGAGACGACCGGCGTGTTGAAAGGAGCTGTTGAGTGTCAACGCGGGACCTCAACCAACCTTGGAAGCCCTCAGCGTGTATTATTTGGATTTGAGCTATTGTACTTGGGAGTTGGTTATTGCAAGGGATCAGGATTTGTGTGAAGGAGCCATATTTACTATTTTTTGTGGGAAACTGTGCAGGATAGGGCAAGATCATGCAGAACCTGGTGAGAAGCAAGACCATAGGAGTGACAGGAAATGGTGGAAGGGGTACAGCAGGGGCCGGTCCTGGTAGGGACCTTCTTTAATGGGAGCAAGAGTTGCAACAATGGTGTGGAGTAGTAGGTACAAGAGGGACGAGTAGTTCTTTGCCGTGTTTTGCCGTTTGTGTGCTTTGTTCTTCTCTGCCTGTTGCTCTTAGTGATTGGACTTGGAGTACAGGTGTACTCTTAAAAGAGTTACCTTCACATTCACGTCATGTCTAATCATGGGAGCAAGAGTTGCAACAATGGTGTGGAGTTGTTGGTACAAGAGGGACGAGTAGTTCCTTGCCGTGTTTTGCCGTTTGTGTGCTTTGTTCTTCTCTGCCCGTTGCTCTTAGTGGTTGGACTTGGAGTACAAGTGTACTCTTAACGGAGTTACCTTCACATTCACGTCATGTCTAATCATGGGAGCAAGAGTTGCAACAATGGTGTGGAGTGGTTGGTACAAGAGGGACGAGTAGTTCATAGTTCATATATATAGTTATATTTTATAGTTCATATAAACAGAGTTTATATTAAACAGAGATATTAAACAGAGATATTAAACAGAGTTTATATATATAGTTCATAGTTCATAGTTCAAGACCAAAAATGCGTCAAAAATGGGTCAAAAACGCATTTTCCCAAAAGTGATCTTGGACCATTTGGGATGCTCAAACAAGTGTTTTTGGCCCATTTTGAGCCCGTGGTGTCGCGTTTTGGCCCGTGGAAAGTCCCAAAATGCCTTGAAAATGGGCTGTTTTGGGACCAAAATTGGGTCAAAAATGTGCGTTGTTTGTGTCAAAGAGGCCCAAAACCAAGAACGGGCCGTATCTTGGGGTATGTGGCTCAAAACCGAATTCCGAGGGCACCTAGTCCACCCGCAACCCCCCACTTTTTGTGGTTTCCAAGCCTCGGAATCACCGAACGAGACGCGTAGACCCCCGTACCAGAACTTCTGCGATGCATGAAATCATGTAAAAAAGACCGTTTTCTGAAAAAAAAAAATTGCCGGCGATGCAGAATGATGCTGTGCATACGATCGACACATTGCGACACCGTCGACACAATTTTTCACAATCCAAGGGATCTGTGTTGCAATGGTATTGGACCAAGAAAAGCAGGTTGTCACGAATGCAAGAAGGGAGTGTGGGTTGGAAAGAGGTCTAGTCGCGAAATGAGGTGCCAAGTCAAAAGGAATATGGGGTGTCCAAGTAACATATTGGTGCATTGGGACCACTTTCTGTTCGCACTTGATTTCCTCTAGCAAGGTAGATACCCATGTTGGTTGGAAAGTTGGTTTCGTCACCACAAGAGAGGTACGAATGTGCTTTCGCAGGTGATTTCCTCTTGCAACGTGGATTACGAAGGTGGTTTTAGCTGTTGGATTCGTCGTGAAAGGAGGTGCCAAGTCAAAAGGAATATGCCTATGCAAGTGAAATGTTGGTTGCTTTTGATTTCCCTTTGCAAGGTAGACACAAATGCTGGTACGGGACTTTGATTCATCACAAAAGGGAGGTATGAATGTACTTTCGCTCTTGATTTCCTCTTGCAAGGATGATACGAATGGTGATGTTGCAATTGGATTCGTCACCGAAAGGGAGGAAGGAATGTGGTTTCGCACCTGATTCCCTCTTGCAAGGGAGACACGAATGTTGATTTGCATTTGGGTTTCCAACTATTTTAGTCACAAAAGGCTGGCGCGATTCACACTTGTCTTTCAGATGCTTGGAATACTTTTTTTGGTGTTGCTCGTTTTCCCTTTGCCTTTTGAACATTGTGGAGAGGACAATCGCAAAGGGAAAGAAGGATGCAAAATAGAGCTAAAGGTATTTATGCCCTAGCTAATATATATAGTTAATATATATAGTTAATATATGCATGTGCATGTGCATGTGTATGTATGTGTATGTGTGTGTGTGTGTGTGTGTGTGTGTGTGTGTGTGCATCACATCTGTGCCAACCCTACTTGTTTCTTCTCTTTCTCCCTCTTTTCTTTTTTGGGGTGCCATTCCAGCGATGACAGGCAGTGGACAAGGGAGGAAATGAATAGTTTCATGGACAATTGGGAGGCAGAATGCCATGCCTCTGGTATTGGGACACACGCCCTGGCGGACACCGTGGTAGCAGCTAAAAAACACATAAACAATGGTTGTCTCAACAAACATGGTGCCGGCACCCAAGGCAATGAGAACTTGCACAAGCATGCTAGTCGTCTGTTGCCTTGTGGTCGTGAAAGGGTTGAACTGGCCTTTGCCATATTCTCCACGTTCTTGCATGCGCGTAATTTTCAATTACAGCAGGATAAGGCATTGGGCAGTTGCCTGGACCACTAGGCCCACCTAGCTGCTGCTGCACGTGTGAAGTTGCCTGAAACCGAGGAGGTCTTTGGTGTGCTACCGAACGGTGCCGCTGAACATGTGCAAGAGGGTGCAGTGGACCGCGATGCACAAAAGGCACGGAAACACCGGGAAGCAGCCATGGCTAATGCACTGAACGATTTATTCCTAGAGATGCAGCGCGCGCACACAAACACTTTAGACCAAGGGGAAGGCTTGCGGTTACTACGCATGCCTGGGGACGGGGATTGCTTCTATCACACCTTGCAGACCCTGCTGGCGAGGGAGGGCATTTTTGAGGCTACGGTTGCGGAGATTCGTGCAGCGATCATCCAGGAGTTGCAAGACCATCGCTATCGGTATGACGCATTCTACCACGGTCGTGATTATGGTGCTGCAGTGCATTGCTTGTTGCAAACGTGGGATACAACAATGGGTGACTTTGTGGTTCAAGCTGCAGCTAATGCCACACACTGATCCCATCATCACAGTCCCAGAGAACCCTTTGAAAGAGACCATTTTGCAGGTGCACCTTGCAAATCGTCACTACGATGCACTGGCTGTGGTGGATGAAGCAGAGGTGCAGCCTGAGGCAGTCGCTAGTGGTTCCGAACAGGACATGGATGAAGCAGAGGTGCAGCCTGAGGCAGTTGCAAGTGGTGGTGAAGAGGACATGGATTGTGATGAGGAAGAGCCTGAGGCACTGTCCCTGCCCAGTATCAAGGCGGAAGTTGCTGACGAAGACATCGTTGACGACCGCATAGGGGACATCATGCAAGATTTGGGCCCGGCAGAAGAAGGTACCAAACTCAACAATGTGTGTGTGGGTGTGTTTGCAGTCATGTGTATGTGTGTGTGTGTGTGTGTGTGTCCTGAAGCCGGTTCGGACCCCCGTGGCCATCTTTGGGTCACTTGGGGTGTGTATCTATGTGCCGGCAAGCCGCCATTGGCTGATATCATACTCTCCCGTCCACCTGAACTAACCCGATGTGATAGTGTGATAGGTTTGGCCATTCCGGCTACGAGCGGCCATATTCAGTACCGAGGCGCCGCCAGCGGAGATTTATATATCAGAATATCAGGAATCAACAGGGTTTTATTATCATAATGTTTCCGTAATTTTTCAGCCTTTCGTTCTGATGGTCAATGTATCGGCGACTGTCAGTTGGCTCGCGATTTTGCGTTAACCGATTGCTTAACTGCTATTTCCAGATATTTTGGCGGAAACCCCGATGAAGGGTCAGATTTCATCAGTAAAGGGTTCGTTGCTTCCGCAATTTTCTAAATATGCACTCGAAATTTTATTCTGAATTTTTCGCGATGTCGAAATCGGATTTTCGACTTCGACATCGCCGCACTTGATTTGGTCTTCTTCGAGTGGTCATACTCTTTTCCCTATGCCCGAATCAGGTTTCCCTTATACTTGCCACCCATTTGACTTGGAGATATAAGGGAAACAAAAGCGAATCGTGGGACCACTTGGAAGGGCCATATCTACGCGCGAGTGTGATGAAAGAGAACAAGGAAGGTTGGGTTGCAAGCGCCTTAATCTCAACTTAATTCAGGAAGCATCAAACGCCTTTGGTGTGTACACATGCCCGGTATAGCAAGGGATAATGGTCAAGAGGGTATAAAGTGATATATAACTCTTGGACCGTGCAACCGAACATTTTATTGCGACTTTCGAGTGTACCGCATGAGTGTTGGGGTTGCATAGCAACTTTCCTTGGGTTCCTACGTATTTTTAACGTGAAGTTATGTCCATGGAGGGACATGGCATATCATGGCGGGAGCCACATTTTGAGGGTATGTGTTATATGCATGGTATATGTTTGATATGCTCACGCCCATGTTATATATCTTCGTGTGGCCGAAGAGATGGGGAGCCATACGTGACAAGGGCTTTGCCCATGTCCCAATTGTGGAATTCAAAGCGCTAGACTAAGTCTACCGCATATGTATTGCTCATGGTATGTTTGGCAAGGAGATCCATGAGTGCACTCCCATTTTCATGGGGCATGTAGATATGAGTGGCGAAGGTATCTCCATGCGCCTGATTGGGGATCCAAGTGGGGGAATTGTTCGCAAATGGTTCCAATCATTTGTGTTTTGAACCATGAGCGGATATCATGGGTGAGCATAGAGATATACTATCATGACAACTTTGTATTTGGTCATATTTTCATGTTTTTGACCTCAATTTTTGCTCATTTTTGTGTTTTGTGTACTCACCTGGTCAGCCAACAGCAAGAAGCCTATGGAGAGTCGAACCATGGTATGTTGTTCATATGTTGGCATATGCTTTGGAGTTGAACACCACCATATGCCGGACCGTGTACTCCATTTGGCTTGGCGCACGAAGGAATACAAGAAATGGTCTCAAGATCATGGGCTGACTTGGGCAGTGCGTGGCGCCCATATCCGAAGGGGTTTCGAGGGTAAAGTGGGGATGTACATGGGCAGTGGCCTTTGGTCTCTATCCTCCATGAATGGTAGACTTCCATTCCATGCATGCTTTGAGCCTTCGGATAAGTGGTAACTTCAATTTTGAGCATATATTTGATATATGGCCAATATGGTGTGAATTGGCAGTTTTTTGGCATGTTATGAGTTCAAACTCATGGGGCATATCTCCAAGCCCATTCGACTCCAAGTCCATCCAAGGTTATGTCAGGGTAGGGCATGGTCCTGAGTGCCACTCTAGGCCATGACACGCCACCTCCCCTATTGGGCTAGGATTTAGAGGCTTGGGAGTGAACACATTTTTGGGGTTTATGTAGTGACTTTTGATACATGGCATTTAACCATCTTATTGGACTGGGTTCAGGGCAGTATGTTGGTGAGTCAGGGGAAGGTCTTGAGTCCAGGGAATGAGGGGTCTATGGCTGTGATTGTGTAAGTTTCCATCTTTCCCCAACTTTGCTTTATTTGTGTTCATATGCCAATTTCAGGGCTTTCCTCTTTGGTGCAATTCTTGTACATGCCCGCCACCGTGAGACGACCGGTGTTCTGAACGGAAGCCCGCAGCCTGATTTGGATTGTGAATTGGGTTATTGCTGTATTTGTGGGATCTGGTTGCTGTTTCAGGGTTGAAGGAGGATTTTAGTTTCTATATTTTTGGACTTTGGACCCTTGGAATTTGAGGAATGCAATCGCTGATCCGGAGTAAATCAGCAGGGGTAACAGGCGGAAGGGGCACAGCGGGGGCCGGTCCTGGTAGGGACCTTCTTTATGGTAGCAGAGGCGTACCTGCTGCCCCTACCTACCGCCGACCCGGGGACTTGGGCCCTTATGAGCCCTGCCCAAGTACGCCCCGGGTGCGTATTGTGGACTCGCTGGAGACCACGCCGGAGATTGGAGCCATAGAAGGACCGAGACGTTCAAGAGCATGGCGAACTCCGGAAGTTGAAGCCCGAAGAGAAGAACGACATTCGGGAAGAGGAGGACGTGACATGGAGGACCTGGTCTCCATGTGTGAGCGTCGCTGCCGAAAGGCATCCAACCTCCGTTTCGCCGCGGAGGACTCTGATGAGGCCTGCCATTCCGGCAGCAGTGGAGGACGGGCCCGGCGCTACCGGAAGCGCGGGTCACCCAAGTCCGCGGCAAGGGACGCCGGGGCTATGGACACGGACCCCAGCCCGGTCAGGCTGTGGGAATCCGAGGGGCACTCCGAGGGCTATCGGACAGCCTACGAGCCACCTTCGGAGTCGGAGATGTCCGCGCCGATTGCCAGGGCGCATATGGCCCCCGAGCCCGCCCTGAAGCACGATGTCGAGGGCTTGGAGAGGCCAGCCAGGGCCCGGACGGCACCTGTGCCCCGGCACACGGGACCAGAGACGGACGCCATAGGCGATACGCCTATGGGTGATGAGTCTGAGGTGCCGGGAACCGCGGGATGCGCTGAATCCGGCGGAAAGCACGCTGCGTGCCACTGCGAGCACGTGTCCTTCCTCATGGGCAAGTACCCGAAGATGGGGATGGATCCCATCGTGCATCGCCTTGACCGCCTGGACAACGCCAAGGACGGTCTAGAGGAGGACGTCGCGGGGATCCTGGACGACCAGTCGGCCGCGGAGAAAGACATGGAGGAGCTGCGAGCGGAACGGGACCGGTACCGGGAGAATCTGGAGCTGGCCCTCGAGAAGCAGCAGCGAGTGGTGGACAGCCTCCTCCACCTGGTGGAGGACATGTCGGGACGCCTGAAAAGGCTAGAGGAGCTACAGCCCCTCGCCTCGGGTCCGGAGCTCCCGGCAAAGCCGGCCGCGGCAGAGCTGGTGGAGCGGGTTAAGACCCTCAGGAGCGCCATGGATAAACCCATGGGCGGCCCTGCAGAGGCCCCCTAAGCGCCTCCGCGTGTTGACCCGGGTGCACTGCCGTTTGTTACCATGTTCAGCGAATCCACAACGCTCGGGGAACACACGGCACCGGCTGGGTCCATGCGGGAAGGGCACGTAACCACGGACCAGAGGAGCCTGACGGTACAGATGTCCCATGCCGCCCAGAATGTACCGATCACGACGAATATGGTAGTTTATGCGGAAGAGGAGATCCAGAGCCAGACCATACAGGGGCGAACCATGGGAAGCGCCGACGGACATGGTCGAGGTCATCCAAGCGGAAACCTGTGGGCGAAGGACCCCAACACGGGGATATGGACGGCCGACGGAGCAAGTCCTTCCCGCATTCCAAACCCCATGGGTTCAGGCCCAACTGGACCGCACTCCATGGAGGAAAGGGATGTACGGGGAGTGCACTCACACCCCCCGGCCACAGGTGGTATCCGTCTCGGTGGAGTGGTGGCTGGGGACGTCGGAGGTGCCATCAGGATTGACGACCTCAGGGGAATCAAAATCCCCTACTATGATGGCAACCCCTCCAACCTGGACGACTTCATCCTGGATTGGGAGGACTTCGCCGAGGAGGTCGTCGGCGAGATGCGGGGAGCGCCGCGGGACAAGTGGGTATGCCGGACATTCCCACACCGGCTGGCGCAGGACCTGAAGGAGGAGCTGCGGGATCAGATCCGGGAAGGATTGATCCGTACGGAGCAGGCCTGCCTCCAGTGGTTGGAGGATGAGGAGCGGGTGGACACTCCGAATCAGAAGCTGGAGGACTTGTGGTCCACCCCGCTGCCGCTGGACCGCGGTGAGTTGCGGGTCCGGGAGTGGAACCGGTATCTGCGGAAGTACCGCAGATGCCTCAAGCTGGTGGAGGACTGGAACGAGGCTAGTGAGATCCGCCACTTGCTGAAGGACGTCCTCCCCGGCAACTAGAAGAGGAGAGTGTAGGACGAGGAGAAGAAGCGGGCCAAGAAGCGGCTGGCGGTGAGGATCATGGCGGCGGAGGATACCCATGGGGGTATCATGGAGTTCTTCAGGAGGAACCTGGGCGAGCCCAACCGGATGTTGGGACTGAAGAACGCCGTGTACGTGGAGGTATTTGGAGACTTCATGGGGCAAAGGTTGCTGCGCCTCAACAACGTGGAGTGGAGGCGCGGGGAGCCGCTGAGGATGCAAGTCATCTTCGCCCGCATGAGCCTTGACGAGATCGTGAAGTACATCACGGTGGAGTTGAAGCTCAATGCGAAGAACGAGGCCCACGTGCAGGATCGACACGGTCATGGACAACGAGGCCACCGAGAAGACCGCCATCATCGGGAGATCCAGGAGGACACGGCCAACTCCGCGGAGGATGGTAGTGGAAGTGGCCAAGACCACTGGTCCCGGGAGGATCACGAGGAGGCCCATTTCTTCGCGTTTGTGGCGCACAACGTGAGGGACCATGGGCAGGATCGGTCCAGATGGAGCCGGGTGGGACCCAAGAAGGGCAAAGAGCCAAGGAGGATCGGGAACCCACCGCTCTCGTTCCGAGAGTACAGGTCTCAGCACGACGGGTGCTGGGTCTGTTATGGCAAGGGAAACAACCATGCACACGACCACCGTCAGTGCAAGGTGTATGAGGCGGACAAGAAGGCCTACTTCGCCGCCCACCCCGAGAAGAAGCCCAAGGAGCAGCGGATTTCCGATTGGAAGGCGAAGGGCGGAGACGGGGGAAAAGGCCAGGGCAAAGGCCAAGGAAAAGGCGGAGGAAGAGGCTATGGTGGTGGACCTGGCCAAGACCGACGAGTGAGGTCGATCGAGGAGGTTGCTGAGGACATGTTGAGGACGTTGGAGGAACTCAAAGCCCAGCAACGTGGTGGACAAAGTCTTGGCGGATCGCAGCCGGAAGGGGCTGCGGGAAGCCAAGTCTAGAGGAGCCCCCACGGGAGTGGGACCTCGGAGGTCTCTCCTCCGAAAATCAGTGGAATCCCAGAGAAAGCGAAGGCACATCGGGTGCCGAAGAAGGCTCCAGAAGAGCCAAAACCACTGAGCTTCGCCACTCCCAACCCCTGGAGCGCCCTGCCAAGGGAAGTACATGTGGGTACGGGACATGGCAAGAAGGAAGGAGCGACCACGAAGAGCCCCGTGGACGGGCAGGACCAACCCAAGATCTACACCATCCGTGACCATACCCTTGAAGTCCTGATGCACCCGGACGTGCTAGAGTTGCATGCCGTGAGAGTCGTCCATACACCTCATGGCGACGAGTGGCAGTTGCACTTGAAAGTGCGAGTACGGTGCGGACGAGAGGAGAAGGTGGTGGGTGTGTTAGTGGATACGGGTGCCCAGGTGAGCCTGGTCCGGAGAGGGTTGTTCAAGGAGGAACTCCTGCAGCCCAGCCGGAGACGGGTCCGCCTGAAGGTCGCCAACGGAGAGATTATGGCTGGCGGCACTCATGAGGCCACCATCAGTATGGAATTATGGGAGCATGAGCGCTTGAACCGCCCTGATCAAGAAGGAGAAGCACTCTATCCGGGAACTTGGCCGACATTACCGATTGGGATATGATCATGGGGTATGACTTCATGGTGGCAAACGCCATTGGAGCCCTTCCCCATCGTGCAACGCTGGTCCGGGAGGATGATGAATGCCTCACATGGCTGTCCACGGACTATGCATGCGGATCATCCCAATGGAATGCTGAGGAAGAGGATCGGATCGTCCGAGCGGTGCAAGCTGTGGGTGCCAAGTCCAGAGGAGACCGCGGAGTTCAGCTCACGGAGTATGGAATGGCGCCACAGGTGTATGCCAGGATGATCCAGACGCTAGGAGCCGAAACGCCCGAGACGGACGTCTTTGCTTCCCGGGATGCCCCACTTCTGAGGAAGTGTAGGCTGCTCGAAATGAGCCAAAATTTGGGGTACTCCCAATAGCATATCTCCACGCCAGCTTGGAGATCGGATCCGCCATTCCATACGCGATCCACCGGGAGTCCAACAGAGACTCCCATGCCCTTGGCTCTCATAGATCTCCATGCCACTTGGCGTGGTGACGATCCCAATTGGGTCCACAAATGCCAAAATGGAAAAATTGCCCACACTCACTTTGGGCTAGCGCCTTAACGAAGGTTGCTCCGCTTCGCCCACGTGGTGTGTGAACCATGGGGACCAATATCCATATCACCCATGTCATATATGGTCCATTGGTCCATGCGTCCGGCGTGCACGAAGGTTAGAACATGGGGCACGGCGGGCAGCAAATGTGGAAAATTGCTCAAAATGACCAAAAATGCGCACACTCATGGTTGGGGCAAATGAGGCACATGCCCGACTCGGACCGGAGTGTGCCATAGGATTGGTATCAAGTCATGTGTGTCCAACATCTCTTTTGGACGTCGCCCAACTCCTCCGGTATTGGGAATGGCAGGGTCGCCAAGTGAGCCCATGATTTGGGATAGTCCCAAATCGCCAACATGGCGGCCACGGTATGCCAAGCCCAAGAGGAGTTATTCGCCGGGTTCAAGATATGTTGGGTACCAAAGTATGTACCCTCATAACATACTTGGGTCATGATGTCAATTGAGCGCAACATTGAGATACAAGGTCGCCACTTGACATCATGACGAGCCAAAAACGGCAAAATTGGCACAAGCACACACAAAAGTGCCTTGAAAGGTGCACAATTATATTATAATATCTTCAGCTTGGATCGTGCAATCACTTAATCCTTCTAAACACAATGACTTGACACCAATGACCTCCGATCCCACATATGTGCTCCACTTGGGGCGCCTTGAAAGGTTACGAGCGCTACTTCCCATGTGGGCACATGAAAATATGGAAAATTGCAAAACACACACCTTGCTCCCAACGCATCGCTTCGGGATCACCACACAAGCTTCCCTTCACGAAGGTTAGGCTTGCAATTGATCGTAGGGGGTATGGAGAAGGGGCTTGCACAATATGAGGTCCATTGGCGGGGTTGGCTTGGAGCGATGGACCCGCCAAATGGGCACGCAACACAACACAAGGCACATACTCCATATTGCCCAAAAAGGTAGCTCCCACCACGATATGTCATGCCCCTCCAAGGGCATAACTTTGTGTCAATCGCTCATAGGAACTCAAGGAGAGTTCCTATGCAACACCAACACTTGCGCGCTACACTCGAAAGTTATCTTAACGCACGCAATATCATGGCCAATGAGTTGTAACGCAAACTCTACCCTCTTGACCATGATCCATTACGCTAGCGCGCACGTGTGGAAACGCAAGGCGTATAATGCTTCCTAAATTACGTCGGGAGTATTGTGAATACATCCCACGTTTCCTTACTGTCAATACTCGCAAGCGGCACGAGATATGACCCTCACAAGTGGCCTCACGAATCAACTTTGTTTTGCCCATATCTCTGAGTCAAATGGAGGGCAAGATAAAAGGAAAGTTGATTCGTGCATAGGGAAGCACGTAGGTCAACTCGAAAGAAGTCAAATCAAGTGCGGGGATGTCGAAGTCGAAAATCCGATTTCGACATCCTGAAAAATTCGGATTAAGGTTGCGAGTGTAAGATGTGAAAATTGCGGAAGCGTCCATGCAGTTCCTGAAGGCTTTGGAGCCTTCGTGACGGATTGCGTTAAAATTTCCATTATAAACAGTTAAACTGGCGGTTACGGTAAAGTCGCGATCCAACCGCCAGCAGTCAAAACAGTGAATATCAGAACGGAAGCGTAAAAATTGACGGAAACAATATGTAAATAAAACCCTGTTGATTCCTGATGTTCTGATATACAAATCTCCGCTGGCGGTGCATCGGTTGCCGATGCGGGGCTTTACGGCACGGAACGGAGCATCAACGGGCGTCTTCCCTTCCGTACATGGGGTTAGTGGACCGGAGACCGGTTATATGCCGTAACCTAGCCATGGGGTTCTGGGTACCGCTTCACCCCCCTCCTTAGAGCAAACCCTGGGGGGGGCTCGATAACACCCAAGCATGGCAGCGGGTACCCAGGACCATCCCCTGAAGGGGGGGTGTCACATCCTCACTTCAGGCTGATTCTGGGTTAGGCTGCCCATTCCAACGCATAGTAAAACAGGTATGATGCTGTAGATGTTAGTAATAAGAGGTACAGTATCAAGTATCAAGTCCCGGGTCCTGGCGGCGATTGTTCGGCATCCAAAGGACCCGTTAACCCATACCAGGCGCACCGGGTGCCGGCTGCTACGGTCACCACCACAGTGGCAGTGGCATACACGGCCAACATAGGCGACACACGACGACCGAGGTGGTCCCACAAGTCGAGAGCGACCACAAAGATCCATCAGGCTACCCCAAGCTTCCCAAGGCCCGCCGACTGGGGAGAGTCCCCACGGGTCCTTCCTCGGGCGCACCATGTCCATATCCATACGACGCGAGTCCAGAGTGCCATAGTCGAACTCCTTAAGAACCCCAGATCTTAAGGGAGCTCCTCCTTAAGGGATCGGGCATCAAGGCCGTCTTTTCCCTCGCCCTATTACCACGAAGGCCATACATGAGGGAGTCCTCATGCAGTGTGGGCGGAGGCGTCGACTCCTCAAACCACCAGTTTCCCAGGCAGACTGACCGAGGTCAGGAGCACCGGAGGCCGCCATCCGAATGCAAGTGCGTCTGCGAATCGGTAGGCTCACACTGGGACTGACAGTGGCGGACCGCTGGGAGTGTAGTCAGGCAACTGGGCTTCCCGCCTGGCGCCATCAGGATCTCCACATCACAGCGAATAGGGCAACACGGTATCACGGGCACTCAAACAGTAGAATCTGTATTCAGGTACTGGTCCAGGCTGGACCTCATGTACAAGCATGTAAACGGCGACTCAGGGCGCCTCTGTAATCCGATTTGTGGTGAAACACAGCCCACATCTCGGTGATGGGCTGATCACTGCAACACACAGACGCACATATCCTGGAGGGGCAGAAAGACAAGCAATAAATCAGGTAAACAGGCGTGTAAACACACTCTGGAGGGAGTGCCAAACCACGCCCCGGTTAGGATAAGGCAAATGCAGGAGGGTGGACAGGAAAACACCTGAGTTCAGGCCATATATAGTCTGCAGACACACGTCGACTGGTCTGGATCCCGCAAATGCCATGGGACCAGACCACACACCAAAAATCGCAATGCCGATGACAGCCGCATCCGTTGCGCAACGTCGTATGGGCTTCAAGGCCCCAAGAGCTCAGAAAAATGAAGGTCAGTCGCCCTACCTGGTTTCCCAAGGATTCAGCAGGTGGGGAGTGACGCATAGAAGAAGAGAGGGGCCATCCTCCTCTGGATACAGCAGGGGGGGGTATATGGCCACTCTGTCACCGAAAGATGGAAGAGAGCAAGCAAGTAAGGGACGATTCGTCGGCCTCACAAGCGCTCAAAACGCATCTGGGGAGAGCTCAGGGCGCTGATCAGGCACCCCTGGCTGCAATCGCCCGGGTGAGTGCTGCCAAGTCCGAAACATGGATCTTGGTCTTGTGCTTGCGGATGTACTCCATGAAGGGAGTATTGACCCGCGGCACGAACGAGGAGACGGGTTCCCAGGTGTCGTGGGACGGCCCATAGCCTCGCCAACGAACCTTGAACTCCAGACCTCCAGGTGCCGAGGCCTTCGGACGCTGAGCAAGGATCTTCTCGACTGTATAGTCGTCCTGCTCAGCGTAGTCGTCGTCCGAATCGGCCTCATGTGCGGCATAGCTCAGGGACACATGTTGGCCACGGAGGTCGGGTTCCCGCACACGGAGTTGACTTTCGTGGCGCTCCCGGAACTGTCCGTGACCCACCTTGATGCGGTAGGTGTCCTCACCAATCCTGCGGACCACCTCGCCGGGTGTGAACCAGGTCTTGGTGCGGTGGGTGCCCATAGGGCGGGGTCTGATCACCCACACCGGGTCTCCCACCCTGAACTTCTGCGCTGTCGAGCTCGGGGCGGACTTCCGACGCTCAGCATGCTCCTTCTCAAGCTGCCAGCGGATGTCCCGCGCCGTTTGCTCTTGCCGCGCAAAGAACTCCTTGGCATCCATAGCCATGCCATCACCAGACAAGGGAAGTCCCCTACCCAGGGGGTCCCTGCCGAAGAGAATCTGGTGAGGGGACAAACCGCCCGGAGTGGGGGTGTCATGATGGGCCTTCAGAGCAGGCCACATCTCCTCAAACCAGTTCCGACGTGGATTGGTGATGTGGATCTTGCGCAGCTTCTCGAACAGCTGCCGTCCAGCCACTTCAGCACGGCCGTTAGACCGGCTGAGATAGGCGACGCTCTTGGCGTGACGTATTCCCATGAGGGAACACATAGCCTTGAACCAGCCACCAGTAAACTGGGGACCTCGGTCACTGCAAATGGTGCGGGGGATGTCAAAGACGGTCAGCCAACGACGAATCATCATGACTGCCACTTCCTTGGCAAGCAACCCCTTTTTGCGTGCCGGAACGGCTACAACGTAGCCGCTGTGGCGGTCCACACAGAGAACCACACAGTCAAAGGTCTCCTTGCCAATGTGCACTTCGGGCATGGAGAGGACGTCCATGGCCACGCTCTCCATGGGCTGGTCAGGAACCGGGGTCCATTGGGGTTCCCCCTTGACGTTCCGGTTGTCGGGATTGCAGGCCTGACAGACCGAGCAACCCTTCCTGACCTTCTTGATGGCGGTGTAGAGAACGATATGGTCGATCTCGAACCGACGCTGCATGTCAAGAGCTTGCTTCTTGACCCCTGGGTGCAGCATGTGGTGGTGCCAAGCTTCACACAGCTCGAGCACCCGGGACTCTGGTACTAGCAGCTTACCATTCCGGTAGAGCTTGCCATCTTCCTCAGTCAGCCCCTTCGGCTACTTCTGCCCGTCATCAGGGTCGGTCACAGCCCTATACTCGGCCGCAAAGGCCTCAGACTTGGCGTAGTCGTCGGTCCAGTCGTCCTGGAGGCAAGACTCCGGGAAGAGGTGCTTGTCGGACTCAGCTCCATCAGGGGCGAGTACTCTGACCGCTCTGCTCACCCTCGTTGCGAGGGGGGCATCCGCGGCCATGACGACGAAGCATTTGGCACCCTCCTCCTCCATCAGGCGCTCCATTTCGATGATCCTCTTGGCTTCAGCGGTCTCAGCCTCATCGCCATGGGCAGAGATATCCTGCATGCCCTTGCTGGCGGGATAGGCCCACCTACTGAGACAGTCCGCCACGGTGTTATCCTTTCCAGGAATGTAAACAACCGTAAGGTCGAACTTGGCTAAGGTCTCATGCCATCTTGCCCGTCGGGAGGCGGGACCTGAGGGGGTGTCCACGTGCTCCTTGTGCCACGACTGCAGACTCTGATGGTCGGTGCAGACGGTGACGGGATGGAGGGCTATGTACCCAGCCCATTTCCTGAGAGCCATGACGATGGCATACGCCTCCTTTTCACGGGGCATCCACGTCCGTCTCTGGCCTTCCGCCAGGACTCGGCTCCAGAAGGCCACGGGCACGTGCCTCCCGTCGTCAAGCACTTGCTCCAACACAGCGCCAATGGCATAGTCGGAAGCGTCGGTGCGCAGGACGAACCCTCGGTCGGGATCCACGAGGTGCAGACCCACTGCGGATAGCAGCGCCTGCTTCATCCCCTCAAAGGCACGGTCGGACTCAGCTGTCCAGACCAGAGCCTTCTTGGACCCCTTCTTGGTCTCCTCTCGGTTCCCCTTGAGCATGGTCGTCATGGGGGCTGCATACTCGGCATACATTTTGATATACCCCGAGTAGTAGTTGCAGAACCCCAGATACGCCCGTAGCTCAGAGACCGTCTTGGGCTTTTCCCAGTCCTCAATCGCAGCCACCTTGCCAGGTATGGGCTTTCGCTGCCCGTTCCCGACTACGTGGCCAGCGAAGACCACCTCGCTTACCGCAATGGTGGCCTTGTCACTGCTGCCCGTGAGTTTGTGCCGAACCAGAAGGTCCAGCACTCGAGTGACGTCCCTCTCGTGTGCCTCCAGGAGCTCCTCGTAGCTCATACTGGGGTCCCCGGACGCGATGATCACGTCGTCCACGAAGGGGTCCGCACAGTCGCGCACCGGCTCAAGCAGGTTCTCCAGCATCCGCTGAAAAGCCGCATTGCCGTTGGTAACGCCCATAGGCATCACCTTCCACTGGAGAGGTCCAAGTGGGGTGCTCATGGCTGTGCAGGCACGGGACTCCTCGGCGAGAGGCATCTGATGATAACCATGTTTCAGGTCAATCACCGTGAAGATCCTCCGCCGGTGTTGCTTTTGCAGCATGTCCTCAATGAGGGGCAGCGTATAGCTGTCGTGCTGCGTTTGGGCGTTCAGGCCGCGGTAGTCGACCACGAGCCGCCACTCACCGGCAACCTTCTTGGGGACGACGAAGCAGGGAGAGGCCCATTCGGAGTGGCACGGCTCGAGCCAGCCTCTCTGGATGAAGTCACGGAGGATCTTCTCCATGGCCTCTTTCCTCTCGCCCCTCAGGGCAAACTCCCGGTGCCGATACACACGGGGGTCCTGCTTCAGTCGTATCTTGGCCTCGCCATACGGTCAACACACCGGTGGGGGAAACACAGGCTTACCGCTGAAGAAGGTATCACCATACTTCCGCTTCAGCCTGGCCCTCAATGCCTGGATCTTGGGACAGTCATCGTACTCCGCCTTGGCTTTTCCGGGCACTTGAACCACGGAGCTTACTTGAGGGGTAGCTACTCCGCTCGCTTTCGGCTCAGGTGGTCTTCCCAGGTGGCCCAAAGGGCCATCTCTGGTCTTGCCTCGGAATAGATCGCCGTAGGTGGGTGGGTTACCCTCGATTGGCTCGTCCTGGCTGGACAGGTGGTCCAGTACCCTCCTTACGAAGGTATCTCCATCATAGGAACCAGAGACGATCGAGTCCACTTCCCACCAGGCTCTGTCCTGGCCCTTGCCCTCACGCTGGTTTCCCCAGTCGTGAAAGGGCTGATCCATATACCCCTGAACGAGATCCCACTCCTCTTCAGTGAGGGGCTCTTCCGAATCCGATTCTTCGATGTCAACAGGGGGAACCGCAAAGCATTGCCTCCAAGGCTCCGCTATGATGCGGTTGACACACACGAAGTCCGTGGTGTCGGCCTGATCAAGGCCCCCATCCACATAGTGGAATTCCGTTGGCCATCTCTGGGGTGGCATGGGCTGTCCCTTAGCGTCCTGATAGACACTCTCTCCAGCCGGTAGGACGACCTTGTTCAAGGTCATGTTGGTCAATGAGGCTACCCAATGTCGGGTACTTTCCTCCTCGGTGCATCCCATAGGAACAACAAGAACTGCCTTGGAGCGGTCCTTGCGAATCTTCGCTATCGCTCTTGGAATGTCCCAATGGGGGCAATGGATCCACATCAATCCCTGATGCGGACCCCAGTGCTTCTTCCACGCGGAGTCCTGTGCGCTCCAGTACTTCTCACACACCCGCAGATGGGCGGAGGTTCCTGAAGAGAACGCATCCAGGGCCAGATCCGAAGCTCCCAAGTCCGCGACAACTCGGCTCGCCACTTCCGGCCTTACGCCGTACTCCTGGTTTGCGGGACCAGTTGGCTCAGTGTCCAGCGCGGCCACTTCGAGCTGATTGCGTTCGGGGTGGATCCATTGGCATTCCACATGGTGCTCAGGTGACGATAGCCACGAGAGCTGGTCGTCCTGGTACAGGGTCATGGAGGCCTGGGCCGGGAGAACGCCGGAGTCCGTCTCCATCATGAAGTCGTACCCAACGATCATGTCCCAGTCCATCTCGGCCTCGTAGAAGCGACCGTGCAGGAGGATTTCCTTGCCGAGGTCTGGGCGGCTCAGCTCACGATGGTTCACGAACTGCAGCCCAATGGCCGCTTCCTTCGTGCCTCCGACCATGTACTGGCCGTTCGCCACCTTCAGCCTGACAGGTTTCCGACTGTCGGTGAGACACTCTGGCGGAAGCAGGCCAGCCTTGACCAAGCTGACTTGAGCTCCCGTGTCGACCAACACGTCGAAAACCTTTTCCACTTCCCCGCATAAGGCACGGACCTTAAGATGCAACTGCCGCTCGCGACCGACGCGGCGCACGGCGTTCAAACTCAGGATCTCCGGCCGTTCCAGAAGCTCAACAAGCGACTGGTGCAGGTCTAGACAATGGGCTCAGGCTGCCCATCTGCAGCATCCAGCTGCGGTCCGGGTGATCCTCCGATACTCTCGGAAAGATCCTGTAGTACATCAAACACATTCTTGGATGCGAAGGACGGACGGGTGCAAGGGTTCGTGCCTTCACCTGCCCTCACCCCGCCTCCGCGACTGGGCGCCGGACCGGGCCTTCCGCCCGCGGCAGTCCCCTTGTGCTTATCGACTCCCGACTGGGATGGTTCGGCGCTTCCCACGTCACCATCCTGCGACCGCCCTAGCTGGGGCCCTTGGCTGCAGGGGCTCCGCTAGGGGGCGTCGGTTGTGGAAGAGGGGGTGTCCTCCTCGGCCTCAACGTCGTTGACGCCCTTCTTCCTTGTCTCACTACGAGTAGGCTTCTTGTCCTTGTCCTTGTTCTGGTTGTTCTGGTTGTTCTCCTTGTTCTTGTTGTCCGACCTGGGGACCCAGTTCCGCTTGATCTCCTGGATCTCCTTGGCCAACTCGGTCCCCACCGACGACATCAACTTGGCCAGCTCGTCCTTGTCGACCTCCACCTTGGCTTCCCGGATACCCGCGGGCGCACGCTTCTTCGACCCGTGCGGCTTCTTGTAAGCCTCCGTGTCGGCCTTGTGGACGGGGCATGTTCGGTGGTCATGGTTGAAGCCTCGCTTCCTCCCATAACACACGAAACAGCCCTGAGGGTGAGCTCGTATGAACTCCCCAAAGGACAGCGGAGGGTCGCCAATGCGGCGAGGGTCCCTCTTCTCCTGCTTCCTCCAACCCTGCTGCAGGGGCTTTCAGTTTCCCGGTTTGCTCCCCGCGCTCAGGTTCTTGGCCACGAAGGCACAAACGGCCACCTCGGCGGGCTCATCGTCATCGTCATCGTCGACGAGAGTCTCATCGCCGCCGGCTCCCGCTGGGTCCATGGCAGCTTCCCCGCCAGGTCCCTCGCCAACGTGGTTGACGTCGCGGTTGCCGGGCCTCAACCCGCGGGTGTGGTGGAGGTTTCGGTACTCCTTGAGTACTTCCTCGCCAACCCACTCCAGGATCTCGTCGCAGCTCATCCGCGCCGGGATGGCCTGCAGACGGATGGTCTGGCCGCTGAACTCACACTCGTCAAGGCGCCACATCGCGGTCTTCTCGCGATCGCCCGAGACGGTGATGAGAAGAGCGTTCCGCAGGGAGTGCCGTTTGACATCCCGGGCCACGTTCTTCTTCGCCCAAGCCACCACGTTCATATGATACTCCTTGGGGAGCATCATCTTGACCGTGTGGTTGGACTTGGCCCTCTTGGATTACTCCTTGGTGACCCTCTTGATCCATGCTTCCGGCAGCATGGAGAGCAGGCGAGCCTGCTCGTCACCCTCGTTCCAATCCTCCACATTGCGGCGGAAGAGGGTGTATTTCCCTTGGAAGTCACGCCAGTCCCGTAGGCGGATCTCCCGTCCATCATGCTCAAGCTTGATGGACTTCCAGCGCTTGGCAGCCACCTGCGGAGCGTCCACCCGCTCCTGCTCGTTGAGCCACTTCTTGGCTTCCTTGAGGGTCTTGATTTTCCCCTCCTTGGTCGCCATGAAGTATAGCTCTCCGAGCACTTCCGGCAGGCGGTACCTGAACCGTTTGAAGACATATCTCTCCGCATCCGCGGGAGGCAGGTCTTCAGTGACGGTCAGCCCCCAATCGTCCAGCTTCTCCAAGAAGCGGTCGAGGTTGAGGGGGTTGCCGTCGTACATGGGGGGCTTGATGTCTTTCAAGTCTTCCCACACGGCGGCATCCGCGGCCTTAGAGACCATGAACGCCGGCCGCGAGGTCGACCGAGGTTCCCATCGGCCTCGCCCACGGACTCCGACGGCCGCCACGTCCATTTCCTCCATGGAACCCCTGTGGCTACGCCGCGGTTCCTCTATGTACGCTGAACCAAAGTGTTCACGCCGTACTTCCTCCATGTACGCATCCTCATCACGGCGCCGGCGGCTGCGTTCAGCGGCCTCCCGTCGTACACCACGCGGCGGGCTGATGTCGAACTCCTCCAGGTCCAGATCCAGGTCCTCACCTTCACCGACATCCCATTCCACGTCTCCTCTGGGGACCTCATCCCTGAGTCCACCATAACGTCCACCAGCCATTGGGATTGGCTCCAGGGCTGGTGTGGGGCGCCGGGGGCGTACCGGTGTCCGCGGTGGAGCACGGCGGTTGCGGTACTCCGCGCTGAGCCACTCATCACGCCAATCCTCACTGACACTGCCGGGCGGCACGCGCTCGTTGCGGCGGCCCGCGCTGTGGTGAGAGGGGGCGGTGAGAGAGGGGGCACTGGCGCTGGGGCGACTCCTGGGGGCTCCGCCGGGGGCGTGGGGTCTGCCTGGACCTGGTCCGGGTCCCCAGCCGTCGTCCGACGAGCCAGACTCCAGGTGTGGGTGGTCGCTGCCGACGCTCCCACGGGCTTCCAGCGCGTCCAGCCTCTCCTGCAGGCCGCTGACGACGTTGGTCAGCGACTTGGTCTCGGCCCTGGCGATGTCCAGCTCCTTCTGCGCGCGCGCGGCGACCCTGGAGATGCGAGCCATCTCGCCCTTGCACGTGTCTACCTCCAGCTCGAGCAACTGGACTCTCCTGCGGAGGTAGACAATCCACCGCCAGGTGGTATCCGGGTCGCCGTTCCCTGGTGGGTCGTCGGGGTCCCCAGGGGGTCCTCCCCCGCCCGGTGGTCCGCCTCCAGGGGGTCCACTTGGTGGGCGTCCTCCAGGGGGTCCTGATGGTCCTCCGCCAGGGGTCCCGGTGGGTCTCCGCCGGGTCGCCTCGGTGGGTCCGAGGATGGGCGCTTCCTCGTGATGCCGAAGTCCATGTCGTCATCCTCGTCCATGTCGCCCCACCTGGGCGTCTCGGTCACGGAAGACTCCGAGCTCCGGTAGGGAGGAGGGAGATCCTCATCCTCACCTTCCGGTTCCATGGGGACGTCTCCGCCGCCTCCGCCCGTCCAAGCCACCACTTGGCGATGTCGGCGGCCTCGTTCATCCCCGTCACTGGCGGTGAAGAAGGGGTCACTGTCGTGGGGGTGTCCACCCGCTGGCCTTCGTGGCCTCTCGGGGGTCTTCCCCTTACCCTTCCTCCGTCGATGGGCGGCGGTGGGGCCACTGCTCCCACCGCTGCCCGTGTCCGCCTCATCCAGCGTCATCCTGGAGGAGGCGTCCCCTTCGAAAAGCTTTCGAAGGGTCTCCACTCGTGATCCTCCCGGGGGAGTCTCGTGGCGGAGTTTGGCCTCTGCCTCCTCCATTGCGGCGGCGGTGGCTGCGGCAGCTCGCGCTTCGGCTTCCTCCCGAGCACGAGCCGCCTCGGCTTCCCGGGCCTGCTGCAGCCGCGCCTTCTGCGCTTCCAACGCTGCCAGCTCCGCCTCCGTCTTGGCCTTCTCCTCAGCGACCTTCCGTCGCGCGGCCTCGATGGCTTCCTTCTTGGCGGCGTTCCCCTGGGCCTTAGCCGTTGCTTCGGCGTGGGCCCTTTCCTCCGCCTCCTTCTTTGCCCTCTCCTGGGCAAGCGCCTCTTTCAGCGCCTTCACCTCGGCCTCCTTGTAGGCAATGGCCTCCTGCGTCCGGCGGGCTTCCTCGTCGGTTGCCCTGATCCGGGAAGCCACTGCCTCATGGGCGGCCGCAGCCGTGAGACCGGCCGCGATGGCTGCCACTTTCGAGGCGTGGTAGTCCATGCCTCTGCCCCACTCGGTGGCCTCCTCATGGGCGATGCTGACGGCGCCCTCCAAGGCAGCGTTCCGCTGCGTGGCCCGTTGCCGGGCAACCTGAAGGTTGCAGGGCACCCTACAGACGCGCTCACAGGCGCGCGCCACGTCCCTTTGGGCGGGAGCGGCGCTGCTGCTGGAGCTGGCCTGGTCGGCGGGCATCCTCCCGCGGTGGGCCGACTCCACGTCGCTGCTGGGGCCTGCTGGGGCCTGCTGGGGCCTGAGGAGCAGCGGACGGGGCTTGGCCCTGGTCTGCGTGGCGACTGCCATGAAGTCACCAAGGGTGGCGTGGCCGGGGTGGTGACCACCATTGGCCCGTTGGGGACTGGGGGCTGGGGTTCCGCCCTTGGCGCCTTGGGCGGCTTCGGCGGCCAGGGACTCCTGGTACTCCCGCCACTTCCGGTCCCGCTTCTTGTCCCCGGCGGACCGCTTCTCCTTCGCCGGAGACGCGCTGCTGCTGCCCTGCAGCCTGCGCTCGCTCCCCGGCTCCGGGAACTTCCTCTCGATCATGTCCCACAGGGAGACATTGATCGAGGCGCCCGACGGGTAGGCGTTGGGGTCCTCGTCCTCCTCAATCCCGTCGGGGCGCAGCCCTTCGCCGGGCCTGTCCGGCCGGGTCCAGGTCCTACAGCGCCTCTGCTGGTGGCGGTACTCGTACCCTTCCGCCCGCAGCCAGTCCTCCACGGCCTGCAGGCGGTCGGGGGCGATGTCCGTGCGGAGCTCGAAGCTCCTGGGCATGCCGCCTTCGCACTGGGGGTGACTGTGGCGGTAGTGCTGGTCCCAAACCAACCCACGCAGTAGTTGCGCTGCATGGGGGTGGGGCCGCGGCCACGTCCTACCCGCTTCTTGCCAGTTCACCATGGCAGCGGGGGCGTAGTTGGTCTTGAGGTCCTTGGTATGCACTCGTTCAACTCAACGAACTGGTGGTGGTTGTTGAGGCGGGTGCTGCAGCACTGGGCTGGGTGTGCGGCTGGTGCTGGTCAGCCGGTGGTTGTGGAGGTGGTTGACGCGGCCTTGCTGGTCGGCCGATGGGACTCCGGGTCGGCCAATGGGGCTGATGCAGGAGTCCTGGTCTGTGCACCTCTTTCACGGTCGCTGCGCGGTCAGGGCGATGCTCTGGTCGGCGCTGCGGGCTCCGTGACGAACTCGGCGCTGTCGCTGGGGGGCGCTGCGAGCCGCTGCGCTGCGCTGCGATCTGCTGCGCTGCGCTGCGAGCTGCGAGCTGCGAGCTGCTGCGACGCGCTGCTCGGGGTTGGTGGCCCCGAGTGGCACGCGAGGGTTGGGTAACCCCGCGGCGGTGAAACGCTTTTGACGCGTTCCCGTGGGGGGCCGGCCACGGGACGCTGCGGGACACGCGCAAGTGAGCAGGCAGGCAAAGCACTACGCTCACAGGGGCATCAATGCGCTCATGTCATGTGACAAAGCGTTTCAGAATCCTTGCCACTCTGCAAAGAGGGAACAAAAGTATGTACAACAACACATCAGGATATGTACACATGGGGTTAAGACTGGACTGGGGTGAGGGCATCACAGGACAATAGACACTCTATCCCAACTTGTATCCCAATCCCAGGTCCGACCCTCTCAGTGGCTGGTGGGGGCGGGGGCTCAAACACAACCCATGCCCTGCTCGGTCGGGACCCTGAAACCCTGCCAATGGGAGAGGTGTCCCGCCCAGCCACAGGCGAGTTCCTGGGAACCAAGGAGCTCCAAGGCCAACCGACAGTGGCTTCTCATGCTCCCTCAAAGGCAGGTCCCAACTCCACTCTGAGCGAGAGATATGGCCCCGCCAAAATCCTTCAGGAGTTGGTAGCTGAAAATGGGCTGTTTCAGCCCAAACTGATATTAGCTCCAAAATTCCCAAAATTGACCCCTTGTCCGGACCCGCCAGAGGTAGGGACGAGGCAACTGACCCTATGCCCTTCAAGTACGAACTCCCTGGAGCCCTCACCCAACCTGGTTCCCTCTGAGGTTCCGGCATCAGGGCAACACGGATGAGTCAAGTGGGGTCATGATACCAGAATCACCAAAATTGGCGTCATTCCCACGCGTGGCTCGCCCGGCCAAGGTAAGGCCAATGGCCCACAGGGTAGGAGGCAGGACCTGGGACTCATATCTGAGTGTAAAACCTGGCATTGGGTCCGGGCTTCCTGTGGGCATAGAGAAATGGGGCCGCCAATTGACCACACGGAAGGAGGAAATTGGGG
The DNA here is from genome assembly GCA_964036045.1 of Eutreptiella sp. 'Long Island Sound 2002'. Lineage (NCBI taxonomy): Eukaryota > Euglenozoa > Euglenophyceae > Eutreptiales > Eutreptiaceae > Eutreptiella > Eutreptiella sp. 'Long Island Sound 2002'. Next base: position 40,928,597 of record OZ038392.1, read on the forward strand.
TCCCAAAATGGGGTCATTTTGGCTGCTCGAAATGAGCCAAAATTCGGGGTACTCCCAATAGCATATCTCCATGCCGGCTTGGAGATCGGATCTGCCATTCCATACGCGATCCACCGGGAGTCCAACAGAGACTCCCATGCCCTTGGCTCTCATAGATCTCCATGCCACTTGGCGTGGTGACGATCCCAATTTGGTCCAGAAATGCCAAAATGGAAAAATTGCCCACACCCACTTTGGGCTAGCGCCTTAACGAAGGTTGCTCCGCTTCGCCCACGTGGTGTGTGAACCATAGGGACCAATATCCATATCACCCATGTCATATATGGTCCATTGGTCCATGCGTCCGGCGTGCACGAAGGTTAGAACATGGGGCACGGCGGGCAGCAAATGTGGAAAATTACTCAAAATGACCAAAAATGCGCACACTCATGGTTGGGGCAAATGAGGCACATGCCCGACTCGGACCCGAGTGTGCCATAAGATTGGTATCAAGTCATGTGTGTCCAACATATCTTTTGGACGTCGCCCAACTCCTCCGGTATTGGGAATGGCAGGGTCGCCAAGTGAGCCCATGATTTGGGATAGTCCCAAATCGCCAACATGGCGGCCACGGTAGGCCAAGCCCAAGAGGAGTTATTCGCGGGGTTCAAGATATGTTGGGTACCAAAGTTTGTACCCTCATAACATACTTGGGTCATGATGTCAATTGAGCGCAACGTTGAGATACAAGGTCGCCACTTGACATCATGACGGGCCAAAAACGGCAAAATTGGCACAAGCACACACAAAAGTGCCTTGAAAGGTGCACAATTATATTATAATATCTTCGGCTTGGTTCGTGCAATCACTTAATCCTTCTAAACACAATGACTTGACACCAATGACCTTCGATCCCACATATGTGCTCCACTTGGGGCGCCTTGAAAGGTTACGAGCGCTACTTCCCAAGTGGGCACATGAAAATATGGAAAATTGCAAAACACACACCTTGCTCCCAACGCATCGCTTCGGGATCACCACACAAGCTTCCCTTCAAGAAGGTTAGGCTCGCAATTGATCGTAGGGAGTATGGAGAAGGGGCTTGCATAATATGAGGTCCATTGGCGGGGTTGGCTTGGAGCGATGGACCCGCCAAATGGGCACGCAACACAACACAAGGCACATACTCCATATTGCCCAAAAAGGTAACTCCCACCACGATATGTCATGCCCCTCCAAGGGCATAACTTTGTGTCAATCGCTCATAGGAACTCAAGGAGAGTTCCTATGCAACACCAACACTTGCGCGCTACACTCGAAAGTTATCTTAACGCACGCAATATCATGGCCAATGAGTTGTAACGCAAACTCTACCCTCTTGACCATGATCCATTACGCTAGCGCGCACGTGTGGAAACGCAAGGCGTATAATGCTTCCTAAATTACGTCGGGAGTATTGTGAATACATCCCACGTTTCCTTATTGTCAATCCTCGCAAGCGGCACGAGATATGACCCTCACAAGTGGCCTCACGAATCAACTTTGTTTTGCCCATATCTCTGAGTCAAATGGAGGGCAAGATAAAAGGAAAGTTGATTCGTGCATAGGGAAGCACGTAGGTCCACTCGAAAGAAGTCAAATCAAGTGCGGGGATGTCGAAGTCGAAAATCCGATCTCGACATCCTGAAAAATTCGGATTAAGGTTGCGAGTGTAAGATGTGAAAATTGCGGAAGCGTCCATGCAGTTCCTGAAGGCTTTGGAGCCTTCGTGACGGATTGCGTTAAAATTTCCATTATAAACAGTTAAACTGGCGGTTACGGTAAAGTCGCGATCCAACCGCCAGCAGTCAAAACAGTGAATATCAGAACGGAAGCGTAAAAATTGACGGAAACAATATGTAAATAAAACCCTGTTGGTTCCTGATGTTCTGATATACGAATCTCCGCTGGCGGTGCATCGGTTGCCGATGCGGGGCTTTACGGCACGGAACGGAGCGTCAACGGGCGTCTTCCCTTCCGTACATGGGGTTAGTGGACCGGAGACCGGTTATATGCCCTAACCTAGCCATGGGGTTCTGGGTACCGCTTCACTGGCATCGAGGAGACTCAGCCTGGCACCGGCATTGGGGTTTGAAGGAGTGGGGACCCATGTACTGGCATGGCTCCCTGGACAATACCAGACGTATGGTGGAGAAGATCATCACGGATAGGGCGAAGGGGATCCTGGTCATAACCAGCATAGGATCCACCCCATGTCCGCTGGAGGGTCTCAAGTCGACGCTGGACTCCATCACCCTGAACGAGATGTCATTCGGGCCAGAAGAGGAGTTGTTCATCGACGCCAAGGGTGTATCAATGCCCTCCCCGGGTCAAGCGTGGGGTACCAAGGCTTTCCTGGTGGATGGGGCGCAAGCCCAGCCCACGGGTGATGAAGCATTCATCCGTAGGGTGGAGGCGGTGCCCATGAAGGTCATGTTTGAGCGCAAGGAGGGGACGGATCAGCCAATTGATGGCATGTAATAGGACCACAGAGCGACGACAGACCAAGGGTAAACACAGGATAGATGTGGCCTTAGGCACACCAGACCCGTTAGTGAGGCCTGTACATATGTCGAATCTCTGTACACAATAATACACAGGACAGTGCAGAACAGGTTTGTCTGTGGTGATATTGTGACATCTTACAGGAGGGATTATCAAGCTGGCTGTGCGTGCGCTGTCTGTTGGGTCGCGCTGTAATGCAGGCCAGCCAACAGAGTATCACCGTAGTGCTAATAGTGTTAGATCTGTCATGCGAAAGCATAGATAGGCGCACTACGGGTGGAGGAAAATTGGTTGTTGCACTGCAACATGTCTTTGCTTCGTAGTCAGCGCCATGCATTGATATAGTTTCACTGCATGTGATATTGGACGATGCGAGCGACTCCATGGCTACATGTGTTTCACTCGTACAGGGGTCCACTCTGATTTAGTGAGTCGTTTTTACAATTTTCGACTTTCCTTTTTGCATCTCATATCACATGTGTCCTCATTGCCTTGTCTCTATGGATTTATGGAAATTGCTCATTGAATGTCGCCACTTTGCCCAATTGCTATTGATTCTTTTGTTTGCCTTCGCCACATTTATGTACATACTTGGAATGTACATACCATTTTATTTGCATGTCCTTGTTGCGATTATGTGAACATAATTATAGTAGGGAGAACATATGTGTGGTGTGGTATTATAGAAAGAAGAGAGAGTCAATGGTTCATTCGTCGGTAAATGTCACTCGTCCGTGCATTCATGCACACATGTTTGGTTTCGAACATGTACATATGCATGCATCATTTTGCATCTTCTTTTTGGCATGCTTCTTTCTCGCCCTCTCTCAGGGTCTTGCGGATTGAATATTCCGGAATCAAATTACATAACATGGAGATTCAATAATATGGAGATTCAATAAGTGAAGCAGCCTCACGGAGACCCTCACTTCAGGTTCATACACAGTTTAGTGTTGTTTGTTTTGTTGCCTTGCATCTTGGTGTTGGGTGACTTGAGGGCGGTTGTCTTTTGGAAAAAGCATTGGAGTTTACATTTGATGTTTGGGTTTGTATCATTCAATTATCCTTTGGGTTTTCTTTTCCTTGATTTTTTTAAGATTTCAAGAAGAATAGGATCATTTACGAAAGGTCTTATTGCATGGCATTGACGTCCTGTCCCACGCCGAGATCGACGACGTCGTCAACTACATGCGGATGGGGATGCACGACCGTGTGGCAGCCAAGCAGAGGCGGGCCATGGTCACATCTCCGCATTGGTGGGATGACAAGATGTTGGTCACCGGCAAGTACGAGAAGGATGAGTTCGTGGCGAGGGTCATGGATCACATCGCGGACCAATACGATGGTCCGGTTGGGTCGGACCCACCAACGTGGGGTTTTCCAAGAGTTGGAACCGGTAGCGACGAGCACCAGCCCGAGGCCGCAAATTTTCGAAGATTATCGGTGGGAAGCATGCCCCACGACGATGAAGACGGCATATCGGACGAGGAGAAGTCGGATTCGGACCCGGAAGAGGCCTACACCGCAGTGCGGTCGGTTGTATCGATACCGAAGCAAGCGGCTGAAGAGGCCCAGGAGAACCCGAAGGTCGCCGAGCTGAAGGAGAGGTTGATCGGCGCCTATCCGCGGCTATTCAGTGGCGTCGCCAACAAGAACCCTCCAGATCGTGGGAGGTTTGGCACAGCGAAGATCAAGCTGAAGCCGAACCCCAAGATCTATCGTCATCGGGAGTACCAACTTCAGGGCTTTCGCTCCCTTGTGTGGGGGCTGACACGTGGGGCGGTACCAGGAGGTTGGTGGAAAGCCCCCATGCGCAGGTTTTTTGAGTACTGGTCCCTGGAGCGCTTCTTCCCGCTGCATGCAGTTTTTAATTGGCAGAAGGAAGCCAGGGCCAGGGCAGCAGCAGATTTCAGGAAGGCGCAGCAGGAGGAGGTCTGAGAGAAGTGTGCACAAGGGTTGGAGAGGGCGGGGACATTTTTTTCAGACTGACAGGTTTGGTACGGATACAGTCTCTTACGGTGTTGGATGGTGGTGCTCGACTTAGACAATGTAGACAGGATGGTGCAGACATACCCGTGGTGGTGCCCGTTGTGTACCCATAGAACGCTGATTGCTGCTTGTGTTGTAGTTTGAGAGTGAATAGCGTAAGAAGAACGAAAGGCGATGGGCAGGGAACGGGAGGACAGGGTGAAGCGCTTGATGCCTGCACATGTCAAACTGTTTCCCAGCCTATGACCGGTTACTGAGGAGTCTTCTTGCCTCGCGCTTTCTGCTTGCTCAGAAGAATGGGATCATTTACGAAAGGTCTTATTGCATGGTAGCATCGTTTTGTGTATACGTATCTTGCTTGAGTGATACATTTTAATTCTTATTTCATTACTCGTCTTGTTATTTTTGTGGTTTGTTTGTTGGTTCGTTCGGTTCGGTTTTGCGAATGGCGTCAACAATTGGTGAAGACGAATATGAACATCGTGTCTCGCATGGCCAGGAGCCATCCTCATCATCTCACACAACAATTCCGATGAAGCATGAGCATTTTGCTACGCCGGTCAAGTCGGGATTAGTGATGGACATGGATTATGATGGACCGGAAATTCATACGCCAACGGAATATGACAAAAAACCCCTCATTGGCAAAAGAGGCCCGGTGCAGCGAGGTATTGCTCAAATCAAAGGGGTTGTCAAAGCGTTCTCGCGGAGGTCGGGTGAACAACAAACTTCCTTGGAAATTTCCATTCCGCATAAGACACGTCCGGGGCCATATGATACACGGGAACGTGCAGCGGCCAAAGCACGAGGACATGAGCGACTTCGGGAACTCACTGCGCGAGTTGAAATTTTGGAGGATACATCAGTGGATGCCCGTTATGTAGAGGAGTGCACGAGACGGTTGGAGGGCTCTTTGCTCCAAAAGGCCAATGTTGGGGAGGTAGAACTCCACATTCGGCCATATGCGCGTGCACTTGAAGAAAGACAACAAGCTATTCGTGGACTAAAAGGAGGCTTGGGCGTCCGTGATGAACGTCTCAAAGGATTAGATGCCATGCAGCAATCATTAGGCGAGTCCATGGCCACCCATCGTCAAGGTGTTGATGAAACTATCGTAAAGTTCGAGTCATTGAAGATCTCCATCACACGGGCGGCTTCCGCGGAACATGAAACCATGAAGAAGCAATTCGAGACCACCCATCATGCAGTGCGACAACTGCAGGACAAGAACAATGTGGATAACGAGCAAATTCACAAACAATTCGAACGAGCCGAAGCTGAAATTCGACAACTACAGGAGAAAAATGCCAAGTCGGACCAGCAGGTGAATACTTTAAGTGAAAAGGTGGTGCGGCTTGAACATGAATTGCAACGACTTCAAGTACGAGTACAAGATAATGAACATGCGCATCATCAAAGGGAATTGCAGGTTGATCAGCTGCTTGCCCGTCTGACAGGGCAAGTTGAGGGGTTGCAGGGTACAGTGAGTCAGGGCCCGCCGCAAGACCCGAATGGCCCACCACGGGTACCCCAAACAACCGTCAACCAGGTGCAACAAGCGGTGTTGGATGCACAGCAAGCCTTGTTGGTGGCGTAACAGGCACAAGATGCCTCAACGGCTGCACAACATCTATCACAGCAAACTCACACTGCTGTGCAGCAGTTACGGGTGGAGATCCAAGAAGTACGTGGCGCGGGCGCGGCGATTTCTACTGAGGTACAACGCTCGGTCGAGGTTGCCAGGGCTGCCCATGCCACCTCTGCAGCAGCGCAGTCTGCAGCACAGAGCACATCTGATCAGATGGTCGTTGTGCAGTCCAACATACAACTGGTGGACCAGAAAATCAAGCAGTTGGAGTCCGCTAATGGTACGTGGGGAATTGTGCCTGAAACCGGGACACTCAGCAGGGTCCAGGACATGCTCGGCCAGGCCAATGCCATGCTGGCTGAGCTGAAATCAGTGGCTGAACGGACACGTCGGAGTGCCGCTGATACCACACACAGCTCAATGGAGGAACGTCTTAGGGCTGTTGAAAACAACCTGAGGTCTGGCCCCGACACTGCCCTGTTCACCACCCATTTGGAAGGTGTACAACGAGATGTACATGGAGTACTGACACAAGTAAAGACACATGCTGATCGTGTTGCGGACCTTGAGTCTGTTTGTGAAGGGCATGCAGGGTTTGCCCAGGATCAGCGCAGGGCAGTTGAGGACCTGGTTGCCCGGTGCCAGGGCATGCATGATGATATGAGGACCAGGACAAGTCCGGAGTCACATTCATCGTCACCGCCACCGCCGCCACCGCCTCCACAGCCAACTGGGGCTGGATATGGTGGGGGTCATGGTTACCGCGACGGCCGTGGTGATGGAAATGGCAATGACCCTGGGGACCATCCTGGGGGCCATTGGAGACCACCAGCAGCTGCCACATTCCCACAGGCCCATCAATATGTCGAGTCCATGCGCAAGGAGGATGATCTTTGCCAGCTTGCTCCTTATTTCGATGGTCCATGGTTCATTCCTTCCAGGGCTGTTGACCCGCCTCCTAATGGACAACGAAAAAAGATCAGGCCCACGGGTATTGGTGAGGGCTTTGCTTTTCATGAAGTACGGCCTTTTATGGTCGCCCCGATGGAGCTGCAGGCCCTGCCCCATGAGCAGTCAGGTGCACGCCTGCCCATGGCGTTCTTCAAGAAGGATGGCCACCCCATGATTGACGCCTCGACAGTGCAACTGCTGCAGACGGAGTATGCAATGCCAGTGTGGAAAGACCTCGAGGACCAGGAGGAGCGCGAAAAATGGGAGAAACAGTGGAGTCGATGGGTTGGGGTGCCGCTGGAAGTGGTTGATGGTCGTACTCTGGTGGGGTGCTTGCTTGTCTCTATTCCGAAGGCTATTCATGACCATTTCTTCGAGCGTACGATGCGTGAGGACCTCGACCTGTTTACTCTGTGGAAAGAGATTTTCAGGTATGGGCGTCGATTCCGGAACATTTACAGAACTGAGCCGGTCTGGAAAGGATTAAGCCTGGAGGGCTCAGTGGGTCCCTGTAAGTGCGGCTAACCCCCATCTGCTCAGATTTTCACAGATCTGCCCCGGATTGACTACATTTTGGCCATTTTCTCTGCTTCGGCGGAATCGCCGCCCCGCAGCTCAGTCTCAGGATCAGACCTATATATTTCTGATGTGCCGGATCTGATTCCGCGGTCCATTCATCGTAAATCCGCCGCGTTCCGATCATTTACCCGGAATCGCCAATTGCCGCTGACGCGCGTGCGCGAGCCAGATCGGCCAAATATTTTTTCACAATCGGATTTTTATAAATCTTTTCAGATAGATATGGACACTCAGATGTACTTAGGAATATCCGCCTCAATTTTCTTCATAGACTGGGATTTTTTGCCGGATAACAATCAGCATGGATCTTGCCTCCGTTGTCGCCGCTCTTGCCTCCGTTGGTGTCCGTGTATCCGGTTCTGCCCCCAACAGCAGCGTTCAGGTCGACTCCTCGCGTGCCTGCCCCCCTGGTCTTGCCGGCCCTGAGCCCTCCGGCACCATCCACGACCTAGGGCAGCACTTTCATGGTAGCAGAGGCTACCTGAATGTTGCTTCAGTGGCATCCCATCCACAGCCCGCTCCCCAGTACGGCCCCGTAGACCCCGCCGCTCCTGGAGAAGTAACGATTACGATACCATGGTGCTGTGCGAACGAGGCCTTGAGAGGAATGCCTTGCGCAAGTCCAAGCTGCCCAAGAAGGGCGCACATCAGCAGCTGTGGGGACCCAGATTACCATAATCCCAGTCGAAACTGGCCATCGAGCAGCTGGAATCCGCCGGCCTACGACGATGGCAATGCTCCGGTGGAGCTTACGGAGCTGGCAGGTACCAACATTCCTTACGGATGTCCAACATTTGAGACCATAGACGCCGATCTGAACGACATTGAGATGGGCGGTCCAGGTGAGGTACCAAGCTATAATCGACCAGCCTCTTGGGCACACTGGGGCGACCATTTGTCCCCAGAAGTGACCCGTAACCTTGAGGCCCTTGAGGCCCTTTGTTACTTAGCCTCGTCTAAGCTGATCGAACAAGAAATAATCGCCTCTGATTTTTTAACGGAATATTTTTTCCTCCTTCAGAACGAAATTAATACCAGGATGTGGTGGCGTTCTCAAGAAGATGACTCTTTTGCCATTTTTTTGCAGATCTGGGAGGCAAGCCCCTTCCCGAAGGAGAAGGTCCGGGCACCTGTTTCCGGGCCCTCCGCCCCTCATCCCCCTGTTTCCATCCGCGACGATCTAGCCGCCGCGGTTGAGGAGGGAATTTTAGAGGCGGCCAGGCAGGCAAGCCTGGAAATCAGGGCTGAAGGAGCTCCCCAAGTGGACTCCTGGCTGCGGACCACCGAGATCAGCGGTCCGACAGCCTGCTCAGGCCCTTCAGAACACGGCATGTACTGTCCTGCCGACTGCTCCTGCAGATTCCAGCGAGATGCTGAGCTCCAAGCGCTCAAAGATCAAATGAGCCTCATCATTCAAACGCTGGGAATGAAAAATCTTTTCAAGACGCACATGCGGTCTGAGGGCGCCTCATCGGTGGGACAAGCAACAGAGCCATCGGAGGAGGCGACAGAAATTTTTTCAATTGCTCCTTCGGTGGACTCCAGGACAACCGATGCAAGGATCAGCAGGACCAAGCTAAAGGAAAGGGTTAAAATCTCTCGTTCTGAGAGTAGGACGGCGAAGGCTAGGACTGAGGCTCAGAATGCCAGGCGAACTGCCTCCCGTACTGCCCCTCCTGCTGCTGATTCCAATACCTTAGCCCAGCTGTTGCTCGCCCAGACCCTCGCCGGAGCGGGTGTGGCGAATGATGCCGCCAAGGTGTCTTCCATTACGGCCGGTGTTGGGCTGGATTCGCTTCTTAACCCTACTTCCTTGCGACTTCGTCAGGTTGCCAAGCAACCGAAGTATAATGGGAACCCCCGACGTTGGCCTCAGTTCCAACGCGAATTTAAACTGTGGGTTAAGACTCAAAAACTCCAAGATGATCAGTTCCTGATGGCCGTCTTGGATTGCCTTGAGGGACCGCCGGCCAACACTTGGCTCAGGACTTGGAGTGATCGCGAGGATACACGTTCCCCCCTTACCTTTGATGAGGTGTGGGAACAGTTGGAGGTACGTGGATCCCGGCTGCCAGAGGACCACTACCACCAAATGTTGAAGAATTTCCCTTCATTCTCGCGATTAATTTTGCACGAAGTGCAAGACAAAAAACAGCGCTTCTGGAATTTAGTGGAAGAAGCTGAACATTCAGGCGAAAAATTTTCTAGTGCCGAGCTGAAAAGTCTGATTTTTGACAAGATCCCCTCAGAAACTGCCGCCACCCTTCGGAACAAACAGTCCGAAGAAAAGGTCAACACCTGGTGGGCGGAGGTGGAAGGCTTCGATGCCTCTGCCAACAAGTTTTCCGTCAGGGAGGCACTTCAGAAGTGCTCCCCCACGTCCTTTTCTAAGGTGAAATTCACCGAAGAGACGTGGAAAATTAAGTTTCATGAGCACGAGGATCGGGACTTGTTTGTCCAAGTCCTCAACAGGGGAGTCAGCTTCCATGGCCATCGCCTGAGGGCCAAAAACTGGGTGTTTTCGTACACCCCGAAGGAACTCTGGGAGGAGGTTGAGCGGCTCACCGACGCCGCCAACCAGAATTTCCATGAGGGTCTTGGGGGAAACAAGAATACCCAGCAAAACACCCAAAATGGGGCCCAAAAGGGCAACAAAAAAGTGAATGACACCTGGAATGTTCAACAGCACTGTAGCATCTGCCTTCTTTTAGGTTCTACGAACCGAGCTAAGACGCATTCTACTGATAATCACCGATGGTCTCCTTACGATCACAAGGTGATTGGTGAAAATATCAGTAATTCGCAGAATTCAGACAGGAATGACAGACAGGTGCACGGTGGGAAGGCTGGAAAAGGGAATCCGACCCCCTCCGGTGGAAACAAAAATCCCGGAGGCCCTGGCGGGTCCCAAGGCACAGGAAATCGGACTCCATCAGGCTCCGGTGGGCAGCGGAACGGCCAGAAAAATCCCAATAGCAACGCCGGAGGCGGAAATCGAAATCCAGGCCAAACCCCTCAATCCGGTGCAAACAAGGGAAATGCTCTAGGATTCCAGGGTAAAGGTAAGGGAAATCCTTCGGGAACCCCTTCCTCTGGTAAGGGCAGAGGGCGTGGCGAGGGTGGAGGTCCATCATCCGGCGGCCGTGGCCGTGGACGTGGAAAGGGCAACCATCGTGTGGATCAGGTCTCAGGTGTAGATCAGGTGTCCGATGCAGACCGAGATTATGAATTAAATGCCTTGAATCCAGCAGATGATCCGCTCCAAGATGAGTGGGTCGACGAATCAGGGTGTGTCCATAATGTTAACGCAGCCACTGGAGGTCAGAACGCCTAGGGGAGCCACGAAAATCGCCCCTCCCCAGGCGATTTCAGGCATGATCCCCAGATTCCTTCTCGACCACTACTTGATGTAGGGTCGCTTGTCTCCTCTCCCCTGGATCCGGCAGCGGATCCTTCTGTTGTAGTGGACGAGGTTGGTGTACAGTCCAAGCACAGGGCCCGTCAGTTTGTCACAAAGCTGTGGGTCTCTGATTGCAAGGGCAATTTCCACCTCGCCACTTGTTTGGGTGACAATGGATCGGAGGTAAATCTCCAATCCAACTCTTTTTTGCCTGACGACTGCATGTTTGATTCGCCTCATCCTGTTACCCTCGAGGGAGTTTCTGGACATTCTCTCGCAGGTGGGCAACGCGGTTGTTATATATCAACTCATTTGGTCGCTCAAGACCTTTGGGAAGATGGCAATGTGGAGGAAGTTATCCTTAAGGATGACTACTTCTATCGTGCCGACATAAAGTATGACCTTTACTTGGGCCATCCTTGGCTTCGCAAGAACAGGGTGGCGCCCGTAGGTCATCGGCGTTGTTTTTTGCTGGAGTCAGGTCCCTTGGAGCGTCCTGAATTTCGTTTTTTGCACGCAGGGTTTAAAAGTGCAGAAGAATTTTTGAAGCAAAAGGTTACACCAAAGTTTGGCGAAGATGTCACCATTGCAGAGGTGAATGGGAGTGCCGATTACTCCCGAGAGTTAGAATGTCTTCGTAGGGACTCTCAGCCACGACGCCCTTCGCGCTGGCACTCTTCATCCTACAGAGTTGTCGACAAATGGCGCGATACAATTTGTGAATATTTTTATGAACACCATTCCTTTTGGCCACAGTGTGATGCCTTTGCTAACCGCGAGAACAAGCGCTTTGACAAGCACTTTCGCGACGCTTGGACCCATAAATGGGACAAGAAGTTATGGATTAATCCTCCGTTTCACTTAATCCAGCAGGTCATCCACAAAATCAAGCAAGATAAAACCCAGGCGATTTTAGTTGTGCCCTTGTGGGACGACAAGCCTTGGTTTCAGGAATTGCAAGACATTTGTGTAGATTACATCGAACTTCCCAGGAAGATTAAGCTGTTTGCCAGGGACGACACAGGTCCCCTGCCACAGCGGCCCTGGAATTCGCTTGCATTCCTGGTGGATGGAAAGCTTTCTGACTCTGATTCTGCTGATTCTAGTACTGATTCCTGTGTTGGGTCTGAATCTGAGGTTGAGCGTGGTACTGATGATGAATCTATTTTTTCTGATTTTTGTCCGTCAGATGCCCAAGGTGATCCAAGGTCAAATGGATCCGCCTCGTCTCCCTCTTCCCCAATACGATCTACATCCAAAAGAATCTACGGCGCACGGACGACAAAAAATTTTTCTTCGCGCCGCAAATTCAGAGTTTTTTTATGAAAAACCCCGTGTGGAAGCTTTCATAGATCCTTTCGAGGAGCTGGATCACGAAGAGAATCTCTGGAATGTCGACACTCGACCCACCTATCTTCAAGAGGCAGTTGATACGGACCTTTTTAGGGACATCCGTAAGAAGATTCTTCCTGCCAAGGCCGAAGAAATCGCCAAAGTTTTTTCGACAGTAATTCCTGGCGATCAGGTGGACACTGAGTTGTGTTCCAAGAAAAGAGACAAGATTTTTGAGGAACAGAAGGACAGAACCCTTACATGATGACATAATCATCGCGACAGAGGGGGAGGGACTGACCGAAGCTGAGCTGGTGGCCCTACATGAAAAGCAGCTGAACCAGGTTTTGGACATTCTTGATGCCAATCAGCTGATTTGTGGGCCAAAGAAGGGAAAACTATTTTTGAAATCAGTCGAATTTTGTGGTTCTCTCCTTGAGAATGGCACCCGACGACCCAGTCCAGGGAAGCTTGTCGCTATTCAGAAGTGGAAGCGCCCTGTGACGATCACGGAATTGAGAGGATTCCTGGGTTGTTGCAATTTTTACCACACTTTTGTGCCGAATTATGCCAAATTTGCTGCCCCCCTCACTGAACTATTGAAGGTAGGGAGAGATGCGGGCAAGGCAGGTTCAAAGGTTCGTGTCAAGTGGACTGACGAGTGCGAGGAGGCCTTCCATCACTTGAAGGCGGCCCTCTGCGAAGTCGCCACGTTGCATGTGCCGAAATTCGACCGACCCTTCTACAGAAGAACCGACGCTTCTAGGTACGCGATCGGAGCTGTCCTTGAACAGGTTGATGAAGCCACAGGTGATCATTACCCTCTTGCATTTTGGTCTCGGAAGCTAGCTCCACGCCAGATGCAATGGTCACCGCGTGAGCAAGAGACTTATGCCATAATCTGCGCTCTGAAGAAGTATCAATCGTGGGTTGGCACCAATCGAGTCGAGATCCTGACAGATCATCGATCTCTGGAGTATTGGGCCACCGAACACATTGATACTGTCGCGAGCCCAGCTGGTCGACGGGCCAGATGGCATGAATTTCTCAGTTTGTTTGACCTCCATGTGTCGTATTTGCCTGGAAACACAACACGGTAGCGGATGCTCTGAGCCGATGGGCTTACCCCGCTTCAGAGGGGCTGCAAAGTACCAACATCCATGGTACGGAGCAGGACCGCCACGTCGTAATCGAGTGGGATCAAGAAGAAAAAAAGCTCATTCGACGTGAATGCATGCAATGCTCTGTTAAACAGCACGCATTACCGTGTCATGATATCACGGCCTTCTCAGATCCGGCGCATGCCCATGAGATTATCACCAAATCACTGAAAGTCGTGGAGAAAGTCACCGATCCAACGGTTCGAGTATACCCGACCTGTAAGTGGATTTCGGTTGATTCAGGGCATTAAGCGTCGAGATCCGGCCAAAACTCCACCCCTGCCGGAAGATTCCCTTATCATCCGTGACTGGACGAACGATTATCTGCATGATTCCATGTTTAAAGAGGTCTTTGAGAATCTCAAATCCAAAGATGCTCACAAGGATGGAATTTATTCTGAATATTCGTTGGATGGGGGGAAGCTGTGGATGGAGGGTAAATTGTGCGTACAGGACGCCCTGGCCCCCCGAGTGTTAAACTGGTGGCACAAATGGGAGTCCCCCCACGCACATGGCCGTAGATTATGGTCGATGATTAAACATAGGTTGCTCGGCTCAAGGCTATATACTCATTGTATGAAAGTAGCCGCCGGATGTGTCCAATGTGCTGTCTCGACGCCCCCCAGCGCGAAGAAGCACGGCCATCTGAGGCCACACCCTATTCCGGAGCGCCTCTTTAACAGAGTCACCAGTGATTCTTTCCATCTTGGTGAACTCGACGACGAAGAGTGCCATTGGACCAACAAAAAGGTCAATGGAGTGCTCCTTATACAATGCCGTCATTCTGGCTACATTCAGGTGTTGCCTTGCAACGTCGAGTCAATGACTGGCAAAGCTGCCGCCAAATGGTGCGCGCAGACCTGGATGGGAGGTTGGGACGTCCCATCCGAGGTGGTTACGGACTCAGGCAAAGAGTACACCTCCGAATGGTGGAAGGAATTATGTGCTCGCCTTGGAATCCACCACCTGAGATGTGAAATCCACTCACATCGAGCGCTGCCTGGCGAAAGAGCCGGCCGCTCTATTATAAATATGCTTCGTAAGGAGCTCGCCAGTGAGAAAGACTTCCATTGGCTTGAAGTTCTCTTCGCATTGCTTCGCCGGTACCACAACACGCCATTGTACCATGGCCTTTCTCCAAATGAAATTGTCTTTGGACGAAAGAAGTGTTGGTGGAACATGCCGTTGAATAATCCTCGCCCTTGTAAAGATGCTTCGTTGTTTTTGGACGAAATCCAACGAGCAGAAAAAACTGTCTCGAAATTAATCGATAAGCATCAAGCTGACTGGCTTTGGGTCCAGAATCAAGGCCGAAAAAACCCCCACAATTTTGAAGTCGATGATCGAGTTTGGTTTCGAAAATCCGAAACCACCCTGGACGGAGATGATAAGCTTCTTCCCTTGTGGGAGGGGCCATTCGCTGTTACAGCGCGTCTAGGTGAGAACAGGTGGAGGATTCGTGTGGATGTCAGCAGGGAAATTGAAGTTTCGGGCGATCGCCTCAAGAGAGAGATCCCCTCCCCCAAGGATCGGATTAAACCCCTTTTTTGGACTTCGAAATTTTTGTCCGATCGGGTCATCGAAGGGGGGAAGTACGAACTCAAGAGGATTTTAGAGGCAAGACGTGACGAAAAGGGCGAATGGGAATTTCTATGTGAGTGGAGGGGCTTTGATTCCAGTCACAACAACTGGGAACCAGCCCATTCTTTTGTCCATGGGTACACCAAGGGGTTCATCGACTTCCTCAAGAAGCACCCCGAAATTGGCGTACTCCTGACAGACTGTCTGTCGAAACCCGACAGACAGGTGGAGAGCGACGGAAAAAGACCTGTGGTGAATCGAGATCCAGCCTTTTACGGCCCTCAGCAGCCACCTTCCAGGGCTGATCCGTCAATCTCCCCTCCTGCGGTCAGGCCAGCCCAGGAGCCAAATGAGGACCAAGCTTCGAGTTCGGCCGCTGATTTGCAGCGCCCAAGCCGTACGAGGACCCCACCAGACAGGTTGGTGGTCACATGTATTCGTGCTTGGCCGAATTGAGGGAGACCCGTCGTGACTTGGGTCGCCGACGCCTCGCCCCGTCGACCACTTATTCCAATGTGAGTGTTCTGACGACTTGAAAAAACCACATTCTGCTCAATCCACTGTTCATTCTTCCTGATTACGACATGATGTGGAGAACTGCGAATGTTTGATAATTTGACGTCAATCAACTTTTCTTTGGTCTCCGTTCGGCAGACAAGGCGTAGATACGCTGCCGAAAGCCACGGAGTGTGCTGCCGTGTCCAGAAAAAACCAAACTCAGGCTTAATTCAGGCAGATCCGGGGTAATCTTGTCTCTGTTGGTCTGTGCATCTTTGGAATTTGGCTACTCGTGCAGATGGAAGCAAATGTACATAGTAAAAACGCTGGCCAGCGACATTCACCCCTACAGGCACCCCCTGTAGTACTGGCTGCACTAGATGCGACGCCAGGAACTCACATCTTACCTTCATTTGCCGTGATGCTGAAGCCAAAGTCCAGATTCAGATCCAGATTCCTTGAATTTACCTTGAATTCCTCAGGTTTGTCCATCATTCTGCCACTGTTGCGCAAAACCCCGACGTCAATTGTTCAGACAACCTTCATATAGGAGCTCCAGGGACTTCTAACAGCAACCTCTGAGGTCCGTAAGCTTCGGTGTATTTTTGGCACACGCCAATGTGAGCTCAATCCGACCTGAAACTGTCGAAAATGGTGAATCCAAGTGTCTTGTGGGACTCAATCGAAAGATGGGCCTTGTCCAAGTCGATTAACACCGCCGCCACTGTAAATAAGGGACTATTCGGTGTCTCTCAGTTATATACTGTCAGTAAAGCGCCTTCAGCGAACCTTCGGCGCGTTACATGCCAAGGATCCAGGGCCATCATGTCCCATCATGATGCATCATCACATGATCCACATTTTCATGCAATCTGTTGGATGCTCGCGAACCAACGTGCCGGAAAGCACAATTCAGCTGAATAAACGACAATATATATTAACTCTAGTCTAAACGAAGGTGTTAGTAGTTTCAGTTCTAGACATTCCGCTTCATTTCACCTTCATCTTAGGAAAATGAGCAAATTCCCTCATTTTAGGACAGTTTAGGTTGATTCCCTTGTCATCTCCTCTCATTCCTCGAAGATCTGTTTACGGCTTTGCCTAACTTCGTTGACGCTGATGTTTTTCTGTTCACTTAGGGGTTGTAGACTACATTTGTATTTGTTTTCCCTCTCTGTGATTGTTTCATCTCCTTCATCTCTGCTCAAATTGATTCTCAATCTTGCTGAATCTTGTGATCATCCACCAGATGCGCCAAATCTGAAGCACATGCTGCACTTTTCAGAACGAGAAAAGCGGGAGTAACACGATGTAGAGTACGTGGAGGACACCGTAGCGTGCCCGCGACAGCTAAACTGTGCCAGAGTGCCGAGATGTCACTCCATTTCTTGATTCTCCCACTCAATCCACCAATAATCTACCTCATTCTCAACCAGGGCATGGTTTGGTATCGATTCTCGATACGTTTACATGCTTTTTTAGCACTTAACCTAATGTTTTACTGCCCGGAGGACTGTTCGTCACTCCTCATTCTGTCTCATTTCAGGTTCATCCATCCTGATTCAGTGCCAATTCAGCCCAAATCAGGTCAGATCAAGCAGATTTCGCCCCATCGAGGCTACATTTCTATTTTTTTCTGGGACTTACCCGCACTACGTTCTTCGTTGACGTAGAGACACACCCCAGTGTGTCTCTACGTCAACGAAGAACGTAGTGCGGGTAAGTCCCAGAAAAAAATAGAAATGTAGCCTCGATGGGGCGAAATCTGCTTGATCTGACCTGATTTGGGCTGAATTGGCACTGATGTGCCGGATCTGATTCCGCGGTCCATTCATCGTAAATCCGCCGCGTTCCGATCATTTACCCGGAATCGCCAATTGCCGCTGACGCGCGTGCGCGAGCCAGATCGGCCAAATATTTTTTCACAATCGGATTTTTATAAATCTTTTCAGATAGATATGGACACTCAGATGTACTTAGGAATATCCGCATCAATTTTCTTCATAGACTGGGATTTTTTGCCGGATAACAATCAGCATGGATCTTGCCTCCGTTGTCGCCGCTCTTGCCTCCGTTGGTGTCCGTGTATCCGGTCCTGCCCCCAACAGCAGCATTCAGGTCGACTCCTTGCGTGCCTGCCCCCCTGGTCTTGCCGGCCCTGAGCCCTCCGGCACCATCCACGACCTAGGGCAGCACTTTCAGTCCCATGGAGTGGTGCAATTGGTTCACCGCCTGGCTTGAAAAAGGCAGCCAGGTTATCGGGGGAGTGACCAAAATGCAAGCCCATTCTCAGTTGCTTTTGGTGTTGACCCAGTATTGTGAAGTACAGGAAGACATGCCATGGAGGCGCATAGGGGAAAAGCTTTTTGATGACCCAGCACAGCGCGGATTCGGTTACAATTACCTGGAGCTGTATGTCATGGTGATGGAGTTCCTCACACAGACAGAGGACGCACGTCGAGCCAAACGTCATTTTCTGCGGGCAGCACATTCTGTGTCTGCGGTATCTCGGCACTGTTTTACTTGCGGCAGTCCTGATCACATTAAGCCGGATTGTCCCAGGAACAGGCGTCCTGAACAGGCAGGGCAGTCGGACCAGAAGCGAGTCTGTCACAACTACGGCAAGCCTGGGCACTTCGCTCGTGACTGTCGAGAGCCAAAGAAATTGCAATGTTATCATTGCGGTGGACCGCATCGGGCTGCGGAATGCCCCAAACCAAGGTCTCGCAGTCAATCACGTGACAGGCCTGGGTCTCAGCCCAGGGATCGATCACAGCAACGCGGGCCATCTCAACAACGAGAACAACAACGAAGTGGCTTCACACCTGAACGACGCCCTAGCGTAACGTCTCAGCACACCGTGCGTTCGCAACGCGGTAACACTCCTGAGAGGGGGCCCAGCTCTGCATCACAACGTGGACGGGGTCCGGAACGTAGGACCAGCAGTGCACATCGGGGCAGTCCCAGTCCCAAGTCCAGTCCCAAATACTAAAATTGTCAAGGAGGGCAGTTTCTTGGGGAGAGCCACGTTACACACCGACTACGGCAGTTGGCAGCGGCGTGGTGTCCCAGGCAGCTTGCTCCCCCCCTCCTGACTGAAGGGCATACCCCAGCACGCAGGCCCAGTTTGATTTCACAACCTCCATTGGATTCCGAAGGAGTACCGTATAGCATTGGGAGGTTGCAGTCTTCGGCAAGTTTTGCTGAAGTTGACTTTGACAGCCTGCCGGTGGTGCAGCGACGGCCTCAGGTGGCAAGCAGATCATTGGAAGAAAAACGTGAACTGCAAGTATCTGTACGATTCCATTTTGCAGGCCATGACGTGCCGTACATGACGATGCCGTGCATGGTTGATTCAGGGAACCAAGTGATCGTGGTCGCTGGTTTTGAGGTTTTTCCGAACAAGCTACACGAGGGTGCGCCTCGTCGCTTATGTCTGAAGGGTGTGGGACAGAACTCGCCACTTGCTGGCGGTGCAATGGGAGTGAATGTGAATTATATGGAGTTGGCGGTTTTGAATGTTGATGGTTTGCAGTTGTTTCGGTGTGCTGACGTTTTTCTTTACCTGGCCGATGTGGGGCCTAGGGTTATTATTGGATTTCCTTTTCTTATACGCTACAATTTAATGCTTGTGCCTCAGTGTGAGTATCTTGTACCTGGTGAGGTTCTGAATAAGTATTTGAGATTTGTTTCGGCACTGGAGGAGGACGTTTCATGTGCTTTGTGCCGTCCATCCCATCCCTGTGTACATCATTTGTTTGCCCGTCGCCTGCAGAATTCCTTTGAGGATTGGAGGCATGAGGTCGAGAGAATCAGAAGTCGAATGAGGCGCAAGCGCCCGAATTCTGTCACGGTATGCCGCTCTGGTGTGGTTTGCACTTTGCGAGCTGAGCCTTTAACGTTAAGTCGCGTGAGAGCTCGCATTCGGGACAGCATCACAGGGGTTTTCCCGTGGAGACGTCCAGTGCGGTCAGTCAGAGCCAGAGGCCAGTGACAGCCTGTCACAGTCACAGTCAGGAGTCAGTTGCATCCTTTCACGGTCACAGCCAGTCACAGCTGAACACAGTTCAGCAGAATGGTTCATTTTTTTCATGCTTTTTTCGATGCTTGCTGGTTGTTCAACGAATACACCCCAGCCTGAGAATCGGTTGTGTTACAAGAAACTCAGCTCCAGCGCGTCCGCCCCGATCCGAGGATCACCAGGTGCTGCTGGACTGGATTTGTGTTCAGCCACAGCGTTGGAGCTGCAGCCTGGTGAAATTGCGGTGGTGCCCACAGATTTGGCCATCACAGTGCCTGCTGGTACTTATGGGCGAATTGCCACACGAAGTGGGTTTGCATCCAA
Organism: Eutreptiella sp. 'Long Island Sound 2002'; assembly: GCA_964036045.1. NCBI lineage: Eukaryota > Euglenozoa > Euglenophyceae > Eutreptiales > Eutreptiaceae > Eutreptiella > Eutreptiella sp. 'Long Island Sound 2002'. The sequence continues at coordinate 40,948,543 of OZ038392.1, forward strand.
GGGGATTGTGGTGTTAGGAGGTGTAGTGGACCGTGATTATACTGGTAATGTAGGGGTGATCCTTGGTAACATTGGCACTGCCACATTGTCAGTGCAGTTGGGACACCGCATTGCCCAACTGATTTGTGAGTGCATTGCTGTGCCAGTCCCCACCGAGGTTTCTGAATTCGGGACTACAGCTAGAGGCAACTCTGGCTTTGGCAGTACAGGTATCACGGCTGTACAAGTACAGCCTTTGGAGTTACATGAGCCCATTAACTCTGCAACATTTCCGGTGCTTGATGGGAGTCTTCTGTCGCGGTTGGCTTTTCTGTGGGCAGGGTTTCTGCCGCAGATGGCATCATTGTTTTTATATACCTCCTCCCCCCCCCCCCACTGGGCTCAGTGGCGGTACACCACCTGCCTGTCTTCCACAAGTTTAAAGTACAGCAATTCCGCCACCTGTTGCCGCGGCATTCCCATAGCAACATAGCGGTCGGCCCCAGCTTCAGCCTGTACAACAAAACTTCCTGGTTTTCGTCCCTGTTTTTCAAACTGGCGTCCGGGTGCTACAATGTGCACGGGTACCAGTGGAGCAATATGCTCCACGACTACCACTGCTCCAGGTGCGGACAGCAACATCCTTTCGACCCTTTATCATGCCTGGCCTTCTGCAAAGCGTTGGACCAGCACGTCCAGGCATACGTCTCCTCCTGGGGAACCCTTTTCAGCCCCATTGTCCTGCACTTGTGGCTCTCTGGACCCTCAAAGGCTGACCGCAGGAACTTCATGAGAACTCTGGTACCTAAGTCCCTATGGTCCTGCCTCTCCAAGCCGATCCCGGGCTCCACTCGCGCCGAGCACAGAGCCATGCTTGGCCTAGCCCTGGAGGAACGCGTAAAGCACCTGGACAAGGCTGTCCACCAAGCACATGATTGGCTGTGTTCGAATCCTCTCCCTTGGGACCCAATACTTTGGGCGCACCCCTCCGACCCTCTCAACCCCTTCTCGGTTTCGCACGGTGCGTTCAGCACCTCCGTCCGCATGCCCCCTCGGACCCGCCCCGTATACCAGCACCCCCCACCTCTCCCTAAACACGCCTTAAAAAAACCGTCCAAGCCAGCGTCAGCCAAAGCACAACCAACCACGCGCCGCGCGCCAAAAAAATCCAAACGCCCGTCCAGCCGCGCATCCGCACCACGGCCCTGCCCCCCCTCGGCCATTCCCCGCCCTCCTCAGCACTCACGCCCACGGCCACCACAAAAACGCCATCGATCACCACAAACCCATCAGGCCACAATCGTTTGGGCGCCCCCAAAGCGCGCCAAGACCGCTCTCCCCCTCCCACCCCCAAGCTCCAAAGCACGCTACCGTCAAACACGCCTACCTCTCCCCTCAAGGCCCAGCCTTACTAGGTGCCCAGGCCCGTCTGCCCCTGCCCCCCCCCCACTCCAACGCCTCCCGGGACATCCGGAATTTTTTCCGCCCATCCAGCGATCTTCTGTCTCCTCCTCTCGACCCCTTCAGCCCTCCGCCCCTTCTGGAACCCCCCCCCTTCCCCTCAGGGTAAATCAGCGGTCTTCTAACCTAACCATCAGAGCAGCCGTGAACATATCTTTATATGTTGATATAATCACTTTCATTGGGGGACGTCAGCCCCAGAACAAGTTGATGCGGTTAAAAACAAAACTCTGGCTTTGGCAGTACAGGTATCACGGCTGTACAAGTACAGCCTTTGGAGTTACATGAGCCCATTAACTCTGCAACATTTCCGGTGCTTGATGGGAGTCTTCTGTCGCGGTTGGCTTTTCTGTGGGCAGGGTTTCTGCCGCAGATGGCATCATTGTTTTTATACAGCACTGTCCTGTCTGGTCCTGGGTGTTCCGGGGCTGACTGTAGCAACCAAAGTGATACGGCAGACCCAGGGTGTTCTAGTACTGCCTCACTACCATCCTGTGCTGTGTCTCTACCCCCTCAATCAGGACGGATTATGGTGGGATACCGAGTCCAACCCGAACAGAGGCCAGTGGCACTGTTTGAGGCGGAGGCACAACAGCTCTTGGATAATTTGGTGTGTTGCGAAGATCCAAGTGGGGAAGCTGATATATTTCACATCCATTATCTCCAGCAATGGGAGACTGAAATCCCAGACTGCGGTTCCGGTGAGGCCGGTGAGGTTCAGGGCGACAGGACTGATCACCCTGAAGCCTTGTATCCGGACGACTTCATGGGTGGCTTTGGCCATTCACGGAGTCCCACCGATAGTGTCTTACTGGCACAAATGTCAGCGAGTGAGGACGCCCCATTGGTGGAAGAGGCGTTACAATTGGCAGGGCGGATACACCCCCCTTTGTCAGAGTACATGTATGAGTATTCCATTTCAGCTTTACAGGATGCGGGGAGCGGCTCTGAAAGCTCTGCTATGCGTGAGCCCCCCCGGGCAGTGCAGGATAGGCAACCCAGGGTGCGTCAGAAGAAACCACGGAGTACCGGTGATGATTTGCAGTTTCGCAGTGTTCTTTTTGCGGCTGCTGAACAGTGGGCATCCGAATATGGGTTACGTCCCACTGTAGATGCCTTTTGTAGAAGTAAGTCTGACTGTCTTGTGACCCATTCAGGTGTCAAGCGATTCTGGACTCGCAATCAGGATGCTTTTCAGCAGTCCTGGTTGGATGAACACCTATGGTTGCACCCTCCCAATCGACTTTGGGAGGATTGTGTCACTAAAATCATGGGTGATCAGGCACGCGGATTAGCCCTCGTACCCACCATGAAACATAAACGGTGGTGGTGGGTCTTGGGAGAATTTGCGGTTGACTGGGTTGATCTTTCAGATCCTAGTCAGATTTTTGAACCCAGCAGTGTCACCAGGGATTTGAAGATCCCATATGGGCTGATTTTCTTTGATGCCATGGGAGCCGATAGGGAGCGCGGTGGATCTCCTTCCCCAAATCAATTTGCTGATCCACAGCGTGGGGGAAGCCAGACAGATGACTGGGAACCAGTGCGAAAAATATTCCGCAAGCGCAGGCCTGTCAATAAGTCTACTGGCACTGTCCCCAGCCCTACCGCTCCCTCTTGTCCCCCCTCTGCTTTGCCCATCGGTGGCGCAGATTTTTTGCTCCACCCCTCATCTCAGGACCAGAAACGAGCCAAGGCACGCCAGAAAATATCTCAGAAGAGGAGACAACGCCGAGGGCAATCTGGTATGCACACTTCTGACATTGTTTCTCCTTCTCCCCAGACGGATACAGATTGTTCTGCTTCAGAGTGCTGTGGCTCTACCACTGAATGTGGCATGACATCAGAGTCGGAGTCTGAGCCCGAATATTGTAAATATGGGTACACGAACGACTTTGACAGTCGATCAGCGCCAACTGCCTGTGGACATCAGGAAACCGGGGTCCAGGTGCAGAATTTGTGTTACCCACACTCAGTGCAGTCTGTAATTCAGACAGATTTAGAACATCCTGATTGCCAGATGTATCGAGAGCAGTTACTCTCCAGTTTCAAAGATACTTTATTCACACCAAGGGGCTATGAAGAGGATGCGAATGAGCATCGAGGCCCTAATGCGATTCTGCGTCTGGACTTGGTGGACAATCCACAGCCAATGAGTTTTAAGGCGATTCGTTCTGTGGGGGTACGCGAAGTTGCCTTGCGGGAGAAAATAGACTCTTTTCTGAAAAAGGGTTTTATTCAGAAATCGGAGGAGGACAGTCCTGAGTGGGTCAGTCGGGCCTTTTTGGTCCCCAAGCCCAATGGTAAATGGCGACTGGTAATTGATTATCGGCATTTAAATACCCAATTAAAGGGTCAAAATTTTCCTTTGCCGGTAATTGAGGACCAGGTTGCCAACCAAAATGGGAATTTTTTGTGGTCACTGGTGGATTTGGAGGACGGGTTCCACCAAATGCACTTGGCCAGGGAGCATTGGCATTATACTTCCTTCATTACACCCTTTGGTGTTTATGAATGGAAAGTATTACCAATGGGGGTAAAAGTGGGTCCACAAGCCTTTCAAAGGATGGTGGCCTACTGTTTGAAAGATTGTCCAGATAGTAGGCCATATATTGACGACGTTCTGACAGGGACAGGGAAGAAATATGCATGTCAGGGCCAGGTCACAGACCACAGACACATACTGCATATCATGAAGGACCCTGACAAGCGGCAGGAATACCTTCAGGATCATTATGAGGCTTTGCATCATTTGTTTACAAATTTGGCTAAGGCCAAACTTTATGTGAAGCCAGAGAAATGTCATCTGTTTCAGTTACAGGTACAGTATTGTGGGCATATACTCAGGGAAGGGAGGAGATGCCCATCTCCTGCTAAGACAGAGGCCATATGTAATTGGGATCATAATACCATAAAAACGCCGAAGGCGTTTAAGGGTTTCCTGGGGTTGGCTAATTGGTATAGTATATACATACCCAAATATGTAACACACGCCGCCCCGCTGATGGATGCCCTTAAGGGTAAGTATCTGTATGAACAGCAGACAGGTCCATCCATCACCAAAGATGGCAGGCCAGCGAAAAAAAGGAAACGGGTCAAGTTGAGTGCGGCTGAGGCCCGAATCCACTGGACTGAGCCCATGATACGTGGCTTCAATGCCATCAAGGAGGGGCTCAGGAGTGCAGTTGACCTGTATTTGCCCACCCCCAACGTCAAATGGAAAATCACAACTGATGCTTGTGATTATGCCGTCAGAGGGGTACTGGGGCAACAGGGTACTGAAGGGGGATGGCACCCTGTCGCGTTTTTTTCCAGGAAACTGCAGGGCAGCAGTGGTAAACAAGACTATGACTATCCTGAGAAAAACAGCCCTGAGTTTGAGAAAACAGCTCTTTCTGGGCGGGGGCAGATGGGGTGGACTGTGCGTGAAAAGGAGACATATGCTTTGGTATGTGCTCTCCTGAAATTTCAAGCCTGGATTGGGGGTCAGGAAGTTACAGTGCGCAAAGACCACAGCAGCATCCTGCAATGGTACAAAGAAGACCTTTGTACCATTTCAGGCTTGTTGGGGAGGTGGGGGCGATGGCATGAATTTTTGAGCAGATTTAATCTGCACATTGAGTACCTGCCGGGGGAACAGAATGAGGTGGGGGATACCCTGTCCAGGTGGGCGTATCCTGCAGGGGATTTTCAGGATACCACCTTCCATGGTTCAACCCTGGATGCTGAGGGTTGGGATTCGGATGAACAAGGGGAACGGGCCAGAACGCGGGATTTTTTGCAGCGTGAATACCCAGGGGAATTTCTGGATCCTGCTGCACTTGCATCTGTGTCTGCTCATATCTTCCCTCTCGCGCCTGAATGTTTTGCGTCCTCTCTTGCAGATGTTGATTCGATTCAATTGCACACTGAGTTCGAACAACTTGTGTCTCGCTCCCTTTCTCATGTATGCTCTGCTTCTTCCCCCCCTCCTCTTGAATATGTTTCTGCTTTGAATGATCTGTCGTGGCACATGCCAGGGGCAGCGCAGTACGCCGTTTCTGGGTTAGAGTCTGTTAAGGTTCCGCCAGCCATCAGTATTTTACAGCAGGACTGGTCTGAATTTTACAAGACAGATCCAGAATTTCAGGACATTTGGCCGCAGCTTGTCAAGGATAGGGCTGTTGGCAAATATTTCTTCAGTAATGGCAAGGTGCGCAGTAAGGGTAAGATTTGTGTTCCTGTCGCCATAGTGAAGCAGGTCCTGAATGGCCTGCACTCTTATTCTCACCCTGGCACTGACAAACTCCGTCAGCTTTTCGCTAGAAAATTTTCAGCGCGAATGAAGCGGGCTGAATTTTTAAAGGCGGTTTCGCAGGTTGCTACGCAGTGTAATGTATGTCAGGCCACCAAGCCACGACGGGGTGCGCAACCGGATACTCTGGAGTTTTTCCCCATTCCACAGTTTCCTTTCTCGTCCATTTCTATTGATTTTGTTTCGGTTCCAGAACTGAAAGTTGGACATCAGCTGTACAATAGTATCATGGCGGTTGTATGTAGATTGACGGGTTACATTATTGCTGTGCCCTGCAGCAATACTCTTAGCAGTGAGGCATTGGCATCGCTTTTTTTGGAGAGGGTAGTCTCCTTTATGGGACTCCCTCATGAAATTTTTTCCGGGCATGACAGTATTCTCAAGGCCAGTTTTTTTGATACCTTGATGAAACTGTCAGGGGTTGAGGACCATAAGTCCACTGTTTACAACCCCAAAGCCAATGGGAGGGCGGAGCGAGCAGTGCAGTCTATTATTCAGTCCCTGCGTCAAATCATGGAGCAAAAAATTTCTAAAGACTGGTTTCACTTGCTCCCATTGGCCACGTGGGCCCTCAATGATTTGCCAGGGGCTGTTTCGGGTTATTCCCCCCATAGACTTGTCTTTGGGAGGGACCCCATGGGTTTTGGGGATTGTCCCCCCATTATCCCCGAGGATGGCAGTGAGGACGCTGCATCCTTCTTCAATAGACTCATTTCTGAGCGACGCAAGGTCCAGAAAAAGTTGTGTCAGATCCACAAGCGGCAGACACAGAAGTTTTTACAAAAACACCCTTTGCAGGTGTTCGATCCGGGGGATCGGGTTTGGGTGCGTATCCATAAAGATTTGAAGAACAACGGCAACACTACCAAGTTCGATCGGACTTGGACGGGTCCGGCTGAGGTGTTGGAGCGCGTGGGTACAGGGAGATACAGGGTATATACACACAAAGGGGAACACATTTTGGAGAGTGTCAGACTTAAGCCTTACCAGGCACCCATCAGTGGTAATCAGCCACTGTTCCATTTTTACACGGATGCGGAGGAGATGGTTGAGTCTGACCGGTATATTGTAGAGGAGATCCTGGATCACAAGCCTAAGGGCCGGGGGAAGAACAGGGGAACCAAATGGCTTGTGAAGTATCAGGGATATGAGGAGCCTGAGTGGCAGGATGCCAGGACATTCCTCCACGACATCAATGAGGATTGGATGGCTTACAATAAGCGCCATAAGCTTCTGGATAGGCTACGGTTGGACCAGGTTAATGGGTTGAGGTCTGCTGAGATTTCTCGCCTTGTGGCATTTGCCTTTTCCCCGTAGCTGACGCACAGTGGGTGCAGTGTGTTCAGCATACGCTCTCTCCTACGTCGTTGCAGGGGGCACGGGGAGCACAGCTGTCAGTGTCAGCAGACCCCCCCCCCCACCTGCCGTGATTTGTGCGTTCCCATTTTTTTCTCCCTCCATCTCAGGTGAGTAGCAATTTGTCAAGGCTGTGAACTGCATCTGTGGATATCGCGCAGTTCGGCTCATTGCTGCAGGTACGTACTGCATTGCATATGTATTATCTCAGTGTGTAAGCCGTTGGGATGCCAGTGGTGACCTTTGGCAGCACTTCTCATCTCCACTGTGATACCAGACTGGTCTGTTACAAATGCTCATTGTCATCTGGGTACGTCTTACCCATGCTACATTTTTTTTACAATGTTTTACAGTAGTAAGTAGGTATTTTACAGGTACAGCCTGATGGTTTTTGGCCAGCATGGTGAGCAGATCTATCAGTCTACTACTGATGATCCACTCCGTGGTCCATTAATTCTTTTTTCAGCCTGACGCCCTTTCAGGTGGCATCAAGCTTGGGAGGGGAGTGTAATAGGACCACAGAGCGACGACAGACCAAGGGTAAACACAGGAGGGATGTGGCCTTGGGCACACCAGACCTGTTAGTGAGGCCTGTACATATGTCAAATCTCTGTACACAATAATACACAGGACAGTGCAGAACAGGTTTGTCTGTGGTGATGTTGTGACATCTTACAGGAGGGATTATCAAGCTGGCTGTGCGTGCGCTGTCTGTTGGGTCGCGCTGTAATGCAGGCCAGCCAACAGAGTATCACCGTAGTGCTAATAGTGTTAGATCTGTCATGCGAAAGCATAGATAGGCGCACTACGGGTGGAGGAAAATTGGTTGTTGCACTGCAACATGTCTTTGCTTCGTAATCAGCGCCATGCATTAATATAGTTTCACTGCATGTGATATTGGACGATGCGAGCGACTCCATGGCTACATGTGTTTCACTCGTACAGGGGTCCACTCTGATTTAGTGAGTCGTTTTTACAATTTTCGACTTTTCTTTTTGCATCTCATATCACATGTGTCCTCATTGCCTTGTCTCTATGGATTTATGGAAATTGCTCATTGAATGTCGCCACTTTGCCCAATTGCTATTGATTCTTTTGTTTGCCTTCGCCACATTTATGTACATACTTGGAATGTACATACCATTTTATTTGCATGTCCTTGTTGCGATTATGTGAACATAATTATAGTAGGGAGAACATATGTGTGGTGTGGTATTATAGAAAGAAGAGAGAGTCAATGGTTCATTCGTCGGTAAATGTCACTCGTCCGTGCATTCATGCACACATGTTTGGTTTCGAACATGCACATATGCATGCATCATTTTGCATCTTCTTTTTGGCATGCTTCTTTCTCGCCCTCTCTCAGGGTCTTGCGGATTGAATATTTGGGAATCAAATTACATAACATGGAGATTGAATAATATGGAGATTCAATAAGTGAAGCAGCCTCACGGAGACCCTCACTTCAGGTTCATACGCAGTTTAGTGTTGTTTGTTTTGTTGCCTTGCATCTTGGTGTTGGGTGACTTGAGGGCGGTTGTCTTTTGGAAAAAGCGTTGGAGTTTACATTTGATTTTTGGGTTTGTATCATTCAATTATCCTTTGGGTTTTCTTTTCCTTGATTTTTTTAAGATTTCAAGAAGAATAGGATCATTTACGAAAGGTCTTATTGCATGGCATTGACGTCCTGTCCCACGCCGAGATCGACGACGTCGTCAACTACATGCGGATGGGGATGCACGACCGTGTGGCAGCCAAGAAGAGGCGGGCCATGGTCACATCTCCGCATTGGTGGGATGACAAGATGTTGGTCACCGGCAAGTACGAGAAGGATGAGTTCATGGCGAGGGTCATGGATCACATCGCGGACCAATACGATGGTCCGGTTGGGTCGGGCCCACCAACGTGGGGTTTTCCAAGAGTGGGAACCGGTAGCGACGAGCACCAGCCCGAGGCCGCAAATTTTCGAAGATTATCGGTGGGAAGCATGCCCCACGACGATGAAGACGGCATATCGGACGAGGAGAAGTCGGATTCGGACCCAGAAGAGGCCTATACCGCAGTGCGGTCGGTTGTATCGATACCGAAGCAAGCGGCTGAAGAGGCCCAGGAGAACCCGAAGGTCGCCGAGCTGAAGGAGAGGTTGATCAACGCCTATCCGCGGCTATTCAGTGGCGTCGCCAACAAGAACCCTCCAGATCGTGGGAGGTTTGGCACAGCGAAGATCAAGCTGAAGCCGAACCCCAAGATCTATCGTCATCGGGAGTACCAACTTCAGGGCGATTGGGCCGAGGCCACGAAGAAGCTGTTGGCCGAGTTCATTGAGCGGGGATGGATCGAACCCTCCGACAGTGAGTGGGCCAGCCCAGCCTTCATCGTGCCCAAGAAGGAGAAGGGCGAGTGGAGGTTGGTGGTTGATTACAGAGGTTCGAACAAGCAGACCGAGCACGACTCGTACTCGCTTCCCTTGATCGACTCCATCCTCCAAAAACAACAGAAAAAGCGGATTTTCACGGTGTTACACCTGAAACACGGTTATCACCAGATGCCGCTACACCCGGACTCCAGGCCCTGCACAGCGATGTCGACACCGCTGGGGCCCATGCAGTGGAAGGTGGTGCCTATGGGCGCCAAGAATGGCAATGCCGCTTTCCAGCGCATGATGGAGGACCTACTCGGTCCTGTCCGGGACTGTGCCGATCCCTTCGTGGATGACATCATCATCGGGTCCGGCACGGAGAACATGACTGAGGACGAGCTCATCGACGCGCATGAGAAGGATCTGCGCCGAGTGCTCAGCGAGTTGGACAAGCACAACATGGTGTGCAAGCCCACCAAAGCCTCACTCTTCGTGAAGGAAGTGGAGTTCGCGGGTCACGTGGTTGGTCACGGGCAACGCCGTCCCATGCCTGGGAAGCTGGCGTCCCTGCACCACTGGGAGAAGCCCCAGACCATCAGCGAACTCCGGTCCTTCACGGGGTTCTGCAACTACTATTCGGGCTATGTCCAGATGTATGCAGAACTGTCGGGGCCGCTGCACAAGATGCTGCAAGTGGGCAAGTTCGATGGCCGGAAGGGGAGCAAGAAGAAGCTTGCCTGGACCCCTGAGGCCGAGGATGCGTTCCGCCGCCTGAAGGAGCCACTCCTGGGGCAGCTGGGACTATTCTTGGTGGACCCGGACAAGGGATTCGTGCTACGGACGGACGCCTCAGACTATGCTGTGGGGGCAGTCCTTGAGCAGATCCGGGACGACGGGTCACACGTACCCGTGGCGTTTTGGAGTCGGATCCTGGCCGAGGGCCAACGCCGCAGCTGGACCGCGAGGGAGAAGGAGACGTACGCCATTGTTTGTGCGCTCAGGAAGTGGTCTGGCCACATCGGATTGCAACCGGTGGTGGTTTGCACGGACCATCAGTCCTTGCAGAGCTGGCACAAGGAGCACGTCGACACCCCCTCGGGACCGGCAGCAAGGAGGGCCCGATGGCATGAGACGTTCGCCAAGTTCGACCTCAGCGTCGTATACGTCCCGGGGAAGGACGACACTGTGGCAGATTGCCTCAGTCGATGGGCCTACCCCGCGGGCAAGGCTTGGATGGACATATCCAGCCATGGGGACGCCGAGGAAACCGAGGAAGCCAAGCGCATCATCGAGATGGAGAAGGCCATGGAGCAAGAGGGGGTCAAGTGCTTCGTGGTGATGGCGAACCGTACGGACCTGGCCAAGTTCCGGGGTGCCCGCGTCCAAGCTATTCGAGAGGAAACCCTCGAGCAATGGATGGTGGCCCCTGTAGAGCTAGTCAGGTCGGTGCTCACAGAGGACTGGTCGGATGACTACGCGGCATCCGAGCACTGGAGCAAGTACTGGAATGCCGTGAGCGCCCCGTCGGACGACGAGTGGCCTGAGGGCTTGACCGAGGATGGGGACAAGTTGTTCCTCAAGGACAAGCTGCTGGTGCCCGAGAACCGAGTGGACGAGCTCATTGACCATTGGCACAACGCCCAGCTCATGCACCCTGGCCAAGACAAGATGCAGCAGGACCTGGAGTGGCGTTTCAAGTTCCCTCCGGGGTACTACGCCATCCTGGATAGGTACTGCAGCGACTGTGCCGTGTGTCGGGCCACGAAGAGCCCCAACCACTCCACAGCGGGCAACCCGGTGTACACGGCTATACCGGAGGCCCCTATGCGGTCCGTGGCCATGGATGTATTCGCCATGCCTGAGGTCACCGTGGAAGGAGAGACCTACGACTTTGTCATCCTGGCGGTGGATAGGCACAGTGGGTATATCGTGGCGGTCCCTGGCAAGAAGTCCAAGAAGAAGGACAAGAAGGACAAGCATGGAGTGGGGCTGCAAGCCAAGACCGTCGCTAATGCCATGATCAGGCATTGGCTGACGATTTTTGATGTCCCGGCTGTCATCTGCAGCGATCGGGGCAGTCAATTCGTGGGGACGTGGTTCAAGACGATGTGCAAGCACATGGGGATTCGGCACGCCAAGACCGTTCCCGTGGGGGGCCGGCCACGGGACGCTGCGGTGACACGCACAGGTGAGCAGGCAGTCAAGGCACTACGCTCACAAGGGCATCAATCCGCTCGTGTCATGTGACAAAGCGTTTCAGAATCCTTGCCACTCTGCAAAGAGGGAACAAAATTATGTACAACAACACATCAGGATATGTACACATGGGGTTAAGACTGGACTGGGGTGAGGGCATCACAGGACAATAGACACTCTATCCCAACTTGTATCCCAATCCCAGGTCCGACCCTCTCAGTGGCTGGTGGGGGCGGGGGCTCAAACACAACCCATGCCCTGCTCAGTCCGGACCCTGAAACCCTGCCAATGGGAGAGGTGTCCCGCCCAGCCACAGGCGAGTTCCTGGGAACCAAGAGGGCTCCAAGGCCAACCGACAGTGGCTCCTCATGCTCCCATAACGGCAGGTCCCAACTCCCCTCTGAGCTAGAGATATGGCCCCGCCAAAATCCTTCAGGAGTTGGTAGCTGAAAATGGGCTGTTTCAGCCCCAACTGATATTAGCTTGAAAAACTCCAAAATTGACCCCTTGTCTGGACCCGCCAGAGGTAGGGACGAGGCAACTGACCCTTTGCCCTTTCGAGTACAAACTCCCTGGAGCCCTCACCCAACCTGGTTCCCTCTGAGGTCCCGGCATCAGGGCAACACGGATTCGTCAAGTGGGGTCATGATGCCAAAATCACCAAAATTGGCGTCATTCCCACGCGTGGCTCGCCCGGCCACGGTAAGACCAATGGCTCACAGGGTAGGAGGCAGGACCTAGGACTTATATCTGAGTGTACAACCTGGCATTGGGTCCGGGCTTCCTGTGGGCTTAGAGAAATGGGGCCGCCAATTGACCACACGGAAGGGGGAAATTGGGGTCCCAAAATGGGGTCATTTTGGCTGCCTGAAATGAGCCAAAATTCGGAGTGCTCCCAATAGTATATCTCCACGCCGGCTAGGAGATCAGATCCGCCATTCCATACGCGATCCACCCGGACTCCAACAGAGACTCCCATGCCCTTGGCTCTCAAAGATCTCAATGCCACTCGGCGTGGTGACAATCCCAATTGGGTCCACAAATGCAAAAACGGCAAAATTGCCCATACTCACTTTGGGCTAGCGCCTTAACGAAGGTGGCTCCGCTTCGCCCACGTGGTGCGTGGACCATGGGGACCATTACCCATAACACCCATGTCATATATGGTCCATTGGTCCATGCGTCCGGCGTGCACGAGGGTTAGAACATAGTGCACGGCGGGCAGCAAAAGTGGAAAATTGCTCAAAATGGCCAAAAATGCGCACACTCATGGTTGGGGCAAATGAGGCACATGCCCGACTTGGACCAGAGTGTGCCATAGGATTGGTATCAAGTCATGTGTGTCCAACATATCTTTTGGGCGTCGCCCAACTCCTCCGGTTTTGGGAATGGCAGGGTCGCCAAGTGAGCCCATGATTTGGGATAGTCCCAAATCGCCAACATGGCGGCCACGGTATGCCAGGTCCAAGAGGAGTTATTCGCCGGGTCCAAGATATGTTGGGCACCGAAGTATGTACCTCATAACACACTTGGGTCATGATGTCAATTGAGCGCAACGTTGAGATACAAGGTCGCCACTTGACATCATGACGAGCCAAAAACGGCAAAATTGGCACAAATACACACAAAAGTGCCTTGAAAGGTCCACAATTATATTATAATATCTTCGGCTTGGATCGTGCAATCACTTAATCCTTCTAAGCACAATGACTTGACACCAATGACCTTCGACCCCACATATGTGCTCCACTTGGGGCGCCTTGAAAGGTTACGAGCGCTGCTTCCCAAGTGGGCACATGAAAATATGGAAAATTGCAAAACACACACTTTGCTCCCAACGCATCGCTTCGGGATCACCACACAAGCTTCCCTTCACGAAGGTTAGGCTTGCAATTGATCGTAGGGATTATAGAGAAGGGGCTTGCACAATATGAGGTCCATTGGCGGGTTTGGCTTGGAGCAACATACCCGCCAAATGGGCACGCAACACAACACAAGGCACATACTCCATATTGCCCAAAAAGGTAGCTCCCACCACGATATGTCATGCCCCTCCAAGGGCATAACTTTGTGTCAATCGCTCATAGGAACTCAAGGAGAGTTCCTATGCAACACCAACACTTGCGGGCTACACTCGAAAGTTATCTTAACGCACGCAATATCATGGCCAATGCGTTGTAACGCAAACTCTACCCTCTTGACCATGATCCATTACACTAGCGCGCACGTGTGGAGACGCAAGGCATATGATGCTTTCTACATTACGTCGGGAGTATTGTGAATACATCCCACGTTTCCTTATTGTCATTCCTCGCAAGCAACACGAGATATGACCTTCACAAGTGGCCTCACGAATCAACTTTGTTTTGCCCATATCTTTAAGACAAATGGAGGGCAGGATAAAAGGAAAGTTGATTCGTGCATAGGGAAGCACGTAGGTCCACTCGAGAGAGGTCAAATCAAGTGCGGGGATGTCGAAGTCGAAAATCCGATTTCGACATCCTGAAAAATTCGGATTAAGGTTGCGAGTGTAAGATGTGAAAATTGCGGAAGCGTCCATGCAGTTCCTGAAGGCTTTGGAGCCTTCGTGACGGATTGCGTTAAAATTTCCATTATAAACAGTTAAACTGGCGGTTACGGTAAAGTCGCGATCCAACCGCCAGCAGTCAAAACAGTGAGTATCAGAACGGAAGCGTAAAAATTGACGGAAACAATATGAAAATGAAACCCTGTTGATTCCTGATATTCTGATACACAAATCTCCGCTGGCGGTGCATCGGTTGCCGATGCGGGGCTTCACGGCACGGAACGGGGCGTCAACGGGCGTCTTCCCTTCCGTACATGGGGTTAGTGGACCGGAGACCGGTTGTATGCCGTAACCTAGCCATGGGGTTCTGGGTACCGCTTCACCCCCCTCCTTAGAGCAAACCCTGGGGGGGGCTCGATAACACCCACGCATGGCAGCGGGTACCCAGGACCACTTCCTGAAGGGGGGGGGTTGCACATCCTCACTTCAGGCCGATTCAGGGCAGGCTGTTCAAATCCCACAGTAAGATAGGTATGATGCTGTAAAGGCTCGTAGCACATGTATAGTATCAAGTATCAAGTCCCGGGTCCTGGCGGCGATTGTTCGGCATCCAAAGGACCCGTTAACCCATACCAGGCGCACCGGGTGCCGGCTGCTACGGTCACCACCACAGTGGCAGTGGCATACATGGCCAACATAGGCGACACACGACGACCGAGGTGGTCCCACAGGTCGAGAGCGACCACAAAGATCCATCAGGCTACCCCAAGCTTCCCAAGGCCCGCCGACTGGGGAGAGTCCCCACGGGTCCTTCCTCGGGCGCACCATGTCCATATCCATACGACGCGAGTCCAGAGTGCCATAGTCGAACTCCTTAAGAACCCCAGATCTTAAGGGAGCTCCTCCTTAAGGGATCGGGCATCAAGGCTGTCTTTTCCCTCGCCCTATTACCACGAAGGCCATACATGAGGGAGTCCTCATGCAGTGTGGGCGGAGGCGTCGACTCCTCAAACCACCAGTTTCCCAGGCAGACTGACCGAGGTCAGGAGCACCGGAGGCCGCCATCCGAATGCAAGTGCGTCTGCGAATCGGTAGGCTCACACTGGGACTGACAGTGGCGGACCGCTGGGAGTGTAGTCAGGCAACTGGGCTTCCCGCCTGGCGCCATCAGGATCTCCACACATCACAGCGAATAGGGCAACACGGTATCACGAGCACTCAAACAGTAGAATCTGTATGCGGGTACTGGTCCAGGCTGGACCAGGCTGTATGAACATGTACACGGCGACTCAAGGCGCCTTCGTATTTGATTCGTGAAAAACAGTCCACACTCCGGTGATGGGCTGAAGACAGCAACATACAGATGCACATATCCTGGAGGGCAGAAAAGCAAAACAATAATCGGGTAAACAGGCGTGTAAACACACTCTGGACAGAGTGCCAAACCACGCCCTGGTCAGGATAAGGCATATGCAGGAGGGTGGACAGGATAACGCCTGAGTTCAGGCATATATAGTCTCGAGACACACGTCGACTGGTCTGGATCCCGCAAATGCCATGCGACCAGACCACACACCAAAAATCGCAAGGCCGATGACAGCGGCATCCGTTGCGCAACGTCGTATGGGCTTCAAGGCCCCAAGAGCTCAGAAAAATGAAGGTCAGTCGCCCTACCTGGTTTCCCAAGGATTCAGCAGGTGGGGAGTGACGAATAGAAGAAGAGAGGGGCCATCTCCCTCTGGATTCAGCAGGGGGGGGCATATGGCCACTCTGTCACCGAGAGATGGAAGAGAGCAAGCAAGTAAGGGACAATTCGTCGGCCTCACAAGCGCTCAAGACGCATCAGGGGAGAGCTTAGGGCGCTGATCAGGCACCCCTGGCTGCAATCGCCCGGGTGAGTGCTGCCAAGTCCGAAACGTGGATCTTGGTCTTGTGCTTGCGGATGTACTCCATGAAGGGAGTGTTGACCCGCGGCACGAACGAGGAGACGGGTTCCCAGGTGTCGTGGGACGGCCCATAGCCTCGCCAACGAACCTTGAACTCCAGACCTCCGGGTGCCGAGGCTTTCGGACGCTGAGCCAGGATCTTCTCGACTGTATAGTCGTCCTGCTCCGCATAATCGTCGTCCGAGTCAGCCTCATGCGCGGCATAGCTCAGGGACACATGTTGGCCACGGAGGTCAGGTTCCCGCACACGGAGTTGACTCTCGTGGCGCTCCCGGAACTGTCCGTGACTCACCTTGATGCGGTAGGTGTCCTCACCAATCCTGCGGACCACCTCGCCGGGTGTGAACCAGGTCTTGGTGCGGTGGGTGCCCATGGGGCGGGGTCTGATCACCCACACCGGGTCTCCCACCCTGAACTTCTGCGCTGTCGAGCTCGGGGCGGACTTCTGACGCTCAGCATGCTCCTTCTCCAGCTGCTGGCGGATGTCCCGCGCCGTTTGCTCTTGCCGCGCAAAGAACTCCTTGGCATCCATGGCCATGCCATCACCAGACAAGGGAAGTCCCCTACCCAGGGGGTCCCTGCCGAACAGAATCTGGTGAGGGGACAAACCGCCCGGTGTGGGGGTGTCATGATGGGCCTTCAGAGCAGGCCACATCTCCTCAAACCAGTTCCGACGTGGATTGGTGATGTGGATCTTGCGCAGCTTCTCGAACAGCTGCCGTCCAGCCAGTTCAGCACGGCCGTTAGACCGGCTGAGATAGGCGACGCTCTTGGCGTGACGTATTCCCATGAGGGAACAGATAGCCTTGAACCAGCCACCAGTAAACTGGGGCCCTCGGTCACTGCAAATGGTGCGGGGGATGTCAAAGACGGTCAGCCAATGACGAATCATCATGACTGCCACTTCTCTGGCAAGCAACCCCTTTTTGCGTGCCGGAACGGCTACAACGTAGCCGCTGTGGCGGTCCACAGAGAGAACCACACAGTCAAAGGTCTCCTTGCCAATGTGCACTTCGGGCATGGAGAAGACGTCCATGGCCACGCTCTCCATGGGCTGGTCAGGAACCGGGGTCCATTCGGCTTCCCCCTTGACGTTCCGGTTGTCGGGATTGCAGGCCTGGCAGACCGAACAACCCTTCCTGACCTTCTTGATAGCGGTGTAGAGAACGATATGGTCGATCTGGAACCGGCGCTGCATGTCAAGGGCTTGCTTCTTGACCCCTGGGTGCAGCATGTGGTGGTGCCAAGCTTCGCAAAGCTCGAGCACCCGGGACTCCGGTACTAGCAGCTTACCATTCCGGTAGAGCTTGCCATCTTCCTCGGTCAGCCCCTTTGGCCACCTCTGCCCGTCTTCAGGGTCGGTCACAGCCCTATACTCGGCCGCAAAGGCCTCAGACTTGGCGTAGTCGTCGGTCCAGTCGTCCTGGAGGCAAGACTCCGGGAAGAGGTGCTTGTCGAACTCAGCTCCCTCAGGGGCGAGTACTCTGACCGCTCTGCTCACCCTCGTTGCGAGGGGGGCATCCGCGGCCATGACGACGAAGCATTTGGCACCCTCCTCCTCCATCAGGCGCTCCATTTCGATGATCCTCTTGGCTTCAGCGGTCTCAGCCTCATCGCCATGGGCAGGAATATCCTGCATGCCCTTGCTGGCGGGATAGGCCCACCTACTGAGACAGTCCGCCACGGTGTTATCCTTTCCAGGAATATAAACAACCGTAAGGTCGTACTTGGCCAAGGTCTCATGCCATCTTGCCCGTCGGGAGGCGGGACCTGAGGGGGTGTCCACGTGCTCCTTGTGCCACGACTGCAGACTCTGATGGGCGATGCAGACGGTGACGGGATGGAGGGCTATGTACCCAGCCCATTTCCTGAGAGCCATGACGATGGCATACGCCTCCTTTTCACGGGGCGTCCACGTCCGTCTCTGGCCTTCCGCCAGGACTCGGCTCCAGAAGGCCACGGGCACGTGCCTCCCGTCGTCAAGCACTTGCTCCAACACAGCGCCAATGGCGTAGTCGGAAGCGTCGGTGCGCAGGACGAACCCTCGGTCGGGATCCACGAGGTGCAGACCCACTGCGGATAGCAGCGCCTGCTTCATCCCCTCAAAGGCACGGTCAGACTCTTCAGTCCAGACCAGAGCCTTCTTGGACCCCTTCTTGGTCTCCTCTGGGTTGCCCTTGAGCATGGTCGTCATGGGGGCTGCATACTCGGCATACATCTTGATATACCCCGAGTAGTAATTGCAGAACCCCAGATACGCCCGTAGCTCAGAGACCGTCTTGGGCTTTTCCCAGTGCTCAATCGCAGCCACCTTGCCAGGTATGGGCTTTCGCTGCCCGTTCCCGACTACGTGGCCAGCGAAGACCACCTCGCTTACCGCAATGGTGGCCTTGTCACTGCTGCCCGTGAGTTTGTGCCGAACCAGAAGGTCCAGCACTCGAGTGACGTCCCTCTCGTGTGCCTCCAGGAGCTCCTCGTAGCTCATACTGGGGTCCCCGGACGCGATGATCACGTCGTCCACGAAGGGGTCCACACAGTCGCGCACCGGCTCAAGCAGGTTCTCCAGCATCCGCTGAAAAGCCGCATTGCCGTTGGTAACGCCCATGGGCATCACCTTCCACTGGAGAGGTCCAAGTGGGGTGCTCATGGCTGTGCAGGCACGGGACTCCTCGGCGAGAGGCATCTGATGATAACCATGTTTCAGGTCAATCACCGTGAAGATCCTCTGCCGGTGTTGCTTTTGCAGCATGTCCTCAATGAGGGGCAGCGTATAGCTGTCGTGCTGCGTTTGGGCGTTCAGGCCGCGGTAGTCGACCACGAGCCGCCACTCACCGGCAACCTTCTTGGGGACGACGAAGCACGGAGAGGCCCATTCGGAGTGGCACGGCTCGAGCCAGCCTCTCTGGATGAAGTCACGGAGGATCTTCTCCATGGCCTCTTTCCTCTCGCCCCTCAGGGCAAACTCCCGGTGCCGATACACACGGGGGTCCTGCTTCAGTCGTATCTTGGCCTCGCCATACGGTCCACGCACCGGTGGGGGAAACACAGGCTTTCCGCTGAAGAAGGTATCACCATACTTCTGCTTCAGCCTGGCCCTCAATGCCTGAATCTTGGGGCAATCGTCGGACTCCGCCTTGGCTTTTCCGGGCACTTGAACCACGGAGCTTACTTGAGGGGTAGCGATCCCGCTCGCTTTCAGCTCAGGCGGTCTTCCCAGGTGGCCCAAAGGGCCATCTCTGGTCTTGCCTCGGAATAGATCGCCGTAGGTGGGTGGGTTACCCTCCATTGGCTCGTCCTGGCTGGACAGGTGGTCCAGTACCCTCCTTACGAAGGTATCTCCATCATAGGAACCAGAGACGATCGAGTCCACTTCCCACCAGGCTTTGTCCTGGCCCTTGCCCTCACGCTGGTTTCCCCAGTCGTGAAAGGGCTGATCCGTATACCCCTGAACCAGATCCCACTCCTCTTCAGTGAGGGGCTCTTCCGATTCCGATTCTTCGATGTCAACAGGGGGAACCGCAAAGCATTGCCTCCAAGGCTCCGCTACGATGCGGTTGACACACACGAAGTCCGTGGTGTCGGCCTGATCAAGGCCCCCATCCACATAGTGGAATTCCGTTGGCCATCTCTGGGGTGGCATGGGCTGTCCCTTAGCGTCCTGATAGACACTCTCTCCAGCCGGTAGGACGACCTTGTTTAAGGTCATGTTGGCCAATGAGGCTACCCAATGTTGGGTACTTTCCTCCTCGGTGCATCCCATAGGCACAACCAGCACTGCCTTGGAGCGGTCCTTGCGAATCTTCGCTATCGCTCTTGGAATGTCCCAACGGGGGCAATGGATCCACATCAATCCCTGATGCGGACCCCAGCGCTTCTTCCACGCGGAGTCCTGTGCGCTCCAGTACTTCTCACACACCCGCAGATGGGCGGAGGTTCCTGAGGAGAACGCATCTAGGGCCAGATCCGACGCTCCCAGGTCCGCGACCACTCGGTTCGCCACTTCGGGCCTTACGCCGTACTCCTGGTTTGCTGGCCCAGTGGGCTCAGTGTCCAGCGCGGCCACTTCGAGCTGATTGCGTTCGGGTTGGATCCATTGGCATTCCACATGGTGCTCCGGTGACCAAAGCCACGAGAGTTGGTCGTCCTGGTACAGGGTCATGGAGGCCTGGGCCGGGAGAACGCCGGAGTCCGTCTCCATCATGAAGTCGTACCCGACGATCATGTCCCAGTCCATCTCGGCCTCGTGGAAGCGACCGTGCAGGAGGATTTCCTTGCCGAGGTCTGGGCGGCTCAGCTCACGATGGTTCACGAACTGCAGCCCAATGGCCGCTTCCTTCGTGCCTCCCACAATGTACTGGCCGTTCGCCACCTTCAGCCTGACAGGCTTCCGACTGTCGGTCAGACACTCTGGTGGAAGTAGGCCAGCCTTGACCAAGCTGACTTGAGCTCCCGTGTCGACCAACACGTCGAAAACCTTTTCCACTTCCCCGCATAGGGCACGGACCTTAAGATGCAACTGCCGCTCGCGACCGACACGGCGCACGGCGTGCAAACTCAGGATCTCCGGCCGTTCCAGAAGCTCCACAAGCGACTGGTGCAGGTCGTGGACAATGGGCTCAGGCTGCCCATCTGCAGCATCCAGCTGCGGTCCGGGTGATCCTCCGATACTCTCGGATAGATCCTGTAGTACATTAAACACATTCTTGGTCGCGAAGGACGGACGGGTGCAAGGGTTCGTGCCTTCACTTGCCCTCACCCCGCCTCCGCGACTGGGCGCCGGACCGGGCCTTCCGCCCACGGCAGTCCCCTTGTGCTTATCGACTCCCGACTGGGATGGTTCGGCGCTTCCCACGTCACCATCCTGCGACCGCCCTAGCTGGGGCCCTTGGCTGCAGGGGCTCCGCTAGGGGGCGTCGGTTGTGGAAGAGGGGGTGTTCTCCTCGGCCTCAACGTCGTTGACGCCCTTCTTCCTCCTCTCACTACGAGTAGGCTTCTTGTCCTTGTCCTTGTTCTGGTTGTTCTGGTTGTTCTCCTTGTTCTTGTTGTCCGACCTGGGGACCCAGTTCCGCTTGATCTCCTGGATCTCCTTGGCCAACTCGGTCCCCTGCGACACCAGCTTGGAGAGCTCGTCCCTGTCCACCTCCACCTTGGCTTCCCGGATACCCGCGGGCGCACGCTTCTTCGACCCGTGCGCCTTCTTGTAAGCGTCCGTGTCGGCCTTGTGGATGGGGCATGTTCGGTGGTCATGGTTGAAGCCTCGCTTCCTCCCATAACACACGAAACAGCCCTGAGGGTGAGCTCGTATGAACTCCCCAAAGGACAGCGGAGGGTCGCCAATACGGCGAGGGTCCCTCTTCTCCTGCTTCCTCCAACCCTGCCGCAGGGGCTTCCAGTTTCCCGGCTTGCTCCCCGCGCTCAGGTTCTTGGCCACGAGGGCACACACGGCCAATTCGGCGGGCTCATCGTCGTCGTCATCGTCGACGAGAGTCTCTTCGCCGCCGGCTCCCGCTGGGTCCATGGCAGCCTCCCCGCCAGGTCCCTCGCCAACGTAGTTGACGTCGCGGTCGCCGGGCCTCAACCCGCGGGTGTGGTGGAGGTTTCGGTACTCCTTGAGTACTTCCTCGCCAACCCACTCCAGGATCTCGTCGCAGCTCATCCGCGCCGGGACGGGCTGCAGACGGATGGTCTGGCCGCTCAACTCACACTTGTCAAGGCGCCACATCGCGGTCTTCTCGCGATCGCCCGAGACGGTGATGAGGAGTGCGTTCCGCAGGGAGTGCCGTTTGACATCCCGGGCCACGTGCTTCTTTGCCCAAGCCACCACGTTCGTATGATACTCTTTGGGGAGCATCATCTTGACCGTGTGGTTGGACTTGGCCCGCTTGGACTCCTCCTTGGTGACCCTCTTGATCCATGCTTCCGGCAGCATGGAGAGCAGGCGAGCCTGCTCGTCACCCTCGTTCCAGTCCTCCACATTGCGGCGGAAGAGGGTGTATTTCCCTCGGAAGTCTCGCCAATCTCGTAGGCGGATCTCCCGTCCATCATGCTCAAGCTTGATGGACTTCCAGCGCTTGGCAGCCACCTGCGGAGCGTCCACCCGCTCCTGCTCGTTGAGCCACTTCTTGGCTTCCTTGAGGGTCTTGATTCTCCCCTCCTTGGTCGCCTCGAAGTATAGCTCGCCGAGCACTTCCGGCAGGCGGTACCTGAACCGTTTGAAGACATATCTCTCCGCATCCGCGGGAGGCAGGTCTTCAGTGACGGTCAGCCCCCAATCGTCCAGCTTCTCCAAGAAGCGGTCGAGGTTGAGGGGGTTGCCATCGTACATGGGGGGCTTGATGTCCTTCAAGTCTTCCCACACGGCGGCATCCGCGGCCTTAGAGACCATGAACGCCGGCCGCGAGGTCGACCGAGGTTCCCATCGGCCTCGCCCACGGACTCCCACGGCCGCCACGTCCATCTCCTCCATGGAATCCCTGTGGCTACGCCGCGGTTCCTCCACGTACGCTGAACCAAAATGTTCACGCCGTACTCTTTCCATGTACGCATCTTCATCACGGCGCCGGCGGCTGAGTTCAGCGGCCTCCCGTCGTACACCACGCGGCGGGCTGATGTCGAACTCCTCCAGGTCCAGATCCAGGTCCTCACCTTCGCCGACATCCCATTCCACGTCTCCTCTGGGGACCTCGTCCCTGAGTCCACCATAACGTCCTCCAGCCATTGGGATTGGCACCGGGGCTGGTGCCGGGCGTCGGGGGCGTACAGGCGTCCGCGGTGGAGCACGGCGGTTGCGGTACTCCGCGCTGAGCCACTCATCACGCCATTCCTCACTGCCACTGCCGGGCGGCACGCGCTCGTTGCAGCGGCCCGCGCTGTGGTGAGAGGGGGCGGTGAGAGAGGGGGCACTGGCGCTGGGGCGACTCCTGGTGGCTCCGCCGGGGGCGTGGGGTCTGCCTGGACCTGGTCCGGGTCCCCAGCCGTCGTCCGACGAGCCAGACTCCAGGGGTGGGGGGTCGCTGCCGACGCTCCCACGGGCTTCCAGCGCGTCCAGCCTCTCCTGCAGGCCGCTGACGACGTTGGTCAGCGACTTGGTCTCGGCCCTGGCGATGTCCAGCTCCTTCTGCGCGCGCGCGGCGACCCTGGAGATGCGAGCCATCTCGCCCTTGCCCGTGTCTACCTCCAGCTCGAGCAACTGGACTCTCCTGCGGAGGTAGACAATCCACCGCCAGGTGGTATCCGGGTCGCCGTTCCCTGGTGGGTCGTCGGGGTCCCCAGGGGGTCCTCCAGGAGGGCCTCCACCGGGTCCGCCCGGTCCAGGGGGTCCTCCCCCGCCCGGTGGTCCGCCTCCAGGGGGTCCACTTGGTGGGCGTCCTCCAGGGGGTCCTGATGGTCCTCCGTCAGGGGGTCCCGGTGGGTCTCCGCCGGGTCGCCTCGGTGGGTCCGAGGATGGGCGCTTCCTCGTGATGCCGAAGTCCATGTCGTCATCCTCGTCCATGTCGCCCCACCTGGGCGTCTCGGTCTCGGAAGGCTCCGAGTTCCGGTAGGGAGGAGGGAGATCCTCATCCTCACCTTCCGGTTCCATGGGGACGTCTCCGCCTCCTCCGCCCGTCCAAGCCACCACTTGGCGATGTCGACGGCCTCGTTCATCCCCGTCACTGGCGGTGAAGAAGGGGTCACTGTCGTTGGGGTGTCCACCCGCTGGCCTCCGCGGCCTCTCGGGGGTCTTCCCCTTGCCCTTCCTCCGTCGACGGGCGGTGGGGCCACTGCTCCCACTGCTGCCCGTGTCGGCCTCGTCCAGCGTCATCCCGGAGGAGGCGTCCCCTTCGAAAAGTTTTCGAAGGGTCTCCAGTCGTGATCCTCCCGGGGGAGTCTCGCGGCGGAGTTTGGCCTCTGCCTCCTCCATTGCGGCGGCGGTGGCTGCGGCAGCCCGCACTTCGGCTTCTTCCCGAGCACGAGCCGCCTCGGCTTCCCGGGCCTGCTGCAGCCGCGCCTTCTGCGCTTCCAACGCTGCCAGCTCCGCCTCCGTCTTGGCCTTCTCCTCAGCGACCTTCCGTCGCGCGGCCTCGATGGCTTCCTTCTTGGCGGCGTCCTCCTGGGCCTTAGCCGTCGCTTCGGCGTGGGCCCTTTCCTCCGCCTCCTTCTTTGCCCTCTCTTGGGCAAGCGCCTCTTCCAGCGCCTTCACCTCGGCCTCCTTGCAGGCAATGGCCTCCTGCGTCCGGCGGGCTTCCTCGTCGGTTGCCCTGATCCGGGCAGCCACTGCCTCATGGGCGGCCGCAGCCGTGAGACCGGCCGCGATGGCTGCCACTTTCGAGGCGTGGTAGTCCATGCCTCTGCCCCACTCGGTGGCCTCCTCATGGGCGATGCCGACGGCGCCCTCCACGGCAGCGTTCTGCTGCGTGGCCCGTTGCCGGGCAACCCGAAGGTTGCAGGGCGCCCCACAGACGCGCTCACAGGCGCGCGCCACGTCCCTTTGGGCGGGAGCGGCGCTGCTGCTGGAGCTGGCCTGGTCGGCTGGCATCCTCCCGCGGTGGGCCGACTCCACGTGGCTGCTGGGGCCTGCTGGGGCCTGCTGGGGCCTCAGGAGCAGCGGACGGGGCTTGGCCCTGGTCTGCGTGGCGACTGCCATGAAGTCACCAAGGGTGGCGTGGCCGGGGTGGTGACCACCATTGGCCCGTTGGGGACTGGGGGCTGGGGTTCCGCCCGTGGCGCCTTGGGCGGCTTCGGCGGCCAGGGACTCCTGGTACTCCCGCCACTTCCGGTCCCGCTTCTTGTCCCCGGCGGACCGCTTCTCCCTCGCCGGAGACGCGCTGCTGCTGCCCTGCAGCCTGCGCTCGCTCCCCGGCTCCGGGAACTTCCTCTCGATCATGTCCCACAGGGAGACATTGATCCAGGCGCCCGACGGGTAGGCGTTAGGGTCCTCGTCCTCCTCAATCCCGTCGGGGCGCAGCCCTTCGCCGGGCCTGTCCGGCCGGGTCCAGATTCTCCAGCGCCTCTGCTGGTGGCGGTACTCGTACCCTTCTGCCCGCAGCCAGTCCTCCACGGCCTGCAGGCGGTCGGGGGCGATGTCCGTGCGGAGCTCGAAGCTCCTGGGCATGCCGCCTTCGCACTGGGGGTGGCTGTGGCGGTAGTGCTGGTCCCAAACCAACCCACGCAGTAGTTGCGCTGCGTGGGGGTGGGGCCGCGGCCACGTCCTACCCGCTTCTTGCCAATTCACCATGGCAGCGGGGGCGTAGTTGGTCTTGAGGTCCTTGGTATGCACTCGTTCAACTCAACGAACTGGTGGTGGTTGTTGAGGCGGGTGCTGCAGCACTGGGCTGGGTGTGCGGCTGGTGCTGGTCAGCCGGTGGTTGTGGAGGTGGTTGACGCGGCCTTGCTGGTCGGCCGATGGGACTCCGGGTCGGCCGATGGGGCTGATGCAGGAGTCCTGGTCTGTGCACCTCTTTCACGGTTGCTGCGCGGTCAGGGCAATGCTCTGGACGGCGCTGCGGGCTCCGTGACGAACTCGGCGCTGTCGCTGAGTGGCGCTGCGAGCCGCTGCGCTGCGCTGCGAGACACTGCGCTGCGCTGCGACCTGCGTGCTGCGCCGCGCTGCTCGGGGTTGGTGGCCCCGAGTGGCACGCGAGGGCTGGGTAACCCCGCGGCGGTGAAACGCTTTTGACGCGTTCCCGTGGGGGGCCGGCCACGGGACGCTGCGGTGACACGCACAGGTGAGCAGGCAGGCAAGGCACTACGCTCACAAGGGCATCAATACCCTCGTGTCATGTGACAAAGCGTTTAAAATCCTTGCCACTCTGCAAAGAGGGAACAAAAGTATGTACAACAACACATCAGGATATGTACACATGGGGTTAAGACTGGACTGGGGTAAGGGCATCACAGGACAAT
Source organism: Eutreptiella sp. 'Long Island Sound 2002' (assembly GCA_964036045.1). Taxonomy (NCBI): domain Eukaryota; phylum Euglenozoa; class Euglenophyceae; order Eutreptiales; family Eutreptiaceae; genus Eutreptiella; species Eutreptiella sp. 'Long Island Sound 2002'. Next base: position 40,974,543 of record OZ038392.1, read on the forward strand.
AGACACTCTATCCCAACTTGTATCCCAATCCCAGGTCCGTCCCTCTCAGTGGCTGGTGGGGGCGGGGGCTCAAACACAACCCATGCCCTGCTCAGTCCGGACCCTGAAACCCTGCCAATGGGAGAGGTGTCCCGCCCAGCCACAGGCGAGTTCCTGGGAACCAAGAGGGCTCCAAGGCCAACCGACAGTGGCTCCCTATGCTCCCTCAACGGCAGGTCCCAACTCCACTCCGAGCCAGAGATATGGCCCCGCCTTTATCCCTCAGGAGTTGGTAGCTGAAAATGGGCTGTTTCAGCCCAAACTGATATTAGCTTGAAAAACTCCAAAATTGACCCCTCGTCCGGACCCGCCAGAGGTAGGGACGAGGCAACTGACCCTATGCCCTTCGAGTACGAACTGCCTGGAGCCCTCACCCAACCTGGTTCCCTCTGAGGTCCCGGCATCAGGGCAACACGGATTCGTCAAGTGGGGTCATGATGCCAAAATCACCAAAATTGGCGTCATTCCCACGCGTGGCTCGCCCGGCCACGGTAAGCCCAATGGCTCACAGGGTAGGAGGCAGGACCTAGGACTTATATCTGAGTGTACAACCTGGCATTGGGTCCGGGCTTCCTGTGGGCTTAGAGAAATGGGGCCGCCAATTGACCACACGGAAGGGGGAAATTGGGGTCCCAAAATGGGGTCATTTTGGCTGCCTGAAATGAGCCAAAATTCGGAGTGCTCCCAATAGTATATCTCCACGCCGGCTTGGAGATCAGATCCGCCATTCCATACGCGATCCACCGGGACTCCAACAGAGACTCCCATGCCCTTGGCTCCCAAAGATCTCCATGCCACTCGGCGTGGTGACAATCCCAATTGGGTCCACAAATGCAAAAATGGCAAAATTGCCCATACTCACTTTGGGCTAGCGCCTTAACGAAGGTGGCTCCGCTTCGCCCACGTGGTGCGTGGACCATGGGGACCATTATCCATAACACCCATGTCATATATGGTCCATTGGTCCATGCGTCCGGCGTGCACGAGGGTTAGAACATAGTGCACGGCGGGCAGCAAAAGTGGAAAATTGCTCAAAATGGCCAAAAATGCGCACACTCATGGTTGGGGCAAATGAGGCACATGCCCGACTTGGACCGGAGTGTGCAATAGGATTGGTATCAAGTCATGTGCGTCCAACATATCTTTTGGGCGTCGCCCAACTCCTCCGGTTTTGGGAATGGCAGGGTCGCCAAGTGAGCCCATGATTTGGGATAGTCCCAAATCGCCAACATGGCGGCCACGGTATGCCAAGTCCAAGAGGAGTTATTCGCCGGGTCCAAGATATGTTGGGCACCGAAGTATGTACCCTCATAACACACTTGGGTCATGATGTCAATTGAGCGCAACGTTGAGATACAAGGTCGCCACTTGACATCATGACGAGCCAAAAACGGCAAAATTGGCACAAATACACACAAAAGTGCCTTGAAAGGTCCACAATTATATTATGATATCTTCGGCTTGGATCGTGCAATCACTTAATCCTTCTAAACACAATGACTTGACACCAATGACCTTCGATCCAACATATGTGCTCCACTTGGGGCGCCTTGAAAGGTTACGAGCGCTGCTTCCCAAGTGGGCACATGAAAATATGGAAAATTGCAAAACACACACCTTGCTCCCAACGCATCGCTTCGGGATCACCACACAAGCTTCCCTTCACGAAGGTTAGGCTTGCAATTGATCGTGGGGAGTATGGAGAAGGGGCTTGCACAATATGAGGTCCATTGGCGGGTTTGGCTTGGAGCAACATACCCGTCAAATGGGCACGCAACACAACACAAGGCACATACTCCATATTGCCCAAAAAGGTAGCTCCCACCACGATATGTCATGCCTCTCCAAGGGCATAACTTTGTGTCAATTGCTCATAGGAACTCAAGGAGAGTTCCTATGCAACACCAACACTTGCGCGCTACACTCGAAAGTTATCTTAACGCACGCAATATCATGGCCAATGCGTTGTAACGCAAACTCTACCCTCTTGACCATGATCCATTACACTAGCGCGCACGTGTGGAGACGCAAGGCATATGATGCTTTCTACATTACGTCGGGAGTATTGTGAATACATCCCACGTTTCCTTATTGTCATTCCTCGCAAGCAACACGAGATATGACCTTCACAAGTGGCCTCACGAATCAACTTTGTTTTGCCCATATCTTTAAGACAAATGGAGGGCAGGATAAAAGGAAAGTTGATTCGTGCATAGGGAAGCACGTAGGTCCACTCGAGAGAGGTCAAATCAAGTGCGGGGATGTCGAAGTCGAAAATCCGATTTCGACATCCTGAAAAATTCGGATTAAGGTTGCGAGTGTAAGATGTGAAAATTGCGGAAGCGTCCATGCAGTTCCTGAAGGCTTTGGAGCCTTCGTGACATATTGCGTTAAAATTTCCATTATAAACAGTTAAACTGGCGGTTACGGTAAAGTCGCGATCCAACCGCCAGCAGTCAAAACAGTGAGTATCAGAACGGAAGCGTAAAAATTGACGGAAACAATATGAAAATGAAACCCTGTTGATTCCTGATATTCTGATACACAAATCTCCGCTGGCGGTGCATCGGTTGCCGATGCGGGGCTTGACGGCACGGAACGGGGCGTCAACGGGCGTCTTCCCTTCCGTACATGGGGTTAGTGGACCGGAGACCGGTTGTATGCCGTAACCTAGCCATGGGGTTCTGGGTACCGCTTCAGTGGCATACCACAGCCGGTCGAATTGCCGGGCTGAGGTGGCCGGGCGGCAGATGTTCGAGAAGTTCCGCCAGCTGCACATCGACGAACCGGGCCGGTATTGGTACAATTCGCTGTGGAGGGTACTCCAAGCGTATCACGACCTTCCGGGGCCCACTGGACTGTCGCCCCATCGCATCCTGTTCCTACGGGATCGAGTGTCACGCACTCTCCCGTAGTTGAACCATGGCAAAGTGGCCCGGGATGCGAACGCCATGATGGCTGAGGCGGACGACACGGCGGCCAAGGTGTGCAAGGCACTTCAGGACGAGCATGACAAGAGGGCCAAGTACTTCAAGCAGGGAAAGGTCCAGAAGTATGCTCTCCAAGACACCGTGTGGGTGGAGCGGCACCACAAGGATGTCCTGTCCAGGCATCGGCAGGCATCTTGGTATGTGCCGGGGGTAATCGTGCGGAAGGTCGGGCAGGATGTGTATGCGGTTCGTGTGGGGGATAACAAGATCCTGGACCGCGACCATACCCAGCTTCGTCCCCGAGCACCAGACCCCAGCGGACGTCCCGTCACCTTCGAGTTCACGGCCGGCGATGTGGACTCGGACGACGAGGGTGAGGACGACGACTTCACCGCCGAGAAGATCCTGGCGGACAAGCCGGACCCGGGGACGCCTGGGGGGAGGCTTTATAAAGTCCGTTGGAAGGGATTCGCCGCAACCAGGGACTCGTGGGAGCCTCCGAGCAGTTTTGTGCCGAGGTACACCACGGTCTGGATGGACTACCTGAAGAAAAAGAATATTTCTTTGGATGTCAAGGACGTGTTGGTCCATTTGGTTGCTGCTGTAGCACCGTAATGGATCCCCCTTGGCATTTTTGTTTGTTTCTGTGCTTGGGAGACGGGTGAGGGCGTTCATCCGGGGATTTTTGGGCCTTGATTGGCCATCTACCCCCTTCACTCGATCTCCACATATATATTTCATTGTGGTATACTTATTTAGGTCGACCGACGACGTTTCTCTATCTTTGATCCCCTTGGTCCATGTTGTAGATCAAGAGGAGACCGGATATGGCGTAGGGCGCTGAGTATCAGTGTCCTCACCCCTCCCTTGGGGCGTGGGGGACGCCTACGACGTGTGTGGGGCCTCCATGTGTCCTTGGGACATGGGGGGGGGGGGGGGGTTGGAGCCCATTGGGGTCCTCCCGTCCTCTCTTCAATGACTTCCGAGCGGTAACAACGCTCTGAGAAGGGGGGTGAAGCCGGTTCGGACCCCCGTGGCCATCTTTGGGTCACTTGGGGTGTGTATCTATGTGCCGGCAAGCCGCCATTGGCTGATATCATACTCTCCCGTCCACCTGAACTAACCCGATGTGATAGTGTGATAGGTTTGGCCATTCCGGCTACGAGCGGCCATATTCAGTACCGAGGCGCCGCCAGCGGAGATATCAGGAATCAACAGGGTTTTATTATCATAATGTTTCCGTAATTTTTCAGCCTTTCGTTCTGATGGTCAATGTATCGGCGACTGTCAGTTGGCTCGCGATTTTGCGTTAAGCGATTGGTTAACTGTTATTTCCAGATATTTTGGCGGAAACCCCGATGAAGGGTCAGATTTCATCAGTAAAGGGTTCGTTGCTTCCGCAATTTTCTAAATATGCACTCGAAATTTTATTCTGAATTTTTCGCGATGTCGAAATCGGATTTTCGACTTCGACATCGCCGCACTTGATTTGGTCTTCTTCGAGTGGTCATACTCTTTTCCCTATGCCCGAATCAGGTTTCCCTTATACTTGCCACCCATTTGACTTGGAGATATAAGGGAAACAAAAGCGAATCGTGGGACCACTTGGAAGGGCCATATCTACGCGCGAGTGTGATGAAAGAGAACAAGGAAGGTTGGGTTGCAAGCGCCTGAATCTCAAGGTAGGTAGGTAGGTAGGTGCACTCGGTCGTGGAGAGGCGCCCCATGGTTCCCCCTGGCGTCGCCCCTGTGACGAACAGGAAGAGGCTCCGCGCGTGAAGAGGGGAGGCGGCTTACATCCCGCTAGACCTGACTGTTGGCCCCCAACAAAGCGGCCCCGGGCTACACCGGGAGGGCTGATCGCCGCCAGCGTGACATGCTTGTCTCGCCGGGAGGGTGGGCCCCCGTGCTTGCGCACGTCCCCTCCTTTGGGCGGAACCCTAGGGGTTCACCGGACTTCCTGGCGTATCCCGTTCCCAAGGCATGCATGCATGTTCTTGGTACTAGGGTTCCGAGGCGCTTGGGTGTCGCACACTCCGCCTCGAGTCCCAAAGCAGCGCAGGCCTTAGGATGCAGCCTTACCCCCGGGCTCCGGATCTCGTTTGGCCGGGTCACCTGCATGGCACGGGCTGCCTCAGTGCCCGGGCTGTGGGCACTGGGTTTCCTACTGTTGGCTTGCGTTTGTGGTTGGGTCCGGGTTGCGGTTGGTCGTGGGTTTTGTTTACCCCTGCCCGTTGTGGCTGGGGTCTTGGGTGGGTGTGTTTGGGCTCGGTTTGTGGTGTTGTCCCTCTTTTGCCGGCTGTTTGTGGTGTTCGTGGTTGGGCTTTGGTGTGGGCCTGCTTTCGGGACCTGTGTGGTTTCCTGCGCGTTTCCCTTGCCCCCCGCCGTTTCCGGTTCCGGTGTGCGGTGTGGGCGCCCGGGTCTCGGCTGTGCCCCGCCCTTCTTGGCTGGGTTGTCGGGTTGTGTTTTTTGCGCTTTTTTTTTTTTTTTTTCGGTTGCTGGGTGTCCTTGTCCCGGTCCTTGTGGTCTCTCCCCCGTCTCCTTTCTTTCGGGGGCTGCTGGCTTTTTTTTTTTTTTTTTTTCTGCTTGTTTCGGTGTCCCTTTTTTCCGCTGGGCCGCTGTCGCTGGCTTGGTGTTGCCGGTCTTGGCTGGGTGGTCCCCCTGTGCCTGTTTTGGGGTCCTGTCTTCGGTGCCCTCTGGGTGGGGGGTTTGGTGGCTGTGGGCTGTTTTCGCGCGCCCGCCCCCCCCCCCGTTTTTTTTTTTTTTTTTTCGGGGGGGGGGGCCTGCCGGGCTGTTCCTCCCGTTGCCTTCCCTCGGCTGGCGGTTGCTCTTTGGCTGGTGTGTGGTGTGGTTGGTCCCTCGCCACTCCTGGCAGAGGTTCCTGTGTGCTACTCCCCGCCACTCCTGGCTGGGTTTCGCTGCCGGTGGTTGTGGGCGGTCCCCGCCACTCCTGGCTGGGGTTTGCCGGCGGCGGTGGTGTCTGGTGTGTGGCGGTGGTGTGTTGGTGGGGTTGTGGCTGGTGTGTGGTGTGGTTGGTCCCTCGCCACTCCTGGCGGAGGTTCCTGTGTGCTACTCCCCGCCACTCCTGGCTGGGTTTCGCTTCCGGTGGTGTTGGGCGGGCCCCGCCATTCCTGGCTGGGGTCCGTTGGCGGCGTTGCTGTGTGGTGTGTGGTGTGTGGCGGTGGTGTGTTGGTGGGGTTGTGGCTGGTGTGTGGTGTGGTTGGTCCCTCGCCACTCCTGGCGGAGGTTCCTGTGTGCTACTCCCCGCCACTCCTGGCTGGGTTTCGCTGCCGGTGGTGGTGGGCGGTCCCCGCCACTCCTGGCTGGGGTCCGCTTGCGGCGGTGGTGTGTGGTGTGTGGTGTGTGGTGTGTGGCGGTGGTGTGTGGGTGGGGTTGTGGCTGGTGTGTGGTGTGGTTGGTCCCTCGCCACTCCTGGCGGAGGTTCCTGTGTGCTACTCCCCGCCACTCCTGGCTGGGTTTCGCTTCCGGTGGTGGTGGGCGGTCCCCGCCACTCCTGGCTGGGGTCCGTTGGCGGCGTTGCTGTGTGGTGTGTGGTGTGTGGCGGTGGTGTGTTGGTGGGGTTGTGGCTGGTGTGTGGTGTGGTTGGTCCCTCGCCACTCCTGGCGGAGGTTCCTGTGTGCTACTCCCCGCCACTCCTGGCTGGGTTTCGCTGCCGGTGGTGGTGGGCGGTCCCCGCCACTCCTGGCTGGGGTCCGCTTGCGGCGGTGGTGTGTGGTGTGTGGTGTGTGGTGTGTGGCGGTGGTGTGTTGGTGGGGTTGTGGCTGGTGTGTGGTGTGGTTGGTCCCTCGCCACTCCTGGCGGAGGTTCCTGTGTGCTACTCCCCGCCACTCCTGGCTGGGTTTCGCTGCCGGTGGTGGTGGGCGGTCCCCGCCACTCCTGGCTGGGGTCCGTTGGCGGCGTTGCTGTGTGGTGTGTGGTGTGTGGCGCTGGTGTGTTGGTGGGGTTGTGGCTGGCGTGTGGTGTGGTTGGTCCCTCGCCACTCCTGGCGGAGGTTCCTGTGTGCTACTCCCCGCCACTCCTGGCTGGGTTTCGCTGCCGGTGGTGGTGGGCGGTCCCCGCCACTCCTGGCTGGGGTCCGCTTGCGGCGGTGGTGTGTGGTGTGTGGTGTGTGGTGTGTGGCGGTGGTGTGTTGGTGGGGTTGTGGCTGGTGTGTGGTGTGGTTGGTCCCTCGCCACTCCTGGCGGAGGTTCCTGTGTGCTACTCCCCGCCACTCCTGGCTGGGTTTCGCTGCCGGTGGTGGTGGGCGGTCCCCGCCACTCCTGGCTGGGGTCCGCTTGCGGCGGTGGTGTGTGGTGTGTGGTGTGTGGTGTGTGGCGGTGGTGTGTTGGTGGGGTTGTGGCTGGTGTGTGGTGTGGTTGGTCCCTCGCCACTCCTGGCGGAGGTTCCTGTGTGCTACTCCCCGCCACTCCTGGCTGGGTTTCGCTGCCGCTGGTGGTGGGCGGTCCCCGCCACTCCTGGCTGGGGTCCTTTGGCGGCGGTGGTGTGTGGTGTGTTGTTGGGGTCCCTCGCCGCTCCTGGCGGAGGTTCCTGTGTGCTACTCCCCGCCACTCCTGGCTGGGTTTCGCTGCCGCTGGTGGTGGGCGGTCCCCGCCACTCCTGGCTGGGGTCCTTTGGCGGCGGTGGTGTGCGTGTTTTGCTTGGCCGGGTCGGGCGGGCCGGCCTCCCGGGCGCGTTGTGGTGCGCCTCACCTTTTCCTTTGGCCGCTTTGTCTTTCTGCTTTGCTTGGCCCCCTCCGGGCTGGGGTTGCCCCCCTCTCCTTCGCTGCTGTTGCCGTTCCTCGTTGGCTGGGGTTTGTGGTGTGTGGGTTGGCTGTTGCTTGGCACCTGTTCGTGTGCCGTGGTTCTTTGCGTGTTGTGCGCGCTCTCCGGGTTTGTGGCACCCGGCGGCCGTCGCTGCTTGGCACCTGTCCGTGTGCCCTGGTTGTGGCCGGCGGCGTGCCTCTCTGGCGTGCCTCGTGGCCCCGCGTGGTGCGCCGCGCCTCGTCCGGTCCGGTCGCTCTCGGTGCTCCGGTCGGCTTTCCCGACGCCGTGGTGCCTTTCCCCACCCCGGGAGCTTGCGCCCCCGGCTTTACTGGGCGGCTGCGCGGGGCACGCGGAGGCCGGCCGAGAACCGGGCTCATTGTGCCTGCCGCTGGCCCCCGCCGAGGCAGGGGCGCTGGGCTCTCCGCGTCGTACCCGTTCGGGGCCCCGCGATGGGGTTGTCCCTGGCGGGTCCCTCCGGCGTCGGTCTTGGGCTGCGTGCGCTGCGGTGGTTGGCGTGTGCGGACCCGGTCACTGACGCGTCCGGTTTCCCGTACCGTCCGTCTTTCGACGGGGGACTCGGCCGGTGCACCGGGGCTGTTTCGTGTGGACGCCGACACCTCCCCCTGCGGGTCGGAGGACGCCACGCCCGGGTCCCGTGCGTGTTTGCGTGTGCGTGCTTTCCTGGCCGGGTCGGGCGGGCCGGCCTCCCGGGCGCGTTCTGGTGCGCCTCACCTTTTCCTTTGGCCGCTTTGTCTTTCTGCTTTGCTTGGCCCCCTCCGGGCTGGGGTTGCCCCTCTCTTTTTCGCTGCTGTTGCCTTTCCCCGTTGGTTGCTTTTCTCGGCCTCCCGCTGCTTGGCTCGCGCCTCGTTTGTGTCCTCCGCTTGGCCGTTGGCTGCTCTTTGGTGGTTGCTCCCCCGCCCCGCCCCCCTTTGTGTCTCGGGTTTTCGTCGCTCCTACTTGTGGCCTTGGTGTTTTTTTTTTTTTTTTTTTTTTTTCTTCCTTCCTTCTCCTTGCGCCCCCGTTGTCTCCGGCTTTCTCTGGTTTCCGGCCCCGGGTGCCCTGGGCCTCGGCGCTTGCGTTGTTTGTTTTGTTGGCCTTCCGCTTCTCGGCTCTCCGTGCGCCTGTCCCTCTATCGTGCTTTCCCCTTGGCTGTTGGCTGCTCCCGCGTGGTTGCTGCCCCCTCCCCCCCCCCCGTTGTGTCCCGCGGTTTTCGTTCCTGCCGCTCGGTGCTGTGTGCCGTGTTGTGCTGTGCGTCCCCCGGTGCGGTGCGGTGCTGCGCCGCGCTGCTGCGCGTTGTGTCGCCCGGTGTTGTGGTGGCGTGTGCTGTGTTGCGTTCGTTTGGTGCCGCTGCTTGTTGCGCCGTGCCCTCTGGCGCTGCCCGTCGCTCTGGGGCCCTGTGCTCTGCGGCGCTGTGTTTTGCGGTGTTCCCCCGCGCTGTGTGCTCTGTGTGTTTTGTCGTGGCGCGGTGGTGCGTGCTGTGCGTTCCCTGTGCTCTCCGTTCTGTGCGGTGCTGTGCTTCGCTGTGCTGGTGCGCTTGCGTTGTGCTGTTCGTGTGGTGCGTGCTGCTGCTGGCGCTTGGTGTTGTGGTGCGCTGCTGTGTGTTGTGCTGTTTCCTGTGGTGTGCCGTGGTGCGGTGCTGGGTCTGGTGGCCCGTGGTTGTCTGCTGGTGGCGTGTTTCGGTGTCGGTGTCCTTGTCTGGCCGCGTGGTCTGCTTCCCTGTGCTTGGTGTGGTTTGCTGTGGTGCCCTGCTTTCCTGTGTCGTGTTCTGTGGTGCTGTGCTGTCGCGTGGTGCTGTGGTGTTGTGCTCTGCTGTCGTGTTGCGGTGCTGTCGGGGCTTGCTTTGCTCTCCTGTGGGCTGTCGTGCTGTGCTGTGTTGTGCTGTTGGTTGGCTGTGCTGTTTTTGGCCCGGTGGTGGTGTCTGCGTGCTGTGGTGCTCTTCTCCTCGCGCTGTGTGTTCCCTGTCTCCTCCGCTCTGTGCGCTGCGGTGCCTTGTTGTGCTGGCTGTGGTGCCCTGCTTCCCTGTGTCGTGTGCTGTGCCGCTGTGCTGTCGTGTGGTGCTGTGCTGTCGTGCCCTGCTGTCGTTTTGCGGTGCTGTTTGTGTTTGCTTTGCCCTCCTGCGGCCTGTCGTGCGGCGCCTGTGTCGTCTGCGCTGTTGTTGGTGCCTCGTGCTGTGGCGTGTCCCTGTGCGTTGTGGTGTCTCCCTGGGCGTTCTGCGGTGTGGTGGTGCTGCTCTGGTGTGTCGTGGTGTCTTGCTGTGCTGTGCGTTGTCCTGTGGTGTCCTGCGCTCTGTGCCGTGTCCTGCGGTGCCGTGCTGTCCTGCGGTGCTGTGCTGGTTGGCTGTGCTGTGCGGTTGTCTGCGCTGCTGGTGTTTGTTTTGTCCTCTTTTCTTTTGACAAAAACCCCTGCCGTTTTTCCGTGCCTTTGAAAACTCTTTTCTTTTTTTTTTTTTTTTTGAAAATAAAATAAAATTATACACGACCCAACACACTCGCGTGCAGCAAGACCATGTTCGCGGCTGTGCCTTACGTGTTACCCGTCGTTCTTGATGTTCTCGGCCTCGTTCTTGTGCGTGGCGTCGTGGAGCGTGTTGATGTCCATTGCGAAGGGTTAACCGCGTTCCCCCAGGGCCGCCGCCTGAGCTGCAGGGCAAGGGGAGTGATGGGCACGAGGGTGGGGAGGGAGGTGCATGAAGAATAAGAAGAAAAAGGCGGCAGGGTGCGACGTGAGGGGTCGTGGCGAGTTATGAAAAATCTTCGAGTTTTACGCGCTGCTCGCGACGCGTTTTTCTTTGCGCCTATAGCGAGTTAGACGACGGTAAGGACGGCGTTGGGGTCCCACGAGCGTTACGGTGCTTACGGCGTTAACTATTCACCTATTTCACGTCGAAAAATTTTTGGTCGCGTTTTTACGCGTTTCGCAGCGCGCTTTTCGGCCTAAGCGTTTTTTATGCTAATTAGCTTTATTTTCAGCTATTCAGAAAAATTTTTCGTCGTGTTTTACTTATCTTTTTAATTTCATTCTGGCGCCAGGCACCAGCGCGCACGACCCATTCTTCGGAGTTCGCGTCGAGCTGTGGGATTTTGCGTTAAGCGATTGGTTAACTGTTATTTCCAGATATTTTGGCGGAAACCCCGATGAAGGGTCAGATTTCATCAGTAAAGGGTTCGTTGCTTCCGCAATTTTCTAAATATGCACTCGAAATTTTATTCTGAATTTTTCGCGATGTCGAAATCGGATTTTCGACTTCGACATCGCCGCACTTGATTTGGTCTTCTTCGAGTGGTCATACTCTTTTCCCTATGCCCGAATCAGGTTTCCCTTATACTTGCCACCCATTTGACTTGGAGATATAAGGGAAACAAAAGCGAATCGTGGGACCACTTGGAAGGGCCATATCTACGCGCGAGTGTGATGAAAGAGAACAAGGAAGGTTGGGTTGCAAGCGCCTGAATCTCAACTTAATTTAGGAAGCATCAAACGCCTTTGGTGTGTACACATGCCCGGTATAGCAAGGGATAATGGTCAAGAGGGTATAAAGTGATATATAACTCTTGGACCGTGCAACCGATCATTTTATTGCGACTTTCGAGTGTACCGCATGAGTGTTGGGGTTGCATAGCAACTTTCCTTGGGTTCCTACGCATTTTTAACGTGAAGTTATGTCCATGGAGGGACATGGCATATCATGGTGGGAGCCACATTTTGAGGGTATGTGTTATATGCATGGTATATGTTTGATATGCTCACGCCCATGTTATATATCTTCGTGTGGCCGAAGAGATGGGGAGCCATACGTGACAAGGGCTTTGCCCATGTCCCAATTGTGGAATTCAAAGCGCTAGACTAAGTCTACCGCATATGTATTGCTCATGGTATGTTTGGCAAGGAGATCCATGAGTGCACTCCCATTTTCATGGGGCATGTAGATATGAGTGGCGAAGGTATCTCCATGCGCCCGATTGGGGATCCAAGTGGGGGAATTGTTCGCAAATGGTTCCAATCATTTGTGTATTGAACCATGAGCGGATATCATGGGTGAGCATAGAGATATACTATCATGACAACTTTGTATTTGGTCATATTTTCATGTTTTTGACCTCAATTTTTGCTCATTTTTGTGTTTTGTGTACTCACCTGGTCAGCTAACAGCAAGAAGCCTATGGAGAGTCGAACCATGGTATGTTGTTCATATGTTGGCATATGCTTTGGAGTTGAACACCACCATATGCCGGATCGTGTACTCCATTTGGCTTGGCGCACGAAGGAATACAAGAATTGGTCTCAAGATCATGGGCTGACTTGGGCAGTGCGTGGCGCCCATATCCGAAGGGGTTTCGAGGGTAAAGTGGGGATGTACATGGGCAGTGGCCTTTGGTCTCTATCCTCCATGAATGGTAGACTTCCATTCCATGCATGCTTTGAGCCTTCGGATAAGTGGTAACTTCAATTTTGAGCATATATTTGATATATGGCCAATATGGTGTGAATTGGCAGTTTTTTGGCATGCTATGAGTTCAAACTCATGGGGCATATCTCCAAGCCCATTCGACTCCAAGTCCATCCAAGGTTATGTCAGGGTAGGGCATGGTCCTGAGTGCCACTCTAGGCCATGACACGCCACCTCCCCTATTGGGCTAGGATTCAGAGGCTTGGGAGTGAACACATTTTTGGGGTTTATGTAGTGACTTTTGATACATGGCATTTAACCATCTTATTGGACTGGGTTCAGGGCAGTATGTTGGTGAGTCAAGGGAAGGTCTTGAGTCCAGGGAATGAGGGGTCTATGGCTGTGATTGTGTAAGTTTCCATCTTTCTCCAACTTTGCTTTATTTGTGTTCGTATGCCAATTTCAGGGCTTTCCTCTTTGGTGCAATTCTTGTACATGCCCGCCACCGTGAGACGACCGGTGTGCCGAACGGAAGCCCGCAGCCTGATTTGGATTGTGAATTGGGTTATTGCTGTATTTGTGGGATCTGGTTGCTGTTTCAGGGTTGAAGGAGGATTTTATTTTCTATATTTTTGGACTTTGGACCCTTGGAATTTGAGGAATGCAATCACTGATCCGGAGTAAATCAGCAGGGGTAACAGGCGGAAGGGGCACAGCGGGGGCCGGTCCTGGTAGGGACCTTCTTTAGTCCGTGCATCCCCCCCCCCCCCCTGCCTACTACTGTTGCTTCTTTGCATTGCCTTGCATAGGACGCCATTTGTTCCTTTGTGTCTCTTGCAGGTGAGGAAATGACAGCCGACGGGGGCGAATCCTCACCAATTTCTGCCACGCGGTCGGGTCCTGTGCCTGCCAAGGGTGGTGCAGGGAAAGGGCGGAAGCAGCAATCCGGTTTGCGGTCTTATTTTGGATTCACTGCGCTCCCTCACCTGCTTCACCTACGTCACCTGCCGCACCTGAGACCCCTGTACAGTCGCAAGGCGGGGATACGAACACTAGGGTTGTCCCTGGGGAACACCGCCAGAGGAAGGACTGGGCTGGAGGTATGGAAAAGGCGCAGCGCAGGGGGGTTGAACCTGCCCGAACAGATTTTTCAGAAAAGGAGATGGAGCTTTTCCGCAAACTGAGGTATTAGTCTGGGTCAAGCAAGCGGTGGGTTAAAATTTCACAGGCGTGGGACAAGGCCATCCAAACGTGGGAGGGGGAGGAGTGCCCATACCAGCCCCGGACCCCAAAGCAATTCAACACATATTTTTATGGGACATGGGCCAAACATTTGGAGGGGGAACAAAAAAGGCAGAAGCCTGATGCTGCCGATGCCCCTTCTGACGCCCGTCAGAAGCGCCAACGGAGACAACGGGATGTACTGGACCCGAGTCTTGCCCCCCCTCAACACAATCGGCGTACTGCACTGAACCTCCCAAGCCAACCAGACAATGTCCAGCAACCTGCAGACAACGTCCAGCAACCTGCAGACAACGTCCAGCAACCTGCAGACAACGTCCAGCAACCTGCAGACAACGTCCAGCAACCTCCAGACAACGTCCAGCAACCTCCAGACAACGTCCAGCAACCTCCAGACAACCTCCAGCAACCTCCAGACAACCTGCAGCAACCTCAAGACAACATCCAGCAACCTTCAGACAACCTGCAGCAACCTCCCGACAACCTGCAGCCACTTGCAAACAACCTCCATCAACATCCAGCCAGCCAACCGGCGCCCCAACCCCACACTCTTCAGGACGCCCCCCTGCAGAGGTCACCTGCCAGCCAGCCAGCATCTACCATGCATCCTGCTTTCTTATTGCAGCCCAGGGCACCATACCCTGCTGCTGGCCCCCGCCAAATCCCACCTCAAGCATTGCCACCTAACCTACTTCATCCCAACCCATTGCAAGACCCGTTATTGAATTTTGCTAACCCATTGCAGCTGCAGATGCAGCTACAGACGTTGACCTACCTCCAGACCTTTGGGAACCCTAACCACAGGCCCCCATAATCCTGCTATGGTAGGACAAATGTTTGGGTGACTGCCAAGCCAGCCATCCCGGAACGGACAGAGTGCTGTGCTGGGGCATATGTCACACTTGTCACACTTGTCATGTTCTTTGTCGTATGTATGCCTCCCTTTGCTTTTGCCTGTGCCAGTTGTGTGATGGTGAAGTACTTCATGTCCAGGCACAAAGTACTGTTGCCCCCTTTGCCCCTCAGTCCAGTTGAAGGTGAGTTACTTCATGTCCAACTACAAAGTATTTTTGCCACCCTACCATTATGAAGTAGCTTGGCTGGAGTCCCTACCATGATGAAGTAGTTTGTCCCACCTTCCCTACCATGATAAAGTAGTTTGCCCGACCTCCCTACCATGATAAAGTGGTCCAAGCTTCCCTACCATGGATTTTCCCCTACCACAGTGAACTCCTTGCCTAAAAAACAGACCTTCTGTTCTTTTCGTTTCTAGTTCTGAAGCTTAGATACAATATGTAGCTCATCGTTTCGCACACCTACATATCGGCGCCGTGCTCAAAACGGCTCGAGCGCAAAGCGACCTCAAAGTTGGGGAATGGCTATGCACGACTGCGGCTTAGGACTACGCGTAGGACTAAAGGATCTGCCCACATTGTCATCATAAATGTTTTGCACCTGTTTTGCGGTTATCTCGACACCGCGGTTCCGCATGAAATGTACCACATTGCGGGGGGGCATGAAGGCTTGTCCCAAGTTCATGATTAAATCGGCATCCTCACGGGACAAATTCACCGGACCAAGGAATTTTTTTTGCTTGGCCGTTTGCGGTGGATGGTTATGGTCTAGGCGGAGTCCTTTGGGACTCACGGACCACGCCTCGCGCATGCCATCCTTCCGGCGAGAAATGTACACATTGAAGGGACAACAATCCTCCTTTGACTCCGAGGCATATGTTGGCACCGTCCTACTATCCCCGGGAAGGACCCCGGATTGGGCTGCGTTACGATTGTGCTGTTTTTGGCGGCCTACTTTGGCGCAATAAAAATATGCTTGGCCTTTTTTTTTATCGCCACGACGACTGAGAACATAGCCATTCTCATCCGCCCAATCCTCCATGCGGTCACAAACTTCTTGGTGTCTAGAGCCGGCAAATGCATGCACAACCGGCTCCCAAGTGGCACCCATCTCCGGAAACTTCATGCTGTCATCTTCATCATCATTATCTTCCTCATGGGAGCACGCTTCATATGGGTCTTCTTCGAGGACCTCCGATGGTGCCGGGGACAAGGGAAGGGGACTGTAGTTGAGCTCAGATGATGTGTCTGACATCTGTGTCTGAGAAATAGTAGAACAGATGCGCTTGATGCTGGCATTCAAAAAATGCGCTGTTCAGCCCCAGCAATCAATTAAATTAGAAAATCAATTCCATTTTTTTCCCATTTACAGTTAATTCAAGCGCAGGCGCCAGATGTGGGCAGATCCTTTAGTCCTACGCGTAGTCCTAAGCCGTAGTCACGTACAAAGTATGTGGGAAGCGAACCTGTTGGGTCTGCAAGGGTTGTGGTGTGCACCTGCATGTGAAGAATTGTTTCTTGGTACACCATGGGTTGGCCTCAGAGAAAATTGCCCAAATCAGTGATTTTCGCTCAGGGGTTGCAGGTTGCATGGAGGTTGCATAAGGTGGTTGCACAAAAACACCCATGGGTTGCAGAAGGGGTTGCATGAAGCGGTTGCAAAATAGGGTACCGGTTGCATAAGGCGGTTGCACAATTTTAAACAGGCGGTTGTAAGTGAAAAGTAGTATTTTGAAAGAACCAAAATAGGGGTTGCATTCCGACTGGTCACGGAATGACGCAACCGTAGATAAAGGAATATGTGCCCGTGGGGTGCGGATTTTTTGCCCCCGCATGCGACCCCCAAAGTCGTGATGTTGGCGGGTTGGGCTTTGTCACGGTGGCATCACGAACGGGCTCCCAACCTCTCGCTATACTCTCAATTGAAAGTAGAGTGCACATAGTGCCGTAAACTAAATTAGGAGCTCCAAGACACACGTAAGCTCTCTCTGAGAGCCGGTTGTAGCGTTTTCATTGATTGGTACGACAACTACTGAACTTCAATGAGTGCGTTTGTTGTGTAGGTAAGTGCATGTACTTCCTTACATGTGGGTGGTCATTCGTTACCGCTCGTGTGCACGGGTACAAAATAAGGAACGCTGGCAACGTCTGCTCACTGCCGTAGCACCCGTGTTGTCCCTTGTTGGTAGAGTCTTTGCTCTTTGTTTTTTGTTCCTAACTCACCACTTGCCCTACCATGTCTTCGTCCCCTCACAAATGGAGCATGGTCCTTCCTCCTTGCTCGGTTGTGCACTCGTTTTTGGTTATGTTGTTCCTACTACTACCCGGGGTATTTTGTGTGTGCGGCCTTTGTGGTTCTTTTTTTTGTTGAGTACCCCGGGATGTATAGTGACGAATGGACCCTTGGTGTAGCGACTTACCCCTCACAGAAATCAGCGATGTCAGCGAGACGTCACACCAAGGTGCTGTTCACGGGGACATATTTTGCTTTGCTATGTTTCATATGTATCCAACCATTCTCGTTTTGTTTTCTTTGAAGTCTCAAATTATTTGCTTGTAGCCTAAAGTGATGTTTCGTCAATTTCGGCACCTGCTTGTGTCTGCTGCACAGAAACTTTGTTGTGGTCTTTCTTCTTGTGTCAACGTTTGCCCGTTCACCGAGGAGGATTTCCCCCACCAGTCGAAGTGCAGCACACGTTTGAGAAACAATTCAATAGTCAGTTTTATGCTCGCTGATGGAGAGGGAAAACTTGGATGAACCCAAGTTGAAGTGAGTCCGGAGCACCATTCGTCTATTGTAACATTATCGGATAATTTTTGTACACCACATCCCCTAACATACACCCCTGAATTTGTGTCAGTGATACATACTCCCACTCACTGATCGGAATGCTTGAATCAATGCAAGTGATGGAATATGAATGACCAACTTCCCAACATATTCTTTGTTGTACCTCGGTCTTCTTCCTTTTGCATTGTTGCATTATGTGTTTGGGGGATCACGAGTCCCTTGAAGCCGGAGGAGCCCGAGTGGAAGAGGAGTGGAGTGGGAGGCAACTGAGGTATTAGGTAGGTAATAGGCGCATCGTTGTTGAGGTACGAATGGGTGGATGCTCTGCGACATGACTCATGCCAGTGCCACACAATGCACAATTGTCCGAATTTGCCTGAATTGTCTAGATGTGTTGGGAGGTGCAAGAGTGTTCATCATGCGAGTGCCACACAGTATCCGTGGCATCAGGGCCCGAGGATATCGGCAGATATCC
The DNA here is from genome assembly GCA_964036045.1 of Eutreptiella sp. 'Long Island Sound 2002'. Taxonomy (NCBI): domain Eukaryota; phylum Euglenozoa; class Euglenophyceae; order Eutreptiales; family Eutreptiaceae; genus Eutreptiella; species Eutreptiella sp. 'Long Island Sound 2002'. The sequence continues at coordinate 40,992,024 of OZ038392.1, forward strand.
GTGGCATATGCCACGGGATAGATGCGCCCAACCCTTCCCTTTCCCTCATTGCATACTTGAGCCATGCACAACACAACAATTCAGGACGCCAACGATTTTGGAAAGTTTTGTGGATAGACGTCCAAGTTGGAGCACTACACCATGTGCTCTCTATCGATGCGAAAATGTGACGCCAATCTGTTTGAAAGGGACATTGTTCCTTACACTTAGCCCTAAATAAGCAAGTATCATGAGGTCATGGTGCCAATTACTGCTAACCAATCATTTCAGTCATACATGTATCACATGCCCACGATCCATGCTTTCGAGGAAACCGAAGCTTGGCACCTGAACTTTGCGAACCTTCGTGGGTGGTCCCTCAAACCTAGCAAAGTCGAAAGGAGATGGGGTGCCTGTGGGATCCTAGATTGTGGGGGCCTTTGCAAGTGTGCCCAGGGCCGCTCATGCAGACTAAAGGCCACTGAGTGCACAAGCAAAGAAAAGCTGCTTGCGAACGGTACATCTCACGCTCATATTGCAGAAAGACACTAAATGATGGCAAGGGTTGCATGGTCTAAATTGACTTCTTAGTCATACTCTAATTATATCGTCATTATTCTTATTATTCCTATTGTTATTTTTCTTCTTTATTTCATTGTTATTATCATTCTTGAATTTTTGCCATTTCTTGATGATGATGGTGATGATGTTTTCTAGTTGCAAACTGCACTTATGGTTACTCAATAGTTTTGTTCGGTTGCCAAGTGCATTTACAGTTTTTTTCGGTTAGGGTTAGGGTTCGGGTACCTCCCACGGGATATCAACACACTGGGGGCAAGTGGCAGAGCCTAAGAGATTGGGTGGTGCCGCGCCAACAGCATGTGTTTTTATCCCTGGAGCATAGTTGAGCGGTAAAACACTTGACTAACAACTCGACGACCTGAGTTCGATTCCCGAACAGGAAAGTGTGCCAGTCTTCGTACTGCAACTGTCGAATAGCCGCTTGTCCTCGCGGCGATTACAACGACAGCTTAATCCGAGGCACAGGAGCGAGCAAAGCCGCGACGACCAAGGGGGATGGTGCCCTACAATACACCACCGGACTGAGACAGAACAACGGACGACGAAGCGAGGAAGGGGATATCAACACACTGGGGGCAAGTGGCAGAGCCTAAGAGATTGGGTGGTGCCGCGCCAACAGCATGTGTTTTTATCCCTGGAGCATAGTTGAGCGGTAAAACACTTGACTAACAACTCGACGACCTGAGTTCGATTCCCGAACAGGAAAGTGTGCCAGTCTTCGTACTGCAACTGTCGAATAGCCGCTTGTCCTCGCGGCGATTACAACGACAGCTTAATCCGAGGCACAGGAGCGAGCAAAGCCGCGACGACCAAGGGGGATGGTGCCCTACAATACACCACCGGACTGAGACAGAACAACGGACGACGAAGCGAGGAAGGGGATATCAACACACTGGGGGCAAGTGGCAGAGCCTAAGAGATTGGGTGGTGCCGCGCCAACAGCATGTGTTTTTATCCCTGGAGCATAGTTGAGCGGTAAAACACTTGACTAACAACTCGACGACCTGAGTTCGATTCCCGAACAGGAAAGTGTGCCAGTCTTCGTATCGGCAGATATCCGTGGCATATGCCCGGGACACGGCAGATATCCGTGGCTGCTGTATCCCGGGCATATGCCACGGATATCTGCTTGCTTTAGTTTTGGTTGTCGAAGTCCTAGGAGCCTCCCACTCTGCCTTGTGAGGCACCCAATGAGGCTGCTCTGATCGTCACACAAACAGACAGCATGGCCCCAACCATACTTGTACCAGCATACACACCGAACAAGGGTGTAGACATGCAGATGGCAGAATGCTATGGAACACCGGCTGCAGTAGAACATTTTCTGAAAAACGCAACTTCTTCAAATAAACGGGCCAACCATTAATGCCTTTACCTGATGACATACAGCAGCTCCTCCCACCCGAAGTGGCGAACCTGCTGAACCAGCAATGGGATAACTTGCTGCTGCAACAGCGAGTGATCCACACAGCCGAGCGTGAGCTCACTGAACTACGACAAAACCTGTCCTATGGTGACCATAGTACCCCCGCTGCCAGCTCCCTTGCGAGTTTGAGTGCTGCTTCGGAATGTTCTGCACACACAGACATACTTGCTGAAGCATTCCACGAGGAGGACCACACACAGGGATTACCTACGTTCTGCTCCTTGCCGTCTAGGGAACAAATGGAGTTGGCTTTCTTTGGCTGGTCCTCCCCACCCACACAGTGGATTGCATCCGAGTTACAGCACTTTTATAACATACGCGACTCTCTCACTCTGCGGAAGCTGTGGCGCTTTTATGCTACAGCAAACAATTACCACTCTTGGTATGATATAAACAGATCCCACGGGGATCGGGACCTGAAACAGTTCCTGCGGGAAACAAATGCGCTGCACGTACACATACATGAGAGGAACACACCACAGAGCAGTTGGGTGTTCACAGGCGGATGGGAAGATTTCTTCTTAGAAACTCTGCGTGTTCGATGGACAGTGGGGACGACCCCACTGAATGCTCTGCCTCATGCCACCTTCCTGCCTGTAACGCCAGTGTGTACGGCCTTCAGGGCTTCCAGCTGGACGCCAGACCACCTGCTGCGCTACACACGACACACACCTACTGCGATACTGTACAGACCGGACTGCTTGACTGCAAAGGAGAGGACACGCTGGTTTGATTTTTTTGACGACAAAATCCGACAGCCACCTTCCGAGGAACCCGTGCGCCTGTATGTGCTTGTCAACAGACGTTCCTGTCGCCTCACTAATGCATGGATGGATGCTTACGAAAGCAGTGGTCGCTGTCATACGCTGACTAGCATGAAACACATGCAATTCAAACATATGCATGCTGATGGGACCCAAACCTTGGTACGCGACCCGGGGCCATGGGACCTGTGCCTGATCGAACACTGCAAAACACAGTGGCGCGACCTGAACACACACGAAATAGCGCGCACACTACGACAGCTGACACACAGAACACGTTACCCTGGTGCACGCCAACACATATTACCTGAGGCTTTGCAGTGCTATCCCTCTGCGCGAAAAAACAACCGCTGTCTCGAGAGTTTTTGGAAGGAGTGCGACCGGCTGGCGGATGAACGCTATTTGCTCCTCAAAAAACGGAGGGTTGACTGGCCCGCTGTGGACAGCAACCTCCAGGCAGCAAACCGCATGTCGGTGAACTCCCCCTGCCCCCGTCTGGCACGTGTAGCACGGCTGGCGCGCATACCCATCGGGGGGTCGCTGCGTAAGGCTGTCATTCTGGTTTATGCTGTGGTGGGGCGCTTTGCCCCGTACGTAGGTCAACTAGGCGGCAAAACACGACGGCCCAGGACCCCTCTGAGACGCCTGACTGAGCACGCAACACGATCAAACAACCTGCGCAGACATTTTACCGGTCAGCGTCGGAGAAATCTCAGAACGATGGGACGAATAGGAGGACCTGCATCCCTTCCCCGCACACTAGCTCGACTAGGATCGCACAGGGCGTCCATCCTGCCTCTACAGGAGGCCACACGCCAAAACATAGACGCACGTGAGCACCTGATTGAAAAGATATTACACCCCACCCTGAACGGTGTTACACCATACTGTGGCTTCCGCCACATCGAGTGGCTGTATGGTGATTTAATTGTACCCGAACGCAAGCCATTGCAACAGCTGGCGGCGGAGTTCCTGACACGCCAGACATGCACCTACACTGCGCCTCAGCTGCTGCACCTCCTGAATGAGTGCAGACCGGTACTCAAAGCAAATGTTTTCAAATCCTGTTTCACATAGCACAGCACTGGCTGGGTTCCAGATGGGGTATCAGGATCCCCAGACGTATACCGTTGCAGATCCCTGGGTATGACCCGCGCCTTCGGCATATGGTGCGCACAGCGTGTATACAGCGGGTCAAATCGCACCATCTACCTGCACCCCTTGAGAAATGGCTTTGCATGGCCGTGACCGTGCTGCCTACCAAGACACCCAGGGTGGGACAGGCCATTTCGGGCACACACAGCATGACAGTGATGAAGTGTGCAGTGAATGTTCTACAGCAACATGTACAGGGCCAGGGCACTGCTGGGATACACCCTGTCAAGGGAAGTCAGTCTATGATCAAGCAGGCGGTGACACGGGAACTCCAGAAGATACCTTGTGATTGCACCATCATTGGGAAGCGACACCCTGCATTACTCCCCCCCGGGCAGGATCATGTTGCGTTACGGACACCCGAACAATGGGGCCAGGTCCTGACCCCACTACAATTGCAATGCGCTACACAAAACGCACGTAATGTTACGTTGCCTTCAAAACAGTTTGTACAGCAGAGTATACAGCGATTGCACACAGCATCAGCGTACCTCTCTAGGGACACACAAGCCCCGATCATCGATGATGACACTGTCACGCGTGCCATTGACATTGACACACACAACACACAATACACGCAGAAATACCCCTGGATGTGCCCTAACGTCTTTCAGCAAGTGAATGCGCAGTTGCGCAGGATGGGCCTGCAGTCTAAGGGAGGAGTGTGGGACAAGGAACCATGTCGTGTACATGCCACATGTAGCGTGCATATGCAAAGACAGTTGGCGTGCCTAACTGTGATGTACCCTTCGTGAACCGGCCGTTTGAATCCGAGATTCACGGTACCGTGAATTTCACCCAATTTTGCTGTGTTTTGCTCGTAACTTGGTGCTATCGTGTGCTTTTGTCATGCTACCTTCGCCCAAAGTAAGATCCAACAAATGGGTGCAATTTACAGGTTTAAAGTCCCCGCATGGTTTAACACATTTGGTGAGATTCGCGTGAATGTGAAATTCACGCACCCAGATTCACGCAGAAATTCACGGTAGATTCACAGATTCACGAGAATGTGAAATTCGCACGAATTTCGTACGGATTTCGTACGAATTTCGCACGCATTTACCCTCCTTTCCACTCTTTCGCTTTGTTACAGCTCTCAAAGCCTTCGCATTCTTCTCTTTGAATCATGTCCCAGCAGACTATGTCCCAGCTCGCCAGCCTGGCCTCGCGCCCCGACCCCGCAGCCGACACCCTCGCCCACTACCAAGCCCTCCCCGTCGCCCACCATCAATTGGAGGAGGCGACGTACGGGTCGGGGGCACTGGGGGTGGATGACGTCGTGGGCTGGGCAGCCTCCCTCGACCCCTCCCCCGAGGTCATCCACATCGACATGCGCAGCCCCACCCGCAACTCCTACCTCGGGGGGAGGGGATGGGCCACAACCTTGTGGAGGGAACTGCGCCGCCAACTCCCCTCCCTTAAATTTCTGCATCTAACCCCTCTCCCCTCCAGTGTTGACCAGCTCCTCAACTCGATGAGGACTAACCCTGTGGGGAAGCCTAAGGACGCCCACGTCCAGGTGTACCCCACCACTAACCTCGTCCACACACCCCCCCACTGCGATATGGTGTGCCTGCAGGATCTTGCTGCAGGTGCACCGGCAGACCACTCTTTTTCCCCCTTTTCTTGGCACCTTGCCAACCCCCGGTGGTGGGATGATTTGGGCATCGCCCCTTTCCATCCCACCATCCCCCCCCCAGGTGTACGTCCCCGACGTCACCCACCCCACCTTCTATAGCACAACTTCTTTGCAATGGCACCGTGGTGCCTCATGCGCCCCCCCCTTCCTTTCAAGTGAGCCCCCCGTCCGCACCGAACCCCTTCCCGACCCCCCTCATGGGGTGATGGGCAGCCCTGACCCCACCCTCGACAGGGTTGGCCCCTCTCAGCCGCCCATCAACTTTGTTGATGGGAACGGCTATATTGTGCTTCGGGGGCTTGTGGAGGCACGGGATTGTGAGGTGGGGTGGAACAAGGTGATGAAGGTGTGGGACTTTTTCGTCGCCGCAAAAAATTTTGAGCTCCTTTTCAACGCCGCGCGGAGTGAGGAGCAGGCCAAGGATCCTGGGCTCCCCCGGCGTTGGCAAAGCAAGAGCACCTTGGGGTTGGGGGTGGGGGGGCCTCTCTTCAAGAAGTTCCACCCCCACCTCACCGAAAGTGTCCCTGGGGTTGGGGACCTCCACCCAATGACGCCGGGCAGCGTCATTGTGGCGAGTGTGGGGAGTGGGCCGCAGCTCCCCCACACCGACGTCGCCACCCACCCCGAGGTCCCCCCCCCCCACGACAGGGAGGTCTCGGGGTGCCACCTGAGTAGCTTCCTGTGCTTGTCAGAGGACTACCAGGTGGCGGTGCAGGCGGGGACGGCCCTGGGGGAGGCGGGGGAGGCGCGCTGGGACACCGTTGAGCTGCATCGGGGGGACATGCTGCTGATGGTGGCCACCAGCCGCCATCATGGATTGCCTGCCCTCCCCGACTCCAAGGATGGGTTGCAGGGGGCTCTTTTTAACTTGTGGACCCCCGACCCCCGACACAAACACCACCATGCCAACACCACACACTTGGACGCCACCCCCCCCAAGGAGGCCCTGGACGTTGCTGGGGATGTGTCTAGCTGGGACTGCCCCAGCGTGGACCAGGTGTTGTGGGTGGGGAAGGGGGCGGTTGGGAGGGTGGGGTTGTGGGAGGGGGATGCTGCCCAGGCCCTCTTCGCCGACCCCCCCCCCAGACGGTCCCGGCAGGCCCCCCCACCTGCCCCTTCCACCCCACCTTCATCTCCCGGTCAGCCCCGGCCTCCGACCTCGCCGTCATCGAGGTCGGCGAGCAGTGCATGCTGTTCTTCGTGGGCAGCGTGCACCAGCTGGAGGTCTGCAAGGGGGACAATGTCGATGCGGAGTCGGAGATCCACTTCGCCATGACCGGCATTGCCCCCCCGGTGCGGCCGACCACGCTGTGGCACCTGGTGAACACGGTCCCAGCGTGGCGGTCGCCCAAGTGCGCGAAGACCGGGGCATGGAGCATCACCTGCCCATGCGAGTGCAAGGTGTGCTTGCTTGTGTGTTTGCTTTGTTTATTGGCAAATTGGACGAAATTCACGTGAAATTCTTACGAAATTCGTACGAATTTCGCACGAATTTCACGTGAATAAATTTGTCTGTGAATATTCTGGAAATGTGAAATTCGTACGAAATTCGCACGAATTTCGTACGAATTTCGTACGAATTTCTGTGAATTTCGTCCAATTTGCTCCTTTTGCTCTTGCATTGCCTCGTGTGCACTCCCCCTTTCTCAATTTGTGCCTTGCACACCTCCCCACATCTGCAGGTCTCGTTCACCGCTTGGTCGCCGGATATTCGGGACCACACCAAGCGCAAGTACAAGCCCCGGCCCCGATTGCCCGAGGAGCACGCCGAGCCCCCCGAAGGCCCCGGTGGCGACCAGCCCGCAGGCTCCGGTGGTGGACGGCCGCCGAGCGAGGCCGGCAGTGTGCGCAGTGAGGGGTCGCGGCGCTCTGGACGTTCGGGAGGCAGCGAGGCCAGCACCGCCACGGGGCATGTGGCGCGCGAGGTGGTGGTGCCCATGCCGTCCCGCGACGAGTTGGGCGACGCCCACACCGACCCCCCCCTGGACCGGGTCACCCTGGCCGCCAGGCAGCCGGATCCGGCCTGGACCCAGCAGGTGCCGCCCGGTCCCGATGGGCGGCAGCGGCATCTCAGTGCCGTGTGGGACATGGTGTCGGAGTCCCGGGGGGTGCAGGGCACCTTCCGCATCTCCTTCCCCTGCCCCATTGTGGTCAGGGGGGGGGGGCCAACCTGCTTGCGGGGCAGGAGCTGGTGGGCATGTTTGCCTACTGGCTTGTGAGTGGGCATTGGCGGGTGCAGACCGGGGTGTCGCGGATCGGGGAGGAGGCGACGGTGACCACGGCTGGGGTTTTTGGGCTGAATGTGCTCACGGGTTGGGAGCAGCGGAGGCCGGAGTGGGCGGACGTGGCATGGCTTGCCATGCGCGTCCATGTGGGGAGGCAGCGGAAGATGCGGGTGGCTGACGTCATTGACGTCGAGGAGGACGAACCCCCCACGCGCAAGCGGAAAGGGCGCCCCGAAGGGGACACGCCCCCCCCCCCCCCCAAAGCCCCGCGTACGGCCACCCCGGCGGAGCGGGCAGTACGGGCGGAGCAGGCGGAGCCGGTGGGGGGGCGGGGTCAGAGGGGGGTGGTGCAGGAGTGGGTGGACTAGCAGCGGGCGGGGGCGTGGGAGGCACGCGCGATCAGCGCGGAGGCCGCCAACCGCGACCTCGAGGCCCGTCTGTCCAGGGCCAACGAGGACAGGCGGGACTCCGAGTCGCGGTTGGCGGACGTCACCAAGGAGCGTGACCGGCTGGCCACCAAGGTGAAAACTCTTGAGCGCGACGTGGCGACGTTGCGCAAGGCAAAGCCAGCGGCACAGCCAGCAGAGGCAGTGGAGAGGGCTGAGGGTGCCGAGGCCCCCCCGGGTGACAAGGGGGGGGCCAGTGCCGCCGGTGTGCGGTACCTCCTGGCCGGCGCACAGGCGTGGCATGCCCAGGCCGAGGCGTGCGCCGGCCAGATGTCGGCAGTGTCCACCGGCCTGCGGATGGCCATGTTGGGCAGTGGCCAGCCTGTCGATGTGGACAGCGTGGCCCCCGACGCCCCCAAGGTGACTGCCGCAATGGAGGAAGTGCGCCGGCAGTACCCCTCCCACCGCCTCACGTCGGCGGCCATGGACCCCTCCTTTGTGGAGGCGGTGGGGGAGCAGAGCTCCCAGGGCTCCGCTAGCCGGAGCTCTGCTCCAGGGGGGGGGGGGTGCGTAGCTCACCCTTTACCCTCCGGACCACCTGTCCTTTTGGGATGCAGCGTTCTAGGGCGTGGTGCGGAACCCCCCCAATTTTGGGTGTTGTTAATATGGTTGGAACCCGGAATTTCACATGTTACATGGGTGCACTATGATGCAACAATGTGCCTTGCATGTTTCGTTTGCTCGATATTGCCCGTTTTGCACTTTTTGCGATTTGATCTTTGTGTGCTCTAACTAGTTATCGCGGGGTTAGAACGGGGTTAGAGCACTAGTTATCGCGTGGGTTATCGCGCGATAACCTAGTTATCGCGGGGGTTATCGCGGGGGTTATCGCGCGATAACCTAGTTATCGCGTGGGTTATCGCGTGGGTTATCGCGCTTCATTTTATGTTTTCCCTTTTCGCTGTAGCTCTCAAAGCCTTCGTATTCTTTGATAATGGCCCTTGCTGCTGCCCACGCTTGGTGCGAGCACCATCAAAAGCTCCTTGGGGTCCGTCGCCTTGGCGGTCCTGAGGGGTTTACGATGGGTGATGCCAATGTGAGGCGCCCTGTGGCGACCCGCTTTGAACATGGTGTGGACTTTGGACTCCTTGTCCATAAGTCCCCCTTCATGGCGGACAAGCGAGACCCCCTGGTTCTCAGCAACTACATCTTCGAGTTGCTAGAGGTAAATCCAGGGGTTGCTGGATTTTTGATCCAGCTTCATCCGGACGATGTGGACGCGGTGGTGGAGTCCGTCACCGCCCATGCCGAGAAGGGTGCGGGGACGAAGACGACCCTCTATGTGGGTCAGGAGGAGGAGGAGGAGGAAGTGGAGGAGGAGGAGGAGGATGCGGGGGGGGTGGGGGCTGGGGGGAGGAAGGAGAAGCCCCACAACCCCCTCATGATTAGTGTCCAGAAGGTAAGGATCCGACCGGGTAAGGGGAAGGGGCAGTCGGATGGTTGGTTCCCCCAACCCCTCACCCACAACACCCGCCGGGTCTGCACTGACGACCCCGAAAACAAGCTCCCCATGCACTCCCTTTGCCCCACAAGGGAGTGGGAGCGTGAGTGGTATGGGGTCACCACTCCCAACATTATTTCGGGGCAGGGGGTGATTCTTTTTCCATTTGGGGCAACACCCCCCCTTATTGGGGAGGCGGAGGAGGTGGTTGCCGCCGAGCCCTTGGGGGCCTTTAATAGGGACCCCAATGACCTTGTGCTCACGGTGGGGGGAAAGCTGGTGGTCAACCACCTCCTGGAGCACGATTTTTTGAGTGATGTGCAGCTCCAAAGTCTTTTGGATGATTTGGATAGGGTGCCTCTCTCAGAGAAGGCACCCATTTTCAATGAGAACCACCCCATTGTCGGCAGGCCCCAAGATTCTGGGACCCGCCGTACATTGTATGGCAACTATGGGGGTGCCAACCACCACAGGCACAACCCCCACAAGCTCCATGATCTGCCAGTCCTCAAAAGGGTGGCAGATCGTGTGCTTGAGACGGCGAAGAAGACTGTGGTGGGGGGGGTTGGATGGAGCTGCACCATCCTTGACATGGCCGAAATTTCGAGCTATGACCACACCCCCAAGCACCTCCATCGCGACGCCCCCCCCTACACCATTCCTGAAGGCACATTGATTGTCAATTGCCTTATTATGCTAACCCATAATCATGAGGAGGAGGATGGGTCACATTTTCTTTTTGTGCCCTCCAGCAGTTCGGGGTTCCGTGACCCTTGGGTGGAGAGGGCTGTGCCATTCAAGAGGGGCACTGCCTTTTTTTTTAATGCCCTTGATGTACACCGGGGGTCGCGGATTCCCAAGGCCTCCCCCACGGGGGTGTCCCACCCCCGCCTCATGGCATTTTTTGCCATTGAGCTTACCGTGGGGGGGAATCTTCGATTCCCCAACCTGCACGTGACGCAATCCATTAAGAGGCCCCAGCTGGGGGCACCTGCTGGCCGGGTGGCCAGGACAGTCCAGTGTGATGGGGCGGTTAGGTGTAGGGGGAAGGTGGTAGCCAATTGCTACGGATGCAATCGGCTGATTTTGTGCACCGCCCACAAAGATCGCCTTTGTGTGCCATGCCAGGAGGGGGAGGAGGTGGAGGGGGGGGAGGAGGAGGTGGTGGTGGTGGACCCCAATGGGGTCAGCATTGAGCAATCTGCTCAGTGCTTCGTGTGGCTGCGGAGGCTGGGCCTGGTGCTGGACGACGCCAAGAAGGAGGGCCAAGGCATGTGTCCATGTCACCAGGTGTGAAAACTTCCCACAACACCCTGCTCTAACCCCTGCTCTAACTAGTTATTGCGCTAGGTTATCGCGTTCTAACTAGGCGCTCTAACTAGTTATCGCGCTAGGTTATCGCGTTCTAACTAGTTATCGCGGGGTTATCGCGGGGGGTTATCGCGGGGGTTATCGCGCGATAACCTAGTTATCGCGGGGGTTATCGCGCGGGTTATCGCGTGTTTTTTTTTGTTTCTTTTGTTTTTTTCAGGCTACCATCTTGCAGCTGCCCCGCATCTTCGTCAAGGACGACGCCCAGGCAGCCGACGCAGCAGGCGGAGCGGCAGAAGCAGCGGGGGCACGGCCCGCCAAGCCGGTGGCGGCCCGGTTGGAGCTGGAGGGGGAGAAGAGGCTGCCGGAGGGGGCGTCGTGGCGGTTTGGGGAGCCTGGGGATGAGGCCTGCAGGATGGGGGGGACGGGATGGTACCGGCAGGTCACCATCACAGAGAAGGAGGGGGGGGTGGAGAGGAAGACCAACCTCACCCTCCCCTCCTATGTGTGGGTTGGGGGGGAAACGGCCAAGTGGCCGCAAGCCGCAGAGGGGGAAACGGTTGCGGCTTTTTTGTGTTTGTTTGGGATGAGCGACCCCCCCCAAAGGAAATCTTATTTCCTTTTGAGGGTGTGTTTTTTGTGGGAGGGGGAGTATACGGGGAGGGAAGTGTGGCAGAAGCTGCACAGGGGGGGGGGCATCCACCAGGTTGGTGGGTATGACCCCCCCCCTTCTGTGGTGGACGCCACTGCCGATTGGGTTCGGCAGTATGCACCCAAGGGGGGACGGCCGGGAAAAGGCCAGACGAAGCGGGGACCAGACGTGGTGGTGGTTGAGCCGGATGCCCCCCCCCCCCTTAGGGGTAAGGGCCAAACCCCCGCCCCCAAGCCCTCCCCCAAGCCATCGAAGGTGGCAAAGGTGGCGGCAGCCCAGCCCCCCCATGAGGCCCTGGACGTGGAGGCCTTGGGGGCCAGTGTGGCCACCCACGTGACGGACGCTTGCCAGGTTTTGGTGGAGCAGGCGGCCGCCACGGGGGTCGAGGCCGCACTGGCCAAGGGTCGGTCGGCCGACCACAAGTCGGCCTTGGCCAAGGCCGAAAAGGCCCAGGGCAACACCCAGCGTGCCCTGGACCAGGCCCTCAACCTGGCCGCCAAGAGGGGGGAGGAGGTGGAGGCGATGAGGGAGGCCCTGAGGGAGGCCCAGGAGGGGAGGCGGAAGGCGGAGGTGGAGGTGGCCCAGCTTAGGGTGGAGGTGGAGGGGCAGCGGAGGAGGGGGGATGACCTTGGGCAGCGCTTGGGGGTGGCTGAGGCGCAGGTGCGCAGCCTCACCTCCACCCTCTGTGCCTCCTTTGGGGCGCAGCAGGCCCAGCAGGGGCTGGCGCCGCAAGGGTTGCAGAGTCAGGGTAGCGGGAGTAGGAGTGGGAGCCAATGACTAGTGGATTTGCTCAAGGGGTTGCCCAAGGGCATTTTTCGTGGGGAGGAGCGATATGGGGCCCAAGTGGACATGTGCCACTTTGGCCTTGTGGGAAGTGGAAACCCCAACCCCTCTAATTTTAGGGCGACCCACATGGCCGCTGCTACCCTCAGGCCTGCCCTCACCCCCTTGGTTGCAGACCTCAATGGGTATTGCACCTCCAATGCTCCACCATGGTTCACATGGTGTAGCATCCAAATTGTTCGCCCCCAAGGGACGGACACCATGGGCCTCCACTCCCATTTGCGGGATGGGGCGCCCATGGCGCTTATTGTGTGTGTGGGGTATTTCACGGGGGGTGAGTTTTGGGTGGAGAGTGGTGGCCTGCTGAATCCCTCCTTGAGGGAAAAAAAGCGGCACACCCGTGTGTGCAAGGGTAGGGCGGTGGAGGGTTGGGCATGCACCGCCACCCCCCAAGCCCCGGTGTTGTTCAACACCAGGGCACTACACGCTCCATTGCCATGGGAGGGCGAGCGATGGAGCGTGATTTTTTATAGTGCGGGGGGGGTTCTGCACTGCACGCCTGTGTGGCGGCAGCAGCTGCTGTCCATGGGTTTTAGGGTGCCCAATGCTTCCTCTAACCCCTCCAGCTAGTGTTATTTGTGATTCGATTATTGTTCACTATTTGTATTACTGTACTCTGTGGACTCTGAGGAGGGGCAACTAGCCCGGAACATGTCCATTTGACTGATTTGAATTTGTGATTGTGGCGCCATGTACCCCGTGCCTGCAAATTGTTGACATCTCCAAGGTTTCCTCGGTGCAAAATCAACGTTTGTGAAGGTTTTAGGGTGCCCAACGCTTGCTCTAACACCACCAGTTAGTGCGCACTAACCCCTGCTCTAACTAGTTATCGCGGGGGTTATCGCGCTCTAACTGGGTGCTCTAACTAGTTATCGCGGGGGGCTATCGCGCTCTAACTAGTTATCGCGGGGGGTTATCGCGGGGGTTATCGCGCGATAACCTAGTTATCGCGGGGGTTATCGCGTGGGTTATCGCGTGTGTTTTTTGGGCCCTTGCTTCAAAACCCTCCCTCATTTCGTGTCCAGGTCCTCTTATTCTTCATGGACAGTGCTGTCAATGAGGCCCTGCGGGCTCTCAACACAGCTAACCTCCGGCGGTACACCGATCTGCAGTGCTCCAAGGCCCGGCGGCGGCGTTTGAAGGCGGTTCAGCGGCTGGTGCGAGTTCTATTGGGTGACCCAGACGTCGTGTGTGGCACCAACACCAAAGGCGAAGTTTGTTTAAGTGGTGGGGCGTGCACTGCCCTGTCTGGCCCACTTGGCGGCCATCTTGCATTAACAGCTCAGGAGCATGAGGCCCTGAGCATGCTACGCATGGCATGCAGCATGCATCTCTCCCAACGGGCCCTTTTGCGAATGCCCCGCCGTTGCACACAACGGGACCTAAGGACCGTTCGGCAACGGATCATGCCCTACTTTCCCCAAACCACCATTGTAAAGTCTACCACAGGCCGCAATAGGGCAGCTGCCCATGTGCCTTTGCAATCAATTGTGCAAAATGCAATATCTATGGCCCGAGTTATTGGGAAACCCCCCCCTAGTGGCGTTGCCATTATTGTTATTTCAGTTGATGCGACTTCCTTGTGGAAGGCATCCTCTACCCGTGCGGATGTATGGGTTAATGTATGGGGGGGGGCAAAATATGCTTCGAAGGTGAAGCTATGGGCCTCATGGTTTTGCATGGATGGCGGGGATGAACAGGCTTTTTTGAGAAGCCTGGACATCTCCGCCAACCTCAACCAAGAGGTGAGGGATGTGGAAGAGGACGTTGTCCTCTTTCAAAACCAATTTTTGACTTGCACTGTCATTTTGACAGGGGATGGGAAGGGGATGCAAGCAATGGGGGGGGCTGGGTCTAAGTGTTGGTTGTGCAAAGACCCCAATGGGATTGTTGAGCAAAGGGGGGTGGAGTCCACCTCAAGATGGGGGTCATTCTTGAGAAGTGTGACCCCTGATAGGCGGCCGGGGGACTACCAACATGCAGCATGCCGCATCCTAAACGGCATTGCAAAGCGCATTGAGACCACCCTTCAGGCCCTCCCCCCTGGTACCCCTGGTAAGGCCCAAGCTCTTGCAGCTTTGCAGGCCTTCAAACAAGCCCTCAAGGATGAGACCTCAGGCATCCCTCTTAGGGAACGCCTCCCTTCGGCCTCGAGGGCCACAGAAAAAGATTTCGATCTAACCAGCACCAAAGTTTTCCTAACCTCCCCCCCCTTCCAAAGGCAATTTGTGGAATGCCTCAAAGAGCATGTCCCCACAGTGAGGACCCCTGGGGGACCTATGTTATGGGTTGTTGTGCATGTCATGGTGAAATGCATTGAGGGTTTGTATGAGCTTTGGAGGGTGAGGGAGTTGTACACTCTAACCCAAGTGGAACGCCACCGTGCGTTGACCACAAAATTTTCAAAAGCGTGGGGAGACTCAGGTTGGTCCCCCACCAGGTGGATCCATTGGTGCTTGGCACATTCCACCTTTTTTGCCGAGAAATGGAGGAACATTTTTCAGTTTTCCTCCATCCCAACGGAGTATCGGCATGGGCCTTACAAGAGGAGGCTCAAAAATTGTTTTAAGGGTTGGTCCTTGGTGAGGCCAAGTATGTCCCTCCGCCACATGCACCATTGCATGTCCATGAACGCCCTGGAGCAAGGGCTTTTGGGGCTGGAGGCAGCCAAGGCCTCAGACATTGATGACTTTGTATGAAAAAAGACCATACATGCTTTGTGCCAAGTGTTTTCTGTTGTTTGTCCTAGTGAGGGATGGAGGAGGGGTGCGCGATAACTACCCGCGATAACTACGCGATAACTGAGTTATCGCGCGATAACTAGCGCGATAACTAGTTAGAGCAGGGTGCTCTAACTGCGTTCTAACTCTGTTCTAACTGTGCTCTAACTCTTTGACCCCCCCCCCAAAAACCACCCCTACAATGAGGGTTATGTGGGGAAAGAAAGGGGATGGGGGGTTTTTGAGGGTGCTGAATCCATTTTTTTAGGTGGTTTGCCCCAAAATTAAGGGTAGGTGGGTGTTCCAGAAATTGCGTTCTAACTAGGGGTTCCGCACCACGCCCTAGAACGCTGCATCCCATTCTAACCACCACGAATATTATCCCCCCCCCCCCCAAGCATGGGCAGTTTGACCGACATGTGGGGCACACCCCCCCCACTGTGCGAAATTTTCTGCAGCACTGTTTGTACATTATTTGGGGTACGCTATGCCCCCTGACCTGTTTGCGATATTTTCTGCGGAACTGTTTGTATTTTATTTGGGGTATGCTATGCCCCCTGACGTGTTACACTGCTGGCTGAGTGTCAGCCGGAATGACAACCACTGGACTGGGTGTGTGATAACCCATGAGCACCATCCCGAGCTTGCTTTGTGAGGGTCAACGAGGGCAGAAGGATGAGGCTTCGGCAGAAATTCTGTGACAGTCATGTGAAATTCGTACGAAATTCGTACGAAATTCGTACGAATTTCGTGCGAATTTCACATTTTCAGAATATTCACACAATTCTATTCACGTGAAATTAGCACGAAATTCACACGAATTTCGTCCGAATTTCGTACGAATTTCGTACGAATTTATGTGAATTTCCTCAAATTGCATGCGAGTCACAGTAGAGAGAGTTGTCTGCGGGAGGGGGATGGTAGAAACCTTGCGATGACTGCCTCCCCATTCAACAGGTCTTGTATCTCACACCATGCCGCGGACCAAGGAGCCATTCCATCTGCCAGCGGATCGTACACGACGGCGGCGCCTACAAGAGCTCCAGGAGGTTGTTACCAAGGAGCTTGCAGCACCCTACACCGTCAAGTACCTGCCCGACACGGGGCAAATAGTGCTTACCCCCGAAAGAAGAGTTGTAGCCACCGTCCAGCCTCAGCCCACCCAGGAGGAGAGGTTGATTATGGCCGTCTGGAGGATCCGGTCATTGTGTACCCTTCGTGAACCAGCCGTTTGAATCTGAGATTCACGGTACCGTGAATTTCACCTATTTTTGCTGTGTTTTGCTTGTAACTTGGTGCCATCGTGTGCTTTTGTCCTGCTAACTTCGCCCAAAGTGAGATCCAACAAATGTGAGGTTAGATAAATTAGAGGTTTGAAGTAGCCACAAGGTTCAACACATTTGGTGAGATTCGCGTGAATGTGAAATTCACGCACCCAAATTCACGCATAAATTCACGGATTTTGGCACCTCTCGTTTTCGGCGCGGTTTGGGCATGGTGGATGCTTTTGGGGCGGTACCTTCATTGGATGATGCGTAATGAAGCTGGGGGAAGAATTTTATCCCCTCAAATCCCTCAAAAGGATCCAATAATATGGCGTTTTCCCCCGAAAACCTCAAAATTTGGGTAAATTCACGTGAAATTCACGCATTTATTCAAACGGCCACTTATCCCCCGTTCACGAAGGGTACATGCACCTCTCTAGGACGGAGTCCCGGTACCTAGTGGGGAGCATGACGTACGGTGTGGTATGGGACCAGGTGTACGGCATGCTTCGGCAGCTAGCGTTGCCGGAGTCCCGGGCGTTCACCGCCTATACGGGAGACGACACGGCCATCAATGGTGCGGCCTGCTACCTACCTGACCGCATCGGCCACCTATTCAAGTGTCGACCACCCCAAACCTCGGACATCATGCAGCCCGGGGACTGACGGCTGCATTGGTTGCCTATTGCGGTGGACGGTACATCGAGGCATGAGGCCTCGTACGTCCATTGCACGCTTGGTGACACCGCCAGCCCCAACCAACTATCTAGTTGGTGGCTACTAGGGGGCAGTGAAAAGTGGGAGACCCTCTACGCGGCCTCCCAGGAAATTGATTTTGATGATGAGTTGCGCAAGGCCGCAACCGTAAGTTTTAAGGATACGGCAGGGAACGATATGCAGTCCCTTTTTTTTCTGTGTGCAGATGGTAAAGCACAGGTGCTCATGGCGGGCTGCCAAAACTGGAAGGCAGAATCCCCTGGTGCCACTGTGTGTTGGGTCTGCATGCGTAACCGTGCTCTGTGCCTTGCTACCTTTGGCACAGCAAGTGCGATAGACGGCAACTGGGAACCGGCCGTTGCCATAAATGCTATATATAGGACCATTACGAGTGATAGGCGAGTGCCTGATTATGGCCTCCATGGGGTCCTTCGTGTCCTGTTGTGTGCAATCAACGGGACACGGGACCTAGTTGTACAATTGACAGGGAAGGCACCGGCCACTGTGGCACGCACCATGCTGCAACCGGTTCTAGATGAGGCACGGCTTGCTGCACGAACTTGCACCCGTGCCTCATTAAATAATGACAAGGCAAACAGCAAGGGGAAGGTGAGGATGGAGTGTGCTGCTGCCATCCATTTCATGCGGAATAGGGGTTGGGAGAAGATAATAGATGCTTGCCTAGAGCAGCCTAGTGTGAGGCAGCATCAAGTAGGGGGAAAAAGTTGGGAGTCGGTGTGCAAAACGTGGTGGGAGAATTTTGCAAGCATGTGTGTATACGCGTGGCGTTCCGCATGGTTCTCCGGGGCCGACTTGGGGCGGCTCCGGAACCATAGCATAGCCATGGGCGCTGCCCACAATGAGCTCCAGTGGGGCAAACTTCTGTGGACGCATCTTTGGATCGACCACATGTATTATTTTGCAAAGAAGTGGAGAATCTTGTCAAAGTTCTCCTGCTTTGCCATGGAGGGAAGTCACCGGAGGCCGAAGCGCATGTTGCGCAACAGCGGGGGCCTAAGCCTCCTCCGGGGGAGACTAGGGGTGCAAGTGGTTGTGGACAACCACACCATTGACGATAGCCTTTGGTTGCATGGGTGGGATGCGACCAAAAGGGCTCAACATGGGCAAGGGCCCATAAGTGTACAAACGTATGCAAGCCGCACAAGAAGACGGCTTCTAACCGACATGCAGCACCTTCAGACTCTCCAGCGGCGGTTCCGGTGCCGCAAGAGACGGACATGAGATCACCTTACGAACCCAGACCATTGTTGCCTGTGACCGGGGTGCATGCTGGGGGGCCTACTAGGGGTGTGAGGACAAATCAGGGGGTGCACACCGGTAACATTTGTGTAAAATCACGTGAATTCACGTGAAATTCGTACGAAATTCACGTGAATTCACGGCTGTGAATCGGCTACAGGCTTGCCGGGTTCCGGCACCTCTCGTTTTGGGCACGGTTCGGACATGATGGATGCTTTTGGGGCGGGACTTTCATTGGATGATGCGTAACAAAGCTAGGGGAGGAATTTTGGCCCCTCAAAGCCCTTGGAATGAACCAAGAATATGGCATTTCCCCCCAAAAACCTCAAAATTTGGGTAAATTCACGTGAAATTCACGCAATTATTCAAACGGCCACTTAACGGCCGTTCACGAAGGGTACAGACTGACCCCAACTTCCAGATTATTGGGGTACAACAATACCCCAAGGGGGCCAGGAGTTTGTGATTAAAGAAACGGTGCAGTCTGCGGCCCGGAAAGGTGTGCTGGATATGGCAAACCAGGTGGGGCTCTGGCCTAAATCGCTCCTGACTGAAGATGACATCGAGGCCAATGTGCAAACGCTGTCATCGAAGTGCGCTGCACCCTCAGCTTTTCATCTCTTAAAATGGAAAACGGTAGAACAGACGCGCGACTGGCGTTTTCGGCTAGCGGTCACGCACGCTGGACACCCCCTGCGCCGCATATCCCGCCAAATAGGACGCTGCCTGACTGTCCTGTTAAAAGAGTTGCACATCGCCTGCCCTTTCTGGGGCTGCCCATCAATGATGGGTGTACGTGACATATGGACGCACCTGCACACGAGCCCCCCACGATTTCTGCTTGCGTGGGAGCGTGACATAGATAACACGTACTGGAATTTGAATAAAAAACAGGTGGCTGACGCTGTGCGCATTGCTGCAGACACTGTCCGTAAACACCGCCGTGTACACAACACATTCTGTTTTTCAATTGCAAAGGGTGGCCTGCGTCTCTCGGATTGGGTGGGACATGCAACCGACCGCAATTTCCGCGTGTACACCATAAAAAATGTGCTGGACTTTGTGCAATGGGACTTAAATGAAAACACTTTGTTTACCCTGTGGGGTATTGTCATGCGACAGGCCAAGAAAGGTGTGCCCATTGGAGGGTATTTGAGTGCCCAGCTAATGTGTATCTGGGCACTTGTACAGGAAATGGCGTTCCTGGAAAGCCCAGGCAAGGAGAGGTTGATCAAAAACGTGAAAAAAATGTGGCCCAGACACATGGTACAGCCAGAGATCAAACCTGGCCCGGTGCTCACCTTCCCCTACCCTGCTTATGTACCCTGTGACAAACAGGTGTTGTACCATACGGGTATGAGGGGGTGGTTTTGTCCTGAAAAACGACAGCTTTTCCAGGTCAAATTACAGGACATCAGCGTGCAGTTCACTGCTATGGGCCTGTGGGATTCACACCCAGAAGGGCGCGTGGGGCAGATAATCCAGCGAAGCCCCCGAGCACAGCACGCGTTTTTACGCAACTATTTTCTGCAGTTCGACATTACCAGATGCCACCTGGCAGAAGTTGGAGTGCAGGGACAGCAGGACGACAGCACAGAGGTGATGCAGACCAGATATATGGATAACGCTTATGTAACACTAGGGAACGTGCCTGTACACATACACACAGAACTTGTGCTGTTTTTAGAGATCCTGCATCACACAATATATGGTATAAAGATGAAGTGGGAAACCACTGGAGTAGCTGCAGACTGGTGTGACTGCCGCCTGCTCACAGCACCCTCCCCGGACCTGTGCATAAAGGGTGTGCCGATTGGTGAGGGGTCAGGGCCTGCAGTGAGCCTCTGGCAACGCTGGCCTGATCCATGGTCGCCGAATTGCCCGTCTGTACTGAAGTCAATGATTCCAGGGCTGGTGCACAAGACAGTACAGATACATGGGTCGATTGGGGCCCTGCAAGCTAATGTGCAGTGTATTGTACAAGGCTGTGGGTACAAGAGCTATAAATGGGCTTGGTGGTGGATACACATCCGGGTCCGTTTTCAGCACTTGAATCTGCTCCATGTAATACCCCTGCCCAGAGTCAAACACTGGTACCAGCAGGGGCGTGACTGGGCAGGGCAGGGAGGGACACCATGAACAGTGAAACTGACCAGATGCATTTGCTTTGTTAAGAGTATAGGCGAAAACCGTTGTTGTGTAACCATGGGACTTTGGTGGGGTGCATGCTCGTATACACCTCTGACTGTGGTTTACAGGTTATGTTCTTGTGCAGTCACCGTTGAGCCTCTTGCTCGTTTTGCTCTTGCATTGTGTACACATGTTGTGCAGTAGCCTATGGTTTGCTCCGTTGGGACCTTAGACCTTAGATGGCGTCTAAAAAAGGCAACATCAACCGTGCGACCCGGGTCCACCTACTGAGAACAAAGGGTGTTTATTGATTGTAGGAAGGTGCGCCCTTGCTTGACGACAACACACCTACTACGCATTTCAAGCCGCGGCTGACTACGCCGCACACCATGCCTGGCGCCTATACCGGCCGCCTGTAGCGGGGCTCGAACCAGCGCACCCCCCGCCCATGAGAGATATATCCATGAGAGAAGGGAAGATTTGATTGATGTTGCGCTCTGCATCGTAACCACAAAAGTGAACTAACTCCACACTCTCTTCCCATGTGCACAAGAGACCACCACCTACCAGAAAGGTTGGCTCCCGTTCAAAGGTGTTCATTTGTTGTAGGAAGGCACGCCCT
This sequence comes from Eutreptiella sp. 'Long Island Sound 2002', assembly GCA_964036045.1. NCBI lineage: Eukaryota > Euglenozoa > Euglenophyceae > Eutreptiales > Eutreptiaceae > Eutreptiella > Eutreptiella sp. 'Long Island Sound 2002'. Next base: position 41,013,201 of record OZ038392.1, read on the forward strand.
TGCTTTACTTTTGGCTCGAGCGGTAGTGACGGAAATTCCCGAACAAGGTGCAAAGGTGCAACACTTGGCCAGTCAATGTCGTTGGCTCATTGAGGGGTATGCTACTTGTCTGGACCAACTTGTCAAACACAAGCACAAATTGGTTCTACAACACCAACGCCGTAACTCTGCAAAGGCCGGACCACAATAGGGCCTACTAGCGCACACCGTTGACGTCGCCGTTTTGAAATGCACTACAAATCTATTTGTATCATCTACTCCCTAGGACACGAAAATGAAAGCACACCTAGTGCAACGGTCCTACGACATGTACAACCAAAAGTGGTGGCGGCATGGAACGGAGTGGCCAATGCCCGCCATTCTTAAGTTCTCGTTGCATCCAAATAAAGGGCGCTAAAACGAAGGCACATATTTGAGGGCACGAATTGGGAACTGCTCACAAATGCATTCAAGATTGAGTAGCACACAGAAACATAACAGAGGTCCTGCTCTGTGCACATTATCCATCCCTGTCTTTCGATGCAACACGCTCATGACATGTTCATTTCTCTTGTGCACTCATATATCACAGACAGCAAGCACACATCACTATCCTGTACATTATCTCGGTTCAGTTGGCCCAGCTTGCTTGGTTTTTTACAAAGCCCCCCCCCAAGGGATGTATTAGAAGGGTGGGAGGGGTGGGGAGATCTGAAGGGGGGGGATTGGCTGGGACCCCCCTCCTCCTTGGGTGTCCCAGTACTTTCAGTGCTTTCATGGTGAGCTGTGAAAAAATGGAGAAACAGTATTTTCAGCTTCCAGGAATTGAACACACCTTACCATTAGACAGCTAGCAATCTACCACTAGGGTACTGGCCCTCTCTGACACACAGTTGCTCAGCGATGGTCTAGATACTTTGGTCCGAAATTTCCTCCCCAAAAAGTCCCCTACTTCTGCAAAGCACACTGAGTTCGTAACACAATGCAAGAGGCAGCATCCTCACTGAGCGTCACTCGGGTTCATTCAGGTTCATGCAGGTCCATTCAGGGTCCAATCAGGTTCACTGAGGGTCATTCATTTTTGGGTTTACTGTCATCAATCTCCTCGGAAGATGTATCGCACTATGCATCGGATGAGCTGGAGAAATTTGTGCCACTAGTGTCCACACTGCTAACATCCTCACCACTGGACTGAGGGTCTGGCTCTGAGTAATATGCAGGGCTATCACTGTCACAATCACTCTGCCGTTCCTTTTCTTGCCCTCATCATTTCACTCAGGGTCATTCATTTTTGCGTTAATTGTCATAAATCTCCTCGAAAGACGTGTCACACTGTGCATCGGAGGAGCTGGAGTAATATGTGCCACTAGTGTCCACACTGCTAACATCCTGACCACTGGACTGAGGGTCTGGCTCTAAGTAATATGCAGGGCTATCACTGTCGCAATCACTTTGCCGCTTGCTTTTCTTGCCCTTATCGCGCTTCTCCCTGTATTTTCATCATGGAAAAAAAGAGATAACTTGCCCCCCTCCGGCTAGTGCTCCAACATCTGTGGGCTGCACTTGGGTGGTGTGCTCTTGGGGCCAGTCCTCGGTTGTGACCGGGCTGCCAGGGCTAGGTCCATCTTTGTGTCCGAAATGTGGACATCCTTACACGGTCTCTGGAGATCCAGTTGCGGTTTCCATCGCTGCAGCAGTTTGGTGTGTGCCTGTACTATCTTTTCACAATTGAGGGAGGGGAACATGCTGACCACCTCCAGTTCTCCTCCCCCTACAGCTTCATCACGCTCCCGAAAGTACGCCCGGGCGGGTTCCAAAAATCCTTGTATCAGGTGTTTCCGAGATAAAACATTTAAGGTCACAAAGGCACAGGTGTAGTGTCGCTCCAGTACAAAAGATATGCGGGACACCTGTTTCAGGGGTCGTCCCAAGGGGAGCGTGGGAGAACATTTCCCCGGTGGCCATGTCACCTCCACAATGACAACTACTCCAACAGGCAAACAAGCACCAATTCCTCAGCCAAAATCAATTGAACATGGTAGGGTCTGAAATAGGGTGCATGTTTCGCATTCAATGCATGCTCATGCCCACTCGCACCAGAGTTTCGGTTTCCCGTTCGGCCATGTGTCTCCCAATTGAGGTTTGCAGATGAGGTGGATATTGAAGACTAGCCTCGTTTGTTTGCGTAATCACGGGCAAGGTGACCTTCGCCCCCACATTCGTAGCATTTTGGTCGTGGCATATGGCAATATGCTGTAATTGCGTGTTTGGTTGATCGGTTGATTGGTGTCAACTGATTGATAATGAGCACTGAGGTGTACTTCTCTCGGTGGTACTTGATCGGGATTATGGTATACGTCAACACAACGGAACGGACAGCTAATATACCCAGCAGACAGTTTTCGCAATGCAAAGCAGCAACACTTGTCAAAAACCCATGGGTTCAACCTGTGTTAGTACAAGGCACGAGACCAATGGCGTGTCCGCTGTTGTCCTATGTCATACTTCACACAGTGGGTTTCGTTTTACTACCTTTAAGTTCACCTGCATGTATGCACCATGTATGCGGGACAGATATGCACAAAAGGTATGCCCCATTCAGGTTACAAGTGGGTCGCGACTGCGCTCATCTCTGCGTGGATAAGGACCCGTCTTTTTTTCAAATCCTGAAGCTGTACCTTCAGAAGTCCAGGACCCCCCCCCCCTTTCCGGCTGAAGCCGCCCAACCAAATTTGCAAATGGTTGCTTATCAGCTTTGCCTATTCCTTTAATAACTAGTGTTGCACATAGAACTCCCTCCCTCTTGGAACCCACAAAGAAAACACAAGCAATTGAAGCATTAATGGACACCAAAGTGTGACCTCATTGATCATTTGCGTCGGAGTCACCTCAACGATAGTAAACAACATTAGACATCCAATGGAATTTTCTAAATGTCAGTGACACCTGAATCACATCTGAACTGCTCAAGAAGCCACAGCGGCAGGTTACCTTCCGGCTCGACGGTGTCACTCTCCGCCCCAAACCCCTTCCAGCGCACTGGACAGTGCACCTTCCCGCGCCTTCTTACTCCTTTGATGATCCTTTCAGGCTCATACATGGTCTCATGACCATTTTCCCTCTCATGTGCATCTAGCAACTCCCGACAATGGAGCAATGACTCTGTGGGATCCTCTGTGTCATCCTCCTCCCCATACCCTTTCCATCGAACTACATAATGCACCACCCCATCCCGCATCGCTTTCCCAACAATGGCCTATACCTCTGCCTCATCCTCCCCTTCACTCCCCTCTTCCCCGCGGCGCCCTGCATTCTCATCAAAGGCAGCAAGTGCGAGATCAACCATTTCGAAATTGCAAACAACAACGGGGTAACCCGTACCACGTTTTATCACCACCACCGGATAGAGATCAATGATGGTTTGCAAGAACCTTTCGCGGGTGTGATGACGATGGCAACCATCATAGTCACGTGTGGGAGCAAGCAAATTTACATACATTCATTGCATCATCACAACGCAATACTAAGTATGTAATAGCTATACGGGACGAAGCACCAAGAGCACCTTTTTCAATTGAACATTCAAGAGACTGTGCAAGCAGTACAGGGCAGTGGCATATATGCACTCACAAACGGGCGCACACATATGGCCGTCCATCTGATCACTTGTGTATGCATTGCTGTATGTACCTGCACACCCCGACTTTCTAGTACTCTCTGCAGCTTGTTGGGGCTGTACATGTCCGTGTTCCTCGTGGTAATACCAACTCACCCTCGACTCTGCACCGCGTCTGTCGTGGCTCCGTACCGTGCCGTTTACTTACGGTGTGGTCTCGAGGCTTGTGGTGTGTGTTTGTGGCGTGGATATGCTTGTGTGCCCATGTTCCTGGCTACAGCGATGCACTCACGTGTGGGGCGATTCAGGCAGGCCCAGGCCATGCACATGTCCCTAGCCTCCGTAATGCACTCACGTGTGGGGCGTTTCAGGCAGGCCCTGGCCATGCACACGTATCTGGCTACAGTGATGCACATCTCTACACGTGTCACGACATCAGCACAGCGTGGGAACAGCCCGTATATATGCACTTATATCTCTCGGGGACATCCGTTTTCATGCCAACACGGAGCGTTTTCAGGGGTTGGTGCCTTTGTGGCCTCATTTGTGCCCGCTGAGTGTCCGGTTGGGGGGGGTATGTGGGTCATATTCGGAAAGCCCTTGAAAAGGGCTATTCGGAACACCCCAGGTTTGCATGCTGTGCTAACGACATGTTTGAGATTTTTGTCCGCTTTGGACGGTGCCTGTGTTGCCCGCTGCCTATTTTTGTTAACAGGCAGCCACCATGTCGTCATACAAATTCACACAACGTGCTGTTGCTTCCCCTGATGCGCCACTGCAACCTTTGGTGCGAAAAAGAGCGCGCTCTGCGGGTGAAAATTGGGTGCGGGTGACCCGGCAGCCTAACCCGCGCGCCAAAAAGACTCGTACAGGTGGGTCACAGCAGCCTGCATGCGACCACGCAGAGCACGACATTTTATCCACTACTGAGGCCGCGGCTTTTGCAGCCCAGTTTTGGGATAAAAAGACTTACCCCACCAAGGCTTCGCAACAAGAATTTCTGGCTACCTGCATCGACGTCAATTTGGAGCAAAATGTGAAACATGCAGGTCGCCAGAAGTACACCAGGAAGAGGGGGCACCAGACAACCTGGGGTCGAAAATCGTGCAAACACCGAAAAGTTTGGCCTCGATGCTCAAAAATATCGTCAGCTACCCCCCCCTAACCCATGCATTTCTGAAATGGCCTTTTCTCACAGATTTCAAAAAGTATACACATACCCCCCCCTACGGAATGAAATTTTGGTGCTCTGGACGAAAAACGGAGAAAACCCTGAAAATACACGAATTTGCTCCGCGTTGGCATGTTATGAATGTCCCCGAGAGATATATATGCCCGGGGGCATGCGCTAAACACACGCACATGCCCCGCTCCCTCCCTCCCTTACATAGAGCTTTGGACTGCAGTTTGTGGTACCATGACGAAGACCGCCTCAGGGGTACAGAATCACCAGAAGTGTCAGGCAGTTCTGCCCACGCATGACAGCTCTGCAATATTTACTGCACACCCACAAACACATAGAACCAAAAGAGCACCTTACCGGTCACTCTCCTGACTCATATTTGGTGATCCTCATTGCAAGCTATTTACTTGTGATCATTTGTGATTCATGAGTGTGGACAAGTCATGTTTGTGGCCATGCCATACTTTGTGTTCATGGAGGCCATGATGTCACACTTGATCCACGGTGGGACATTCCTCATATTTGGAGCTCATGTTTCTCAATTCCAGTTTTTGCCGTCTTGCAGCAGCCCAGCAATTGGTATGCAGCATACACTAAACAGGTGAGGTTTGGTGGGCTGGCCCTTCTTGATGTCTTTTTCACGAGCAGCAAGTAAACCCGCCAAGTCTATTCACTTGCTGGCCATTGTGTATGTAATTGCTAAGTGATAGGCACCCGGCGTCCGGTGTGAAGTACCGAGGCATTGCCAGCATGATGATATATGGACTGTGTCACACATGCCAGGTGTCAGGTATTGCCATGAGGGATCACGTATCACTCCATGCACTACCACGCAATTCCCCAATGTATCATGCTTCCGAGGATGATGCAGTAGGATCTCACCCAACAGGGTGTGCCTCTCTTGTGAGTAGCGGAGCATCAATGAATATTGCCCTGGAGTCTGGCCGCCGGTATTCGATGATTGCCCCGGAGCCCAGTCGCCGATATTCGATGGTTCCCGAGTCTAGCCGCCGGTATTCGATGAATGCCCCGGATACTTGCCGCAATTCGATGAATATCGGGCGCTTGTACCCAATTAACAATCCCCAGGATTGTGCGCGGCTCTGTTCGACGAATATTGCCCAAGAGTCCAGCCCCGTGCATTCCATGAATACCGCCCTTGAGTCCAGTCGCGTGTATTCCACAAATATTTCCTCCATTCGCGTGCATTCGATGGATACCGCACCAGAGTCTAGCCGCCTTTATTCGAGGAATACTTCCCCCAGCCGCGTGCATTCCATGAACAGTGCCTCAGAGTCAAGCCACCTGTATTCGAGGACTATTTCCCCACGCCGTGTGCATTCACCGAATACTGCACCAGAGTCTAGCCGCCTTTATTCGATGGACATCTCACCGAAATCCGCCCGCGTGTATTCTACGAATATTGCCCCACAGTCCAGCCTTGTGTGTTTGACCAATATTGCCCCACAGTCCAGCCGCATGTATTCGACGAGTACTTCCCCTCGCCGCGTCCATTCGATGAATACCGCCCCGGAGTCTAGCTGCGTGGAGTCAATGAACAGTGCCCCGGAGTCCAGCCGCCCATATCCAAGGAGCTTTTCACCTCGCCTCGTGCATTCGATGAATACTGCCCCAGAGTCGGGCCGCTTGTATGCAGGGAATATTTCCCCCAGCCGCGTGCTTTCAAGGAATGGTGCCCCATACTCTGCCCGCTAATGTTCGATGAAAATTGCCCCGGAGTTGAGCCGCTCATGTAGGACAAGTACTGCACCAGAGTCTAGCCGCCTACATTGGGGCACGCAGATTGGGGCATCGACGGACACTATGCTTGGCCACCGTGTCATTAGACGGATCCGGATTCCTTTGACTCACAAAGGCACACCCCCGATGCCCCCAGGTCGCCACGACCACGATGAAAAGTGGGTGAAGTTGACGGAAGAGATGGAATTGAAACGGCTTTGCAAGCCGCACTATGTCCCAAGCCTGCCGGATCCCGATCGCGATCCCTGGATGCAAGCACTAAGAAAAGAGGTTCAAGCCATGGAAGGTTGGGCTTTACCACATGACCATGAGCAAGCAAAGCACCTGGATCACGCTGAGATATATTTTTAGGAGGATGGGGTTGGACAAAGAGGTGGCATTGGAAATGCTAGAAGGAATGTTACTATCTAGAGCACCGAAGAGTTCTGCCTAGGCTTTGCCTCGTCAACTTCATCCTTTGGACAGAAGTGGGCAGGGTTGAGAGGAGTTGGGAGAGGGTTCAGATGGGCAAAGCCGCCATGGGAGACCCTGGTCCAAACCCAACCCCAGAATCGTCCTCAGCCCTCCTAACTCTTTGGAAAGAGGATTTAGGATTGGGTAGGGCTGGGGCGGTTCTAGTGCCAATTACTTTGCCGAGCCTATACACGCCCAGGCACACCAATAGGACCACTAACCATCATCGTCCTGAAGGCAGTCTAGACTGATGTCCTTCCTAGTGCCCTTAATTGCTCCAGATGACCATCAAGCCCGTTAACTTTGCTGAAACCACTGAGGTCTTATTGGAGGATTAGTGTCTGAGTATATGGAAAGGTTACGGGAATGAGACGGAGGTGGTACAGTACGGCAGGCACCATTGGGGGTATTGAGGGACGTTGCGTGTTGTAAAAGTATGTGAAGGTGGGACTAAATGGAACCCCTTGCGATGTTTGTGTCAGTAATGAACGCCCCTAAGTTGTGTCTTTGCGGATCCACGTCCCGTGGCTTTTGCACGCGGGGCCACGTTCACGACCCCACCTTCAGACGGACGTTGGCACAGAGCGTGTGCACTTCCTTACCGACAGCTGCACTTCCTTACCGACAGCAGCACGTTTCTATCCACATATGACAGCGTCCACTTGGGCTCTATCGTTTGAGTGCAAGCGGACCAACTGGGGGTGAGGGTGCCATGGGGACGGTCATATAGGCAACAACGAGGAATTAGCAGTTGTTCCATGACCAAGTTATTGTTGAAAATCGTGCCCGCAAAGCGACCAGCCCAAAATGCAGGGGGGGGGGGGGATATGCGATTCGCATTTTTCCGCATTTTCCGCATTTTTTTTCGCATTTTTTGGGCAGGTCCCTTAGTGTAATGTTCAAGAGGAAACATTCTAGTGGCATTGTCTTGTAGTCAGTTAGTTGTGAGGAACAATGGGTTTTGTGGGCGCCAGAGGCGCCGGAGATTTTTTTTTAGGCAGATGGCAGGGGGAAATTTTTTTTGTTTGACCCTATGTGTCTATGCTCAAAATATTCAGAATTTTGTGGAGAATTCAAAAATGGATGAAAAACACAAAAAAGGACATTGACCCCGACCCGACCTCCGGGTCGGACCTTCGCTGATGGGAGCCTGAGTTGATGGGCAAATTTTTTTGAAAATTTTTTTCCCAATTGTGTATATTCAAAATGAACAGCGTGTCATGGGGATCATTTTGAGGTATGTATTTTGGGGTATCCCCCCCCCGCCGGGGAGCCCGGCGGTTTGGGTCAATGGGGGAGCACCTGATGCGGCGCGGAGATTCAGCGGTCTGGCCTGACCAAGCAGCTGCAGCTTCTGCCCCTAGCGGTTTTGAGCCTAGTCCGTGATATTCTTGAGTTGAACTACTGCACTAAGTTGTTCCATCAAACCGTCCATGCTTTGAGCGCCCAATTGTGCAAGACGAGACGAAACATAGGGGTTTCGAGTGGCAAACACCATTCTAACAAAACCGCATTTTCTATCGCATTTTTGCTGCATTTTCCGCATTTTTTCCCGCATTTTTCCGCATTTTTTGCCAATCCCGGCGACCGCATTTCCCCCCCCCCCCCTGCAAAATGCCGATTCGCGTAGCATGTGCCAGAAACATGCGTTGCACACGGAGGGGAAACTTGGTGTTCATGGGGGAGAAGTCTAGACTGGGTTGCCAATCCCAGGTGGGAATGCTGGCCAGAAGGTGGCTTGAGGTGGAATAAATATGAACCGTGGTATGTTTGACTCACAAGTGGAACTAGATGTGGTTGGATGAGGGTACACGATACCAGGTCTCAGATGACATTCTTGTGGGAGAGATCATTTTGATTTGGGTGCACCTCATATCTCTCGGGGACGACGCTGATCCTTCCAACTTTCTGGGTTTTCGAGGGTTGGTGCCATTGTTGCCTCATTTGTGCCCGCTGAGTGTTCTGGAGGTAGGGGTATGTGGGGTATATTCGGAAAGCCCTTGAATAGGGCTTTTCGGAGATGTATGGGTTGGGGGGGGGGTCCGGAACCATATTTTGTCGAAAATTGGCCGTTACCGTTGACAGGTTGGGTTTTTTTTGCCTGTTCTGATCCGGTTTCAGACAGACTGCACCGCACTCCTACCCCCATTACTCCAACATATGGACATATAAGGGTCAAGTCCTTTGGGTGGATTTGTTGCATTTGATGTGTAGAAGACATGTGCAACATGGGTCCCCCTAAGACCCCAATATGTTGATCACTTTGACCAATAACTACCTTGGACACCCGGGTGATGCGTGGTGCAACTTGCAGCATCAAGCTCACCAGAGTGCAAGAAATCAAAGATGACAGAAATTCTCAAACAGGCTGTCAAGTTGGGACATGGGACCACAATATTTGGATTCAGCACGTCAAAATGCATCCATTTACCTCCTTTCACTTTGCTCCAACTCCACAATATGTCGGAGCACCCATGGGAAACCCTGTGAGTTGGTGTCCCGCACGCGTGAGCGGAGCAGCCTGAGGCCCGAAAACCCTGAAACACCGAAAAGTTCGGCCTCGGTACTCAAAAATATGGTCACCTATCCCCCCCCAACCCATACATTTCTGAAACGGCATTTTCTTGCAGATTTCAAAAAGTATACACATACCCCCCCCCCCCCCCCCCAGGTGACGACATGTTTGCACACGGAAGCAAAAGTTGTAGAAAGTGCCGAAAAGTGCCAAAACCCAGAAAGTTGGCAGGTTCTGAATGTCCCGGAGAGATATCTATTCAATCACACAGGGCCAAATAGATTTGGTAGTGCGGTGAATTGCATTGCATTTGCCTTGAGGGACTTTGAATCGATAGCATGACAAATCAGAATCGTCCATAGGGAATTGCGGCTTGGAATTAACAGGGGCTGGGGGGCTGGGGTGGGGGGAAGGGAGATCAGCATTAGGCAAGGCATGCATGGTTGGTGTAATGTCCTGTATTTTAACTTTCTACTGTCTCCATTGGTGCGTCCCACCTACCCCCCGTGTCCAACGAACACTGTGTCCAACGAACACTTCCATTCGGACCGTATCTTTTGAGGACCTAATGAATTAGGTATTTAATTAGGTACCGGGCTCCAAAACCGCGGTTTCAGGCTAAAGGTTTGGGGAAATGAGGGGCTGTTGTGATGTATCTTGCAGTACTGGTAGGCAAATTTGTAAAGCAGGTTGTGTGCGAATGGTGCCCCTCAACTACAGGCCCTCTATTGCCCACCATGACTGATTCTCTGCTTGCACCTGGCCAAGAGGTGCTATACAAGCGGTACCACCACTCCTGCCTGTGCCAAGAACAAGAAGGGCCCCAAGCCCGGGGACCATGTTCAACTTTTCCACATAAAGCGGGACCAGAACAAGGGCTTCTACTCTGAAAAGTGCTAATTGGAGGCCTCCATCGCATTGTGCTTTGAATGGGCTGGGTAACTTGTGCCTAGGGATGTGTTACCGCTGGTTCACAATATTGTTGCGCGCACCGAAAGGTGTGTCCAACGAACACTCCTGTTCGGACCGTATTTTTTGAGGACAAAATTGTTCATTGGACCAAGGGGGGGGGTTAGGGCGTTGCTGTAATTTTCATTTCGGCAAGGGGGGGGGGGGGCTCCCCCCTCGACCCCCTCCCCCCCTCCCCTAGACCCCCTTCCCCCCCTACCCCCTCCACTCTAATTCACCGGAGAATCAGGGTTCTGGGTAGCGTTTTTCTTTTGGGCCAATTTTTCCCTCCCGCGCCTCAGGTGCATCTATAGCAGGGTTCTTTGGTCACTCCACTCGTATCATTTCTTCCCTCTGTTGTAGACACCATGTCCCAGCGTCCCATAAATACGTTCTTCGGCACCCCCTGCCAACCGTGTCCCCGCACAAAATGCAACGACATTATAAACGCGATCCTCTCAAAGGACTGGGATCTGTGTTTCCTGTGTGTTGCTTGGTGGTGTTTAGGTGAGGGCACAATGTATGGACCCAAAAAGATGAGTTGATTACCTGTCTCCAGACATTATGACAAATGTATATGCTGAATGGGTCAGTGTGGTGCATTTTTGCAATTCCTGGTGGATATGGTTCATTTCAGCAGGGGGGGGGGTGGGCTCCCCCCTGGACCCCCTCCCCCCCTCCCCCCTCCGCTCAAGCAACGCCCTGGGGGGGTAACTGCCTGCGAACTGTGTGTCTGAGACACACATGCCATGTGTGCACTCGGGCCAGTGAATTTAGTCAGAGACCATAAATAGTTGGTATTGGAATATATTGCACTACATTTGCCTTGAGGGGCTCGGGATTCTGATGAAGGATTTTACATATGACATCATTGCTGTTGTACCTAACACCCAAGCTCAAGGGCCAGGAACACCCAAGCGTGGCCCAAAGAAGCACAAGTGCCCACGCTTTTGTCCAATAACCACCCCCAAGTTAAACGGCGCTTTTTGCCTGAAAACACCGTTCAATAACCACTTTCTGGTTAAGCGATGAAACTTTACTTCTTGTTGTGCAAGCACCTCCCCCCCCCCCCCGGGACCCCCCCCCCCCATAGGGGGGACGTCCCTTTGACAAAAAAGCATAGGAAATACTAGACGCCGAAGAAAACTTTCTTTAAGTTATATTGGAACTGCTGCGGTTTTAGTGCTACCACAGACGAGACACACGACACAAAGGTGAATGTGCGGTGGTAATGCTTCAGTCAATCTTTGGCGCTTGGGCTTGTGTGGCATGAGGTGGCAAAGGGTCCCAGCCTCCAATCCCCTGCCCAACCAGGGCCAAACCCCCATATGAGAAGTGTGGTCGTGTCACATGTGGTGATGAAGTCAGCACAGCACGAGAAGGCACACACACAGCTACAAGCTATCATTCTCCTCCCCACATGTGCACTCAGTTTTGAGAGGTGTCTAAAAGTCAGAGTGTTGTTGTTGTTCTGGCGCTGGCAATGGTTTGTGATGCAGCCTTATCCGCTCCTTATCCTCTTGTCTGCTGCCCTCAGGGATGCCTTCCCACCGTCATTATGATTTCAACCCAGTTCTTGACCTGTGACGCAAGAAGCGCAGTTCACATTTCAGGGTTGCAAGGAAGGATAAGGGTGCCCAGGAGTAGAAGCTTGAGGGCAGTGGTTCAGAGGAGGGAGAATGATCCCATAGGGTGTGAGCGAGGCATCTTCTTCAGTAGTCAGCTCATCTTCTGACTTTGTTTCTGATTCCGAGTACTTGTATGTGGGAAACACTCATTTGATTACATAAAGGGTGGGAATAGCAGCAGTGGTGATGCGGTGCATGGAGGTTCCTTTGGAAGATCTAGGAGATGCCATCATTTTGACTCGATCTTGCACCCTCGGGAGATCTGTGAGGGCACTAGCACCCGTTTCTATGGGGAGACAGAGGGCGGGGAGGTGGGGCAAGGCACAGAACTCGTTCCTCCTGCCACCCCACTGTACCTAATGTGGGACCAGGCAAGGTATCCCTGACCCTGACCCACACACAGGCTTGTCGCAGACCCATGAACTGCTTTGTGAACGCCCTGCGAACACTTGGTGGCACTTCGGTGTAGAGTTGAAAAAAAATTGGAAGCTGGGAGCAGTAAACTCCAGGTCAGACCATTGCTTAGCGCCAAGAGAGGGGGGCAGTTTGGGGCCCTGGTTCAACTGGGCCGGGTGGTTAGCGAAGGCCCCACAGCAGACATGGGTCAGTGAGGGAGGTGCAGCCGTTAACACCAGCGGCCTGGGGCAGCAAGATGGCAGTTCCGTGCCCATGCCACATGGAGCCATGGTTTTTCCACAGTGAATGGGACATGAAAGGAATGCATATCAGCCATTGAGGAGCCATATTCCAAGCTGTGACTCCACGCTGTGGCAGTTTTAACAGTGAAAAACAGCCATTTCAAGCCCGATGTTGTTCTTAAAAATGCAGCACACACACTGCTGTGCCAAGCAGGTGGTTCCAAATGGACTCATTTCTCATCTTATCCCCCCCGCCCCTTTCCCTCTCTCCCAGCTCGTATGTGACATGTGGCCTGGTATTTATGCCACGACAGCAACTCAGGACCATGCAGATGGTAGCCAAGATGCTATAGGAGAGAGCGCGAAGCCCAGCTGCTGAAAACCTACTGACACTGGGCAGCAGCACATGAGGTCATGAGTACTAACAAAGGCAATGGCATACCCCAGCCAGGGAGGACACGGAGTAGTAGACTACCAGCGGACAGAGCAATGTGGCACTGTTTGAACTGAGAACACCATTAAGGCCGTGTGAAGGCAGGTGCAGGGTCCACATCTGACCTTTGGGGCTCCTCTCTCTCCATCCCTGCTTTCAACCATTGTTCTGGTGACGTGGTGTTGTGGAGTGGCTGGTGATTGGGTATCAATCCAGGACTCCCCGTGCACATACAGCAGTGTTTGGACGCATTTGCCTTTTTACTTCAGCATTCTTGCATATTCTTGAAGGGCAGTGACGTGGCTTCCTGATCCATTGCCTTTCCAATGAGACGGTTGTTTTTGCTGTCCACCGCCAATGCCAAGAACGTGGTGAAGCGTCATTACACGTCTTTGGATGCGGAGACGTCTGCCAACTCCTCAGCTCAAAGCACGACCCATTTCGGGTACAAAGAAGTGCCTGTGGAAGAGAAGGCCTCGATGGTGGCAAGTGTCTTCCACAGTGTGGCCGACAATTATGACATCATGAACGACGTGCTCAGTATGGGCACCCACAGACTTTGGAAGAACTCTTTCGTGAGCATGGCTGACCCGCAGCTGGAGTGCCAATACCTCGACGTAGCGGGAGGGACCGGGGACATTGCTTTCCGCTTGCTGGATGCCCTGCAAGAGAAGGCAATGGACCGGATCAAGCCGGTTGAGAAGACCGCGCAGGTCACTGCTCCAGCGGTCCCTCCCCATGTTCGGATCGATTTTTTTTTTTGGTACACTGATTAGGTTCCGAGTTTGAGGCTCAAGGATTGCAGGGGGTAGTGTGACATGTCTTGTACCACTGAATGTGAAAATTGTAATGCTAGGTGTGAGGCAACAGCATTCCTCAACTATAGGACCTCTCTGTATGATGGGTCACAAACTGGTGGTGATGATTCTGGTGAAGCTCATGATGGTAGATCGCAGCAGTGTGGATGATACTGATAGCAACACCGATTAGCACTGTGATGTAGTTTGGGCCAAGGCAGGCCGTGGTATGTTGGGTTTGTGCCATGTTTTTGAGGATGCCCTGTTTGCTGGAGGGCAGTACCATCCCATCTGTATGTTCCCAAGGTGATGTAGCTGGAAGCATGCACCCATGCACTCACAACTCTCTACACACTCTACAATCTACAAAGTGTCAGCCTCCACACTCTGCATGCCCCACCCGACCCCCGCTGGCACCAACTCCCTACCCTCCAACAGTCACTGTTTGGTTTCTCAAGACATCATGCATACAATTTGGCTCTGGTTGTGTTACCAAAACCTGGACACTGGCTGCACTGCAGGCTGCAGCTTGCAACAAGTTGATGCGACTGCATGTTTCAATCCATGGGCAGCTTATATTGGGCAGCCAAGTCCACACCGCTCTCGTGATGCTGGTCGACAGGTGACGCCCAGCATACGGGGCATCTGTAACAAGCTTGTTGGAGTCCCATGAGCAAGATGTGGACCACTCCCCTGCTGGCACCGGCAGGTTTCACAATTCCCAAAGCCATGATTTTCAGATGGTATTTTGCACCCCAAATGCTGTGGGAGGTACAACAGCACCAGGGGGCTCCGAATCATGACGTGTTACCCATCAGCGACGTGCTGCATTTACAGGCATTGTTGCTTCTGTAGTGTGATTCACCCCCTGAGCTATGGAACTTCCAAGCAGTCTCCTGCAATGCTAGAGGGCCAGGGCAGGGCGTTGCTTTAATTTTCATTTCGGCAGGGGGGGGGTGGGCTCCCCCCTGGACCCCTCCCTCCCTCCCTTGGACCCCCTCACCCCCTCCCCCCTCCGCTCAAGCAACGCCTTGGGGCCAGGGCCAGGAAGTGGGTGTTGTGAGGGAGGGACCCCAGAAGTCCACTTGAGCCTTAGCACCAGTAGGGATCCGCCACCCACCCCGTCGCCCCCAGCCCCCCCGCCACACACCCCCTGGGTGAATGAGTTTTCCTCCGTGCCTTGGGCGCAACTTTTCGTTGTGTAGCCTGCGCATGCCATTGTCCTTTCATGACCATGGAAGATGTCACCGCATGCCGCAACTAAAGCTGCGGTCTTTTTTCCTTCAAATATTTCGGAAGAATTCTTACAGCCCCCATTGTGCAACATGGTACGGCAGATGTTGGTTGCTTGGTGAATGCATTTGTGGGTTTGACAAAAAAAGTTGCCTCTGACATTTCAGATCAGTAAAGGGTGGGGCCCCCTGAACGCCCCCTCCTTGAAGTTTAGTCCTCCATAACTTACACACAAGCCGCCTCTGTTTGGTCTTTCTCAGGTCACTGTACTCGACATTAATTCCTCCATGCTGAAGGTAGGTGAAGACCGAGCCCGCCAGCGCTATCCCACCCTCCATCCCGCCGTATCGCTCCGTTTCATCGAAGGCGACGCACAGAAACTGCCCATCGAAGATGCGACCATCGACATGTACACCATTGCATTCGGGATCCGCAACGTCACGGACATCCCCAAGGCCCTGCGTGATGCCCACCGCGTGCTGAAGCCCGGGGGTCGCTTCTTGTGCCTAGAGTTCAGCAAAGTGCAAAATCCAGTGCTGAGCCCTCTGTACCACATGTACAACCACAACCTGCTGCCGGTCGTGGGGCACGTCGTGGCGTCCGACTGGGGTTCGTATCAGTATTTGGCCGAGAGCATAGACCGCTTCCCGTCGCAGGAGCGCTTCCAACAAATGCTGGAGGAGGCGGGCTTCCAGAACGTGACCTACACAAATTTTGCTGAGGGTATTGTGGCCGTACATGACGGCTGGAAATTGTAGGCCAAGGGCCTTGTGGGATGGCATGACGGCTGCAAGCTGTTCACGGGGTAACACCTGATGAGGTGCGCGCGCGCAGTACACCAGGTGGTCCCATGGAGGCTGGTGGGGTGGGGTCCCATAAAGGCTGTTGGGGTAAAATCCCCGCCCCCAAAATAAGAACCGTGTGCCCAAAATAAGAACCACCTCAAAACTAAGAACCACCTTGGGTTTTCCACAGAGTGTGCCAACGATAAGAACCACCTTGGACTCTCTTGGAGGTGTCATGGGCAAGAAGCTAAATAGGAACCACCCCCAAAAATAAGAACCCCCACTGAAACCGCCACCAGCTGGAGGAAAGTAAACAAGTAGTTCTCATTTTTGGGGCGGGGGTTTACTGTGTAGTGCATCTAGTGTCGTGCCGTGGAGGCATGGGGGAGGGGTTGTTCAATAAAGGCAGGTGAGGTACCGTGTTGTACATGTGGTGTACAATGCTGTGAGGGAAGGTGGGAGTGTTCCATAAAGGCTGGTGCGGTACTGAGGGGAGCAAATGTTTTCCAGTGCCAAGTCTTTCCACGGGCCTGCTTTTGTTGGGCCCGGTCAAAGGCCTTGGGTCGGTGTGCCGACCTCAAGTGTGTGGACAAGTGTAATCCCACCATGTCACCAAAGTCCCATTGGTGGCAACATTCGTTTTTTGTGGCAAACAGCAATTGTTCGTCCGGGGTCCATTGGTTTGTTCTCGGGGCAGTTGTTGATCCCTCCATGCATGTGTATTTGTGGGATGCCAAGGGAAGTGAGTTGTACATGGGGCCTGTTATTCAAGAACTTTGCAACAAAGGCATCCCACTAACTGCTAGGCCTTTGGGTTTCCAACGATTTGATGGTTGGACTGCGGTCATCAGTCTCTAGTTAGTCTCTAAGTTTGCTGCAGCAATTGTTGCTAACGGACCCTAGTACCGATTTGGGCAAGTTCACCGTTGAACGCATGCCGCTAGCCTTTGTGACACATGTTCAAGACACTATGAACGGCGCTCCCTACGTGCCATGCCTTTTTTAGGGTTTCCATTGCCTCTCCCCTCTCCCTTCTGCTACCACAACTAACCTATCGTACACTACGTTTTGAGGTGCAGTGTATCCAATATTCATTGGTTCCCCCTCAACCCCTTCCTCTCCCATTCCCTCTGCTCCTTGCTCTCTGCTGTCCGCTAATCTTTTGTGTGTTTGCCCCTTCATTCTCCATTGAAGTCTATAGACCCTAACCAACCAAATAATTTGTTCTACACCCCCTGTAGTGTATCCAATGCCCACCAATTGGTCTCCCCTCCTATCCCTGTTATCATCCATATGCGCCACAGCTCCATTGCCTTGCCCATGCTTGTAGTCCTCAAAATGTCTGTGGGAGTGAGTTTGCCTCACTTCACCTCTCCAAGTAGCAATGGCGGTCAAATTGGATCCCCGCCCCCTTAGCACTTGCGTTGACACTCAAAACAAAAAATTCTGGGGGACACTCATGCTGACACCCAAGAAAAAATATCCCCCCGCCGTGAGTGTCAACGCGAGTACACTCGCGTGACACTTGTCAACTTTTGTGTGACACTTCCCCCTTGATTGCATCCCCACACCCACACCCACCCACACATTGTCATGCATGTTTTTGTGCAGGCCCGCAACCACATGTCCCCTATGCCTGTAATAGATTCGGTAAGTTGGGTGACAAGGTCCCTTCTCTGTGGAAACTCTCTGTAGAAAAGATGATCCAGCCATATCGACGGGCCACTCAACCCGTGTTTGCACCCATTCCTCGTGAATAGACAGATACGAAACGTTTAAAAATGCAGAGGGCCAGTCGCACAGCACCAACAGCAACAGCAAATTTGCGCATCAATGTGTTTCCTTTAGCATCTGTGTATCACTCCCACCTTACGAAGTGATGCATGATTTTTGTGCATGAAACATGTTGGAAGGTATGGCGGTCCCAGAAGTCGCAAAATACACTCGGTTCGTTATGAACATGTTCAAGCAATCTGCCGGTTTAAATAAAAGCTTTTCCACCACGTTTCCACCCAAATGGCTCAGGGAAGCAGGGCGGTGCTGCTAGAGCTTCCCCCTCCACCCCGTCACACCAATTTGCATCATCAGTCATTCCAACTCTATTTTGAAGTTTTGTGTGTTGAAGTGGTTCCAATCCAGTAGCTCTTGGTAGGTGGCTGTGTTGAACAAGATTGGTCAACCAAGGTGTAGGTGTCCCTTAGCTCACCTTAATTAGGCCTCGCACACCCTTCAAGGTCTGCTGGGTCCCTCCTTTTCATTTTCACTCGTAGGGTAGGGTTTTAGGAAGGGGCACCAACGGCGGTTTGCGCACACTTGCTGGCGATTTAGGGGTAACTGACTGCCGTGGGAGGGGGGGTGGAGGACAGTGTTGTTAATCCCCTCACCAGTGAACCGGTTTGTGAAGCTCTTACGTTTCAGCTGGGTCCCCATTCCACTGGGCTGGGGGGGGGGGGGCTGGACTCTTCTGGGGCAAACCATCCCAAAGGTTGCACGCAGTGTGCACACAGTGCAATTGGCCCCATCTGCATCAGACTGGGCATCACCCTCTAAAGAGACACGCCTGATTGGGCCGTCCATCTCTGGTCAAATACCAACTCCTGTTGACGGTCTGTGTCCGGGTCAGTTTTGCATTGTTCTTGTGCCCTGTTCTCGTCCACCTGTCGTCCACCAGATGCCCATCGGCCCCTCAGACGCGTTTGGAGTCCTGGGCACGCGCGGCACGTCCGTTAGAACCCCCTTGTGGCCCTGCCTGGTGGGGTGCAGGGGCGGTTGTGGGCCTTCTTCGACAGAATACATGTGGCCACGAAGCACAAAACAAAGCAGGTGACAAAAGGACCGACAGTAGCAAGCCACAAGAAGACAGGGGCGCGCTATTGGGTTTGGGCACATGCCATCGCATTGAGTGGGGTTTGAACACGGGGCCTTCAGTTGCAAGCCAAATGCCTGTGCCATCAGCAGGAAAGTGACGTGAAGGTGGTATCAAGGCAGGGCACTCGATCTGTTTTAAGCGGTGATGTATTGGGGAGCCTGGGCCAAAGCCGTTTGCCGAAGCCAGCGCACCACTGCTTGGCTGTCTGCGGATCATGCGGTGCGGATCATGAGTGTGGTGTTGATTTGGAAGGATGCACGGCCATTCTGGTGGGCTGGCATAGTTTGGTGGTGGAGCATTGGAGGGTTGCGAATTGAGAATTCACTGGGCGTGCATCCCCCTCCCCCTGTCCAACGAACAAATGCATCATTGTACATCAACTTGTATTTGAGCAAGATTCGATATGTTCACTGTACCATATCAGGATCCCAAGTACAGATGTGTGCATAGACCCAAGATAACGTTCAGACTGACGCAGTGTGAATGACGATGGTGCCCCCACTTGTCTCACGAACACTATGTGTTCAGACCGCATTGATTTGCTACCCAATCTAATTGGGATCAGGTACAAGGTACACACATTCAGGCTGAAAAAGTTGTGACATGAAGGGAAGATGTGATGGTTCTTTGAAATAGTGTTTGTGTAAATGGCAATATGTGGCTGTGAGGCACCAAGAACCTCTCATTTGCAAAATCTCTTGCAACGTGATGGTTCTTTGTTTGCTCCTGGCCAGGACGTGCTCTATGACAGATTGCAGTGAGCGTACGTTTCAAACAAACAGTTTGCATTTGAACCATATTTGATTTGGGTTTTGGTGTTAGTTGGACAAGGAGGAAGGGGTGAGGGTCTGTTTGCTTCAGCCTGAGCACCCGATGCAAGCTCAGTGTACTGAATTGGGGCATGGGAAGGTACCATCCAGCAGTGCCTGCTGTGAGGCAGTGGAAATACTCCATGTGCAGCCTACCCCACCTGCAAGGGGGCCGCACATGTGTGTGCACACAGTGCGTTTAGGCACGACTGGCGTAGATTGATGATAACAAGGAATGTTGCAAAAAAGGAGGTCATATGGCACTGAACAGCAGCAATGGGTCGCCAATGTTTCGTTGTTTGGGTAGAAACATCTTTGTTGCAGCCCAGCGCTAATTATGTGTGGTTTCTTTGTGGGCTGTAGGGGGCATTCTACATTGGACAATATCGGTATTACTCTGTGTTGCCTCCTTTATATTCCACAGGACACATGGCAACGAATGCTGACCTTTTGAAGCCGGGTAGCAATGTCTTTTATCAGAGACGCACCACCGGGTAACATGTGCCTGCCACTGTTGTGGGCCGTTCATACTTCCCATTGCGCGCGCAGATTTACCCGTGGCCCCTTTTCTATCACAAAAAATTATGGCTTCCCTGGCATGCACTGCAACCATCAATTCCCGAGGGACAAGGTTCTTGGAGTGGAATGGACCATTGCTGCATGCTAACCCCTTAGGCCGCTGCGTCCCTGCCCGTAAAAAGGGTGCAGTACATGGGTAAAGGACGTGTCTACTAAAGCGCGGTGTGGCGCGCGGTGCGATTGAGGCACTCTCTATACTGTGTGCATTCTGTGCTACTCTTTGCGTTGCACGTGCAGTTGAAGGTCACGTATACTTCTTGGAGCTATGCGAATATAATTTCCTCAAAACAGGCACGGGCTAGCAGATTCAAACCAATTGATAATGGAATATGCTGCTGTGTGTTCGTGCAGTTTGGGGACATGGAGCATTAGGACTATGGTAGTTTGCTGCTTGTGCTTTTGGGATCTGCAGCAGTGGGTCTGTGCTTAGGGATGTGTTGTGGGGGTCAGGAGGTTGCTGGCTAGGACTGTGGGTATGATTGGCTACAAGCGTGTGGATGTTGGGATGTCGGTCTGTCAGAGTGGGTTGCTTGGGGATGTGGGGATATGAGCCTGCGAGGGTGTGCATGTTGGGTGTTTCTGGCTGTAAGGATGTGGGGGTGTGCTGCATGGGGTGGGGTAGGCTTGATATATGGGTCTGAGTATTACGTGTGGGGGACATTCCAGTCATTTGGGTAAGCATAGGGGTGGCGCATATAGCCACACATCCTCACATTCTCAATCAGCACACCATGAGGGAGTGTAGTGCATGCTGTGAGCATACTGCGTGACAAGTATGCACAGGGGAAGTATCAGTTGGTCAGTGACATTGGATGATTTTGTTGCACTGTGGTGCGGTATTTCAGAGAGCTGGTGGAGTGAAACAGCTATGTCCTGTAACAGGGGCGACCTGTGCCATTTGATCGGGCAACTACAGGGGTGGTTTGAAATGAAGACGATGTTTACAGAAGCAGAAAAAGCGCCAAAGACGGTGCCCAACCTGAGTGCTAAAGTGAATACCACTAATGCCAATATAACTAAACTAGCCGGCCTGAGGTGCATGTGGGGCTGGAACATAGACTCGTGAGAGCAAGATGAAAGGGGATGAGCGAAAACTGAATGCCCTGGGCTTTCGGCCACATCAATGGACATACCCCAACACATCGATTCAGGTTTTTGTGTTGCAACCCTTTGACGGGCTCTGCCTTTTGCAGCAGTAGTGCTCATGCTTGGGTGCTCTGCTAAATTGATTTTGGCATTGCTTGCTCTGCTTGATTTGTATCTTCGATACCCACAATGGTACAAAGTGCCTGCTCTTGGAAATCACTAATACCCACGGATAGATCAACGGCATCGGTCATCCGAGGGTGTGCATACAAGGGCTACAGCACTGTGTGGTGGTGGAAGCCTTTGCAGGGTGCAAATGCGGACATGTTCTAATTAGCATTAGTGGGTAGGGCAAGAGGGGGTCAAAGATTTCGTTTGGACTGACTTGTGCTGCACACTGTGCACTGGCCCTCACGGATTCCTCAACATGTGTGGGCCAAGGAACGTAGCAATAGCAATACATTGACACTCTTCGCTCCTTCCGATGCTTGTAACAATGAAGGATAGGTCCTCCTGATGCTGTTTGCAGTATCCATACATGCTTGCTATGTTTCTGCCCTGGGCTGTGTTGTAATGTGTTGTGCACTGTATTATGGTGTGCTGCAGCTATGGGGTTGATCCACATTTTCGTGGCACATTGCGCGAATAGGAGTTGAACTCTACATGAGAGCAATGTGTGCACTGCACAAAGCAACCTGTGCACAGTGCTGAATTCTACATGTACAGTGGTGGATTCTACAGGACATGTCCAAGTGTGCAATTGTACAACAACTGCACAGATAGGTGTCACCTCGATTTCTGCACTTGCACACTTCTATGTGCGCATTGCAAAAAAATGTATTATTTTGGTAGCTACGGGTGGGTACATGTTTATTCAACATGGGCAACAAAATCAACCAATAGGTCGGTGTGGTAATAATGCCCACCCCCCATATGAGCCACGGCGGACCAGATATGGATCAGCTTGCCCTATGGCAACTGCCGAAAACCTTCGCTGAAGTGGGCCTATGCAAGGTGCTTGAATGTTTAAGATCACAAATGTAATCCTCCATTCTTTTAGCATGCAACCCTTTTACCCCCCCTTTACGGTTATGTGTGCCATGGTTCTTTTGTGCATACACTGGACCATCTCCAAACACGCTGAAGGGGTGGGCAACAGAGGGCGGTCACCCCATTTGTATTGTGGAACACTGTGATTGTCACAGGAGAACGTAAAAGGCAACAGGAGAACGTAAAAGGCACCAGCCATGCATCCTCCTAGGGGGAGCGTTAGCGCGCCGGGCGGGCGCCGGGCATCTTTTTTTGACCATTACCCACACGTGCCTGTTTTTGCCCCCACCTCACCAAACAATTTGGAGTACCTTCTTGCTGTGTCTAAGAATTTGGCCCATCCTTTGCTCCCAGTTCATGACGATGGCAAGGGTGGTGGTTGGAAGTGGTGGGAGTGAATTCTCATATTTCGGCTTATACAAGGTGCCTTGCAGAGAAGGTTTGCAGTCTAGTGCGGTCTACTTGGGGGACTTCCCAGGGTGAGGATAAACCTGGGGCTAGAGATAAGATACTTGATGCAAAGGTAGCGTGCCGGGCATGCGCCGGGCAAACATTCCCCGCCTAGTCCTCTGCCACCAGTCATGCACACCCAATGGCATATAGTACCATTTGTGACGTGGGAGTCCTCCAGGGGGTTTATTTTTTTTTGAATTTTAAAAAGAATTTCAAAAGGCAAAAGCCAAAGCCTCTACTGAAGTTCACAATGCATCGTTTCTATCAGCTCGTACTCCGTCTGGGTTCCCACGGTGTGCCTTAGGTCAAGCCTCTGAGGTTTTGGACGTTGACGTGCCCCAACACATGGCCCCTAAAGTCTCATTCCCTTTTGCAATGCGAGGTTGAGGCGCCGCCCAAACGATGCTGCAATCCGTCATTTGTACCTGAAAGACCACTTTTCACCACCTTTTGCACAACTCTGTCTCCCAAAGCCCATCAACCAAAATTTCCTTCCTTGGCCCACTGCCTCAAACCGTTTCTGCGGAGGGTAATCATTTGCAAATTTGTGGCGTCAACAAGACAATGCACCCCAACACCTTGTTCTGATGGGACAAAATGTGTCTCACGACCCTGTCCTATTGTCCCCTTTATGTACAATAGATGGCGACAACCTGGTCTCGACGGCTTTGACAATTTGTTTCTTTGAAACCCACGAGATCTTGTTTGCCTCTCACCCCATTTCAATACATTAGAGAAGGTGGCAACGCCGTCACCCCGTCCTTACAAGTTACAAGTTACACTGTCGTGGTTGGTTCAAACGGTGTACCATCGTAAGAGCTTTCATCATCTTCCGTTTTGCATATTTTCACAGTCTTTTTTGCATGTCTGTCTTGGGAAGTTGCAGTACACCACCCGGTAGCCAGAAAGTGTTGGGAAGGCGTGAAGGTTCCGCTCTTCTGCATACGGCGTTCGTGATGGAGGTGTGCATAGTGGTTTCGTTCATCACAAGTGCAATTTGTGCTTCTTGTGGAGATGTCCCGATGCATATTGGACCTGGGGTAACTAAGCCACCTTGCTGTTTAGTCATTGCTCTGCAGGTGGGTCGGTTGATTGCGGGGTTGCTGGGGAGCATGGGTGCACATATGGAACAATGCAATGACATGAAAATGATTCGTTTGGACGCCACAGGGCAAATGAGCGCGCATGGTGCGTCGGTGGTGTTGGTTATGTTGGCGACGGCGGCGGTCATGCCTTTTCTTAGTGCCTCGCCTACCCTACCCCCAGGGGGGGGGGGGGGTGCGTGCCTGCCTGTTTCAAACTGGTGGGTGCCTCCTTCTCATGCGACCCATGGGGAGATGGGCCAAGAGTGGGTTGGTGGTTTTGAGGGGAAGGGCGATATTCCCTGTGCCGAAGGCGCCGGAACAGCATATTTCGAAGTGTCATTCATTGTTGACCACATGACGGTATCTTGCCAGCATGAAGTCACGGGGGCTGGTCCTGGCCAGGTCTTGACCCCAAGGGACGGGGCCGGGGGGGGGCTCTACAGACCCCAAAATGGTTGTACGGAACAATGGGTTTTGTGGGCGCCGGAGATTTGGTTTTAGGCATACGGCAGGGGGAAATTTTTTTGTTTGACCCTATGTGTCTATAGTCAAAATACTCGGAATTTTGTGGAGAATTCAAAAATGGATGAAAAACACAAAAAAGGATTTTGACCCCGACCCGACCTCTGGGTCGGACCTTGGCTGATGGGAGCCTGAGTTGATGGGCAAAATTGAAATTTTTTTTACCCCAATTGTGTATATTCAAAATGATCAGCGTGTCATGGGGATCATTTTGAGGTATGTATTTTGGGGTACCCACCGAGCCCCCCCGGGGGGCCCGGCGGCTGACCGCCCGACCCGCCGACCCCCAAGGTTTGGGTCAACCAAGGAGGGGGGGAGGGTTCCCCCCCCTCCTACGGCGCCACAACGGTCGCACACCCCTTGGGGTCACACATTGGCTGGGAGCAGGCCCCGTGCATGAAGTTCTGTGTGAATGGTGTGGCTGCTTCCTCTCTCATTGTTATATTTTCCCTTGTGTTGGTCAGTCGGTGAGTGGATGGGTGCCTCTTGAGCTGAACCCCCCCCCCCCCCCTGTGGGGGTGTGACACGAACAATCATGGAACTGAGTTGGCAATGAAGGCCGTGAGGCAGGCGCGGCTGGAGCTAAGTGGCGGGTCCACACCTGACCAATTGAAGCCCCTGTGGGGGTAGGCCAAGTGCTGTGGGTGCCTGCCAAAAGTGGGTGCCTACCCTGTACATTCCCCCCCCCTCCCCCGTTGCCAAGAAAAGCCATGACGGCAGTGGCAGCAGCGGAGTTGTGACAGTGCCAGGTCAACGGGTGCGCTTTGAACCATTTTTTTTTGCGCAAGAACAACTTGTGAGTCGATCGATTCCAACGTGTTGCTTTGTGCCCGCCACTCCTCTGCATGCATTCTTTGTGCCTGGCTCTCTCTGGACTGCAACCTCAGGGTCCTAGGTCCTCCATGGTGCCCACTGCAGCTCGGATTGCTGGTCGGCTTGTCGGCACGTCGAGGGGGGGGGGGTTGCGCCAACCGCACTTGGTGTCTTGATGCCGAAAACACAACACACATCCACGGAACGTAACCAGCATACTGCCCAAGTTTACGCCGCTTTGTGGTGCCCTAAGCCTAGCTTTGACAGTGGAACCGATGCACGTGCCAAGGCCACGCAGTGCACTTCGAGGTATACCTCATGACAAGGCCATACTACACAAACCAGACACCCAAATGCCGGCACATCAATGCACGCAGTCGTTTCAAATGCACTGCGCACTCAGTCCACCAGGCCACATCTTTGTCATTGGGTTGAGTGTTGCCCTTTCTAAACCTGCAGGATGCCGTGGACACCGCTGTTGGAGCTGCAGCACACCACACGTCGCCCAGCACCTTCCAGGATTTGGACGGGGTTGGGCAGCAGTCACTCTACCAAAGTCCCCCGTTTCCTCTCGTGGTGTCGTCTCCACACAACCAGCGCGAGAATACGCTAGCTGGCAGGTTCGCCAGGAGCAACGCCGTGACATCTCGGTCGTCATCACTCTCCATCAACTCTTCCCTTGGGGAGCTGACTCCTGAGGGGACCCACGGCATTATGTCGCCCTGCGCATCCTCTACGCCAAGGGCCCATACGCAGCTCGTCAAGCATGAGTCCCCAAGCAGTGCCCCTTTGGCCCCACGCAGAATTTTACATGACAGTCCCCCCTTCTCGATGCGAGCAACGGAATCCACCCAGGATCCAGCCGTGCAGCCATGCAGGCGGGCGGGGTCTTCCAGTCCCCAACGCAGCCCTCCAAATGCACTTCTCCCGCCTGTTCCAGGAGAAAGCCCATACAAGGCAAATCCTGCCCATCCATTGCCCCCTGTCCAGCTGCAGCAACAGCAATTTCAGTGTCAGCAGCAGCCACAGCAGTATCAGCAAGCTCAGCAGCACCACCAGCCTCAGCAGTCCCTCTTTCAGGGAAACCAGTTACTGCCTCCAGCTCAATATCCAAGCCAGCAGATGTATGTTCGAGGAGAAAGCCCTCCCTCCACTGACAACCCCGTGCGCACCCCACCACAGAAGTTGATGCAAATGTACCAGGAGCCACAGCAGGAGGCTGGCAATGCCACCTTGCACCAGGTGCCACCCCACCAGAATGTTCAAGGGCAAGTCCCAACATACAGCTCATCCATGGTGGCATGTCAGGACTATTCTCAGGGACAACAGCAGGAAGTGCAGGCATTTTCGCCCCAGGGCCACAGATCTCATGCACAGCAGCAGCAGCAGCAGCAGCCGCAGCAGCAGCAGCAGGACCAGCTGCACTGCCCACCCCAGATATCCCTGGACACGGCTCAGTACCAGCCTCAGCCTCCATCGAATGCTCAGGGGCCATTATGTGGGCCATTCTCACAAGTTGGAGGGCAACGTGTGGGTGGATACTTACAACCACCAGGGCAGCCGATGATGCCTCCGCAGGGTTTGCAACCGCCGCCCTCGAGGCGTCAGGAGGCTCCCCCACGTTACACAACCCTGCAGCATTTGGGGACGGGGGGCAACGGAGCCGTGTGGTTGGTTGACCTGCGCCCTCTTTCTGGGAAGGGCACTACACAGAGGGTGGCATTGAAGCGTATGAAGTGCCATACGTTAGATATGGCCAATGTGGCACTGGAGGAGGTGAAGTCCCTGATCCGAATGGAGCATCCCAATATTGTAAGGTATCAGACAGTTGTGTGCTGTGCGTCGGGGTTAACAGGCCAGCGCTTGAAGCGAGGTTGACCACACGCCTCCCTTCAAGGTCACGGCCCGCCCCAAACCTTCTGTCCGCTCCCAACCGCCCTCCAACCGTTTTGTAACCACCAGAATTTGCCCCCAACCCCTTTTCCAGCTGCCAGCAACTGCTGCTTGCTACTGCTGCTGCTTGCCACAAAGAGCACCTCCACCCTAGGCTTTAAAGAGAGTTACTGGATACACCAGCTCGCTGGAAGCTGGAAGGGTTTTGCACCCGTGCCAAGCAGTACTCACATCAGAAAGCACCTACCATTCGGATTTTCAATGAGTTTTTGACGGAAGGTCACGCTTTGGAACTGAAAGCGTGGGGTTTGACATTGGTTTATTGGATACCCACGAAATTCCACAGGTCCGAAAAGTAACCAGAACGGCACCATCGCTGTGCCGTTTTGAAGGGACCTCCAACGGGTGCAATTTTATGAGGCTTCTGTCACATTAAAGCTGATCCTCACAGCAAGTTCAACACCCTGTTCTCCAGGCGGTCGGAGGTTACCGTGCTCTGGGCAGCAGCGCAATTCTGGGCCTCGAGGGTAAACCAGGGCTTGTGTCATTGCAGATGAGCACAGTGCCGCCTCCAATCTTCGGAAACTGCTTACGGCACAACAACCTTGGAAACTGCTTACAGGAGAAACAGAACGCTGTTGGTGGACTTTGAAGGATGGTACCCCCCCCCTCGCCTTTAGTGCAAGCACAAAGGCCGAAATCAGGGAAAAACAACAGTCAAGACGAAGATCTCATGCTTGCACAAGACCCTGCTCACGCACAGCACCCACAATGCGCCATTGGCTGAACATTGCATTGAAACAGATAGAAATGGACCGCAGTCCCCAGCCCAACACGGCCCGCAGCAGAAAAAGTTCTTCACAGGCGTGACCCATCCTCTCCGGCTCACAACCGGCTCACAAAAATGTTGTCTAGTATTCTTGACCGCAAAAATTGCGGTCCAAAAAGCGATGTTTAGGGGAGTGCAAGGGGGCTGCACAAGGGGCCGACTCCGCAGGTCCTAGGACGCCAACTACCCCCCGCCCCCCATAGGGGCCTCCGGCCAACAGCCAGTTGCCAAAGGCGCTGTGCCCTTAGGAGTCCATGGGCGCCAAAGGCGCCCAACGCTCCATGGGCAAATTTGGCCATTTTGCACCGCAGCCCTATCCTTAAAACCAACCCTAACCCCAACATCAGCCTAGTCCTAACCCTACCCCTACCCCTACCCCTAACAAGGATTGAATATTGGGACCGAGCTGGTGGGGGAAGGAACATCATCTGGGAGATTTCAAGGACACCACAAATGAGGTACGCAGTGGAAAGTGGATGAGAGCGGCTCAAATGGGGTTCAAAATGAGCTGTATGCATCCGTTTGGGCACCACAACTGGACTGTAGCATCATTTTTGGGAAACCATGGTATTGACCCATTCTTGAGCCATTTATGGTCCCAAATTGGCCCATTTTCAAGGCCCTTTCGGCCTTGAGAGGGGCCACTATTCCTCAAAATGGGCTCAAAATGGGCTCGTTCCACTTGTTTGTGCACCCCAAATAAGTCCAAAAGTATCTTTGGAAAAACCCACTTTTGATCCATTTTTGACTGATTTTTGTCCCAAAACAACCCATTTCTAGGCATTTTGTGACTTTGGAGTGGCCAAAATGGCTTGCAATGGGCTCCAAGTGGGCTCATTCCACTTGTTTGTGCACCCCAAATGGTCTAGGATCATTTCAGGCAAAAACACATTTTCATCCATTTTTGACCCACTTTTGGTCGCAAAACGACCCATTTTCAAGGCATTTGGTGACTTTGGAGGGGCCAAAATCGTTTGCAATGGGCTCCAAGTGGGCTCATTTCACTTGTTTAGGCACCCCAAATGGTCTAGGATCATTTTTTGGAAAAACACATTTTTGACCCACTTTTGACCCATTTTTTGTCCCAAAACAGCCCATTGTCAAGGCATTTTGGGATTTTAGGAGGGCCAAAACGGGCCACCATGAGCTCAAAATATGCCAAAAACGTTTGTTTTCGTATACCATGTGGTCTAGGGTCATTTTTTTGTTAAAAAAAAGTCATTTTTTTTTGTTGCACTTGGTGGACCTTGTTGACCCATTTTGGCACCCACCTCTTTGGGCTGCCTCTTGCAGCTTGCCACGGCCCACTGGGCCCAGGTACGGTGGTCCAGGCGTCGGGTAGGGCAATTTTGAGGGGTGGAAACCACCAAAAGTGGGTGGTTGTGGGTGGATTAGGTGTGCTCGATATCGCGTCTTGAGCCACGTAGCCCAAGATATGGTCTGTTTTTTGGTTTTGGGCCTGTTGGCGGCCAATACGCATAAATCCGAGGGTGGTCACGAGTTTTTTGGGGGCGGTTCGCGGACATATTGTGGAGTTAGAGTGCCCTAGAGGGCCCTTTGGCACGGGTAACTCTAGCTGCATGTGTACAGGAGCCACTATTTCCCTTCATTTTGCCATTTTCAGCAGGTTCTAGGGCGGTTTTGGGCAAAAAAAAGCCTGATTTTTGCCCTAAATTGCAGATTTTGAAATGGAAATCTGGCATTTGCGACGCCTGTTCCCGGCCGCCACCGTTCAGTTGCTAGCTCATACTTTGTGTGGTTGTCCCTCACACCCATAGGTAGCATCCACCAAAATTTTGGCCGAATCCGAAGCACTACAACGAAGGTGCGATTTCCCCCCTTTTTGCGCGTGCTTGTGTGCTGCTTGCTTGCTTGCTTGCCAAACCTGTTAGGTCCACCCTGGACACTAAAAAGGGTTACCGAGCTGGGTTTACCCTGTCGAGGTTTTACACCACCTTTTAGGGGCCAAGGCTGAGCAACACGTTTTAGCAAGCAGCAGCAAGCAGCAGCAGCAAGCAGCAAGCAAGCAGAAGGTCTAAAAGTCCTTGTGACCACACCGCGGCTCAAAACCAGCATCCAAGTAGCTCAAAACGACCGGGGAGCAAAGGCGCATCACCACAAACAAGTTTCGTTGCATTTCGAGCCGTCTAGCCCGTTCTACGGCCGATTTAGTGTCCAAAAAGGGCCGTTTTTGGGCTGTTTTAGGACCTAGGACGATCGCCGGTGTGTCAAGTGGGCGTTTGCAATGAGGGCCGTTGTTCTTCCATGGTGATTGGGCTATGAAATGATGGCAAATGGGTGTTCAATACGGCATATAACATGCCGTGGTGCCACGCAATGTTCCATTTTGAGGTGAAAATGAGCCGTTTTTGAGCCGTGTTTCAGGACAATCGTCCTGGCCGTGGAGGCACATCTCGAAAGCAAGCGGTCTTTCTTCAACGGTGATCTCCAATGCATTACGCAAGACTAGGACCCAGCTCGGTCCTAGTTCGAGTCTTGATTACCGAGCTGGGTTTACCCTGTCGAGGTTTTACACCACCTTTTAGGGGCCAAGGCTGAGCTACACATTTTAGCAGCAGCAGCAAGCAGCAGCAGCAGCAAGCAGCAGCAGCAAGCAGGCGCATAAAAAGTCCTTGCGACCACACCGCGGCTCAAAACCGGCATCCAAGTAGCTCAAAACGACCGGGGAGCCAAGGCGCATCACCACAATCAACCTTCGTGCCGTTTTGAGCCGTCTAGCCCGTTCTATGGCCGATTTAGTGTTCAAAAATGGCCGTTTTTGGGCTGTTTTCGGCTGTTTTCAGGACGATCGTCCTGAAAGTTCAGGACGATCGCCGCTACGCCAAGCAGGTGTTTCCGATGAGGGCCGTTGTTCTTTCATGGCGATTGGGCCATCAAAGGATGGCAAATGGGTGTTCAATAAGGCGTGTACCACTCCGTGGTGCCACGCGGGGGTCCATTTTGAGGTAAAAATGAGCCGTTTTCCAGCCGTGTTTCAGGACAATCGCCGTAAGCATGGAGGCACATCTCCAAAGCAGG
Source organism: Eutreptiella sp. 'Long Island Sound 2002' (assembly GCA_964036045.1). Taxonomy (NCBI): domain Eukaryota; phylum Euglenozoa; class Euglenophyceae; order Eutreptiales; family Eutreptiaceae; genus Eutreptiella; species Eutreptiella sp. 'Long Island Sound 2002'. The sequence continues at coordinate 41,044,197 of OZ038392.1, forward strand.
CAGTGTTTCCTCCACGGTGATTTCCAATGCGTTACGCAAGACTAGGACCCAGCTGGGTCCTAGTTCGAGTCTTGATTATTACCGAGCTGGGTTTACCCTGTCGAGGTTTTACACCACCTTTTAGGGGCCAAGGCTGAGCTACACGTTTTAGCAAGCAGCAAGCAGCAGCAAGCAGCAAGCAAGCAGAAGGTCTAAAAGTCCTTGTGACCACACCGCGGCTCAAAACCAGCATCCAAGTAGCTCAAAACGACCGGGGAGCAAAGGCGCATCACCACAAACAAGTTTCGTTGCATTTCGAGCCGTCTAGCCCGTTCTACGGCCGATTTAGTGTCCAAAAAGGGCCGTTTTTGGGCTGTTTTAGGACCTAGGACGATCGCCGGTGTGTCAAGTGGGCGTTTGCAATGAGGGCCGTTGTTCTTCCATGGTGATTGGGCTATGAAATGATGGCAAATGGGTGTTCAATACGGCATATAACATGCCGTGGTGCCACGCAATGTTCCATTTTGAGGTGAAAATGAGCCGTTTTTGAGCCGTGTTTCAGGACAATCGTCCTGGCCGTGGAGGCACATCTCGAAAGCAAGCGGTCTTTCTTCAACGGTGATCTCCAATGCATTACGCAAGACTAGGACCCAGCTCGGTCCTAGTTCGAGTCTTGATTACCGAGCTGGGTTTACCCTGTCGAGGTTTTACACCACCTTTTAGGGGCCAAGGCTGAGCTACACATTTTAGCAGCAGCAGCAAGCAGCAGCAGCAGCAAGCAGCAGCAGCAAGCAGGCGCATAAAAAGTCCTTGCGACCACACCGCGGCTCAAAACCGGCATCCAAGTAGCTCAAAACGACCGGGGAGCCAAGGCGCATCACCACAATCAACTTTCGTGCCGTTTTGAGCCGTCTAGCCCGTTCTATGGCCGATTTAGTGTTCAAAAATGGCCGTTTTTGGGCTGTTTTCGGCTGTTTTCAGGACGATCGTCCTGAAAGTTCAGGACGATCGCCGCTACGCCAAGCAGGTGTTTCCGATGAGGGCCGTTGTTCTTTCATGGCGATTGGGCCATCAAAGGATGGCAAATGGGTGTTCAATAAGGCGTGTACCACTCCGTGGTGCCACGCGGGGGTCCATTTTGAGGTAAAAATGAGCCGTTTTCCAGCCGTGTTTCAGGACAATCGCCGTAAGCATGGAGGCACATCTCCAAAGCAGGCAGTGTTTCCTCCACGGTGATTTCCAATGCGTTACGCAAGACTAGGACCCAGCTGGGTCCTAGTTCGAGTCTTGATTATTACCGAGCTGGGTTTACCCTGTCGAGGTTTTACACCACCTTTTAGGGGCCAAGGCTGAGCTACACGTTTTAGCAAGCAGCAAGCAGCAGCAAGCAGCAAGCAAGCAGAAGGTCTAAAAGTCCTTGTGACCACACCGCGGCTCAAAACCAGCATCCAAGTAGCTCAAAACGACCGGGGAGCAAAGGCGCATCACCACAAACAAGTTTCGTTGCATTTCGAGCCGTCTAGCCCGTTCTACGGCCGATTTAGTGTCCAAAAAGGGCCGTTTTTGGGCTGTTTTAGGACTTAGGACGATCGCCGGTGTGTCAAGTGGGCGTTTGCAATGAGGGCCGTTGTTCTTCCATGGTGATTGGGCTATGAAATGATGGCAAATGGGTGTTCAATACGGCATATAACATGCCGTGGTGCCACGCAATGTTCCATTTTGAGGTGAAAATGAGCCGTTTTTGAGCCGTGTTTCAGGACAATCGTCCTGGCCGTGGAGGCACATCTCGAAAGCAAGCGGTCTTTCTTCAACGGTGATCTCCAATGCATTACGCAAGACTAGGACCCAGCTCGGTCCTAGTTCGAGTCTTGATTACCGAGCTGGGTTTACCCTGTCGAGGTTTTACACCACCTTTTAGGGGCCAAGGCTGAGCTACACATTTTAGCAGCAGCAGCAAGCAGCAGCAGCAGCAAGCAGCAGCAGCAAGCAGGCGCATAAAAAGTCCTTGCGACCACACCGCGGCTCAAAACCGGCATCCAAGTAGCTCAAAACGACCGGGGAGCCAAGGCGCATCACCACAATCAACTTTCGTGCCGTTTTGAGCCGTCTAGCCCGTTCTATGGCCGATTTAGTGTTCAAAAATGGCCGTTTTTGGGCTGTTTTCGGCTGTTTTCAGGACGATCGTCCTGAAAGTTCAGGACGATCGCCGCTACGCCAAGCAGGTGTTTCCGATGAGGGCCGTTGTTCTTTCATGGCGATTGGGCCATCAAAGGATGGCAAATGGGTGTTCAATAAGGCGTGTACCACTCCGTGGTGCCACGCGGGGGTCCATTTTGAGGTAAAAATGAGCCGTTTTCCAGCCGTGTTTCAGGACAATCGCCGTAAGCATGGAGGCACATCTCCAAAGCAGGCAGTGTTTCCTCCACGGTGATTTCCAATGCGTTACGCAAGACTAGGACCCAGCTGGGTCCTAGTTCGAGTCTTGATTATTACCGAGCTGGGTTTACCCTGTCGAGGTTTTACACCACCTTTTAGGGGCCAAGGCTGAGCTACACGTTTTAGCAAGCAGCAAGCAGCAGCAAGCAGCAAGCAAGCAGAAAGGTCTAAAAGTCCTTGTGACCACACCGCGGCTCAAAACCAGCATCCAAGTAGCTCAAAACGACCGGGGAGCAAAGGCGCATCACCACAAACAAGTTTCGTTGCATTTCGAGCCGTCTAGCCCGTTCTACGGCCGATTTAGTGTCCAAAAAGGGCCGTTTTTGGGCTGTTTTAGGACTTAGGACGATCGCCGGTGTGTCAAGTGGGCGTTTGCAATGAGGGCCGTTGTTCTTCCATGGTGATTGGGCTATGAAATGATGGCAAATGGGTGTTCAATACGGCATATAACATGCCGTGGTGCCACGCAATGTTCCATTTTGAGGTGAAAATGAGCCGTTTTTGAGCCGTGTTTCAGGACAATCGTCCTGGCCGTGGAGGCACATCTCGAAAGCAAGCGGTCTTTCTTCAACGGTGATCTCCAATGCATTACGCAAGACTAGGACCCAGCTCGGTCCTAGTTCGAGTCTTGATTACCGAGCTGGGTTTACCCTGTCGAGGTTTTACACCACCTTTTAGGGGCCAAGGCTGAGCTACACATTTTAGCAGCAGCAGCAAGCAGCAGCAGCAGCAAGCAGCAGCAGCAAGCAGGCGCATAAAAAGTCCTTGCGACCACACCGCGGCTCAAAACCGGCATCCAAGTAGCTCAAAACGACCGGGGAGCCAAGGCGCATCACCACAATCAACTTTCGTGCCGTTTTGAGCCGTCTAGCCTGTTCTATGGCCGATTTAGTGTTCAAAAATGGCCGTTTTTGGGCTGTTTTCGGCTGTTTTCAGGACGATCGTCCTGAAAGTTCAGGACGATCGCCGCTACGCCAAGCAGGTGTTTCCGATGAGGGCCGTTGTTCTTTCATGGCGATTGGGCCATCAAAGGATGGCAAATGGGTGTTCAATAAGGCGTGTACCACTCCGTGGTGCCACGCGGGGGTCCATTTTGAGGTAAAAATGAGCCGTTTTCCAGCCGTGTTTCAGGACAATCGCCGTAAGCATGGAGGCACATCTCCAAAGCAGGCAGTGTTTCCTCCACGGTGATTTCCAATGCGTTACGCAAGACTAGGACCCAGCTGGGTCCTAGTTCGAGTCTTGATTATTACCGAGCTGGGTTTACCCTGTCGAGGTTTTACACCACCTTTTAGGGGCCAAGGCTGAGCTACACGCTTTAGCAAGCAGCAAGCAGCAGCAAGCAGCAGCAGCAAGCAGGCGCATAAAAAGTCCTTGCGACCACACCGCGGCTCAAAACCGGCATCCAAGTGGCTCAAAACGACCGGGGAGCCAAGGCGCATCACCACAAACAAGTTTCGTTGCATTTCGAGCCGTCTAGCCCGTTCTACGGCCGATTTAGTGTCCAAAAATGGCCGTTTTTGGGCTGTTTTCGGCTGTTTTCAGGACGATCGTCCTGAAAGTTTAGGACGATCGCCCCTACGCCAAGCAGGTGTTTCCGATGAGGGCCGTTGTTCTTTCATGGCGATTGGGCTATTAAAGGATGGCAAATGGGTGTTGAATCGAACATGTACCATGCCGTGGTGCCACGCGGTGGTCCATTTTGAGGTAAAAATGAGCCGTTTTTCAGCCGCGTTTCACGACCATCGCCGTAACCATGGAGGCACATCTGCAAAGCAAGCGGTCTTTCTTCAACAGTGATTTCCCATGCGTTACACAAGACTAGGACCCAGCTCGGTCCTAGTTCGAGTCTTGATAGAACCAAGAGTGGTTCCGCCAGCTTGGTGACCTTTATCCTAACCCCAATGAAGATTGAATATTGGGACCGAGCTGGTGGGGAAGGCACTTTGCTTTGTCATCTTGCTTTGCATTGAGACCATAAGACAATTGTTGTCTTCGGATGTGGTGAAGTGTTACCACATGGCTTACCTATCCCACAGTACCCGACATCTTCCATTCCCCTTATTGCAAAGTGGACATGCAAGAGAGAAAAGCGGTATCCAATGTCCAACTCAACGTTCCGGTTATAAACAAAAACTGTGATCGTCTTCAATGGATGAACAATGGTACATGGGTTATGCGCAGAAGTGTAGCAAATATGGCTAGTGGAAGCAGTCTTGGTTTTTTAACCCTCTTTGGTGTCTAGGGTGGACTTAACAGGTTTGGCAAGCAAGGAGCAAGCAGGCGTGAAATGGGCAAAAATATCACAGCTCCGTCGTGGTTCTTTGCCCAAAATCACCTCGAAGAGAGGTTGTTAGATCAAGCGCAAGCGCGAGCGGCGTATACCCCCCTTTTTTGGGGTGATTCGAGTAGCATACCCCAAGGCATGATACTGGATGTCCAACCCCTTGTAAAATCATTATTTTGCCCAATAAGACCACCCCCCAATGTATTTTTTGATTCTGAGGCCTCTATCCCCTAAAACTGGATATCACTTTTTTGGGGGGGGGTGGGGGGGTGGGGGGGGGGGTCAAAAGTTTTCGCTCAACAGCAGTGGGGAAGCTTACGGCTACCACATCACCGCCGGTCGAATGGTAAAGCAGCCGACGCATGGTTTAGAGTCGGCGGTTCGAACCCTGGCCTGCTCACTTTTGCAGCGGCGGCGCCGCTGCAACTATTTACCGCGCCAGGGTTCGAACCGCTGACCCAAAATTTTGCGGTCGCATGCATTACCATTCGGCCACTACCGATTCTGGCGACCGGAATCTTCCCGACTGCTGGATAAAGTGTCTGCTACTAACAAAAAACCCAAAGTTTGTGTTTCTGTCTGACGGACTGCTGGCCTGTCTAACTGACTGATTGGCTGACTGTCAACATCTCTTGGAGGTGCACTGCAAAAGGCAATAGAATTTTGGTGGATGCTACTTATGGATGTGAGGGACAACCACACAAAGTGTGAGCCAGAAACTCAAGGGTGGCGGTCGGGAACGGGTGTCACATGTGGTGGGCCTCCGTTTCGAAATCTGTGGAAAATGGCCAAAAATTGGCATTTTTGGCGCAGCTGGGGTGCCTAGGATGTCCATGGAGGGGTCCAAGCAACATTGATGATGAAGAATCACTTTTGATCCCCGTTTACTGTGTTATGCACATGACTAGTTGCCCTAAAGACCCCCTTTGGGGCCCAAAAGACCACACGATGAGACTTGAAAAGCACCCTTTTTGCATACCTATTTAGGTTCCAGCTTCGTGATTTGTGTTTGATGGCCATGGATCGCGCTGGGCACCCTTGTGGTGATAAACAGATGATGAAGAGGATCCGTTGCAAGCTATTTCCGTGCCGTCAACACCCTTCAATGCCCCATTTTGGCACCAAGGAGGGATGGAGCGCGCACAGTGTGCGTACTAGGGTAGGGTTACGGGGTGGGATCACCCGAGGGTCCAAAAATGGTCAAAAATGATTTTGTCCGCACTTGTTCCTAGATCATTTGGGGTGCTCAAACAAGTGGTTTAAGGCTACTTTGAGCTGTATTTGACCCATATTAGCCCATGCAAGTTCCCTCACCAATGAATGTTCTACGTGGTTTTTTTCACCATACCAATGCTTAGTATCCTTAGTCATCGTTGCTGCTATCCACTTCATCGGTATCCCACCCTAAACTTGACTCTAACTTTTGCAGTGAGCTGGTTTGGCCATGCCAGCCATGTTGATTAGGCTGAACAAGATCCCCCACATTTTGTTCATGGCTGCTTTTGCCACATCATTGCTCTCCATTTTGGACCCCAACAATATCTCTGACCCTAGCCTAGGATTTGGGCTAGGGCTAGGGTCACCGAGTTGGTGGAACCACTCTTGGTTTTATAACCCTTTTTATTGTCTAGGGTGGACCTAGCAGGTTTAGCAGCAGCAGCAAGCAAGCAGCAAGCAGCAAGCAGCACGCGCGAAATGGGTAAAAATCAAAACTCCGTCGTGGTGCTTTGGATTTGGTTGAAAATTTGGTGCATGATACCTATGGGTGTGAAGTACAATCACACAAAGTTTAAGCTAGAAACTCAACAGTGGCGGCCGGGAACGGGATTCGCAAGTGGCGGACCTCAGTTTCAAAAACTGCAGTTTAGGGCCAAAAACAGCCATTTTTGGGCCAAAAAAGCCCTGGAACACATTCAAAACGGCCAAACGAAGGGAAATCGCGGGTACACTCCACGTGCGGCTTGACTTCCCCGTGTCAACGAGCTCTTTGCGGCCCTCTGACTCCACCATATGTCCCGGAAACGGCCCAAAAAGGCCCCCATAAGCTCCAAATTTTGTGTAGATTGGCTGCCAACAGCCACAAACCAAGAATAGGCCATATCTTTGGCTACATGGCTCAAAATGCGATTCAATGGGCACCTACACCACCCGCAACCCCCACTTTTTGTGGCTTCCACCCCTCAGAATTGCCCAAACGGACGCCTAGACCCCCATACCTAGGCCCACTAGGCTGCGGCAAGCTGCAAGCTCAAGCCCAAACAGGTGGGTGCCCAAATGGGTCAACAGGGTCCAGTAGAGGCAAAAAGATGACTTTTCTCAAAAATGGTCCTAGACCATGTGCCACGCTAAAACCAGTGTTTTTGGACCGTTTTGAGCTTGTGGTGGCCCATTTTGGTCCTCCGAAAATCCCAAAATGCTTTGAAAATGGGCTGGTTTGGGACCAAAAATGGGTCAGAAATGGGTCAAAAACACATCTTTCCAAACCTCATCCTAGACCATTTGGGGTGCACAAACGGGTGAACTGAGGCCATTTTGAGCCCATTTCGGAGCCTTTTGGCCCCTCAGAAGTTCAAAAAGCCTTAAAAGTGGGCCTCGTGGTGATGGGGTACACTTGCAAGCTGATTTCACTTTGTCATGAGCCATCAAGGCGTGAATCATTCTTGATGTCCCTCACGAGTCATAGCTGATGTTCCCTCCCCCACCAGCTCCGTCCCAATATTCAGTCTTGATTAGGGCTAGGGTCACCGAGCTAGGGTCACCGAGCTGGTGTAACTAATCTGGGTTTTAGAACCCTCTTTAGTGTCTAGGGTGGACCTAACAGGTTTGGCAAGCAAGCAGCAAGCAAGCAAGCAGCAAGCAAGCAAGCAGCAAGCAGCAAGGAGCAAGAAGCATTCAGCAAGCACGCGTGAAATGGGCAAAAATCAAAGCTCCATCGTGGTGCTGCGGATGTTGTCACCCACAACCCCACTTCCTCCGGTACGGGAGGAGACCCTCGCCCGGGACATAGCGGCCAGGGGGGGCTCACTGCCCTGACTAGGGAGCAGTGCCATAACGGGGGCAGAGGCCCACGAAGGCGTGATATCGCCCAATAATTCCCCCATAGCCTCCAAGGTGGTAATCGGCAGGGTGGAGGCCTCGAAAGCGCCTATGAGGATCTTCAAAGGCTAGTCCCGAATTTTAGGTAACCCCTTTGGCAGCGGGGTCACCGGTACCCCCGCGGCGGCGCCGCCCAGCTGCCGGGAGGCCCATACCATAAGCCTAACCCATAGTTCGTTCCCGGTGACGGACATGTGATGCAGGACCTCGGTAGGCCGTTTGGGCAAGGCCCAGAGAAGCCGTACTTGGTCCTTGGCCCCCAAACGACCCCAATCGGCTGGGCAGCCAGGGAAGAGGAAGGGGGCTATCGGATGTAACACTGCGTTAACAGTGCTGTGGTGGACCTGTGGTGCGCTGACCGACTCGGCCAAAGTTTCGTCCACTTTCAGCATCCGCGCCAAGCGTTTCCACAGCCGCAGAGTGTCGAACGGGGCACACCCCGAGATGACCCGAGAGGCCAGATCCAAATGATGCGGATGCATGGTACTCCCCAGGTACTCGACCAGGGGCCCCCCAGCGGCCACCATGAGGACCAAGGTATCCCGCGAGTCTATACCGACGGTTCCTCCGCTGTTGAGGGACCGGCAGGCAGGCTAGCAGGGTATGGCATTTTCTGTGAGCATCACACCTGCATCGCTGCATATGTTCTGGATGATTACCGACAAACCAACAATTCTGCCGAGCTACTGGCGGTCATTAGAGCACTTAAAATCTTTCACACAGGTGACATTGCATTATGCACGGACTCTCAATACGCCATTTTGGGTGCATCCGGGGCCGCCCGCTGCTGGCGACTGCGGGGGTGGGTCGGCTCGTTAGGACCAGTGTCCAATGTCCCCTTGTGGGAACAACTGCTTATGGAACTTGACAACAATTCACGCACTGTACACTGGATCAAGGTTCCCTCGCATGTGACCATCGAGGGCAACAATGAGGCGGACCGCCTGGCCGATCAAGGCAGGCAGCTCCACCACCGCTACCCCCACCCCCGCACGCCACAGCTACAGCTCTGCCACACGGGCACCCCGCCGGCGCCCAAAAGAGTCAAACTCTCCTCACTGGAAGCAACCCCGCCTGTTGTTCAACGACTGGATTTTCCCCTGCACGAGTCACCTCTTCGGGCAACCTCTGCGGAAGGGCATCACCTACTCACAGCTCTTAACCTCACACTTCTGTCTGTCGGGGGTGTGAGCACCCCCTCCATCAGTGACAGTGATACAGACATGGGAACACCTCCGGGGAAACGTCCAACAGCCATCCAAGTGTGCGGTCGTGCTCCACGGAGGCCAGCCGCTAAGCCTGGCTGGTTCCACCGGGTGCCCCCCCTCCAAAACGCCGGGAGACCCCCACAGCGGCCGCAAGGGCTACGTGTGGACGTCACCCGGCCTTGAGGTAGGCCAGCGCTCCCCCGCCCTACCCCCCCGAACCTTCTCCCCTTTTTTTGATTAGCCTTCCTCTGCATTGCTGCGGCCCCAATGGAACCCGGCGATTCCTCCCGCAAGAGGAAGCGGGGATGCAGGTCGTCTGATCCTGGACGGATAGAACAAAAACGGAGAAGGCAGGACCACAATCTGATCCACAATGTGACCGTCACGGAGCATCTGGCAGCAGCATCCAGCAGTTACCGAACATGGACGCTTGTCCCATCTATACCGGATCAAAAGCAATTCAGTCTCCTTGTCGCATTAGCTCACCGGCTCGAACGGCACGTCCCGCACCCTGTGAGTCGCGAGCCAGAGTCGAAAACACATGGCGGAGTACACTCCATGGAACGAACGGTTGTCATCACGGATGTCGACACCAACAGGTCGCTGAAAACTGGCATCACAACACAATGCATTGCTGGTGTTCCCAAGGGTACAATGCGGCTGTGGTGCATGGGGCTGCCCCGTCTTTTCTCAGCTTACCAGCAGGTGGTGCAGGCCTTTGTGGACGAGGACCCTAACACATGACGCCACACCCTTCTTACAGTACAGAATGCACTCGGCCCACACGTTACATTTGTTCTTTTACTTTTCATGTGTATGTACCCCCCCCCCCCTTGCTGAAACTAACCGCCCTTTGGTCCATGGAAGGCCGAGTGGGTGCCATGCTTAGCACCATAGACTTGGGAGCGAGTGGTTCATATATAGCCCGCTTTCTTTGGGCGCCGCTAATGGGCAGGGTCCACTGACCCAGCACAATTGATCGCAGGTTTGCAGTGCCTACTGTGCAGCGCCAATGCCACAGACAACTTGTACTTATCAATGCAAGATGTACATAGATAGTGGAGCACCCCAACCAAGAAGGGGACACGCTGGTTTCCTTACAATTGTGAACAACTGGACTAATGGCTGGAAGTGTCTATGGCGGGGACATTCAGTCTATCAGTACCGACCATTGATCCCCCACCATGAGGAGGACATCCTGGGAGACGAAGGTTTGGGCGTCGTACAACCCGGTGACCATAGCGGTGAGGCATAGCCCGCGGTGGGTTAGGATGACCCCCATGGAGGTGATAGCTGTGATCACCCCCGGAATATCTGCAATTTAGGGCAAAGATCAGCCTTTTTTTTCTTCTGCCCAAAACCTCCCTAGAACCTGCTGAAAATGGCCAAAAGAAGGGAAATTGTGGCTACTTTACACATGCAGCTAGACTTACCCATGCCGAAGAGCCCTCTAGGGCACTCTAACTCCACAATATGTCTGCGAACCGCCCCCAAAAGTCTCGTGAAATCCCCCAAATTTATGCACATTGGCTGCCGATAGTCCCAAACCAAAACCAGGATTGAATATTGGGACCGAGTGGGTGGGGGAAGGAACATAGTTTGGGAGACTTCAATGACAAATGAGGTACGCATAGGAAAGTGGATGAGAGCGGGTCAAATGGAGGTCAAAATGAGCTGTATTCATCCGTTTGGGCACCACAATTAGATTGTAGCATCATTTTTTGGGAAACCATCGTATTGACCTGTTTTTGAAGCCATTTGTGGTCTCAAATTGGCCCATTTTCAAGGCCCTCTCGGCCTTGAGAGGGGCCACCATTCCTCAAAATGGGCTCAAAATGGGCCGTTCCACTTGTTTGTGCACCCCAAATAAGTCCAAAAGTATTTTTGGAAAAACACACTTTTGATCCATTTTTGACTGATTTTTGTCCCAGAACAACCCCTTTCTAGGCATTTTGTGACTTTGGAGTGGCCAAAATGGATTGCAATGGGCTCAAAATGGGCTCATTCCACTTGTTTGTGCACCCCAAATGGTCTAGGATCATTTCAGGCAAAAACACATTTTCATCCATTTTTGACCCACTTTTGGTCGCAAAACGACCCATTTTCAAGGCATTTGGTGACTTTGGAGGGGCCAAAAATCGTTTGCAATGGGCTCCAAGTGGGCTCATTTCACTTGTTTAGGCACCCCAAATGGTCTAGGATCATTTTTGGAAAAACACATTTTTGACCCATTTTGGACCCATTTTTTGTCCCAAAACAGCCCATTTTTCAAGACATTTGGTGACTTTGGAGGAGCCAAAATGGCTTGCAATGGGCTCAAAAACGGCTCGTTTCACTTGTTTGTGCCCTCCGAATGGTCTGGGATTATTTTTGGAAAGACACATTTTTTACACATTTTTGGTCGCAAAACAACCCATTTTAAGGCATTTGGTGACTTTGGAGGGGCCAAAAAGGGCTTGCAATGGGCTCAAAGTGGGCTCATTTCACTTTTTTAGGCACCCCAAGTGGTCTAGGATCATTTTTTGGAAAAACACATTTTTGACCCACTTTTGACCCATTTTTTGTCCCAAAACAGCCCATTTTCAAGGCCTTTTGGGATTTTAGGAGGGCCAAAACGGGCCACCATGAGCTCAAAATATGCCAAAAACGTTTGTTTTCGTATACCATGTGGTCTAGGGTCATTTTTTTGTTAAAAAAAAGTCATTTTTTTTGTTGCACCCGGTGGACCTTGTTGACCCATTTTGGCACCCATGTCTTTGGGTTACCTCCTACAGCTTGCCACAGCCCATGGGACCCCGGGGTCTACGCTGGTTAGAGCAATTTTGAGTGGTGGAAACCACCAAAAGTCGGTGCTTGCACGTGGATTAGGTGCGCTCGAAATCGTGTTTTGTCCCGCGTAGCCCAAGATATGGTCTGTTTTTGGTTTGGGGCTCTTGGCGGCCAATGTGCACAAATTCCGGGGCTTTGGAGGGCCTTTTGGAGGCGGTTCGTGGACATATTGTGGAGTTAGAGTGCCCTAGAGGGCCCTTCGGCACGGGTTAGTCTAGCTGCATGTCTAAAGTAGCCACAATTTCCCTTCTTTTGGCCATTTTCAGCAGGTTCTAGGGCGGTTTTGGGCAAAAAAAGCCGATTTGGGCCCTGAATTGCAGATTTTCAAATGGAGGTCCGACACTTGCGACGCATGTTCTCGGCCGCCACCGTTGAGTTGCTAGCTCATACTTTGTGTGGTGGTCCCTCACACCCATAGGTAGCATCCACCAAAATTTTGGCCAAATCCAAAACACCACGATGGAAGTCTGCTTTTTCCCCGTCAATTGGGGGTTGCAATTGGGGGTTTGGGGATGGCGATTGAGGGTTGCATGCATGTGGTTGTGTGTTCTGTATGCCCCTCCCTCTTTTTGCATTGGCAACTGGCTTTCGCTTCACCGCGATCCCATTGTTGCATGAATGTCACTGTATGTTTTGTCTGCCCCTCCCTCCTTTTGAGTTTGCAAATGGCTTTCGCTTCACCGTGATCCCATTATCGCACGAATTTCACTGTTTGTTCTGTATTGCCCTCCCTCCTGTTGAGTTTGCAAATGGTTTTCGCTTCACCGCGATCCCATTATTGCATGACTGTCGCTCTCTGTTTTGTATTCCCCTCCCCCTTTACGTGTTTGCAAATGGCTTTCGCTTCACCACGATCCCATTATTGCATGACTGTCACTATCTGTTTTGTATTCCCCTCCCCCTTTTTGTGTTTGCAAATGGCTTTCGCTTCACCGCAATGCCATTCATTTTCGACTGCATGAGTTGCAACATTTGCTCTTGTGCGTGATGCGTAGATAAAAAAGTTAAAAAGTCTGCCTTGTGTCATTGTGTGTTCAGTGTTCCCCTCTCCACCAGGTATTTGCTTCCGTGCGTCGGGTAGGTTAATGATGGTTGCATGTATATCATTGATTGAGAGCGTCCGCATTAACTTTGGTCGCGGCACTGCAGCGACAACATGAGTATAAGGGAGGTTGCTGCGTCCCAAAATATTGCAAGGTAGTTGCTGTGTATTTTGTGTGGCTTGTGTCTGTTGTGTGTCACATTTGCAATGCATGCATGTTCTTCTACAGAGGATTTTGTTATTGCTTTGTCAACGGCTTCCGCTTCACTGCGGTCCCGTTATCATTTGCCATATGATTTTTAGTGCCGATGTGGTGTTCCGTCACTTGCGAGGTCTTCTTTGGCTTTTGCTGGTCCAATCCTTCCTTGTTGCTTTCACTGAAGACAAGCTGTCCAACCACAACGTACAATTGGCTTTGGACTTGTTGGGTGCCACTGGTAAAGCAAATGCTCGTTCTCGGTACATGGCTTGTCGTATGCGCGTTCACCCATATACAAATAAATTGGGCGATTCTTATTAAGAGGCAAAGTCGCGATTTCAGTTACTAATGAATGCTTGGAAGATTGTAAAGGCGGAATTCAACTTGCCATGAACGAAGAAGAATGCCTCTTCCTAGCCTTATCGTACTGTGCGGCTGAGTATATGGCTTTCGCTTCATTGCGATCCTGTGTATTACCAACCCTTTTTTTATTGCCTCGCCATGCACTCTTTTTTGTTGTACATTCTAACCACATAAGTGGTTTCTGCTTCTTCCGCTCCTTGGTTGCTAGCGCATCGTTCGTTTCTTTGTGTGTCACAAGGTAGTATTGGCTTTCGCTTCACCGCGCTCCCATCGATTCCCAATGATGGTTGTGACGCTATCAATGCTACTAAACTACCTCCTTTGCTATTCATTTGTTGTTCAATTTCTTGTGCCCATCATTGAAATTTATTTCCTTGTCTGCCACCGGTTGCATTAAGGCAACCTGTATTCGTCTCTTTCGTATCACATGTTAGTAGTCATCTTTCTTCATCACCATCATACTCGTTATCCTCATTGATTCTATCATTGCACTCAATACACACTCATCACCGTGGGCCGTATTTACATCACTTTTTGTCTTGCGTCCCTTTGTGCATTGCATTGTCCCCTCCCCTCTTTTGTTTGGCAAATGCCTTTTGCTTCACCGCGATCCCATCAGTTTCTGCCACATGACTTCCAATTCCCCTCCCCTCTTTTTGTGTTGGCAAATGGCTTTCGCTTCAGCATATCAGCCACCATCCAAATATAACAATTATCATTGTCAATGTGGAGCAATGCTTTTGTCAAATATTTGTCCCTGGTGTCAATTCGCAAACATTTTCCCGCACCAACACACCCAGTGCAGTGACACCTACCACTGAATGGATTGATTCCAATCATCAATTTAACGATCACTTTTGCATTGACACCACGGGACATCCCGTTTTGGTGGGTATGTGCAACCCATATCCAGTGTTTGTGTGCATGGTGGCAAATAGCACTTTACCAAAGCGGCAATGCAATGAAGGACCCCATGTGTTCCCTACAGGAGGACCAAATCAACCACCCCAACTGAGTATGGTTACACTGTTGAACCGCATGCAGCTTTGTCCTGCAAACGTCATTTTTCGCAATGTCTTCCTTTCGCCTTCATCAGCTGCGCTTCCGCACTTTGATGACGATTGCTTTGTCACGAAGTACACTTTCTTTATTCACTTTGGTGACCCTATTCCCTTGCAATGGGACAACTGCACAATCTACCTCAAGCATTGTGGTATTTATGCTTTTGACGCATCTAAAAAGCACAGCCTTCCAATTTGGCCTCGCTTTAGTATCTGCTTGCGATCTTGGGACACTGGTAGTGTTATGCCTTGTGAAGACGATCATGTCACCGAAAAAATTCGCCCTAATCCGAGCAACTAGAGGTCCATCCTCTATGCAACGTCCTAACTGTGAATATTTTGGTATTCGGCTTTCACTTCATCGCGATCCCATGAACAACCTCTAATGTGCCTGTCCATTTCACCGCAATCAAGCAATGTCCGCGTGGCCGGTATCCTTTTGACCGTATTTTGAATTTCGCTTCGTGCCATTTCGCCATATCATTTCAAAAGGTTGGTGCTACGGCAAAAGGACGGAAGGTCAACCCATTCCTTTCGTGCATCTTGAGTGGAATGTTTCATGTCGCCCTTAGCTTACGGCATACGTTGTGTTGCATTGCTTGTTACAAAGCAACATTTATCCTAACCTTCAAGCGAGCAACCTAACCCCGTACTCCACTCGTAATGAATGTACTCCCCAAGCTTTGTGTTTAAGTGTGCGCTCGGCTTTCGCTTCACCGCGATCCCGTTCCTCTTTCTCTTGTTATCAGCCAAACATTTTGTCATCCACAACAAACCCAAAAAAACATCCATCCAATCCGATGCATATGTATGATGCATTGTACTTCGTGCAACATACCTGTGTCAAAAAATTGATGTCTCTATCCGGCTATTGTGTGCCTGTCAAGTGTTGCATGTTCCTTGTTTCACGCATTACGGGGTGGTTGGGAACTTATAAGGGCTAAAACATGTCAAAAATGGGCCCAAAAAGAGGTCATCGTATTTGCATCCCCGGCCCCCCTATTGCATTCTCACACAAATGTTTCCCGGTATCAGCAAGTAGTACAAGCCGCTTTTGTACTAAAACACTGCACTTCAAACAAGAACAAATCCCTAGTACAAGGTGATATCCACAAGTGCAAAAGGATGAGCAACATAGTTATACCAATACACAACCATTCTAAGGACAAGAAGAAAACAAAGTACAATCGGCTTTCGCTTCACCGCGATCCCGTTTCATATGCATTAGGCACGTGATGATTCATTGATGCCTTGCTTGAGTGCGATGGCCCCCGCCACCACGATGGCCGGTAGCTGGTAAGAGGGGCTTTGCGGGCAGATGCTACAGGGATCAAGCCGTGCACATTCGGGTACGGCGCGGGTGGGGGGTTAGGCGAGGGTTGTCGGAGCTCAGGCGGCGAAGAAATAACTGGAGGGTGGTTGGGAACTTAATGGGGCTAAAATGTGTCGAAAATGGGCCCAAGAAGAGGTCATCGGGCCCACTACTTGGGTGTGAACCCCACTAGACAATGACCAAAGGTGTTCGTTCAACATCTACATTGGTTTCCATGCCAATTCCCCCCTACAAGACCATGCTAGGCACCTGTGACTACCCAAAAATAGCATTTTTTGCTCATTTTAGACAGATTTTGAAACATGGGTGCGCTACCCGCGAAGCCCGTTGCCGGTCGCCACAGTCAAGTTTCTCGCTGAAACTTTGGGTGATTGTAGTTCACACCCATAGGTATCATGCACCAAAATTTCAAGCAAATCCAAAGCACCACGACGGACGTATGATTTTCCCCCATTTTGCGCCCGCTGCTGCTTGCTTGCTTGCTGCTGCTGCTAAACGTGGTAGGTCCACCCTAGACACTAAAAAGGGTTATAAAACCAAGAGTGGTTCCACCAGCTCGGTGACTCTAGTCCTAACCCCAACCCTAGCCCTGCCCCTAGCCCTAGCTCCTACCCTAGGCTCGGGTTAGAGTTAGTGTTGGGGTCCAAAATGGAGAGCAATGATGTGGCAAAAGCAGCCATGAACGAAATTTGGGGGATCTTGTTCGGCCCAATCAACATGGCTGGCATGGCCAAACCAGCTCACTGCAAATGTTAGGGTTAGGGTTATGGTGATGGTATTGTTAGATTGAGGGCAAGAGGAGGTAACGGGAGCCCCCCCCCCCCGCCCCCCCGTCCCCCACCGCACCACCCCAAATCGCCCCACTCGGACCCCCCCCCCCCAAACCTCGACCCCCCCCCCCCCCAACTGACCGTCCCGGAGTGCCCTCGCCCCCCATCGCCACCCCTTGAAATGCCCCCTACAATGCCCCCCCCCCCCCCCCCCCCCCCCCCCCCTGGGGCCTTCGGCGCACTTCTACTGGGGGAAGAGCGCGTATAAAAGCGAGGAGACCCCCCCCCGTGGCCCTAACCGACGCCTAAACCCCCGTAAGTCGCCTAGACCCCCGTATATCGGCCCACGGCAACCTGCAAGAGGTAGCCCAAAGAGGTGGGTGCCAAAATTGGTCAAGAAGGTCCACCGGTTGCAAAAACAAAACTTTTTTCAAAAATGATCCTAGACGACATGGAATGGAATGCAACAAGTGTTTCTGGCGCGTTTTGAGGTCGCTTTGGCCCGTTTTGGCCCTCCTAAAATCCCAAAATGCCTTGAAAATGGGCTGTTTTGGGACAAAAAATGGGTCAAAAGTGGGTCAAAAATGTGTTTTTCCCAATGATCCTACACCATTTGGGGTGCCTAAACAAGTGAAATGAGCCCACTTTGAGCCCATTGCAAGCCTCTTTTGGCCCCTCCAAAGTCACCAAATGCCTTGAAAATGGGTTGTTTTGCGACCAAGAACCACAGGGCGGGCTTTTCTGAGAAAACCGATAGCGTGGGGGGTTTTGAACCCCCCCCCCTCTTTTTAGAAATGGTCTGAGGAGGGCTTTAAGGGTGTTTTTCGACGCAGACACATCATTTCTGCGATTTTTTTCTCGTGGTATTCTTTTGGACTGCACATCCAAAGTTTTGTCCTTGCCCCCCATTCAGCCACTTTTGATTTTCTGCTCTTGGCTAGGGACCCCCCATAATGCGAGGGTGACGTTGCATTTCAGCGCTTTTTTGGACACTTCTCATTTTGCCCCCCGCTTTGAAGTGGTGGGGACCCCCCAGGGGGCAGGGGTTATGTAGCCACCTTGCCCACTTGTGGGGCACTTCTGATTTTGCCCCTCGGTCTGAAGCGGTGGGGATCCCCGAGGCGGCAGGGGTTATGTAGCCACCTTGCCCACTTGTGGACCACTTCTGATTTTGCCCCCTGGTGTAAAGCGGTGGGGACCCCCCAGGCGGCAGGGGTGATGTAGCTAGCCACCTTGCCCACTTGTGGGCCACTTTTGATTTTGCCCCCCGCTCTGAAGCGGTGGGGATCCCCTAGGCGGCAAAGGTTATGTAGCCACCTTGCCCACTTGTGGGGCACTTCTAATTTTGCCCCGCGCTCTGAAGCGGTGGGGATCCCCCTGGCGGCAGGGGTGATGTAGCCACCTTGCCCACTCGTGGGCCACTTCTGATTTTGCCCCTCGCTCTGAAGTGGTGGGGATCCCCCGGGCGGCAAGGGTGATGTAGCCACCTTGCCCACTTGTGGGCCACTTCTGATTTTGCCCCCCGGTCTGAAGCGGTGGGGATCCCCGAGGCGGCAGGGGTGATGTAGCCACCTTGCCCACTTGTGGGCCACTTCTGATTTTGGCCCCCGGTGTAAAGCGGTGGGGACCCCCCAGGCGGCAGGGGTGATGTAGCTAGCCACCTTGCCCACTTGTGGGCCACTTCTGATTTTGCCCCCCGCTCTGAAGCGGTGGGGATCCCCTAGGCGGCAAAGGTTAAGTAGCCACCTTGCCCACTTGTGGGGCACTTCTAATTTTGCCCCGCGCTCTGAAGCGGTGGGGATCCCCCAGGCGGCAGGGGTGATGTAGCCACCTTGCCCACACGTGGGCCACTTCTGATTTTGCCCCTCGCTCTGAAGCGGTGGGGATCCCCCGGGCGGCAAGGGTGATGTAGCCACCTTGCCCACTTGTGCGCCACTTCTGATTTTGCCACCCGGTCTGAAGCGGTGGGGATCCCCGAGGCGGCAGGGGTGATGTAGCCACCTTGCCCACTTGTGGGCCTCTTTTGGTTTTGCCCCCCGCTGTGAAGCTGTGGGATCCCCGAGGCGGCAGGGGTGATGTAGCTAGCCACCTTGCCCACTTGTGGGCCACTTCTGATTTTGCCACCCGGTCTGAAGCGGTGGGGATCCCCGAGGCGGCAGGGGTGATGTAGCCACCTTGCCCACTTGTGGGCCCCTTTTGGTTTTGCCCCCCGCTGTGAAGCTGTGGGATCCCCGAGGCGGCAGGGGTGATGTAGCTAGCCACCTTGCCCACTTGTGCTCCACTTCTGATTTTGCCCCCCGCTCTGAAGCGGTGGGGATCCCCTAGGCGGCAAAGGTTAAGTAGCCACCTTGCCCACTTGTGGGGCACTTCTGATTTTGCCCATCGCTCTGAAGCGGTGGGGATCCCCTAGGCGGCAGGGGTGATGTAGCCACCTCGCCCACTTGTGGGCCACTTCTGATTTTGCCCCTCGCTCTGAAGCGGTGGGGATCCCCCGGGCGGCAAGGGTGATGTAGCCACCTTGCCCACTTGTGGGCCACTTCTGATTTTGCCACCCGGTCTGAAGCGGTGGGGATCCCCGAGGCGGCAGGGGTGATGTAGCCACCTTGCCCACTTGTGGGCCCCTTTTGGTTTTGCCCCCCGCTGTGAAGCTGTGGGATCCCCGAGGCGGCAGGGGTGATGTAGCTAGCCACCTTGCCCACTTGTGCGCCACTTCTGATTTTGCCCCCCGCTCTGAAGCGGTGGGGATCCCCCAGGCGGCAGGGGTGATGTAGCCACCTTGCCCACTTGTGGGGCACTTCTGATTTTGCCCATCGCTCTGAAGCGGTGGGGATCCCCTAGGCGGCAAGGGTGATGTAGCCACATTTCCCACTTGTGGGCCACTTCTGATTTTGCCCCTCGCTCTGAAGCGGTGGGGATCCCCCAGGCGGCAGGGGTCATGTAGCCACCTTGCTCACTTGTGGACCACTTCTGATTTTGCCCCCCGCTCTGAAGCGGTGGGGATCCCCCAGGCGGCAGGGGTTATGTAGCCACCTTGCCCACTTGTGGGCCACTTCTGATTTTGCCCCTCGCTCTGAAGCGGTGGGGATCCCCGAGGCGGCAGGGGTCATGTAGCCACCTTGCTCACTTGTGGACCACTTCTGATTTTGCCCCCCGCTCTGAAGCGGTGGGGAACCCCGAGGCGGCAGGGGTGATGTAGCCACCTTGCCCACTTGTGCGCCACTTCTGATTTTGCCCCTCGCTATGAAGCGGTGGGGATCCCCCAGGCGGCAGGGGTCATGTAGCCACCTTGCTCACTTGTGGGCCACTTCTGATTTTGCCCCCCGCCTTGAAGCGGTGGGGAACCCCCAGGCGGCAGGGGTTATGTGGCCACCTTGCCCACTTGTGGGCCACTTCTGATTTTGCTCCTCGCTCTGAAGCGGTGGGGATCCCCCAGGCGGCAGGGGTCATGTAGCCACCTTGCTCACTTGTGGACCACTTCTGATTTTGCCCCCCGCTCTGAAGCGGTGGGGAACCCCGAGGCGGCAGGGGTGATGTAGCCACCTTGCCCACTTGTGGGGCACTTCTAATTTTGCACCCTGCTCTGAAGCGGTGGGGATCCCCCAGGCGGCAGAGGTTATGTAGCCACCTTGCCCACTTGTGGGCCACTTCTGATTTTGCCCCTCGCTCGGAAGCGGTGGGGATCCCCCAGGCGGCAGGGGTGATGTAGCCACCTTGCCCACTTGTGGGCCACTTCTGATTTTGGCCCCCGCTCTCAAGCTGTGGGGATCCCCGAGGCGGCAGGGAT
The DNA here is from genome assembly GCA_964036045.1 of Eutreptiella sp. 'Long Island Sound 2002'. Taxonomy (NCBI): domain Eukaryota; phylum Euglenozoa; class Euglenophyceae; order Eutreptiales; family Eutreptiaceae; genus Eutreptiella; species Eutreptiella sp. 'Long Island Sound 2002'. Next base: position 41,064,584 of record OZ038392.1, read on the forward strand.
GATGTGGCCACCTTGCCCACTTGTGCGCCACTTCTGATTTTGCCCCCCGCCTTGAAGCGGTGGGGACCCCGAGGCGGTAGGGGTGATGTAGCCACTTTGCCCACTTGTGGGCCACTTCTGGTTTGCCCCCCGCTTTGAAGCGGTGGGGATCCCTTAGGCGGCAGAGGTTATGTAGCCACCTTGCCCACTTGTGGGCCACTTCTGATTTTGCCCCTCGCTCTGAAGCGGTGGGGATCCTCCAGGCAGCAGGGGTGATGTAGCCACCTTGCCCACTTGTGGCGCACTTCTGATTTTGCCCCTCGCCTTGAAGCGGTGGGGACTCCCCAGGCGGCACGGGTGATGTAGCCACCTTGCCCACTTGTGGGCCACTTCTGATTTTGCCCCCCGCCTTGAAGCGGTGGGGACCCCGAGGCGGTAGCGGTGATGTAGCCACCTTGCTCACTTGTGGCCACTTCTGATTTTCCCCCCGCCTCTGAAGCGCTGGGGACCCCCCAAGTGGCAAGGGTTATGTAGCCGCCTTGCCCACTTGTGGGCCACTTCTGATGTTGCCCCTCTTTCCGAAGCGGTGGCGATCCCCTAGGCGGCAGTGGTGATGTAGGCACCTTGCCCACTTGTGGGCCACTTCTGATTTTTCCCCCCGCCTTGAAGCGGTGGGGATCCCCGAGGCGGCAGGGGTGATGTAGCCACCTTGCCCACTTGTAGGCCACTCTTAATTTCCTCCCGGCTCTGAAGCGGTGGGGACCCCCAAGCGGCAGGGGTTATGTAGCCACCTTGCCCACTTGTGGGCCACTTCTGATTTTGCAGCTCGCTCTGAAGCGGTGGGGATCCCCCGGGCGGCAGAGGTTATGTAGCCACCTTGCCCACTTGTGGGGCACTTCTGATTTTGGCCCCCGCTCTGAAGCTGCGGAGATTCCCGAGGCGGCAGGGGTCATGTAGCCACCCTGCCCACTTATGGGCCACTTCTGATTTTGCCCCTCGCTCTGAAGCGGTGGGGATCCCCTAGGCGGCAGAGGTCATGTAGCCACCTTGCCCACTTGTGGGCCACTTCTGATGTTGCCCCTCGCTATGAAGTGGTGGGGATCCCCGAGGCGGCAGGGGTGATGTAGCTAGCCACTTTGCCCACTTGTGCGCCACTTCTGATTTTGCCCCCCGCTCTGAAGCGGTGGGGATCCCCCAGGCGGCAGGGGTGATGTAGCCACCTTGCCCACTTGTGGGGCACTTCTGATTTTGCCCATCGCTCTGAAGCGGTGGGGATCCCCTAGGCGGCAAGGGTGATGTAGCCACATTTCCCACTTGTGGGCCACTTCTGATTTTGCCCCTCGCTCTGAAGCGGTGGGGATCCCCCAGGCGGCAGGGGTCATGTAGCCACCTTGCTCACTTGTGGACCACTTCTGATTTTGCCCCCCGCTCTGAAGCGGTGGGGATCCCCCAGGCGGCAGGGGTTATGTAGCCACCTTGCCCACTTGTGGGCCACTTCTGATTTTGCCCCTCGCTCTGAAGCGGTGGGGATCCCCGAGGCGGCAGGGGTCATGTAGCCACCTTGCTCACTTGTGGACCACTTCTGATTTTGCCCCCCGCTCTGAAGCGGTGGGGAACCCCGAGGCGGCAGGGGTGATGTAGCCACCTTGCCCACTTGTGCGCCACTTCTGATTTTGCCCCTCGCTATGAAGCGGTGGGGATCCCCCAGGCGGCAGGGGTCATGTAGCCACCTTGCTCACTTGTGGGCCACTTCTGATTTTGCCCCCCGCCTTGAAGCGGTGGGGAACCCCCAGGCGGCAGGGGTTATGTGGCCACCTTGCCCACTTGTGGGCCACTTCTGATTTTGCTCCTCGCTCTGAAGCGGTGGGGATCCCCCAGGCGGCAGGGGTCATGTAGCCACCTTGCTCACTTGTGGACCACTTCTGATTTTGCCCCCCGCTCTGAAGCGGTGGGGAACCCCGAGGCGGCAGGGGTGATGTAGCCACCTTGCCCACTTGTGGGGCACTTCTAATTTTGCACCCTGCTCTGAAGCGGTGGGGATCCCCCAGGCGGCAGAGGTTATGTAGCCACCTTGCCCACTTGTGGGCCACTTCTGATTTTGCCCCTCGCTCGGAAGCGGTGGGGATCCCCCAGGCGGCAGGGGTGATGTAGCCACCTTGCCCACTTGTGGGCCACTTCTGATTTTGGCCCCCGCTCTGAAGTTGTGGGGACCCCCCAGGCGGCAGGGATGATGTGGCCACCTTGCCCACTTGTGCGCCACTTCTGATTTTGCCCCCCGCCTTGAAGCGGTGGGGACCCCGAGGCGGTAGGGGTGATGTAGCCACTTTGCCCACTTGTGGGCCACTTCTGGTTTGCCCCCCGCTTTGAAGCGGTGGGGATCCCTTAGGCGGCAGAGGTTATGTAGCCACCTTGCCCACTTGTGGGCCACTTCTGATTTTGCCCCTCGCTCTGAAGCGGTGGGGATCCCCCAGGCGGCACGGGTGATGTAGCCACCTTGCCCACTTGTGGGCCACTTCTGATTTTGCCCCCCGCCTTGAAGCGGTGGGGACCCCGAGGCGGTAGCGGTGATGTAGCCACCTTGCTCACTTGTGGCCACTTCTGATTTTCCCCCCGGCTCTGAAGCGCTGGGGACCCCCCAAGTGGCAAGGGTTATGTAGCCGCCTTGCCCACTTGTGGGCCACTTCTGATGTTGCCCCTCTTTCCGAAGCGGTGGCGATCCCCTAGGCGGCAGTGGTGATGTAGGCACCTTGCCCACTTGTGGGCCACTTCTGATTTTTCCCCCCGCCTTGAAGCGGTGGGGATCCCCGAGGCGGCAGGGGTGATGTAGCCACCTTGCCCACTTGTAGGCCACTCTTAATTTCCTCCCGGCTCTGAAGCGGTGGGGACCCCCAAGTGGCAGGGGTTATGTAGCCACCTTGCCCACTTGTGGGCCACTTCTGATTTTGCAGCTCGCTCTGAAGCGGTGGGGATCCCCCGGGCGGCAGAGGTTATGTAGCCACCTTGCCCACTTGTGGGGCACTTCTGATTTTGGCCCCCGCTCTGAAGCTGCGGAGATTCCCGAGGCGGCAGGGGTCATGTAGCCACCCTGCCCACTTATGGGCCACTTCTGATTTTGCCCCTCGCTCTGAAGCGGTGGGGATCCCCTAGGCGGCAGAGGTCATGTAGCCACCTTGCCCACTTGTGGGCCACTTCTGATGTTGCCCCTCGCTATGAAGTGGTGGGGATCCCCGAGGCGGCAGGGTTGATGTAGCTAGCCACCTTGCCCACTTGTGCGCCACTTCTGATTTTGCCCCCCGCTCTGAGGCGGTGGGGACCCCCGAGGCGGCACAGGTTATGTAGCCACCTTGCCCACTTGTGGGCCACTTCTGATTTTGCCCCCCGCTCTGAAGCGATGTGTATCCCCCAGGCGGCAGGGGTGATGTTGTCACCTTGCGCACTTGTGGGCCACTTCTGATTTTGCCCCTCGCTCTGAAGCGGTGGGGATCCCCTAGGCGGCAAAGGTTATGTAGCCACCTTGCCCACTTGTGGGCCACTTCTGATTTTGCCCCCCGCTGTGAAGCGGTGGGGGTCCCCTAGGCGGCAGAGGTTATATAGCCGCCTTGCCCACTTGTGGGCCACTTCTGATTTTGCGCCCCGCTCTAAAGCTTTGGGGATCCCCGAGGCGGCAGGGGTGATGTAGCCAACTTGCCCAATTGTGGGCCCTTTTCGATTTTGCCCCCCGCCTTGAAGCGGTGGGGATCCCCGAGGCGGCAGAGGTTATGTAGCCACCTTGTCCACTTGTGGGCCACATCTGATTTTGCCGCTTGCTCTGAAGCGGTGGCGATCCCCTAGGCGGCAGTGGTGATGTAGGCACCTTGCCCACTTGTGGGCCACTTCTGATTTTTCCCCCCGCCTTGAAGCGGTGGGGATCCCCGAGGCGGCAGGGGTGATGTAGCCACCTTGCCCACTTGTAGGCCACTCTTAATTTCCTCCCGGCTCTGAAGCGGTGGGGACCCCCAAGTGGCAGGGGTTATGTAGCCACCTTGCCCACTTGTGGGCCACTTCTGATTTTGCAGCTCGCTCTGAAGCGGTGGGGATCCCCCGGGCGGCAGAGGTTATGTAGCCACCTTGCCCACTTGTGGGGCACTTCTGATTTTGGCCCCCGCTCTGAAGCTGCGGAGATTCCCGAGGCGGCAGGGGTCATGTAGCCACCCTGCCCACTTATGGGCCACTTCTGATTTTGCCCCTCGCTCTGAAGCGGTGGGGATCCCCTAGGCGGCAGAGGTCATGTAGCCACCTTGCCCACTTGTGGGCCACTTCTGATGTTGCCCCTCGCTATGAAGTGGTGGGGATCCCCGAGGCGGCAGGGGTGATGTAGCCACCTTCCCCACTTTTCGGCCACTCCTGATTTTGCCCCCGGCTTTGAAGCGGTGGGGACCCCCCGGGCGGCAAGGGTGATGTAGCCACCTTGCCCACTTGTGGGCCACTTCTGATTTTGGCCCCCGCTCTGAAGCTGCGGAGATCCCCGAGGCGGCAGGGGCGATGTAGCTAACCACCTTGCCCACTTGTGCGCCACTTCTGATTTTGCCCCCCGCTCTGAGGCGGTGGGGACCCCCGAGGCGGCACAGGTTATGTAGCCACCTTGCCCACTTGTGGGCCACTTCTGATTTTGCCCCCCGCTCTGAAGCGATGTGTATCCCCCAGGCGGCAGGGGTGATGTTGTCACCTTGCGCACTTGTGGGCCACTTCTGATTTTGCCCCTCGCTCTGAAGCGGTGGGGATCCCCTAGGCGGCAAAGGTTATGTAGCCACCTTGCCCACTTGTGGGCCACTTCTGATTTTGCCCCCCGCTGTGAAGCGGTGGGGGTCCCCTAGGCGGCAGAGGTTATATAGCCGCCTTGCCCACTTGTGGGCCACTTCTGATTTTGCGCCCCGCTCTAAAGCTTTGGGGATCCCCGAGGCGGCAGGGGTGATGTAGCCAACTTGCCCAATTGTGGGCCCCTTTCGATTTTGCCCCCCGCCTTGAAGCGGTGGGGATCCCCGAGGCGGCAGAGGTTATGTAGCCACCTTGTCCACTTATGGGCCACATCTGATTTTGCCGCTTGCTCTGAAGCGGTGGGGATCCCCGAGGCGGCAGGGGTGATGTAGCCACCTTGCCCACTTGTGGGGCACTTCTGATTTTGCCCCTCGCTCTGAATCTGTGATGACCACCCAGGCGGTAGAGCTTATGTAGCCACCTTGCCCACTTGTGGGCCACTTCTGATTTTGCCCCTCGCTCTGAAGCAGTGGGGGTCCCCGAGGCGGCAGGGGTGATGTAGCCACCTTGCCCACTTGTGGGCCTTTTCTGATTTTGCCCCTCGCTCTGAAGCGGTGGGGACCACCCAGGCCGGTCCCCACCGCTTCGGGGGTTATGTAGCCACCTTGCCCACTTGTGGGCCACTTCTGATTTTGCCCCTCGCTGTGAAGCGGTGGGGATCCCCCAGGCGGCAGGGGTCATGTAGCCACCCTGCCACTTGTTGGCCACTTCTGATTTTGCCCCCCGCCTTGAAAGGGTGGGGACCCCCCAGGCGGCAGGTGTGATGTAGCCACCTTGCCTACTTGTGGGCCACTTCTGATTTTGCCCCCCGCTCTGAAGCGCTAGGATTCCCCGAGGCGGCAGGGGTGATGTAGCCACCTTGCCCACTTGTGGGCCACTTCCGATGTGGTCCCCCGCTCTGAAGCGGTGGGGATCCCCCAGGCGGCAGGGGTGATGTAGCCACCTTGCCCACTTGTGGGCCACTTCTGATTTTGGCCCCCGCTCTGAAGTTGTGGGGATCCCCTAGGCGGCAGGGGTGATGTAGCTAGCCACCTTGCCCACTTGTAGGCCACTTCTGATTTTGCCGCTCGCTCTGAATCGGTGGGGATCCCCGAGGCGGCAGGAGTGATGTAGCCACCTTGCTCACTTGTGGGCCACTTCTGATTTTGCCCCTCGACGTGAAGCGGTGGGGATGGCCTAGGCGGTAGAGGTCATGTAGCCACCTTGCCCACTTGTGGGCCACGTCTGATGTTGCCCCTAGCTCTAAAGCGGTGGGGATCCCCGAGGCGGCGGGGTTGATGTAGCTAGCTACCTTGCCCACTTGTGCGCCACTTCTGATTTTGCCCCCCGCTCTGAAGCGGTGGGGATCCCCGAGGCGGCAGGGGTGATGTAGCCACCTTGCCCACTTGTCGGCCACTTCTGATTTTGCCCCTCGACGTGTAGCGGTGGGGATGCCCTAGGCGGCGGAGGTCATGTAGCCACCTTGCCCACTTGTGGGCCACTTCTGATGTTGCCCCTAGCTCTAAAGCGGTGGGGATCCCCCAGGCGGCAGGGGTGATGTAGCCACCTTGCCCACTTGTGCGCCCCTTCTGATTTTGCCCCCCGCTCTGAAGCGGTCAGGATCCCCGAGGCGGCAGGGGTGATGTAGCCACCTTGCCCACTTGTCGGCCACTCCTGATTTTGCCCCCGCTCCCAAGCTGTGGGGATCCCCGAGGCGGCAGGGGTGATGTACCTAGCCACCTTGCCCACTTGTGCGCCACTTCTGATTTTGCCCCTCGCTCTGAAGCGCTAGGATTCCCCGAGGCGGCAGGGGTGATGTAGCCACCTTGCCCACTTGTGGGCCACTTCCGATGTGGTCCCCCGCTCTGAAGCGGTGGGGATCCCCCAGGCGGCAGGGGTGATGTAGCCACCTTGCCCACTTGTGGGCCACTTCTGATTTTGGCCCCCGCTCTGAAGTTGTGGGGATCCCCTAGGCGGCAGGGGTGATGTAGCTAGCCACCTTGCCCACTTGTAGGCCACTTCTGATTTTGCCGCTCGCTCTGAAGCGGTGGGGATCCCCGAGGCGGCAGAGGTTATGTAGCCACCTTGCCCACTTGTGGGGCACTTCTGATTTTGCCCCCTGCTCTGAAGCGGTGGGGATCCCCGAGGCGGCAGGAGTGATGTAGCCACCTTGCTCACTTGTGGGCCACTTCTGATTTTGCCCCTCGACGTGAAGCGGTGGGGATGGCCTAGGCGGTAGAGGTCATGTAGCCACCTTGCCCACTTGTGGGCCACGTCTGATGTTGCCCCTAGCTCTAAAGCGGTGGGGATCCCCGAGGCGGCAGGGTTGATGTAGCTAGCTACCTTGCCCACTTGTGCGCCACTTCTGATTTTGCCCCCCGCTCTGAAGCGGTGGGGATCCCCGAGGCGGCAGGGGTGATGTAGCCACCTTGCCCACTTGTCGGCCACTTCTGATTTTGCCCCTCAACGTGTAGCGGTGGGGATGCCCTAGGCGGCGGAGGTCATGTAGCCACCTTGCCCACTTGTGGGCCACTTCTGATGTTGCCCCTAGCTCTAAAGCGGTGGGGATCCCCCAGGCGGCAGGGGTGATGTAGCCACCTTGCCCACTTGTGCGCCCCTTCTGATTTTGCCCCCCGCTCTGAAGCGGTCAGGATCCCCGAGGCGGCAGGGGTGATGTAGCCACCTTGCCCACTTGTCGGCCACTCCTGATTTTGCCCCCGCTCCCAAGCTGTGGGGATCCCCGAGGCGGCAGGGGTGATGTACCTAGCCACCTTGCCCACTTGTGCGCCACTTCTGATTTTGCCCCTCGCTCTAAAGCGGTGGGGATCCCCCACGCGGCAGAGGTTATGTTGCCACCTTGCCCACTTGTGGGCCACTTCTGATTTTGCCCCCCGCCTTGAAGCGGTGGGCATCCCCCAGGCGGCAGGGGTGATGTAGCCACCTTGCCCACTTGTCGGCCACTCCTGATTTCCCCCCCGCTCTCAAGCTGTGGGGATCCCCGAGGCGGCAAGGGTGATGTAGCTAGCCACCTTGCCCACTTGTGCGCCACTTCTGATTTTTCTTCCGCTCTGAAGCGGTGGGGATCCCTCAGGCGGCAGAGGTTATGTTGCCACCTTGCCCACTTGTGGGCCACTTCTGATTTTGCCCCCCGCACTGAAGCGGTGGGGATCCCCCAAGCGGCCAAGGTTATGTAGCCACTCTGCCCACTTGTGGGCCACTCCTGATTTTGCCCCCCGCCTTGAAGCGGTGGGGGTCCCCTAGGCGGCAGAGGTTATGTAGCCGCCGTGCCCACTTGTGGGCCACTTCTGATTTTGCGCCCCGCTCTAAAGCTTTGGGGATCCCCAAGGCGGCACGGGTAACGTAGCCACCTTGCCCACTTGTGGGGCACTTCTGATTTTGCCCCTCGGTCTGAAGCAGTGGTGACCCCCCAGGAATTAGAGCTTATGTAGCCACCGTGCCCACTTGTGGGGCACTTCTGATTTTGCCCCCCGCTCTGAAGCGGTGGGGACCCCCAAGGCCGGTCCCCACCGCTTCGGGGGTTACGTAGCCACCTTGCCCACTTGTGGGCCACTTCTGATTTTTCTACTCGCTATCAAGTGGTGGGGATCCCCCAGGCGGCAGGGGTCATGTAGCCACCTTGCCCACTTGTGGGCCACTTCTGATTTTGCCCCCCGCCTTGAAGCGGTGGGGATCCCCCAGGCGGCAGGGGTGACGTAGCCACGTTGCCCACTTGTGGGCCACTTCTGATTTTGCCCCCCGCTCTGAAGCGGTGGGAATCCCCGAGGCGGCAGGGGTGATGTAGCCACCTTGCCCACTTGTGGGCCACTTCTGATTTTGCCCCCCGCCTTGAAGCGGTGGGGACCCCCCAGGTGGCAAGGGTGATGTAGCCACCTTGCCCACTTGTGGGCCACTTCTGATTTTGCCCCCCGCCTTGAAGCGGTGGGGATCCCCGAGGCGGCAGAGGTGATGTAGCCACCTTGCCCACTTGTGGGGCACTTCTGATTTTGCCCCCCGCTCTAAAGCGGTGGCGGATCCCACAGGCGGCAGGGGTGATGTAGCCACCTTGCCCACTTGTGGGCCACTTCTGATTTTGCGCCCCGCTCTGAAGCGGTGGCGACCCCCAAGGCGGCCCGCGGAAGCAACTGAATTTTGTTTGTTTTCTGGAGCGGCCATTGCTTTGGCCATGATGGCAATAGCTCCTCTTCTTCCTCATCTTCTTTCTCTTCTACCTCTTCTTCCGGGGTGGAAGTTCTCCCCTAAAAGAAAGCTATGCTTGGCAAGGGCACAAATCGGCACATCACCGCTACGAAGCAAAGTGCCAAGAAGCGTTGCACGGTGATGACGTCAGGGCGGAAGAAGTAGGCGGAGCTATATGCACACACACACACACACACACACGTCACAAACGGATACCTCCCCCACCCCCTACACCTCCTCGCTCTCCCTCTCCTTCCCTTGTAGTAGCATGCACACTAGGACTAGAAGGCCCACACAATGGCGCGGGGAGGGAGGCCTCGCCTGCCATAGCCTCAAGGGCCTCCCAAGTTGCGTCGGCCGACCAGTATAGTCACACACACACCCCTTCTTTTATGCCCCCCCCCCTTTGACGCATTTCTCACCCCATGGTGTATTTCTAACCCCATGATGCATTCCGAACCCATGACCGACCTTGATGCGGTTCAACCCCCATGCTGCAATTCTAACCCCATGGTGTATTTGGAACCCCATGACCGCCTCGGAGACCCACAGTCCCGAGGTTTCTGGTACCCACGGCCGGAAATACCCAAGCCGATGAAACCCTACCATAGACGTTGGTAGGGGCGGTGCTAATTGTCGGATCACACTTGTGCGCCACTTCTGATTTTGCCCCTCGCTCTAAAGCGGTGGGGATCCCCCACGCGGCAGAGGTTATGTTGCCACCTTGCCCACTTGTGGGCCACTTCTGATTTTGCCCCCCGCCTTGAAGCGGTGGGCATCCCCCAGGCGGCAGGGGTGATGTAGCCACCTTGCCCACTTGTCGGCCACTCCTGATTTCCCCCCCGCTCTCAAGCCGTGGGGATCCCCGAGGCGGCAAGGGTGATGTAGCTAGCCACCTTGCCCACTTGTGCGCCACTTCTGATTTTTCTTCCGCTCTGAAGCGGTGGGGATCCCTCGGGCGGCAGAGGTTATGTTGCCACCTTGCCCACTTGTGGGCCACTTCTGATTTTGCCCCCCGCACTGAAGCGGTGGGGATCCCCCAAGCGGCCAAGGTTATGTAGCCACTCTGCCCACTTGTGGGCCACTCCTGATTTTGCCCCCCGCCTTGAAGCGGTGGGGGTCCCCTAGGCGGCAGAGGTTATGTAGCCGCCGTGCCCACTTGTGGGCCACTTCTGATTTTGCGCCCCGCTCTAAAGCTTTGGGGATCCCCAAGGCGGCACGGGTAACGTAGCCACCTTGCCCACTTGTGGGGCACTTCTGATTTTGCCCCTCGGTCTGAAGCAGTGGTGACCCCCCAGGAATTAGAGCTTATGTAGCCACCGTGCCCACTTGTGGGGCACTTCTGATTTTGCCCCCCGCTCTGAAGCGGTGGGGACCCCCAAGGCCGGTCCCCACCGCTTCGGGGGTTACGTAGCCACCTTGCCCACTTGTGGGCCACTTCTGATTTTTCTACTCGCTATCAAGTGGTGGGGATCCCCCAGGCGGCAGGGGTCATGTAGCCACCTTGCCCACTTGTGGGCCACTTCTGATTTTGCCCCCCGCCTTGAAGCGGTGGGGATCCCCCAAGGGGCAGGGGTGACGTAGCCACGTTGCCCACTTGTGGGCCACTTCTGATTTTGCCCCCCGCTCTGAAGCGGTGGGAATCCCCGAGGCGGCAGGGGTGATGTAGCCACCTTGCCCACTTGTGGGCCACTTCTGATTTTGCCCCCCGCCTTGAAGCGGTGGGGACCCCCCAGGTGGCAAGGGTGATGTAGCCACCTTGCCCACTTGTGGGCCACTTCTGATTTTGCCCCCCGCCTTGAAGCGGTGGGGATCCCCGAGGCGGCAGAGGTGATGTAGCCACCTTGCCCACTTGTGGGGCACTTCTGATTTTGCCCCCCGCTCTAAAGCGGTGGCGGATCCCACAGGCGGCAGGGGTGATGTAGCCACCTTGCCCACTTGTGGGCCACTTCTGATTTTGCGCCCCGCTCTGAAGCGGTGGCGACCCCCAAGGCGGCCCGCGGAAGCAACTGAATTTTGTTTGTTTTCTGGAGCGGCCATTGCTTTGGCCATGATGGCAATAGCTCCTCTTCTTCCTCATCTTCTTTCTCTTCTACCTCTTCTTCCGGGGTGGAAGTTCTCCCCTAAAAGAAAGCTATGCTTGGCAAGGGCACAAATCGGCACATCACCGCTACGAAGCAAAGTGCCAAGAAGCGTTGCACGGTGATGACGTCAGGGCGGAAGAAGTAGGCGGAGCTATATGCACACACACACACACACACACACGTCACAAACGGATACCTCCCCCACCCCCTACACCTCCTCGCTCTCCCTCTCCTTCCCTTGTAGTAGCATGCACACTAGGACTAGAAGGCCCACACAATGGCGCGGGGAGGGAGGCCTCGCCTGCCATAGCCTCAAGGGCCTCCCAAGTTGCGTCGGCCGACCAGTATAGTCACACACACACCCCTTCTTTTATGCCCCCCCCCCTTTGACGCATTTCTCACCCCATGGTGTATTTCTAACCCCATGATGCATTCCGAACCCATGACCGACCTTGATGCGGTTCAACCCCCATGCTGCAATTCTAACCCCATGGTGTATTTGGAACCCCATGACCGCCTCGGAGACCCACAGTCCCGAGGTTTCTGGTACCCACGGCCGGAAATACCCAAGCCGATGAAACCCTACCATAGACGTTGGTAGGGGCGGTGCTAATTGTCGGATCACACTTGGGCCGCATACCCAACTGTTCGGAGGTGCCCGACACTATGTATTTCATTGGGGGGGGGGGTTTGGGGGCCGGGATGCCCTTTCTGCGGACAATACCCCCGCGCAGCGAAAAACCCCCTTAAACCCCCCCCCCCAAAACCCCCCCCCCTTTTTTAAATTTGGCTCTGGGGGGTTTTAAGCATCATATCCGATTTCTGAGAAACACCCCCCCCCAAAAAAAACCCGTTCAAAAATGGGTCAAAATGTGTTTTTGCCATAATGATCCTAGACCATTTGGGGTGCACAAACAAGTGAAATGAGCCCTTTTTGAGCCCATGGCAAGCCATTTTGGCCCAGAGTCACAAAATGCCTTGAAAATGGGTTGTTTCGACAAAAAATCAGTCAAAAATGGATCAAAAATGTGTTTTTCCAAAGATACTTTTGGACTATTTGGGGTGCACAAACAAGTGCAATGAGCCCATTTTGAGCCCATTGCAAGCCATTTTGGCCCCTCTCAAGGCCGAAAGGGCCTTGAAATGGGCCAATTTGGGACCACAAATGCCCCAAAAACGGGTCAATACCATGGTTTCCCCAAAATGATCCTATTCCGGTTGTGGTGCCCAAACGGATGAAAGGGGCTCATTTTGAGCCCCTTTTGAGCCGCTCTCATCCACTTTCCAGTGCGTACCTCATTTGTCGTTGCAGTCTCCTAGACGATGTTCCTTCCCCCACCAGCTCGGTCCCAATATTCAATCCTGGTATGGTTACAGGGAGGGCAAGGGGAGACAAGGGGACCCTGCGATGGACCAACGCTTGGCCTTGGGGGTATGTGCCGCCCAAATTGCCCCACTTGGACCCCCCCCCCCCAACCAACCCTTCTGGACCCCCCCAGCCCAGGCAAAAGCCCCCGAACCCCACCCCCCCCCAACCGCCCCACCCAGAACCCCCCCCTCCCAAGGGGGCCTCCGGCCAACAGTTAGGGGGGGGGTGGGGGTAGTTGGCGTCTAGAACCGAGGAGTCGGCCCCCCGGTGGGGGGATGGTATCAGTTTTCTAGGGGACATTCAGGGCAAGCGGCAGTGGTTGTCTGTACTATGCAAATCCACACCTCTCCCGGCGCCGTCCATCCCCTTCTTGGATCCCTGAGCACGCTTTTATCCTATTCTGCAAAAAACTAGGTCACACACAAGATGGTGTACTCAATTACGAGACCGAATTGGACTATTGTCATTCAGTGGCCCTCATGCTTCATGCTTCTTACCATGCAGAACCCATTCCACAGCACCTTGGCCCGGGGCTGCAAGGGGTGGGTTCAAGCACAAGCAAGTGTGAAATGGGGGGGAAACACCAGGATTCTCTTGCAGTGGCTCAGATTCTGCCGTGAAGTACAAAGTTTGAGCAAGAACCTCAACAGTGGTGGCTGGGAAACGGGTGCTGCAAGTGGCGGACCGCGATTTCAAAATGTCAAAATTTGTCAAAAAGGGCCATTTGTGGCTGGTTTGGGTGTGTTAGATGTTTGTGGAGGGAGCTGTTTGAACCTAGATGCTGAAATTGGGGCACTATGAAGTAGGATTGCACCCAAGTAGTGGGCTCAATGACTCCTTTTGGGGCTCAAAAATGGCCAAAAATGAGCCTTGAAAGTAACCTTTTTTGCCTCCTTTTTCAAGTCCCACCTTCCTTCACTATGTTAGATTGCCATGTATTGCCTTGGGCACCCTCATGGTGATAAATGATGATGAACGGGAACACTTGTAGGCCATTTCCATGCTGCCAACACCCTCCATTGGCACCAAGGAGTGGTGCACTGGGCACGTGCTTGGGTGGGGGTAGCAGCTCGCTTGTGGGTGACAAAGTGGTCAAAGTTTTGTTCCAGAGTTGTTCCTCGGCCGCTTGGGATGCTAAAACTAGTGGTCTTAGCCATTTTTGAGCCGGTGGTGACCTGTTATGCACCCCCCCCCCCCAAATTAAAAGAGGCTTAATAACAGGTCATTTTGGGACCAAAACAGGGTCCAAACAGAGTCAAAAAAGCTTTTCCCCAAACGTGATCGTATATCCATGAGGACCCCAAACAAGTGGTTTTAGCCTGTTTTGAGGCCGTGGTTACTCATTTTGGCGTTTCCAAATGTCCCAAAAAGGCTTGATAATTGGCCACTTGTGCCACTTGCATTTTTTTTCAAGAGTGAACCTGACCACTTGGGATGCTTATGCAAGTATTTTGGGCCTATTTGGAGCCCACATTAACCTTTTTAAGCCTGTTGGCCCATGCATTGAATGCTGCCAAACCTGCAGCCCCTACACCACTGGAGTTGAACCATGGACAGGTTGGCCCACAGCAGACAGGCCAGTGCTGTTCACCCCTGCCCCAGCCCACTGCCAATTTTCCCCTGGGCTTCGTGGCTATAGCACTGAGACGACAACAAGCCCCGATGGTATTGCATTTCAGGTGTAACATCACTTTGCAGGACATTGTCTACAAACTTCTTTACTTGTTGGAGTGAACGGTTGGCTCATTGGATCCATATGGTCCAGCCATTCCGGTGGGCAGGGCTGGCAATTTGGAGCCCGTCAACACCCTTTAATGTGCCCCGTGATGGCATTTTGTTGTGATACAGCACGCACATGTGATCTGGGTCCTTGTGCCTTGGGTTCCCTGTGTACACCCCATTGCCATCTGTCTGTAGGTACCAAGATTTTTTCTTGGAGATGGACCATGACGGCTTAGGTGTTGCCTTTGCGATGGAATTCTGCCCAAACGGAGATTTGTGGTCCTATGTGGAACGGTATGGGCCGCCCCAGACCAACACTGCATGCACCTGGTTGTGGCAAATCAGCAGTGCCCTCGAGTTCCTGCACGACTCTCATACCATTCACCGAGATCTCAAACCCAACAATGTGCTGCTCGACGAGCGGTGGGTCTGCAAGGTCGCAGATTTTGGCCTTGCAAGGGTGTTGGAGGATGGTGCTGGCGCACGCTCACAAGTGGGAACCATCATGTACCGTGCACCAGAGATCCTAACTCATCAGCCGTACACAGAAAAGGTCGACATGTGGGCCCTGGGATGCACAATGCACAGTCTGCTGACTCACACCCTGCGGAGCATCAACATCGAAGTGTACTCCAACCCAAATCTGCGTTCAGATCTGCAGGCAGAGTTGGCAGAGCATGGTATGTTGATCTGCTTGCTTGTTGCAAGGCTTGTGAGTGTGTGCATGTGTGAATGTTACCCTGGAGCACCACCCTGGAGCTGAAGCCTCCAAAATGGAAGGTTGTCAAGGCAGAGGCTCCGTTTGATTCACACCACGCTGCTGCTGTGGCAGCCGTGCAGGTGCAGCGGTTGTGTTGGCATGATGCAGGGGTCTCCAGTGCTAGATATGGGGCAAACTGTGGAAGTGTCCCCTGGTGCTTATCTTGGATGCAGTAATGCATGTAAGGTTAGGAGGTTGGTGTGTGCACTGCCCGCATTGGCCAACCCATTCAAATTGTGGAAAATGAAATGGAGAGTACATCACGCACCCAAACGTTCTTATCGGCCAAATTTTTTGAGACAAATTTTCAGAGGGAAAAATATTGACGATGTATTGTGTACTTTTCCCCTCCATTTTTCAGGATTTCCGAGTCTCTGTTTGCCTGTGTACAACTCGTGTGCCATTGCAATTTCAAGGCGGTCTGAAGAGGCATCTCGTTGCTCCTCAGTGTATGCCTGTGTAAGCCAACCAGTTGGACAATTCCTCTTCATGGAAGGCATTTTTTTTCAGCAGTATTTGCCATGCAGCGGTACTTTGTCCCAAGGTCTACTGTGGAAACCACTTGCAAAGCTTGCCCAGGATACTGTGTGGCACAGAAAACCCAAGGGTGTGTGGTGCGACAGGAAGAGTGTGTGGACACATATCTCTCTGGGACACCGCGTTTGGTGCCAACACGGAGCGTTTTCAGGGGTTGGTGCCTTTGTTGCCTCATTTGTACCCGCTGAGTGTCCCAGAGGGGGGGGTATGTGGAGTATATTCGGAAAGCCCTTCAAAAGGGCTATTTGGAACTCCCGGGTCTGCATGCTGTACTGACGACATGTTTGAGATTTTCGTCCGTTTTGGATGGCGTGTGTGCTGCCTGCTGCCTCTTTTTGGTCAACAGGCAGCTACTATGTCTGTATACAAATTCACGCAACGTGCTGTTGCTTCCCCAGATGCACTACAGAAACCTTTGGTGCGCAAAAGGGCTCGCTCTGGCGGTACAGAGTGGGTGTGTGTGACTGGGCGTCCTGCCAAGCCAGCCCAGAAGCCTCGTGAAAGTGACGTCAACCCCCTTCTTGAGTTAACGGAGAGGAACAGAATGTTCCTTTCCCCAACTTTCGGCCAGACCTCATCTGTGGAACGGGGCCATGTTAACGCTTGGAGAAAGGTCGGCTGGTGCAATCCACCACATACCTCCGAGGAAATCAATTTGAAAGCATGGAGGGCACAATGAAGAGAAAGACATTTAGGGCATGGTATGGGGTGTGCCATCACGAAAATCGCATGACTCAAGGGGGGCTGCATGTTTGGGCGTGGGGTACAATTGGGCCACAACCTGATGCATTGTTGTGGTCTGGGGTATGCAGCAGGATGATAGTGTGAGTTGCCATCCGGCATGTCTTTTGATGTTGTATTGTGGGTGTCTAGACATGTTGCCAAGGGCAGGATGCAACTACCACATGATAGATTATGGTTGTTGTGTGAAACTGCAAAAGCTTCTTTACACTACAGTGGTTCCAGGTGTGCTTGCACACCCAAAGGTGGCATACAGGTGTGCAATTCCAAAAGCAAGACTACCAAAAGCACCCAACAGATTCCTTGCTGCCTCAGGGGGGCCACATGTGAGCAAAGTGGCCAACATAACCCCTACTGACTTGGGGGTCCCAAAAGCAGCGGCGATATCAAAATGGCTGCATAATCCATGCCGTCCTGGGGCATGGACCTGATGGGTAGTGAGGATATCAAGAATATGCTGAATGTTGCCTGCACTTTGTGCTGTGGTGCCCTGTTTTAGTGTGTCTCGTCTTTGTTATACCATGGGCTGCACGCAAGCATGGCCTCGTCTGAGTACCACCACCCTGTGCTACTGTTCTTTCCCCTCGCTGTGCCCATGCTTGTGAAGGGGGGTCCTATCAGCGCCCCAGCTCCAGTGCGCAGCCCTGGTGTCCATTCCTGCGCTCAGTATTCCCATCTCCACATCCCACATAACAAGAACAGAGTGAACAGGAGTTTCAGTTACTCTGACGAATTTTTGTGGTTTCCCCTTGTTTGCAATTCCCCGCTGTTCCTGGTATTGCCCCCCTTTTCCCATACCTCTCATCTGGTCTGGTAGAGCAATCCTCATCCCGTCCCCTGATGCCTCACCCTTCCTGCAATGTCAGCCGGAACTTTGTCACTTATCCCGGACTGATTTCTGAGATTCACAACGTGTTTCTGCACAAACTGTGTTTGTATCCAACAATATGTCATCTTCAATGTTTGGAGTTTAAACCAGAATTGTACCGTATCAAATTGATGGCACGTTCTCCTATCTGTTGGTTGCTGGGTGGCCGTAAAGGACAGGACAGGACTACTGTTTTGTTTAGGTCATGCAGAGAGTTTGGTCAAATTGATCATCGAACTGGTCAACATGTCACCTGCAGCAAGGCCAAGTGCAAGATCAGTCAGGACAACTGTGGAGGAACTACTTGTCATGAGCCCAGCGACCAGTCCAATCCAGAGTCCCATCAGTTCAATGCAACGCTCCAGCAGTGCCCGCAATCCAATGAATCCTGATAGCCACAGTGATCTCATCGGACGTGCCTGGGGTGCGAGAGAACCACGTCTACAGAGCGCCCACAGTGATCCACCCACAAGTCCCGTGCAGTCTGCACTTCGCAGCACTCTAAACGGATATGATAATAATCGTCCGTCTGGTGATCCCTGCCGACAGGGGAGCATGCAGCCTCAAGTTGCTCAACGCGTGGGCTTAGAGCCGGAACATACTCCACATCGGCGAGCAACTGCTCCAGAGCTGCATCATTTGATGGGGCCAGACACTGACATTGACTTGAGTGCGCTTGGGTTTGTGTGAGCACACTGTGTGTGCTGTTGACAAAGTCGTTCACTGCAATGATATCCATGCGGCATAATCCTACTGATTCATTTGTAGGCGACGGCATTTAGCCAGGATTCAGGGAGGTCCATATGCCACCTCGTAGGTCTCCAACGAGGGTCTCCGGAGGACAGAGGACCCCACAGGGATGGACTGTGTCGTCCCAATGTGATAGGGGTGCAGGAGGCATGCCTCATGCTTGTTTGCCAACGATGAAAAGTAGTCATTTGAAGACATCCACTTTCATGCACTTTGCCTTTAGGCGATAGCCACTCTTCAAACGGGGGCAAAGGGCAAAATTCTGTTGTGCTTCCCAACAATTCAAATCAATAATGGACATTATTGCAGTATACTGCTTTGGGGTGTGTAGCATGGGGGCGTCCATCAACTACAAGTCGTGTATGCTGATTCTGATCCCTTTGTTGCCAGCCTTTGGCCGGCTTCTGGGGACTTCATTCGCTGTACAGGCATGTACTTCACTGGTTGTTGGAGGCTGAAAACGCTGCAAACTGAGGAACCCACCTTTCTTGGTTCCCATGACTTCCCTCCTCCTGTTTATCAGGATATACCAACCGACCCCAACCCAACCCATCCTAACCCATGTCCAGTCACTCTCCTCATATCATACGTATTGTTTTTTCTTTTTTCTTTTTTCTTTTTTTCAGTCAATCAACGCGCTGTTCAACACATTTGTTGCTCTTCCAAGGCCATTCATTGTTCGTGTAAGGCTGCAGGGGGCTGTTGGTGATGTGTTGTCAGTTTTGCTTTTTGGAGTTTGTGATGTTGTCAGATAACGATCTCTAGGTTTTTGTAAGCAGCCTCGTAAGGTAAGCAGTGTTTCTGCCGCTTGGTGGCTCCACTGTCCTGTGATGCAGGAATACGTTAGTACGGGCACAGCCTCTACTTACCATTTATCACAAAGTAAGGTGTCCCATGGCTTTCCAGAACGGCATGCTCATGCACATGCACAACCAAGCAAGGATACGCGCACACCAAGATGCAATGATGGTTTACCGGTAAGGGTGTCTGATTGTAGGCCCACTACACAATATGCTATGGTGTCCACACTGCATGGCTGGCAAGGGGACCCGGGGACGCGGGGACGCAATCACTGTTGCACTGGAGGAAAGGCTGTTGCGCACACTTCCACAGATATGTATGCATATATGGCCACAGATACATAAAGGCTGTTTTGGACAGTGTTTGCGGCATGGTACTCTTGCATATGCATAAAGGCATATGTGCACACACATTTTGGAATGTCCACGTGTCACACAGCAATCAAACTGGGGGACCTGGTGCAGGGTACACTCAACTCCCCGCCTTAATGTACAACACAAACATCGCCTTTGCAGAACAGAATGTGAGGTGGATCAGGACAGTAACAGCGCCTGCTATATCTGGTCCTGTGGAATGATTATTGCAGGCAGCTTCTCAGAATCATGTCCACTTCGTGTATCAATCAAGTACATCCATTTTTCGCTCACCCACATGCATGTGTGTGTTCATGCTTGCAACGACATTTACAAGCATGCCGACAACATCAGCCCGCAGTACAGTGGCGAATGACTCGATTTGATACCCTGAGGTCTGCAGTGGCACAGAGGACAGCACTCGTCGTGCGCTTTTTTGATCAAGTGCGCAGGCCAGGAACAATTCTGGCCCATTGGATTTGTGATTTCTTGCACGCTGGTGGATTCTCCTGCGCGTATGAATATATAAGCATCCATCTGCATACATGGAACCATACATGACTGCTGATGCATGCACATGCCATCCGCATGCATGCCTCCACGTAGATGTGCATGCAGATGTACATATGTATGCAACATACGTTCAGAGCTTCATGCAAGTTCCAGCTGCGTTGTCTCCATTGGTAAGGGAATGTCCAATTCATATTGCTGTATTGCCTCTGGTCAACAGTCCTGGGTTAAGGTTTGGTGACACGTCGCTGTATCTCCTTTGCAAGCTCGCATGTTCACGGCGAGGCATCAGCAGGTGCAGATTGCCTCATGATGTATTTGATATTTTTCTGAACATAATTCAACATCATTCCAGGTCCAGAGCTCTCTGTGTCCTGACAGGGGCATTGGCGTACCTGGTCGCATAGTTGTTCTATTCTCCCCACACCGTACATTCTTTTTTTTTTATTCACTTTGAGACAGTATGCCTAGAAAGCTGATGCATGTTCTCTTGCGGTTCTAGCCTCAGATGTAAAGCCGTTTTCGACTGAAAAGTCTATATTCACATAGCATTAACCACAACAAGGCTAGCCGGTCTCTTGTTGCACATACCTGGAAAGGGTTTCATCAATGCAAGCAAAACGGACCCACCATCTCCCGCCAGATCAGATGGTGATCAGGAGTTGGATCCTACTGAGTCGGACATGGGAAGCAGCTGGTTCAAACTGTTTTCCAGATGCAACAGGGGTGGATTGTAATGGAGTGACATGGTACAAGGCTGATTCGCATCGAAACTCAGCACCCCTGCAGGATGCTGTTTGTCTTTGTGCAACAAAAACAGTTCAACAAGGAATCGCCCCCAAATGATAGGGGTATCAGTTGTCCATGCATGCAGTCATAACTGGCGAGAATTGTTGTATGATGGTGGTTGTGGCGTTGACGGAACGTCAGCTTGTAAGTTGATTGGACACTCGAAAGGCGCTCAGCAATTCAATGCTAGTGCCCACGTCCACCCATTCATGTTTACACACTCTCTGATTTTTTGTATGATTTGACCCTGAGTCTGGTGTGTATTACCCTGTGTTTTGCATTGTCTGTGAGCATTGGTGTACTGTGTGTTTTGCTGTTGATTGTACAAACTGGGGCACCAGGTTGTGAACACTTGGTTGTCGAAGCAATAAATTGTTTCAATCATGCGTTACACAGTGTGTCAGACAGACCACCCTGGCAGGTGGGTGGGTTGTCCCTCATCAGCAGCAAGAAATTTAAACAGTGCCGATTGCACACTTTCAACCAAGCACCCCAACTCTTCTTCGGTGCATCCACAGACCCAAAGATCTCCATTTACAACTAAAATATTATCAGCCATTCTTACTGTAAGTATTTGGGGCTTCTATATTTACTATTGATCACCCCCAGATTCTGCTCTGGGAAATCAACACCTTGTTTTCCAATGTGGCAAACGCGCGTCTGTTCCTTCATGAATATTTTTCCCTGTTCAATGTTGCCATGCTTGCCATTCTATGCCACCCACACATGTACAAGAAAGACGAGAGACAGGTGGGCTGGTGTGCAACGCAATTCACTTCAGTTTGGCAATCTTTGCATGTTATCATGCCGTTGACCGCTCTATTATTTTTACTAGAATGCATTCACCTTTTGGTGTGGGGCAGTTTTTCTAGCATGTGAATGATTTATATGTCTTTCGCTGTTCAAGTGGAGTTGTGTTATGCTTCAGCAATGCAAAATGTGCCTGCTACGTAAATGTGCGCGCAGTGCAAACATTTGGCTATCTGGCGAGGTTAAGCAACTTCTGGCACAAATTTCTCATGTGTTCGCCCATGTCCACTCAAAGATGGTGCACGTCATGTGGATAGCATGCCAATCCTTCCATAGTTGGCGTTTTTGCAATGTTCTTTTCAACCCTTCCACCCTGAACCCTTCAGTATTTTAAGTGTGCAAGTTGTCTGTACAAAATGGCTGTTGCCATAGATAGTCATGTCGGGATATGTCTTTTATCCCCATGGCTAGCCAGCATGCCCGACATGCAGCTCGACAAGCATGTAAGGCTTACGGGAACAAATTGTTGTGGCAAGATGCACAACAAACAGGGCCACCATGATTCACAGCCATTGTCCACACACTAAGCAGCACACCAAATACCAATATTTGCTGCATGCACATTTCTGCAAAGGGGAATGCAGCATGGTCGCAGCCATGTTCATCACATGGGGGGAGCGGCAGAGCGCCGGGCATCTTTTTGGGCCATTTTGATACATAGCCGTAATCCACGCCTTTTGCCTAGCCCTTTTCCGGTTGGGGATATGGCGAAAGCCCCTTTCCACAATTTTTTTTCCATACTGGATTTTTTTTTAACTTCTTATGCACCCTTTTCATGTGCTGATTTCGAACAGCGCACATTGATTTTTGGGCAAAGGAACATCCTAGCCACACCAATCAAGAAATACAAGTGCCCACAGTACTGCGGTGCATCATCACTCTCTGAAAGGGCCATCACTTACCAAAGGATATAGCGCATTTGGGGGGAGGAACTGTGGTGCATACATCCTTTTATGGAGAGGTTTCACGGCTGCGTACTCGGAGACAAGAGGACCCGGAGAACCAAGCTCGGAAGAGGAGTTCGTTGACTCCACTACTGGCGACCAAAGGGCAACACACCATTGTTGGGATGTTTAAACCAACCGCTATTTCCAGTTCTAGCTCAAGTTCTAGTTCAAGTTCTAATTCTAGTCCTAATCATGTAGTGTGCACTAGCGAATTGAAGTTCGGGCAAGGGAATTATGTCACCATAAGTTGCAGTGTACTATTCGTGCTGTATACCCTGTCTGTGTTTGGTCTATTGCTTTTGTATGTGGTATTTTTGAACCTCGGAGTGTGTCTTTTAATGGCAGGCCAGTTAGGCCAAAGCACTCCCATGGGGACCGGTGGGGAAAACGGTACACAACCCGCACGTGTCGAACGGTTGCCACTATCAAGGGTGGTCCTGTTCAGGGCGTCACACCATATGCTGTGGATCTAGATGGTTCGTTTGGACATCATGATTTCTGTTGTAGACCACCTGGTCAAACGGTGCAGGGAAGCGGGAAAGGCCGAAAAGCTGGTGAAGGCCCTGCAGGCATTGTGCCCGGGGTGCCCTGTCGATCAAATATGGCTACTTGTGGCCTCATTCGAAGTGTTTTCAGACTTAGTCTTGGATGTGACGACACATGAGTTTTACCAAGGAGCGCTGGGAATGGCGGTACCGGAGTGGATGAAACAAAATGTGGTGTGTCCGCGGGTACCAAGAGAAGATCTCAAGCAGGAGCAATGGGGGAGTGTTAGCGCGCCGGGCGTGCGCCGGGCATCGTTTTTGACCCGTGCCCCGCCGGTGACCTTTTAGGGGGTGCACTAAGCGCAGTGCGCGCGCAGTGCAAATATTTGGACCTCTAGCCGTCCTAGAACCCCATACTTTTTGATACTATGGGCATTATTGTTGTTTGACAACGGGTATTTTGATGCTTCTTTCACATTCGGGATATGGTATATTTGGATTCTTGCCCAGTTTCACCAATTTTCTTCTATTTTTTTCTCGCTTCCACCACATCCACTCCTTACTAGGTTGATTTCTCCCCACCATGGGCACCCCAAGAAAGCAAGGGTAATGTAGCGATATTGATTTCTCCCCACCTTGGGGACCCGACAAGGCAGGGGTGATGTAGAGAATACTGAGTCTGCGCTTCGTTCTTGTGACGTGAGGCAGAAACGCCGTCCATACTGCTTGCGGCTTGGGGACTCATTATCACAGCGAAATCTATGGGAAAGGTAAAGGCAAAGTACCATTTGTGAAGTACAATACAAATGACATTTGGAGTTGTTCAATTCACAGCTATTGTCCAATTATGCAACGTGCTTTGTAGGGAAGGTGTGCAGTCCATCATGGTCTATTTGGGGGCCTCTCTCCATCAGAGGGTAAATCTCGGGCTGAAGTCGGGATAGTTAATAGAAAGGTAGCGTGCCGGGCGTGCGCCGAACAACCCGGTGTGCAGGGAGCGAGGACCCTCTCCACGCGGCGTGTGTCCTGAACCAATATGCGTGGAATGAGGTTTGCCCCCACGCTTTGCAGCCCCTAAGCTGGGTCTCGATGAGACTTTGGAGCTGCTCACAAGGGTCTTGGGTGCAGGCGAAGAAGACCCAGACCTGAGTGCCCTCTCAACGGCACTGAAAACAAAATAGGGGTCTTTTGATCTTCAAAAGCCCCCCCCTACCATGTCCCCTGGTGTGGAACTGCTGACCAGGGACGTGAAGAGCTGCAGAGGCATCCGCAGCTCCCCCATGGACACGTGTCCTAGCCCTTTCCACCCCCGTGTGAGGACTGTACTGTGCCTGTCTGTATTGTAGGTTACACCTCCGAGGCTGAGATGAAGGGCCATGGCTTGGTTGCACTGGCGCCATTGGCCATCACACACCCCTCAACAAGGATCCCCGGCGAACTCAACCGGGCTAAGCGTAGGTCTCGCAACCGAAAGGTCGTGGGTTCAATCCCTGGAGCGGGCATGTCTGGAGGCGGGCGGCGGCCGCCATGCATCAAGGGCATCCTTTCTGGGGAAATTGCCAAATGAGTAGGCTGTGGAGGCCGCCTCGCTGCCGCGAGCACCACCAGTTGTGGAAGGCCCAATACACACACAACATACGGGGCAACATGGCGATGATGGGCTCGTCGAACTAATGCCGTGGAGCTGGCCCGGCGGAAGCCACGGAGCCACCACCCCACTTCCAGGGTGGTCCTGGGGCAGCGAGCCAGGTTCTAGCCCAAGTGCATAACGCACTGGTCGAGGGCAACACAGGGACGCAAACAACCCTGGCCTGCACCGCGGGCCTGCTATGATGGGGTAGCGACCCGACCCGAGGACGCCAGTGTGGCCATACGGGTCCAACCGGGAAGACCTGGTAAAAATGGTACAACCCCTGTGCACACACACACACACACACACACACACACACACAGGTGTTTTGTTTGGTGCCTGCCAGCTGGTGACACTGCATACCCAACCGAAAGCCAAACAGGCGCGATCCTCGGTGACTCTGTCATCACACGGGCTGCTTCTGCCTCCCCCTGGGCTGGTGAAAACCCTGCTTGGCACGACCCCACGGGTCATACAAAATGTCGGGACTTACCCATGAAATTTTGGAAGCGCTACGTAAACCAGAGCTCCTGGAAGCTCTGGCCGCAGCCATCGCACCACTTCTCAGTGGGAAGAAGGATCTACCGCCCCCGGCGAAAACGACTACTGCACGGGAAGAGGAACTCCTTGGCGTCATCCGGGAGCTACGTGGCACGCTCCGCGAGTTGCGCGCAGCACTACAAGCGGCAGGGGGTAAATCGGTGCCCCCAAAGGAGCAGACCGTGGTGGACGAGCAACAGTCCCCCTATCGCGCGGCCCTCACTCGGAGGATGAAAACACAGAGCCGTCTTGTCGTACAGGATCTCCCAGACCTGGGAGAACCACTGCAGCCAACAGCCACTGCGGTGCATGAAATTGAGGGCAAACACGGCTTCACTGCGGTCCAAGGACGCCGCATTTACCAGGGAGAGCACAAGACCGCACTCAAGTTTTTGCAACAGATAGGTGCAAACAAGCCTGTCCATGATTGGAAGGTCATAGAGGCCACCGCAAAGGCCTTCGAACACGTTTTGCTTGTGGGGCAACCGCTGGCGGAAGCGCACGCAATAGCAGCACAGGCCTTAACAAAATGTGACAGCATCCAGAGCGTCAGCGCACACGTGCTAGCGACAAACTGCAGACGGGGAGTGGTCAATGTGCCAGGCATACTGGCAGCGCTTGGCAGTTCACGAGAATGCTTGCATGTCAAGGATTTCGTACTCAGCATCAAGGTCGTTACCAAACGCATTTCTTGGGAAGTCAAGAGAGACCCGGATGTGACTGTGATCCCACCTGAGCACTCCATCCTGCTTTGCTGGGAGCGACCCAAAGACGGCGTCGAAGGACAGGACACGGAGCCAGAAGTGCTACCTCAGGACAAGGCTGCCATTCGGATAGTGTGCTGCCTAGACCCTACCGCACTGCGCGCGGGACAGGACAGCACCAAAGTCAAGGCATCCCGCTGGGCTGAAAACACGTGCTAGGAGCTGACGGCCCCCCTACTCCAGCCGGCACTCACCAGTCCCCCACCCATGCAAGTGGGCAAGAGGGGCAGCAAGTATGAAGTCACGGTGGTGCTACCAGCGCCCATGGCTAAGCAGGTGCTCTGCAGCAGTGGCAAAATCGTCGGCCTGGAATACAGGTTGTTCATGAGCAAAACCATCGATGTCGATGACCTGAAGGCCAACATGGTCTGGGTCAAGCTCCCTCCATCCAACAAGCGCTCCATTTCGGAGCAGTGGCGTAGATTAAGCAAGCAGCCTTGGTTCGCAGGCCTCATGGCAGGGGACAAGGACGGCAGACTCGGGGTACGAGTATGGGGGGGGGCTGTCTTGCCCGAAACCAGGGAGGAAATCGCAGGACTGTTGGGCATACAACTCACCCCCCCCCGTGACACGAGTAAGAGTGAGAGGCTATGGTATTTCTATGGGCCTTGTCTCGGGGTCACAGTCTGCGGCCCAAAGGGAGGCTGACCGCGTTTTCGGCGCTAACACTGTCAAAGTGCAACGATGTCAACACCTGAAGCACAGTGGGCTGATCAACCCTGTGTTTGATATGGATCTTACGGGAGTCCCCCCAGACTGGGAGGGCTGCACTGCACCGGCGAAGGATTCGCGGATGCCTGTCCGTAGGTGGCACCTATGTTTGCGTAAATCCACTGGCCCCTCATACACCCCGATGGGCCACCAAGGTTGGTCTCAACAGAATCCACAAACTGCGCCCGTACACACATAGGCCACGCAGAACAGCGCAGGAAGTGGAGGAGCATCGACTACAGCGTGCACTCCAGGGGAATCTGCAGTTGGGGCTGGCTCCGTCCTCGGAGCAGACCAATTTTGCCAAAGGGGGGGGGGGGGGCTGCTCCTCCTTTGCAGCTGATTTCTTCCCTGTGATAGGGGATGGGAAGCTCCCACAGCGCCCCTACACCGGGACACGCAGGCGCGCAAACACACACAGGGCGCCACCACCGGCGCCGCCGGCTGATCCGTCAAAGTGTGCCTAGCACTCTGCTGACGCATGCACGACCTGCAAGAGACTTCGGCGCACAGCTGAAGCATGCTGTGCGCTGGGACATCTCGCTGATGACCACATAGCACGCAGACCGCAACTGCAACTGTGCCCACTGCATGGCCTGCCACCGTGCCCGAGGTGCACACTCAAGCAAAGGGGAGTGCGCCACTGCTGTCAGCGGGGACACCATAAAGTGTGCACCCCAGTGCCTGCGCGCCGGAAGCGCCCACTTGCTGCACATGCACAACTGCCCCACAAACGACCACGCCTGCAAGGGCCTGCACGTATCTCTACGGGTCTGCTGAGGTCCCCACACCAGCCCCCCACCCCTCCAGCCCCCAAACGCAGGAGGCCGAAAACACCCCCCCCCCTCCGTCTTCACCAGCCCCAGTTCCACGGGGGCTGGAGGAGACCGTGGCCGAGGATGTCGCCCGCCCGCTTTTCGTGACGAGGCACGGGAGAGCGAACACTCTGGATACCTAGCCAGCAAAATACAGAGGTTCTGATTCCGCAGAAGGGAGGGAAACAACGTCACAAAGAGGCCTCAGCAGACCTGAGCCAAATGAGGCGTCCAGCCCAACGCTGCACAAGGATCCACCTCTAAAAGTACAGATCACACACACACACACACACACACACACACACACACACACACACACACACACACACACACACACACACACACACACACACACACACACACACACACACACACACACACACACACACACACATTTTGACATAGGCATGGGCACTGTGGGGCTGCCCTCCCTTCAAGCGTTGGTTGGGGGGAGGGGGGGGGGGCGTCTTTGCTTTTGTCACACATTTTTCAGGCAGGGCTTGAGAACTACCTTGGGGGGGGGGGTTGAACTCCGGGGTCTGGGAGGGTGTTCTTTTCTTTGTTTCACATGTGGTTTTTTTATTGGATTTTAATGATGTTTGACTGACGAAATGCAATTTCACGTTGCAAGTATGCCATGCTATGCTATGCAGTGTCGTGGTGTGTTGTGGTCTCGTAAGGTGTAAAGTGGTGTCATGTGGTGTGGTGTGCTGTGGTGTGTTGCGGTTTGTTGTAGCGCGTGATCTGCTGTGGTTTGTTGTACTGTGAGGGGGGGTAATGTGTTGTGGTCACATGACGTGCGTTGTGGTGTGCTGTGTTGTCATGTGGTGCGGTCGGGTGTCATGTGGTGTGGTCTGGTGTCATATGGTGTGGTGTGGTGTGGTGGGGTATCGTGCGATAGGGTTGCCTGTCTAGTTGGTTGAATGGTGTGTTGGTTGCTTGGCAGGTTTCGTTGTTTGGCAGCTTGGGTTATTTGTTGGGTGTTTGGCTGGTTGGGGCACGCTGTGTGGTGTTTGCACCCTGTGGTGTGTGGTGCCGTATGCCGCTATATGCTCTGTGATATCATGTCTCTGGGTACACATGTATTTAATGCCATTCCACGGGAGGGGGGGGGGTGGATAAGCATTTAATATTTTTGTTGTAGCGGCGTTCTCGGGAACTGTTCTAGCGGCGTTCTAGCGGCCGCTAGAACGTTGCTAGAGTGTCGCTAGAACAGTTCCCGAGAAGGCCGCTAGAACAAAAATAGTAAATGCTTACCACCCCCCCCCCCTCCCTTGGAATGGTAGCAAAAACCTGTGTACCCAGAGACATGACATCACATAGCATATAGTAGCATACCATAGCACACACCACAGGGTGCAGACACCACACAACATGCCCCAAAGGCTAAACACCCATCAAATCACCCAAGCTGCCAAACAACTCAATGTAGCAACAAGCCAAAGCAAACAAACAACCAACGCACTATTCAACCAACGAGGCAGCCAACCCTATTGCACGATACCCCACCACACCCCACCACATGACGGGGACATTCAGTCTATCAGTACCGACCATTGACCCCCCACCACATGACACCCGACCACACCACATGACAAGACCGCACACCACAGCGCACATCATGTGACTACAACACACCACGCCACTGCACAGTGCGACACACCATAGCAGATCACACACCACAACATACCACAATACAGTGTCATGTGGTGTGGTGTGGTGTGGTGGGGTATCGTGCGATAGGGTTGCCTTTCTAGTTGGTTGAATGGTGTGTTGGTTGCTTGGCAGGTTGGGTTGTTTGGCAGCTTGGGTTATTTGTTGGGTGTTTGGCTGGTTGGGGCACGCTGTGTGGTGTCTGCACCCTGTGGTATGTGGTGCCGTATCCCGCTGTATGCTCTATGATGTCATGTTAGTGGGTACACATGTATTTACTGCCATTCCAAGGGAGGGAGCCGGGGCTGGTAAGCATTTAATATTTTTGTTCTAGCGGCGTTCTAGGCTGCTGTTCTAGCGGTGTTCTAGCGACGTTCTAGCGCCGCCGCTAGAACGTCGCTAGAACAATCTCCTAGAACGGCGCCAGAACAAAAATATTAGATGCTTACCAGCCCCCCCTCCCTCCCGCGGAATGGCAATAGATACATGTGTACCCACAGACATGACAT
The DNA here is from genome assembly GCA_964036045.1 of Eutreptiella sp. 'Long Island Sound 2002'. Lineage (NCBI taxonomy): Eukaryota > Euglenozoa > Euglenophyceae > Eutreptiales > Eutreptiaceae > Eutreptiella > Eutreptiella sp. 'Long Island Sound 2002'. Next base: position 41,093,681 of record OZ038392.1, read on the forward strand.
CACAGAGCATACAACAACATACGGCACCACACACCACAGGGTGCAAACACCACACTGCATGCCCCAACCGGCTAAACACCCAACAAATAACCCAAACTGCAAAACAACCCAACCTGCCGAGCAACCAACACACCATTCAACCAACCACACCAACAACACCACATGAAAACACAACGCACCACAGCGCACGTCATGTGACCACAACACACTACCCCCCCACACAGTATAACACACCACAGCCAATCACACACTACAACGGACCGCAGCATGGCACAGCACCCCACAACACACCACACCACATGACACGAGGCCACCACACTCGACACCAGACCACACCACGTGACACTGCAACACACCGCAACGCACCTCATGTCACCACCACACAACACACCAGGCCACTACACAGCACATCACACCCTATGTACCTGCGGCTCACTTGGAAATGTGAAGTTGGGGCTCAGTTGGGGCTAAAATGCCTCATTGGGGGCTAAGTGGTGTTTTTCGAGGGGTTTCATGTGAAAAGTTGTGGCTTTCGGGGGTGGGTTGGGGTTTTGGAATGTCCCCAAAGGGATACCAAACTCTAGTGCAAGAGGATTTGACCGGGGGTTTTTTTTTACGACGGCTCAGTTGACTGAGCACCCCGACTGAGCCGTCATTGAGCCGTCACTGAGCCGGCTCACTTAGCTCTCACTTAGCTCTCATTGAGCGCTCACTGAGCGCGGCAATTGACTCACTCAGCGCTCACTGAGCGCTCAGTGAGAGGTAATTGGGGGCTCACTCAGGGCTCACTGAACATACACGGGCACAAATCTTCCATCATACGCACTGACTTGGTCCTTTGTCGCGATGCACATTCCACAATCGTCCTCACCATATTCTCTCTCCCCTTCCTCTTCCGCCGGGCACGTGACCAAGTCGTGCACTGTCGTTGGAACCCCCTTTGCTGGGTCACAGCCCTACTCTCCACCTCCCAACCTTCCTTGCGGAGGTTATCATCTAGTGTGTGGTTATCCACCACACACTGCAAGCCCGACCTATCGTTCAACAAGGTGACCCCCCCACTATTCCTAAGCAGCCGTTTCAGTCGCACATGGCTGCCCTCCAATGCAAAGCAACTAAACTTTGCAATGGTCCCCCACTGTGCAACATACGCATACATGTGGTCAATCCACATGTGCGTCCACAAGGTCTTCTCCCATCCCAGGTCAAGGTGCCTTGTTCCCACGGTGAGTTGCCGTTACAGCAAGGCACGTTGCTCTGCACCACTCACCAAGTCGTCCTTCCAGGCCACCTCGGCCATGGCCGCAAACGCCTCCCACCACTCCGTGCACACATCAACCCATGGCCTGCCCCCGACTTGATTGTTCCCGAGCACCGTTGCCACGAGTTGCAACAGTGGGCCCCACAGCCGGGCCTTGACAAAGTGCGCAGCAACCCCCAACTCAATGCGCACTTGTCCTTTGGCATTTGCCTTGTCCGCCCCCCACTTTCCACGCCGCACTGTGCGGGCCACTTTCCGTGCCCCGTTTAGAACCCCCTGCACCGTGGTGGCCGCACTCTTCCTAGATACTCCTCCATGGGTCATGAGCACCCGCACAATTCCATTGACCCCCGCAATGGCAACACGCATGACTCCATGCGCACCGAAGTCAGGAACACGGCGGTCCGCCGGGATGTCACGAAACACCCCGGTCAGACGTACTTGGCCCTTGATTCCTTCCAGGGCAACCTCTTGTCCCCCGAACTTGCGCAAAACCGTTTCACGGTTTGCGCCGCAGCAGTGGCACACCATGGCCCTGGGGCTCTTCTTGGTGAAGCAGTCCCTGCCGGCTAGCATGATGCGGGCCTTGCCATGCTCGGACGAAGAATAGGGGGTTGCGCGCCACCCCATTCGCATGCGGCAGTTGCGCGGCCGTAGCAACACAGAGCTGGGTATCGAAGTCCCACTCCAACTGCATGTTGTACACCGTGGCCCACATCTCGCTACCCTCGAACAGACACCAGCTGGCAAGCCGTGTGGGCCCACAACCCGGTGCAGCCACTGCACAGTGCACGTAGTTCCACCGGTTGGTGCCGTCAACGCCGATGGTCACCCAGGTGTTGCGCTGCGCGCCCGGTTGCAACGCTTCCGGTGTGCGTACGGCTCGCGCTTCATGCAGCAGGGCTAGCCGCTCAGCAATATTGCAGTATGCCCCTTGCATTTTATACTCCCCCTCGCGGAGCGCCATCTGTGAACTACGCATCCGCCACAGCACGCGCAAGGCCTCCGACTTGTTGTCGGGGTCGGTGTCTGTGGGCCGGCTATAGTCATGAGGGACTAGTAGAATGCTACCATCGGGTTGGAGCTCGGCCCGATATTCCTCACATAGGGAGGCCGCCACCGCGGCCTCCAAATGCTCAATACGGGTTGCGCGCTGGCGCTGCGTCCCCAACAGGGAAAAGTGACGTTTAGGTGGCATTTTGTGCAGCACCTGTGACATAGGTGTAGTGACACATGCAGTCCCCGTGCTTGCGGCACAATTATCTCTGTTCATATCTCTTTGCTATCCCCCCCACCCGTTTCCCCTTGATTGTTGTCCCTTTCTAACCCCCCCCCCCCCTTGCCCCTGCAGGATTCACACTCTTTGTCTGGGTGGGGTAGTGGGGTTGCACCAGGGTGTTTGTCCCATCCCCCCCCCCCCGGGATGCCTCCGAGGTGTTCGTCCCATCCGCCCCCCCCCCCGGGGATGCCGCCAGTGTGCTTGTCCCATCATACCCCCCCCCGGCGGTGTTTCATCCTTCCCCGTCATGTCCACTCCCATTGCCCCCTCTCATCCCCCCCCCCCCCCCCGGGTGATGCCGTAATATGCGCTGCAACCCCCCCCCCCCCCCCAGCCATGGCACTCACCCTGTTTTCAGTCCCTGGTGGTAGGTGGCACATCCCCCCCGCACCCCCTGCCCACAACCACCAGTTTGTGACGGCCAACAACTGGAGGGCCCAGCCATCCACCCGAATGAGAGCTCACTGAGCCGTTTGGCGCGCTCACTGAGCGCTCACTATGCCGTTTCGCGCGCTCACTGAGCCCTCAGTGAGCACGCCAAACGGCGCAGTTAGCGCTCAGTGAGCACGGCAAACGGCTCAGTGAGCTCTCAGTCAGCTCTCAGTCATTGCAGACCTACAGACAGGCACTACACAGGCACCACACAATAGGCCAAAACATGCTAAAAAATGACTGTTTGCTGTGCCAACATACCAAAGGGGCCTGATTTGGCCCTAATCAGGCAAGCGTATGCCAGGTCTGCTCCCTAACATCTTCCCCGGCGGCAATTGCCGACCACTGCGTTGGGAAGAGATCCCTCGTCTCGGGCCAGCAAGCACTGCACCGCTGACTAGCCCGTTGCAAGGGGTCCCTTCCCAACACGAAGATAAGCTTGCCGGGCCGAGTACCCCAGCGCCGCGGCAGTTTGGGATCAGCCAAGCACTCCTCGCGAGAGTGTGCATTGGACAACAGATCCCAATTTGCATCCGGCTGGGTGCCGCAGGAGTCGACGAGAATGTGGTACCAGTTCTCGCACTCCTTGGCCTCTACCGCCCCCCTAACCACCCGGAGCCCCAAGTCGCACAAGGACTCATCCGACTCAAGGTCATGAGCCGGGAGTTCATGTGAGAACACCGGGGCAGCCAGGGAGATATAGGGGGGAGGGGAGGCGGCACCGCGGAGGAACCCGGACTCCTTGGTCTGTACAGGGCTGGGGTGGTGTAGTCGGGCACCACATGGCACCACTCGGGAATGATGGGACAAGCCGAAAGGCTTTCCCACCATTCCCCTAACACCACCCTGACCCCGAAAGCCAGGGCCTCAAGGAGTCCCTTCTTGGGTGCAACATGGCTGACACCAAGATCTGCAGTCCAGCCGTGCTGCAGATCTTTGGTGTCATGAACCCGTGTCCTGAACTCGTGGGGGTACCGATCAGCTTTCCTGAGGACTGCTGACACAAATCTTGGAGAGCAGCCACAGGAAAGCGGAAGCGTACGACACGAATGGCTGGATGCACTAGGCGCAACATTTGGTTGCGCCCGTGCATCCAGCTCTTTCCACGAAGGGTCAAATCGGACACGGTGATGTGCACCATTTGTGGGGAAGGGGCCGGGAGCTGCTGGGCCCACAACTTCAAAGGCTCCAGGTCTGTCGAAGGCGGCCCCGGGTACGCTGCCTCTGTGAAAGCGGTAGGTACCCGGGGGCGACTAAGGAAAGACGTGAGAGCCTTTGAAGCCGCTGGTTCCAGGCCTAGGGCGACATTAGACATGGTGTGAAAGAGAGGACCTATGGGAGCGAGAAGGAATGGATGGGTAGGCGGATAGGGGGGCGGAGGAGAGGCGGAAAGGGGGGAAACCTTTTGAGTGAGCCCACAATTAGCTCTCATTGAGCGCTCAGTGAGCGCTCAATGAGCCATTTGGCGCGCTCATTGGAAGCTAAGTGAGAGCTAAGTGAGCCGGCTCAGCGACGGCTCAATCGGGCGCTCAGTCAACTGAGCCGTCACCAAAAAAAGTACCACCCCCCCTTTGAACCTTGACCAAACAACCATCTAAAACTTCTAAAAACATTAAATGCACGTTACCTGGCATGCAAAAAGCACACCAAACGTGCACATAGACATCGCAATGCACAATTGAGCCCCAAATGAGCCCCAACTTCACATTTCCACTTAGCCACCAGTGAGCCGCAGGTACATTGCGTCATGACTTGCAGCCTCTTGCCCAAGATCGCCTCCAGCTTGGCCTTCACCCGCGTCACCATGGCAGTCAGGCGCGGCAGGTCCCACAGCTGGATGTGTTCCTCCCCATCCGGATGCTTGGGCATGTCCTCCGGCTTCCCCCACACCATCTTGCGGTCCAGGGGTCCTAAGCTTGGCCAGCAACTGGGCGGTTGTGGTTGAAGATGGTCTGAGAGGGCACAGGGGTCTCTGTGGCGGAGGGTGGACTGGGTGATGCACACCCGGCCAATGGTCGTGCCCGGCGGCCAAGTCACGGCGGAGTTGGTTGGGATGGCCGTGTCGTGGAACGTCTGCCCCTCCGGAAGGGAGTCGCCGCGTGTACCGGCGGGGCCTGTGACAATCGCCATCCAATCCCAAGTGAAGGGACAGGCATACATTGCGAGAACCGGGATGCCTTTGAGGGGCAGGAAGGGTCATAGGAAGGGGGGTTCGTGGCTAGGAAGGGGGGGGTTCGTGCCCAGGAACGGGTCTAGGAAGGGTCTAGGAAAGGGGTTTCCTACCAGGAAGGGGTCCTGGAAGGGTGCAGGAAGGGTCTAGGAAGGGGTTCCTAGGGGGCTTCCTGCCTGAAAAAAGTTGACTCCCTTGGTCCCTTGGTCCGACACCAGGGTCGTGATAGTTCCTACACACGTATTTTGACCCGCAAAACGCCCCCCATAAGTCTGGTCCGTTACTTTAGCGGTGCACTACCATGTCATTTTGAGGGGGGTTCCTAGGCCACCCTTCCTTGGCTGCACCCCACGTACTTGACTTCCAAGCCGGAGCGCAACGTCACAAATTTCACCACCGCAATCTGAATTCCACGAGTGAGATATTCTTTGACACGCATCCACAGGTCGCCATTTGGCCGAGTTCTCCAACAAGACGCCCATGAGGGGGAGCGGTTCGGCAAATCTAGGGGCAAAGGTTTCGTCACCTGTCCACCCATCGTTCTTTGCGTTCGCCGTGCCCGTCCACTTTGTGACCCCGGCCAGATATCTATTGGCTGCACGAAGCGAGGGTATTTCGCCTTGCTCTAGACGCAGCGTCGCGATGGCCGAGTCCCGGTTTTTGTTGGCCACGTACACCATGAGGAGACACTTACGCACATGCACTTTCTGCCCTTTGGGCCAGCACATCTACCATTTCCCGGATGGTGTCATCTTTTGTACCGTGCCACACCATAGGCGTTGCGTTGGGCCTATTTTGTGCCTCCATGAATCCCTTTTTTGTCCCCTGCTGATCCGGGAGGAGGAGGACCCCGGTCCGATTGGTGGGGTCCCTGTAGTAGGGATCCACATTTTGGGTGACTTCGGTGTGTAGGATGCACTGTTGTGCATGTATTGGCGTGGCGTTGTAGAATACGGTGTGGATGCCGTCGCTGCCGCATTCCACTATGACGTCATAATGGGCGAGGATGTCCTCCGCGACATTGTGGTCCAGTTGCGTGCGTAGGCCGTTGAGAGTCACGAGTTGGACATGCAAAACATGGAACACGATGATTTATACGGGAACATACAAGATGGCGGGAAGTTCGCCTTTGAGGAGGACACGGATACGATCGTCCTAGAATTCGCTGAAGCCATGAAAGTCAACTCGCTTCATCGCATGTTCAAGTTGCTCAACGAAACAGATGTGGAAGTCGAAACCAGTATTGCCATGCAGCTACCCTCTAACAGCTTCCCGTTCATGGGGGCTATGGAGGCACGCGAGTCGCGGTCTCAATCCCCGGCATACGAGGTCCGCCTCTCCAGACGACTGGTGGCCAAGGCCACGCGAGTGGTGGCCGAGGCAACGGAGGCCAGCGGAGACTAGATACAAACAAGACGACCAGCTAGTGGACCCCTTCATCATCAACGAGTCGGCGCGCGAGCTTTGGATTGTCCGACAGCGCTTTCAAGTGGAAAAAGAGGACAAAATCCCCTCTTACGCGGATGTTACTCGGGACTCCCGCCACAATCACCATTTGATTCAGGGCACACTCATGGAGCATGTCGTGGGGATGAAGCCCGTCGACAATTATTGGTTGATGGTGCAGTTCAAGATGACCCTAGACCATCTTACGCTGGCCTCTGTGTGGAAACAAATCAACCCCTAGGAGGCGCAAAACGTGCTCACCAACGACATGATGTCGGGAGGGGTGTCACGGGGTAAATGGGGTTACACAGCGGTCAAGGCGCGCGCCGTGCTCCCGACCCCCGACCGTTCGCAAGCTACGGAGATCTTTTAGGGAAGATCGCTAAGAGTCTCATAGTATGAATTGCGGGTGACCGTCGCCAGTTTTGGTCAATACCCGAAGTTGGCCGAGGAGCCTAGCTTCTACATGGAACCCCCTTACGTGCATTATGTGAGGGCCACCTACGAAAACCCCCAAAGTGCGGGTCTTGCGGCATGACAATTCCTTAACGCTAAAACTGGAGTCCTCCCATGTACCACGGGCGACTCTACCCACACATTGATTCCATGTTGTTGGATGTGATCCGAGACTCCTCTCAGGTCCGCCTTCCACACCGCCTCCAGTACGCACAGTCGACGCATACCAGCGCATGTTTCTGGTCAGGGTGGGAAGGGGCGCCAGGGACACAGGGATGGGCAGCACACGCGCACACGGCGAGTCTATTGCCGAGCGTGATTACAATGTTGCCCCCGGGAAGAGCATCACCCTCGCCTGGCGGTCCGCGTCGACCAAAGAGCCCTTCGCCTTGGCCACCCCGCCTTCTCAACGCCAGCCGGACACCGCAGAGAAGTCGGGCAACAAACGCCCCCTCAGTCAGCTGGCGTTGAAGACGAACAAGAAAACCCGCCGGACGCAGGCGACCGTCTCAAGTGCCACGGAGCAGACCTCTGGCAGAGCCTCGGCCGTGCTTGGTGGTGTGCCACCACCACCCCAACTTCCGGCGTTGGAGCCCCGGGCCCCGCCTAATCAGCCCGTGGTGGAGACCTCCTAGGGCATGCCGTAGGACACCTCCCGGAGACGATGACTCGCCCTCCTCCGGCACCTCCCCCCGTAGCTAGCGATGGGGACACTTTGCACTGGCAAAAAGCCCCACATATATGGCGATGGGGACACTTTGCACTGCCCAAAAGCTTCTCATATATGGCGACGGGGACACTTTGCACTGGCAAAAAGCCCCTCATATATGGCGATGGGGACACTTTGCACTGCCCAAAAGCCCCTCATATTTGGCGATCCCCCTACACACCGCCACCAGTGCAGTACGCGTCCTACGGGCCCGCACACAATGGTCTCATTTGCCTGTAGTCCTAGCCGCGCAGAATGACCTAGCATCTGACCCCGAGCATCCACAGGCCGGCCAAGCCCCCCCCCCCCCCCCTGCGTGCCATGCTCGCACGCACTGCGGCTCTCTACACGCCCTCAACCCTCCTCCTCGCGTATGTTGCATGTGTGGTAGCCCTGCACTCCTCACCAAGGCTGGACCCGAAACAGCTCGCCACGGTCTCAAGGTATTTGGTGAGGTTTTGGCGGATGGCCGGGCGGTTGAAAGTGGGGCAGGCGGCCCACGCGGACCTAGTAGCTGCTGCCACCGTGGCCCCTGACAGCGCAGACTGAAGGGCCTGAAGAGGGCGAGCAGGGACGGCGTGGAGGCGAGCGAGGGCATTCAGCACGCGGGCCACGTGCACCGCCACGATATCAGTGAGGTTGGCCAACGCCTCCAACTGCTGCTCCACTCATTCGTCGTCCATGTCCATCGGGGCGTCCAGCATGGACAGTCAGGTGGGAGCGGCGCCGCCTAGGGCCTCCTTGGCGCGCAGGGTCACGAGGGTGTCACGGCCCAGCATGGACTTGTCGTCCACACGCCGCTTGAGCTCCAGCTCCCACTCGAGTTTGCCCATCGGGCTGGGCCCGGGGACCTTGCCCACCTCCTTGCCCAGTGGGTCCAGGGTCTCAATCCGGGGGCATGCCACGGCGCTGCTGTCGTGGTCTGCCTCCCATGTGGTCAACCACTGCAGCAGCGGGATGCGCTGGAGAACGGGCTGGGCCTTGCACGCGCCCGCCAAATCCTCCAGGAACTCCTCAAATTGCAGCTTGGCCAAGAACGAGTCATCCCACTCGGCGCAATGCAGGCGGCGTGAATGACGATGTTGCGGCGCACGGGCAAGAGGGCAGCAACCAAGTCCAGGAAATTGTCGAACAAGTCCCGGAAAGTGTGCCAGAAACACTGGCGGCAGTGGTCGCGGAGCGCCTCGAGCTCGCCCTAGGGCTCTGCCCTGTGAGAACGGCCCACCAAAGCGCGATGCTAGCCTGTAGTGGACTATCCCCCGGCGGGGTGCCCTGCACGACGGTGGAGGACTTGAAGTGTTGCGCTGTGAGCAGCAGGGTGCAATCCTTCTCGGAGTAGACGACGTTGGTGACGCGGAAAGTCTTTGCTGGACGCAACCGGGATCGTTGCTCCGCAGGCGACAAGGTGAAGGCGGCTTCTGGCATGGTGTTGGTTGTAGAGCACAGGGCTTCGCTCTGGTCGAGGCCCGCGGTATCTCCTAAGAGTCGGGGCTAGTGGTGAGAAGGCTGTAGGTGGAGGGGGACTGTTAACGGCAACCACCATTATGGTAAGGCTGCAATGTAATTCTCTGCGGCAAGAGGTGCGGGCAGCAGTCAGGCGGCGTTGGGGAGGGGCTGGCGTGGTGTGTCGCTGTCCCCCCGTGCTCCCCACCGAGGAACCGCAGATGCCTGCCCCAGACCGGTCTGTAGCCCTGGCACTGCACCTCCATGCACCTCCATGGCTCTAGTACAAGGGGTTTCACCCCTCGATCCCCCCCCATGGTGCAGCGCCCCGGCGCCCACACCCCAAGCCCCGGTGGCCTATAGCCCCCAGGAGTGTCCCTCTTGGCCTCTAGGTTGCGGGGGGGTTGGTTGCTCATGCCCGACGTCATCGGGTGCCTGTTCGCGGGCGCTATCCACGCTTGAGTGTGGGCGGGTCACACTATTCTCCGGCCGGAGGCCATTGTCGTTTTGCGCAGTGTTCCGCCTCGAGCTCGCCCAACGGCTCTGCCCTGTGAGAACGGCCCACCAAAGCGCGATGCTGGCCTGTAGTGGACTATCCCCCGGCGGGATGCCCTGCACGACGGTGGAGGACTTGAAGTGTTGCGCTGTGAGCAGCAGGGTGCAATCCTTCTCGGAGTAGACAACGTTGGTGACGCAGAAAGTCTTTGCCGGACGCAACCGGGATCGTTGCTCCGCAGGCGACAAGGTGAAGGCGGCTTCTGGCATGGTGTTGGTTGTAGAGCACAGGGCTTCGCTCTGGTCGAGGCCCGCGGTATCTCCTAAGAGTCGGGGCTAGTGGTGAGAAGGCTGTAGGTGGAGGGGGACTGTTAACGGCAACCACCATTATGGTAAGGCTGCAATGTAATTCTCTGCGGCAAGAGGTGCGGGCAGCAGTCAGGCGGCGTTGGGGAGGGGCTGGCGTGGTGTGTCGCTGTCCCCCCGTGCTCCCCACCGAGGAACCGCAGATGCCTGCCCCAGACCGGTCTGTAGCCCTGGCACACCACCATGGCTCTAGTACAAGGAGTTTCACCCCTCGATCCCCCCCCATGGTGCAGCGCCCCGGCGCCCACACCCCAGGCCCCGGTGGCCTATAGCCCCCAGGAGTGTCCCTCTTGGCCTCTAGGTTGCAGGGGGGTTGGCTGCTCATGCCCGACGTCATCGGGTGCCTGTTGGTGGGCGCTATCCACGCTTGAGTGTGGGCGGGTCCCACTATTCTCCGGCCGGAGGCCATTGTCGTTTTGCGCAATCCCCCCCCCCCCCCGCCTTGTGCAGATTGCCACGCATGAGCCCGTGTGGCGTGTGTCGACCGGGTGTCGCCGTGGGACTACACGCCCCTGCCGGTAGCCTCTCTGGGGTGGGTGGTTTCTGCGGGGGAATTCAAATTTGCGTGCGAAAAAGGGAAATTTTTTCACCCCTAACCCCCACATATGTGTGTTCAAAATGATCAGCATGACGACGGGCTCATTTTGAGATATGTGTGTTGGGGTACCCAGGACCCCCCCACTGCCCCCCCCCCCCCCCCGGCCAACCGACCGGGCCTGCCCACGGCATAAGGGTTAGCGGAGGACGTCGTGGTCAGGTTAAACCAAGTGCGAAGCCCCAACTGACTGGGCCTGGGTGCCTCTTCGGGGCATGGTAACGGAGTCGGGTGTAAGCGCCAACCAGGCATGAAACACCAAGGGCGCCGTTTTCACACACACGAGGCGCCTCCCCCCGAGCCATACCCCCCCCCCCCCCCATGAAGGTCTGAGCATTTTGAGCACACACACAGACATCAATCCCTGAAGTCAATCCCCCCCCCCCCCACCGCATGGTGAATACCAACCCCCCCCCCCCCCAACTTTGTACCAAAAAACCCCCCATTTTGGCGCAAAATGGACTAGAAAACCACCCCCGGCTAAAATGTAGGGGGAAAACCCCAAAATGTACCAGAAAAGTCCCTCCGGGGTTTTTCTGGTACATTTTGGGGGGTTGTTTTAGTACATGGGGGGGGGGGGGTTCTGGGACATTTCAGGGAGGGGTTGGTTCATTTCAGGGGGGGGTTATGGTACATTTCCGGGGGGTTTTATTGTGCAATTAGGGGGTTTTATGATAATTGGGGGGGGGGTTATGGTACAATTCAGGGGGTTTCAAGTACACATCTGGGGTTTTTCAGTACATTTTGTTTGGTTTTCGTCGGATGTTTCCTGGGATTTTTTTCAGTGCATTGCTGGATCGCACTTTCATTTGATGCTGTTTTTCGTGCATATTGCCTGCAGGAGGTGGCTGTTTTGGGACTGGAAATATGACACAAATGCGTACAGATGGGGGGGGGGGGGGTTGGCTTTAGGGGGCTGACCTAGGGTTGAGCACCCGGAAAAAGAAGCAACCCATTGTGAGGGAATTCCTAGAAAAGAACCAAAGGGCACACTGCAAGGCGGAGGGGGGGGGGAGGGTGCAGCAGTAAATGTGCAACAGGGAAGCTACGAAAGGGCTGATGGCCGCATAAGAAAGGAATGTTGCAATGGAAAGTTTTCACCCCAAAAAAGATGGATCTAATGGTGGACCTAAAGGTTGTAGAAAGTGGTGGAAAGGAGGAAACCCCGAGGTAACCCATCCTAGGGGTTTTTAGTACGAAAGGGGGCGTGCAAGTTGGCCTTTTGGTGCATAATGGTCCACAAGTATAGCATACATGGGGAATCACGATGGTTTTTTGGCAGAAAGGGTGTTTTTGTTGGTGCATATTGCATATGGGGGGGTCCATTCCAGCGAGGTCAGTAGGGGGGTTTTTTGGTACAAACGGGGGGTTTTTTTGGTACATTTGGGGGTTTTTTGGTACATTTTGGGCGGTTTTTTGGTATCTGGTGGGGGGTTTTCTGGTACAAAACAGGGTTTTTTTGTACAAAAGTGGGGGGGGGTTGGTAGGCACCACCTACCGGATGCCAAAAAAAAGGTTTCCGGTTTGGGCCAAATTTGGTCCAAACCTCCTCAACACTTTGGGCCTCCCGACTTCAGTCAGAGGAGTCCTGTGTTGTATGTATTGTGCCCTGCTAGTACTAGAGGGCCCCCATACGCCAAATTCCACCTGGTTGGCTGAGACTTCCCCTCTCCACGGTGTTTGCACCCATGGATCTGTGTTTGTTTGTTGACCAAGGGTTATTTTGTCCCCTTCTTTCTTCTTCTGGCTTCCTAGGGGCCATGCCTGGCCACTTGGGCAGCCCAGCACCATATGCTTATGGCACTACCTTTCGCTTTTTGTGGGTTTCTCCCATTCGCAAACACAAACGGAATCCCAGTCAAAACCGAAACATTTTTGTGCGGGTAGGTAGACGCAGGGGCAGAAACAAAGGCAGCATGCAGTGGCAGAATCACGGTGTTCTCTTTCTCTGAGTGTCTATTGTCGCCGGCAGATTCCCCACGAATGCGGGGGCATGCTGGTTCCCGTTTTTCTTGTTTATGGGTTGTTCCACTTATGGCGATGGCAATGATGATGATAAACAACATTATCATCACTGATCGTGTCAGCAAGCTTGAGGCGAAGCTTGAGAATACTGTGGAAAAGTACAGGAGAAAGATAGAGGCCCTGGCCAGGGAGGCCAAGGATGCCGCCCGGGCCACTAGCTCTGCTGTCGGTGTTGGTATCCAAAACGAGGGTGGCTCCTTTGTGTCGAAGCAGCATGGCGTGGAGATGAACCACGGGGACGTGTGCCGTGACAGTTCAGGGCAGTTGCACTGCCCTAAGGGATGCTTTCTGCAACTTTCACCAGATGCCTCGTGGTGCGTGATGAACCAGACAAAGACTGCTCCATGCCGCTTCTCAAGGAGACTTGCGAGCAAGAGATGAAGGCGGCCGAGGCCTTGGCCAAGGAGCAAGATCAAGATCTGGGTATTCTGAATGCAATGCCTCGATGTCCCGCTGATGCCTTGGCGTCTATCAAGAGGAGGTACCCAACGCCATCCCGCTGCCTTCTCATCTCCACGGTGCGGCCTCCGGACACGGCCGGACCGTCAGAGGACCTGTACGGGTTGTTTGCGACGTGGCTTCAGCGGACCACCAATTACTTGGTGCTTTTGCATATGACCACAGGAAATATTCTGCGATGCATCGAAATTCCTGCCCTCCAACGGCATGGAAGTTCCGATTCTTTAATCACACCCTACTCTACAGCTTGACCACTGGATTCGACACCACCGAGGACCACGATAGACCGGGCGGACTACTCTTGATCGACCTCCAACAGCGGCCTCCGCGGGTAATTTTGCAGGACAAAGCATTCATGGGCGGAACACACGACATGTTCCTTCATTCCAGGGGTGGCCAGCTGCATGCCATTTGGCTCCAAAGACGAATTGCGGACACTGCTCCTTTTGAGGTCTGTGGCTTGAACTATGGCAAACTGAGTTACACTGCCAACAAGCATCGCGTTGATCCCATTCCCGAGGGGAGGTTGAGCGTTGATGATATTGTGGAAACCAACATTGCGACAGGAGAGGGAACATGGCGGCTCTCTGCCGAAGACTATGTGCTTGCGCTAGGAGGCTGGCCAAACTGCTCCAAGATCCGACACGAGTTCGCCCACAAAAAGGTGCTGAAGGGACGACAGCAGTTTTGGACGAAGACAACCAGCCCCGAATGGACTCATGCCAACAGCGTGCACCTCAACGGGGACGAGTTGGTGGTGAGCTTCCTTGCCCTCGGGGCTGTTGTGGCATTCCGCCCGCCGCGTGCCCGTCCCATATGGGTGGTTGGGAGGTTTGGTGCTGACGCAACCCCCTTTCATGACCACTCTTTTGATGTGGGGCACATGGCCATTCCAATAACACGGAGGAGCTTTACCTATTTTTCTAACCGCCGGATCATTCAGGACCAGGACACTCGCGAGGTTTACGATGTCAGGCGCCCAAGTGCTTTCTGGCTACATGGTCCTCCAGTCGAGAACATAAATAGTGCCAAGTACATTCGGCTCACGAATGAGGGAGTCCCCTGACTTGAATGGGCGATCAATGAGCCTCATCCTCTGTTTCACCGGGACCCAGACGGTGACACTACCCTCATCGCCAAGAAAACTGCTGTTGTCACTTGGAATATGGCCACCACAGTCCATGATGTCCAGAATGTCACAGCCAAGCGGTTGCTGGCGTGCCATGACATCCCAGACACGTATGCCGTCACGTCGTTCTACTCGAGGCCACAGTTCACAGTGAAGAACCGGACCAAACGTGCTGTGTGCGTCGAGATAGTGGGGCTTTATGAAAGCTATCATGCAGTGCAGGGCGCCATCAGTGTGAAGAACGCGGCAACTATGTGCTCAGTGCAAGTCCTGGCCCCCCCTTATTTGGATTCTATGGAAGCCTGCGTTACTGGCTGTCCGATGGGCGACCGCCCTGTGCAGGTTGTTTTCCAGCTGCACCATTATACCTCTGTGAAGACTGTTGGCCCGCCTGCCTGAGACACCCCGGCGGCACGTGTTATGCAGTTGTGCTTCTATGTGATGAATTATTGTATTAGCGATGGGCTTCGATTGGCCCTTTGCGGGGCGCGCACTGAGTAGCACATTGGAGAATCGGGCTCCGGCTGCCGTGGCGCCGCTGTGCATTTGGCCTTGGTCATGCCCATGTCTTTGGGCCCTGGCACCAAAACAACACTTGCTTGGTTGCGTTTCCATATTTGATCTATAATTCTACAGTTCCAGAATTCTAGGGCAGAGGTGTCCAGGAATGCCCGTTGAACTGTAGCCTGAGGCAGTACAATAGCTGTAGCCTGAAGTGCAAATACTGTTGCCTGAGGAGGCACACCTGAAGACGTACAAATGCTGCTGCTTAAGGAAAGAAATGCATAAACAAAACCCAGCAGCAGTGCCTAGTCCAATCAAGATTGGGTGACAACCTGTACTGTTGAACTGAGATTGTCCACCGATCAAAGCCAACCACGGCGTCGATTTCCATATTGTCTGCCAGCCACGTCTCAGCAGCGGGAAGTCCTGCTTGCCCCCATTTCATGAGGGTCCATGGAGGGGCCTCAAGGAGTTATAAAAACTGCAGGTACAGTGTTTGGGGCACACTGCTTGCATCTGCGATGCCGTCTGTTAATTCTTGTCTGTAGATAATGACGGTGGTCTGTTATCGTTGGGATGGCTGGCCTGTCGCCGTCGCCATCGCCGACGTCTCAGTTCTTCAAGAGACATTTAATGCTGATGCGAGTTTGTGGAATTATCGTCCTGATTTATCAATTTCCAAGTGTCTTTTTATCAATAGAATTATCTGGTACCCGAATGTAGACTTTCAGAGTGGTATTTCAGTGCTGTGCACATCTCATTCATGTACATTCATTCAATGCGCATTATTAGCAATGTTCCGTGTCATGTGTGCTGAGTTTGGTGATTGGTTAAGCATACGAGTGGAATGGTTTGAGTATTGTGGTGCGCATGCATTCATTGCATTCATGCATGCATTCACATGTACCATGTGAGCAAGTAGCATAAAGGATATGGTGTGTGTATAGTTGAAGCATAGCATTGATAGCCTCGTGATAAACACGCACGTGCATGCATTCATTGCATTCTTGCATACATCCGTACATATCATATGCATTGCACTATGCCTCCTTGCCTTCTTCTTTGTTGATTCACCTTGCCATGCTTCTCAGTTTTGCATGGCAGGATGATCTGCCAACCTTGGTGACCCGGGACGAGGTTCAACCAGGTATGGCATGGAGAATAAAGATGCACTCATGCCATACTGTGGAGTGCATTACCTCATTCCCACTTTGCTTTGTGCTTTGCTTCACTTGTGTGTAGTTGTTTATGCTTTGTTTGGTTGTTTTGGGGAATATGACCCTAGGAATATTTTTGCATTGAAAATAACTAGGGACAACAATCACATGAGATGATTAGATAAATTTTTGCTCGTGTTGCACCCCTCTCAAAAATTGTGTGAGTTTTCTTTTGGGGCTTTCTAACCATAGGTAAATATGTTTGATTAGTTTAAAGGTCCTTTTTGTATGAAAGCTTTTTGAATCACAAAGGAGTCGAGCCCACGTTTTTATAACATTTTCTCTTTGTGGTAGCAGAGGCTTGCCTAATTTTGTGGCAAGCCAACAAATTTTAGGACTTTCCTGCGCCAACCCCGGAAATGCTCTCCTTTTGAGCGAGGGATCTTTTTGTTGCCTTGTGAGTTTGTGTTACTTGCCTTTGTCTCCGATTTCTTCGTCAACGCCCGCGCCTCCGCTTGGGCGCCTAATAAATGCAAGGCTGCGCCTCCTCTTGGGCGCCTAATAAATGCAAGGCCGCGCCTCCGCTTGGGCGCCTTAGAAATGCAAAGCGCGCCTCCACTAGGGCGCTTAAGAAATGCAAAGCGCGCCTCCACTCGGGCGCTTTAGAAATGCAAAACCGCTCCTCCGCTTGGGCGCTTTAGAAATACAAGGCCGCGCCTCCGCTTCGGCGCTCGCGAAATGCAAGCATGCCCCTTTGACACTTTGGACATCGCCAAGAGTTGCCAAGGACCGGTGGAGTCACCCGAGCACCTTGGTGACTTGCCCCGGGGTCCCCAAGCCCCAAGGAGATTTGTATGCTTGTGTCTTGGTTG
The DNA here is from genome assembly GCA_964036045.1 of Eutreptiella sp. 'Long Island Sound 2002'. Taxonomy (NCBI): domain Eukaryota; phylum Euglenozoa; class Euglenophyceae; order Eutreptiales; family Eutreptiaceae; genus Eutreptiella; species Eutreptiella sp. 'Long Island Sound 2002'. The sequence continues at coordinate 41,110,479 of OZ038392.1, forward strand.
CCCCTAGAGAGTTAAACAATTTTGGGAAATTTTATCCCGTAAATTTTCGTTCCGTTGTGTCCTTGCTTGTTTTGTTTGCCTTTGTGTGGTCTTGTTCCCCATTACCCACACCGACAACGAAGTTTTCTATGTGGAGAGATCCGGCATTGAGTACGGCACCAAGACAACCATTCACTCCTACTTTGGAGACGAGATGAACTTGGACGGCTGTCACTCTCACTTACGCCGTGCCCGTGCGGGTGTCATGAACATTGTGCACATCTCTATTGGGGTCACGAAGATGGCTGCCTTAAGGGTGCCTCCGTTGAAGGGCAAGTGAACGGTATCACCTTCCTTGTGCCTATTCCCAAAGAGTTTCGACTTCGTTGTGAGGATCACCAGGAAGGCCTACAAGGACACTGTGAACGCCGCGTTGAAGACCTCCGTTGAGGGCCCCTTGATCAACGTCTTGGCCTACATTGAGGAGCTCTTCGTGTCCTTTGACTTCAAGGGCACTCATGCCTCCTCCGCCGTCGAGGGTGAGCTGTCCATGGTTATGGGTGGCGACATGGTTGAGGGCGTCTTGAAGTATGACTACAATTCATCCTCCTCGAGCCATGCGCCTTGCCTTGCTGCTGGGCATGGCTCCTCCTCCGGCCTTGTGGCCTAAGGGCATTTGGGGTTTTCCAGGTGAGAGCAAATTGTACATAATGATTACTTCTCCCTCATACCTCTCTCTCCTTTGCTCAAGGGATTAGCGATTCTTGTGATCGTCACCCCCGGTAAAGGTTATCTTTCTCAGGTTTTACCTTTCTTCCTTCTCTTGTGTCTTGGGAGGTCGGGGGATGGGGATTGAGAGCCACGAGTGGCAAACAAACTCATTTTCTCTTTCTTTGTGCTTGTCAAGTCAATGTCAAGTCGTCTGTTAGTTTTAGTTTGGTACATACGGTTGGTACCGTTATCCTCATTCTCAGTTTCTCTCTGGGATTTGCTACCCTTCTGGGTAGTCGCCCTGGTTTTGGTTTGTTCAGTCTCACAGAAAATTTCAGTGCACTGAAATTGCTGAATGGTTGCCTGTGGCAATCAAGATTGTTGGTGCAAATGTGACCTCCGGCTACCAGGGCTATTCTCTGTTTGACTGAGCTTCTCCTGTTTGTTTGACTAGGCATGTTTTTGTTTAAGAGTGATTGACTGTACCGCTGCAGTTCGGATGCGGTACTCAGGTTGTTGAATACGTGGGTTGCTGGGCCCCTTACTCCTGTGCATGCTTGAGGGGCGGGTTTACCCCCCCCTACACACGCTGTACATGCATGAGCGCTTCGCACGGATGCTATAAAGATTAGCGAGTGTGATTTGCTTTTCTATAGATTTCTTGTGAGTGATTCGCATGGACGCGATACAGAATAGCACGTGTAGATAGGAATAGCTTGAGTGGGGCATTGTGAGCCTTTGAGCCGTTTGCCCCGAGTGCAGTTCCCGAGCATCCAATGCTACCTCCCTTCCTCTCTGAAGGTATGGCCTTCGTCCAGTTTGGTCCGTTTTTGTGTAACTGTGTCCTGCACGATCCCGACACGTCTGCTGAGTTGAAGGTGAATTGAGTTCAACAACAAACGCTTGACGAGGTTCTCCATGTTTGGGTATTATGTACAGGCGATTGAGTTGGGCGAGGGTCCTGTTGTGAGTTGGGCAGCGCAGATAGCAGACCCCTTTTGCAGGGAATGGTCTGCACAACGCGTATGTGGCCCAATATGCTTCATTGCATGTGGCCATGTTTGCCGCCTTCAGGCGGAAGGCTGTTCCTGCCAGGGCTGAGGTCTCTGAGAACACCATCCTGGCTTTGGTTTGGTCCTGACAGTCGCAAGTGGTCGGGCCCGTTCTCTGACTGCAGCACCCCAGACTACCTGACCGGCAGACCGCCTGGTGTTAAAGGTGGGGGACACTGCCAGACTGCTGCGTGTACCAACCCCACGACTTCTTCCACAACGTGGATGACCCCAGGGCACCGGTGGTGTCATCCGGACGTCCTTGAGGGTAAAGCATGACGTCCCCCTCGACTATGCGGATGACCCCAGGGAACCGGTGGTGTCACCCGGACACCCCTGAGGGTGACCCCTGGGTTCCCAAGCCCATTTTGGCCCACTTTTTAGGCCAAGGCCGGAGAAGGGTGGTGGGGGATTAGAAATGAAATTTTCCCTTTTGTGCCTCACACACACGTGACACACTTGTAAACTTACAAGTGTGACACCTGAGCTGAACCCTAGCTTCCCAACCGGCGCTAGCTGGCGTGCCATCCAGAAATGCCAGAGTGTTCTAACCCCAAAGATTCGAAGTACAAGTTGGTGATAATACACTTTCTGGAGTAAAGGATGACCCGGGATGCCTGCGGGTTTCCCTGTGAATGCCTCGGTTTCATGAGCGCAACGTCAACATGGGGTATATGAGGGCGCCGTGCCGTTGCCCTCTCTTTTGCCTTTGGTTTAGTGTGCCGTTGCCCTCTCCGTCGCCTTGGTTGAAGAAGATAGTTCTGATACCGGGAGAGGCGGGCTCCGTCCCGCGTTGTGACGAGATGTGAAAGAGCATGGATTTGACAGCGGATGAGATGACAGCGGCAAGTTTCGCCGTAATGACTGGGTAAGGCTCTGGTGAGAGTCCAAATGTCCAGATGTCCAAATGCCCAGAAGTCCAGACGTGCAGATGTCCAAATGTCCAGATGTATGCACTTCTTTCCGGTGTGTCCACTCTTGGACACACAGCCGCTTCTTTGTGAGTGTGTGTGTGAGAACCTGCAGGAGTTGTGTACACACATGCGAATGGGAAACATACCCGCCGAATCATGCCTACTTTCTGGCTAGAAACATTTTGGGGACACTTTGTTCCCCCATTTCAAGGCCGCCAAATTCGGTTTGCCTGTGAAGGGGAGTTTCCTTTCCCCTAGGATAGAAAACACCAAGCAAAGGGGTGCGGGAGATAACAAATTTTGCCTTGCACCTGCATTCATTTTCTCTGCACGGTGGCAGGACCCCCCCCCCCTTACACACAACGCTTGCGTGGGCGCTTCACTTGGGCGCCGATAAAATAGCAAGAGTGCATATGCTAACCTTACTCTGGTTGATCCGATCTCTGTCTATCTCTGTCGTCTGTTAGTAAGAAAAAGTCACTGCCATGTCTTTCTTGGAGGGCTTGATCCAGGCCAAGCCCCCCTTAAAACCCTTTTGTTGATGCTAAGACAAACTTAAGTGTTTTTATCTCTCTTTTGTTGCCTAAAGTACACTTTCTCAAAGTAACTAGGGTTGTGACCCTAGCCCCCCATGAAGTTCACCCCTACCACTCAACTGAGCGGAGGTACCTTCCTTCATGGAGGATATACCGAAATAAAATAGGCATTTCATGCTTTAGGCCTTGGAGGTTAAGCCTAGTGGTCTCCCACCCCAAGACCACTATACTCAATTGTTTCTACCACTTATTGTGGTCCTACTTTGTAACTGTTTCTGAATTCATTTGCTTGGCCAAGTCATTTTCTGTGTGGTCCTGACATCTATGCCCCACATTCCTAACCAGCACCATTTCACCCAAACGAGTGCACATGAAGTGCCTAATGCTATCTCTGAGGCAAGAGTCAGACCAATTTTCATATAAAATCTTTTGTATTATCCATTTGTGATTGAATCTTTGTGTATAAACCTGCTTTGTCTATCTGCAGCCCTTCTGTGTTACACTGGATTCCAAAACCAATCATTGATTCGATCCACATCCTCTTCTTGCTCTACTTGCTGCTTTGGTTTGGGTTTACAACTACAAAACCTGCAGGATTTCATCAAAATATCTAGGGCATGAATCAAGGACATCTTTCCGGTAGCAGAGACAGTCCCTTGTGACCTTTTGAACCGACCCTGAGAAGAAGTGCAGCACACAAAGCTCAACAACAAGTTCATCATGTCCACGCCAAGCGTCAGGACCTGGCCCATCAGAACTGTCCAAGTGCAAATGGGCAGCATGGCCCACCCTATGAGTGAACCACCTTACCGAGCTCCACAACATCTCAGTGGCGCATCTGGGTCCCAAGGAGATCCAGAACGCAGAAGGGCGGAAAAAAATAAAGGCCTTACCACCGAGGCCTTAGCGGCCCACGGTGGAGACAGCTTCAGTCATCTCCACAGACGTGTAGCAGCCTCAGTATCCAGATCCAACTGTCCGGCTTCATCCTCAACAGCGATTGAAGGCCCTGAGGAGTATGAGGAACTGAGGAAGAAAATGGATGAATACATCCTCCATGAGGAGTACTACAAATCCATTCGTGGAGAAGATGGAGAGGAGCCATTGGCAGTACATGGATCCAGACCACGTACAGACCTAGTGTAAAGGGAAGCTCAGGACAGGACAGAACAAGGTTGGTTTCTTCTGTGGACCTCTGCATTTGGCAGGGTCAGGATTACAGCAATTATGTCTAATTTCTGTTTGTTGTGCATGACATAGCCCCATATAAGTTATTTGCTGTGGTGCGTCGCAGATGCCGCAATTTGGGCACTGCAGGGCACGCGTGCGCACTGACGTGTGCATTGTTTTCTTTCGGAGAAGCACTGATTTTTATTATAAAAAGATCTGATTTTGTAGGATTTTAGCATGTTTACAGTGTATGTATTGTGCTGAACGTCCATTATTGTTTAGGCCATGAAACGGCTTATCTGTTGAATCACTCCGTATCACCAAGTCAAGATTGATCAACTCATTTGATTTATTGCGTGCGGCAATTACAAGAAGGGCGTCGTTTCAAGGTTTTCAAAATGGGACTGCAGGAGATTCAAAATGAGAGGTTTGAAAATTCTGAGTACTGGCCGAAACAAGACTCGGAGGTCTTGAAATATTCAACAGATAACCACGACGTTTCTTTGCCTTTGCCTGTAGCTGCAGATGAGATCAATAAGAGTGAGGAGTGCAATCACAGGAGTCTACGGCCCGGCCGAGCCGTCAATCAAGACACCATCAAGGCGCCGTCCAGACCAGCGCCAGCCCCGCCCAGGACAACACGGCCGCCGCAGCGCCTTTCAAGTGGAGTAACAGAAGTGCCACGATGTGCTGAAGCCGCCGCCATCACAGCAGTGCAACGACTCGTCGCACAGGAAGAACGAATAAGGCAAAGTCTCAGGTATGAGCAACAAGTAATCTGCGCGAAGAGGTACGCGAACTTTGGCCACGTTTTTCAAAAGCTCTATTGCCGGTTGTTCCAGCCTTCGTTGAATTCGGGGCAGACAAGTACACCGCCGAACGAACTGAAGGAGCCAGGGAAGCGCTCATTGAAGGAGCTGGCGGATTCCAGCAAGACAACGCCGAAGAAGAACACCGCAAAATCGAATGCGCCGCCGAACAAGAACAAAGTGTCTGAGTACTCAGGTGTGTTGGCGAAGTTGGAGACCTCGTTGGAAAATTCCTTGAAGCGATCCTTAAGTGACCTCCGACGAGTTGTGGAACTGTTGGGTAACTGTTCGCCCTCTGTGTCCGTCAGAACGAACAAATGGAACAAGTTCGTCGAGAAGCAAGAACCAAGGCCCGTTTCAAGTGTGACGAAGCGCCGGCAGAACGAATCCCAAGTGACTGAGTGCCGAACGGACGAGTTACAAGCGAGTTTGGATGATTTTGACGCTCGGACAGTAACTTCGGGAGATCCTGGCGGAGTTCAGCAGCGAAGGAGCTCCACAAATGAGTCGTCGAACGTCGCGAGGCCCAAACAAAGGGGACAGCGAGCAGGACGAGCTGTGCAGCGTCGCCGCGCTATAGCCAAGTTCTTTGAGGTATTAAACTCAATCCAAGGTCGCGCATGCCGAGGTACAAGCGAGAAGAAGACCGAGTGCCCTACGCGAGACATGTGGGGGCAGTCTGTGGTGAACTCCAAGGAGAACCAAGGGAATCCCTTCTTGGACTGAGCAGTGCTCTTTAAAGCGCGCTGCTTTTGCCGTTGGCGCGCTGGCTGAAGCGCAATGCCTTTGGTGTGCTCAACGAAGGGAGAGGCCTCCGGAAAATAGTGGATCATAACCATCAACAAAATGATCAACAAGTTCGGAAACTTCACCAAGACCTCATGGGGTTTCATACTTCGTTGAAGCAATCATACGACAGACTTGTGGAATACGCAAGCAATGTAGACAAACAAATGGAGACCATCACCAACACAATTGCGACATCAACAAGCATACGAAAATCAAAACAAGGATTTGTTTTGAGAGTAGATCTTAACGCGAGCGCTTGCAGCGCTTTCTTTGTCAGCTTTTGGCGCTGTGAGCGCCTTGTGGTATATATCTGCCACAGATGGCAGAATGTGATGTAAATTACAATGCATCCAAAAGTTGACTTTGTCAACGAAGCCTTTTTTTGGCCTACAAGTGGCGCCAAGCGCCTTATGTGCTGGCACTGACATGTGCCTTTGCTTTCTTTTTCGTTGTAGATACTATTTTGGATCTGCAATGAGCAGTGGTGGGATACACCCTGCTTTACACTTTGAGTGAACTCTGGTTTACTCAGTTTGGCAATTCTGTTTTGCTTTGCACCTGCCTGCTTGTGAGCAGTGTGTCTTTTTTTCTTTTTTAGCTGCTTCTGTCTTGGAGAAAAAGCAGAGTGGTTTTCCCGTTTGTTTTTCTGCTTTTGTTGAAAAAAGCAGGGGTTTTCTTTCTGTATTTTTATACTAAATTTTATCTGTGCCATGAGCACTTCAGGTTGTGTGCCATGAGCACTTATCAGGTTTTTACACCCTGTGAGGAGTTTGAGTGGGTATAGGTTGAAACACCACTTCACCACTTCCCTAGGGCACTGTTTGGTGACAGAAATCCCTTTCAGGAGGGTAAAGCTATCTGTGGTATCAGTGGTATTCCACTAGCATGATCTGCACATAGATAGTAGCTGTTTTTACCTGGAATGAGTAGAAATAGCCAGATCACAGACAAGAATATCTGTATTGTATTGTAGGTAAAGGCCTGCATGTTTTGCTATTTTTTTTTGCTCGGGTCAGCAACTCATTTGGGGAGTGCTGAGCCTGGGGGGGGAGTGTAAACATGCAAGGCAGCCTTTTGGGTGCTTGCGTTTTACACCCACCCAGCTCTGTCTGAGCTTTTCCCAGCCCTATGGTAAAACCCTTCGCACCCTTTTGTTTTGGGGTCTCAGCCACACATCAGGGTATGTGTGGGCTTGGGGGGGGAGTGTAAAGGGAAGCTCAGGACAGGACAGAACAAGGTTGGTTTCTTCTGTGGACCTCTGCATTTGGCAGGGTCAGGATTACAGCAATTATGTCTAATTTCTGTTTGTTGTGCATGACATAGCCCCATATAAGTTATTTGCTGTGGTGCGTCGCAGATGCCGCAATTTGGGCACTGCAGGGCACGCGTGCGCACTGACGTGTGCATTGTTTTCTTTCGGAGAAGCACTGATTTTTATTATAAAAAGATCTGATTTTGTAGGATTTTAGCATGTTTACAGTGTATGTATTGTGCTGAACGTCCATTATTGTTTAGGCCATGAAACGGCTTATCTGTTGAATCACTCCGTATCACCAAGTCAAGATTGATCAACTCATTTGATTTATTGCGTGCGGCAATTACAAGAAGGGCGTCGTTTCAAGGTTTTCAAAATGGGACTGCAGGAGATTCAAAATGAGAGGTTTGAAAATTCTGAGTACTGGCCGAAACAAGACTCGGAGGTCTTGAAATTGGGTGCTTGCGTTTTACACCTAGGGTCCTACGCGCACTCTGGCCCGCTGTCCGACAGAGCTGAGACAGCATCCCTGCCAAGACGACCGAGACCCGAGTATCCAAGAGCATGTTGTCCAACCCCAAGGGCTCCCGAAGTGGGCCCGACTCGAGTTGAGGAACAACATCATCCAAGGCCAACCTACGGTGCCCTGGATCATACGGCCGAATTGCTGGCCAAACTCCTGCCTGGATCAGAGGATCAGATGTGACGGCCCTATCGGAGGCCATTAAGGCTAAACTGGGTATTGCAGAACCCTTACCCAAGCCAGAGTTGCCCTCTCTCTCTCCAGGACTGAGTACCCTGGCCGAAGATCTTAAGAGATCAAGGGTCTCAAGGCTGTTGCCTAAGGTCACCTGCCCCAGCCCCTTTCACCCCCGTGCCAGGACTGTGCCCATGGCTGAACTACAGGACCCGCCTGTCACAGAGATTGAGAAAAGAGGGCTGTCAGCCGTGGCACCTCTTGCCGGCGTGTCGCCTTCAGGCCTAACCCCGGGGAGTGGGAAGACGGGCAGACCTATTGCCCAGGCAAACATCCAGCTGGAACTGCCGGAGTTCGACCCCAAAAATCTGCCCAAATGGACAGAAGAATTTGCAGAGTTCCTTTTGTTGACTGGCCAATCCCATGTGGATGTGGCCACCAAATGCTCACCGCTGAAACGCTCATGCAAAAAGAAATTTTTGCAAAAACAGGTGAAACAGATTGTGAAAACCTGTTCCACCTGGGCAGAGGTACTCCTGAGGTTGGAGAAAACATTCCCAGTCTATGAGACTGACCTCAGCGTACGCACACAGATCGAGGAGCTACCTATGCTCCCTGAGTTTCCATCCGCTGCGCGAATTTCTGAATATGTGTGCGACTTGGAGTACCTGCTTTCGAGGATGAACGTGGGCTCCTACGGAGCCACTGAGCCCCACCTGTGGCTCATGAGTAAGATTCCCCAACGTACGTGGGATGATTGCCGCTCCACCTCTGAGTGGAAGAGCAGGACCCACTCGTACGATGAACTGGTGGACCTCTTGATTGAGCTAGCTCTTGAGAGAGAGAATGACTCCCACATGGAGAAATTCCTCAAGAAGCCTTTGGGTCGAGGTGGTACCCCTACCCCCGAACGTGGCCAAGGGAAAGGGCCTAAAAATCCCACTAACACCAACCAGTGAGGTGGTAAAGGGAGGGGTAACCTACGTGCCATGAATGAGGTTAAACCTGATGCAGGTACACCCCCCCTGTTCTACTGCAAACCTGTCAATGACAAGGGAAGACCTTGTCATGCCTCTGACTGCGATCTCCGCAGTGGCTGTATGCTGCAGATGAAACATCAGCAGCATACCAAGGATGGGAAACCTGTGACCCATCAGGACCCTTTCAGGTGTACCATCACCTGTGGTTACTGTGGCAAGCGTCGTCACTACGAGGACGAATGCCACATCAAGAAACGCGAGAGTGACAAGCTCAAGCGTCAGGAAGCGGAACGCCAGAAGCTCCAAACGCCCGCCAGAAACCCCCCGAATGGGGATAAAGGTGGTAAAGGAGGTGGCAAGGGGGGTGGCAAAAATGGACCCCCTAACCCCCAGAGGCGCTCATCAGCGCCCGTTGCTACACCCACTCCTGCTGCTACACCAGCTCCTGCCGCAGGTGACCCCAAGAAGCGCCCCCAAGGGGATAACGCTACCCCTGAGGGGAAGAATTCCAAGAAGAGGCGCTTGGCCTGGATGGCCAAGTCCCTCATTGCTGCAGGGGTGGATGTGAAGTTCCCTGATGAGGAGTAGGGGGGCGGCTCCGAAGAGGAGGACTTGGTTTTCTGGATCCTCGTGAAAATCGGGGGTCAGGTTTTTCGAGCGGTGCTTGACACCGGTGCAACACTTTCCATAGTGGCGCGGCGCCTGCTAAAGGCTTTCAAGAAAACTAAGACTGTGGCCATAAGAGTAGGGGATGGGCAAACCATCCATTCCTTGGGGGGGGTCGATGTGACTATATGTCTGGGCGACGAAACCGTGACCCGACACTGCAGAGTGCTGGACACCGACGCCTTTGACATCGTCATTGCCACCGACTTCCTACGAAGAAACCCCCAGGTAAAAATGCTGTCCCTCCAGCGCCCCTATTCTTTGCACTGCGACTTTGGCAGTGGGCTATTCTCCGTACCTTTGGGGCTGTCAGGACGAAAAGAGTCTGGGCTGCGCTACACATCCAAGACTAACTATCGTACTGAAAACTACCGATTGGCCCGTCACGTTCTTGAAAATGGACTGGCGGCCCTTCAGGTAAACCTGGATGAGATCCAGGTGGAATTGTTTGCGAGCCAACAACAGCACATCATGCAGTTGTACTGCTCGAAACAACTGAACAATGCTTTCCGTTTTTTCTGGAAAGCAATGGGCCTAGCGTATGCTAACCCTCCCTTCTCCCTGCTCGCGAAGGTTCTAACAAAAATCGCTTATGAGGGAGGAAGGGTTGTTATGTGCACCCCTGACTGGGGCTGCTCTGGTGAACATGCTTACTGGCGCCGTATGCTAGATCAAATGACCGTGGGAAGAGTGCAACTCCCCGACGGCCCCATCTCTGTGCCTGAGGACTCAGACACAGCTATGCAGGCCCCTGAGTGGGCCAGTTTCCTGTCCATCGTCGATGGATCTCTCAATCCTGTACCCCTGTGTGACTTAGACCAGGTGCTACTGAAAGAGGTCATGGCCGAAAATCGTGGCCTGACCCTTTCTGATCTCAAAAATCGATCTCCTGAGCACCTATCTGCCACACTTACAGGGTGTGAGTCTCCCGATGACTATCTGGAACCTGCAGCTGTAAAAGAGGATGCTGATGACCAACTGTCTGAGATCGCCAGCACTATTCCTTCTGTTGATCCCAGCTGTGTTGACCTAAAACATAGTGCCTTCCTAGCCCAGCTGTTGCCAGAGGAGGTAGATCTAGAGTCAACCTCTGAACCTGCTTCCCCTGTTGGGAAGCCAGTGCTACACATGCAGCCTATGCACACAGGTGAACCCGTGGCCCAGAGTGCTGATGCTCTGGCGCGGCCTGCTGCTAATAACATGCCATTGTCTGAGCATGACACTCAGGAACTCCGGCGGCTGTTGTACCTTAAGGCTGAAGGTATTGAGCGCCAAGAGCGGCTGCAATACCTCAGACAGACCTGGAAATCCTCCATCTGGTCTGAGGAGGACGATGATTCCTATACGCTTCCTGATCCTGAGATACCTCTAGTATATTCTCTGCACTATGGGCAGCAATGTCCCCCTGAGTGGGACGATAGTTTTGTGCCTGCCGAAACTGCTGATCGGCAGAAAAAGAAAGAACATGGAAAAAGCAACCTCCATGCTGAGGAGGATTTCCTTCAGAAACTCGAGAGTCTTAACCTTGACCCCCGCCTGAAGAAACTGCTGATAACCTATGAGGAGGTGTTCGGCGCCTTGCCGCCTCCCCTTTCTTGTAAAAAACTGGTCCAGATGGACCTGAAATTGAAACCAGAATTTGAAAAGACGCGAGTGAGGCGTCGTCCCTATCCCGCTCCACAGGAACAGGTCGAAGAAATCGAGCGCCAGATCCAGGAATGCATTGATGCTGGCCTCGTTGAAGAGTATAAGCAGGGGGACTATCCCCATCACTGCAGTCCCTGTTTCCTTGTTGCCAAACCAGGGTCGACTGCCCTACGTCTGGTTGTAGACTATGGTGAGGTCAACAAGAAAACCCAGAACCACTCAGGGAGTATTCCTAACATGGAAAACACCCTGGAGCGTATTGCCAAATGTAGGTACAAGACCAAAATGGACAAACGCTCTGGTTTCTGGCAGGTGGACCTAACCGCCGCAGCTCAGGAGCTGTTGGCCTTTATAACCCCTGAGGGTCGTGTCTTCAAGTGGAAGGTTATGCCTTTCGGGGTGGCTAATGCCCCAGCGCTCTTCCAGGAGCTTATGAACAAAAATTTGTACATACTGAGGCGCAGGCCTCTAGTACAAGAGTTGATTTCTCGGGGTGCAGAAATGGAGGCTCACATCGATGACGTGAGTTTGGGTACTAATACCAAAGAGGACCATGTCCTTCTCCTCCGTGAATTTTTCATTGTCTGTCAAGAAAACCATCTCCGAATCAAACTCCAAAAATGTGAGTTTGTGAAAGAGGAGATGGAGTATTTGGGTTTTGACGTGGGGTATGGCTGGTGGAAACCAGCCGCGTCTAAGATGCAGCCCCTACAGGACATGCAGATTCGCGATGACCCGAAGAAGGGCCTACACGATGTGAAGTGTTTTGTGGGCGCCTGTAATTTCTATCAGCGTCACATCCACAATTTTACTTACTCCTCTGCACCCCTCACTGACCTAATCAAGAAAACTACTCCCTGGAGGTGGACCTCCAGAGAGGAAGAGTGTTTCCAGGAGTTGAAGAAGAAGATTGCATCCTCCAACTGCCTGGGAGTACCCCGCCCTGAGGGCGAGATAGTCCTGATCACTGATGCCAGTGATGTAGGGGGGGGAGGTACGATCTACCAATGGCAGGAGCTTAAACCCGCAGAACTAACCCACTGCCATTATCGTACTACTGGACTGAACCGTGATGGTTCGTTGAAACATGACTATCCTACCAGTGAGTGGCGACTGGTGCCACGGGGACACTGGAATTGGAAATGGAACCAAGGGCGTTCCAATTACAGCACCTATGACCAGCAACTCCTGGCCGGTATGTTGGTGCTATCGTCACGATCCCGACTCCTGGGATCTAACCCTATTGTCTGGCTGTGTGACCAGGAGCCTGTGAAGTCTTTTCAGAAGGGCCCACGACCAGAGAAAGCAAAGCTAAAACGGTGGTGGACTTACCTGAGCCAGTTCAGGCTGACAGTGCATCATATCCACGGGATAAAGAATGAACTGTCTGACTGTATATCGCGCAACAACTTCGATGCGCTTATTGGTGAGAGCTCTGAGGCGCTCGTTAGAGAGGCTTTCCAGCGTATGGATGTCCAGCTTGACCTGTCCATGCGCACTGCCGGAATCCTGGAGGGCTGGAGTCTAACCGACTATCAGTCAGAGTATGAAGAAATTCTCCAAACCCTCAGCACCGGTCTCGAACCCCGTGTCATTGACGGGCACGTGTGGTATAAAAACAATCACTACCTCTTCTATGAGGACCAAATTGTGGTGCCTGAGGCATGACTGGATGGGTGCCTACAGTGGTCCCATCTCAGTTCTGGTCACACTGGCGCTAATCGCTCAGTCTTAGGCGGCTCAAGTTGCATGGTCAAAATCACACCAAATGCACCCAATTTGGACCATGCAAAAAAATAGTTTTTCACAGGCGCTGTTTTTTGAAAACAGAATATTAGTCCAGAGAAAGTATCTTTCTTACCATTTGTGCCATTTTGTGCCTTTTTTCGGACAGCCGAAAACAAAAAAAAAACTATAAAAAAAATAAATAAATCTTATGATTTCAGTGGAAAATGATGTGCTTTTAGCCGATATTGGCCAATAAATACATTTTGCATTCCCCTTGTTTTTTGCATGAACATGGTCTGCAGAAAAAATGATTGCAACATCATTTTCTGTTCTGCATGTTCATTGCATACCTGGAAAAATGATTTATTGATCGAATTCTATGCGCGAGGCCTCGCGCAATCAAGACCAAGGATCATTAAAACAGAAGCATGGCGGGTTAAATATCAATGCAAAACACATGCAACATGTGGTTCAAGGGCTGCCCCATGCGAGAGGCCTCGCGCATAACTTACTAAGCCAAAAACCTCAGCTGATTCATTTTCCTTTGCAAAGACGGCTTCAGGGTCGAGTGGTCTTACTACCCACCCCACGGTTTGATTTTTGATTTGCACTGCCTGAAAAAAGAGGTAGCGGTTGTGACTTTCAAGTTCTGGGACTGCATTGCAGTCCTCATTGCGCGAGGCCTCGCGCAAAAAAAGGCCCAGAAAATATATTCTTTGTACCATTGTGATGGGTTCTCATCTGATGGCGCTTGTGCACAACCTCCACTGAAGAAACGAGTACCTAAATTGTCGTTGAGTGATTGAAATTCACCAGAAGCTTGCCCCCCCCGGAGGCGGAAAACCTCTTTTTGGGCTTGGTCAGCCCCTGCGCTTGGCAGACTGCTTCCCCGAGGGCACCTTCTTTCTCCAGGTATCGAACATCATCTTGATAATTGGTGTCATTTGCACTACATTGCATTTTACTCTCCAAAACATCAGTTTTTTTGGCCCAAACAGACGCTCAAAAAAGTGCCACGCATGGCAAATTCATATTTTCTTTGCACATTTTACTTTGGTCTATAGTCAACAACAGAAGGATCAATTTTTCTTCAGCCAAAGCTACAAGGGGGGTCCCTGTCCAGCTCAGCGTCATCTGTTGAGTGGACATGCTTCATGTGCTACCACTGATACTCTTTTTTTTGCTTGACGCTCCCCATAACTTGTGGCAGGTGTGCATAATGAGCAATGCTGAGGGATGCACCCTGTGCAACACCTCCAACGTATGTGCTCCTTTTGTTAGGAATGCAACAAAATTAGAAATCATTTCTTGAGTCATCAGTTAGATTTGCAAGGCTTGTTTAGAGCGCTGAATGTCCGCCCGCGTAAACATATTGTACAATGTGATCAAGTCAAGGGTCCCTGTAATGTCACTCCAGTGTAGGCGCCTGCTTGATTCCTCAATTCTACCATCATTACCTGACTTTGGAGGGGCAATGGACTGCTCCTTGCGCGAGGCCTCGCGCAAGGAACAGTCCATTGCCCCCCAAAAAGTATTTTTTGGACCCACCACGACCAAGAAAAGGCCAAAATTCCTTACATAAGAGTTCTTTTGGTGTTTCAAAAACGGCTTGATTTTTTGCAAGCCAAAGAATGGTTCTTTTGGTGTTTTTTGAGGCCGTGTATTTTGGGCACTTTCTGTCCTTGTATACCATGCAACTTGAGCCGCCTAAGTCAGTGGACTTCTTCCGCGAGTGTTTCTACTCTAGTCTAACCCTGACTGAACTGAGGTCGCGTATGCAGGCCATTGTGGATGCTTGTGGCTGTCATGCCAGCAAGCAGAGCAACAGTAGGGATAGGGGCCTGATCTCCAGCTTACCAATACTCTATTGTGCTAACTCTCTTCTCTAGGTGGATTTCATCCACGGCCTACCGCGCTTTGGCGGCTATGATAGTTGCCTCGTGGTCACCTGTGGTCTATCTCGCTTCACCCGTGTGTTCCCTTGCAATAAGAAATCACAGGTGAGCAGACTGTGAAAATGTTGGTCGAACAATGGTTCGAACCCTATGGAGCACCTAAGCAGGTGCAGTCTGATGAGGATGTACGCATCCGCAGTGACACTGGGTGGTACAAACGAGTGCTAAATGCCCTCAACGTGGAGGTAACCACAGGTGTGCCCTATACCCACACGTCTAACCCTCTCTGTGAGAGACAGAACCGTGTGGTGGAGCAAAACTTAAGAATCCTGATGAAACAAGAGCGCACCAAGGACTGGGTACGCCTAGTGCCCTGGGCAGTGCTGACCAAGAACTCACAGCGGAGCTCTTCTACAGGTTTCACCCCCCACGAACTGTTCCATGGAGGACGACCTGCTTGGTTCTTCAAAACCCCCTTTGCTGAGGACTTCAAGAGCCCTGTGGGAGATTGGCAGGAACACAAGCAGTCTCTGGCTAACCAGGCTGATACTAACCTGAGACACATTCGTGACCATGGACGGAGCCGACGGAACCGCCTACGGTGACCTGCCATTCAAGGTTGGTAACCTTGTTTTGGTACACCATTCACGCCTACCCTCCTGGCCACGTAACTGCCTACAGGACCCTTATTTTGGACCCTATCATATCATTAGGATAGATGGATCCAGGATCCATGTCAGGTGCAGTCCACGTCTAGGTGGCGAACTGCTGTGTGCACCTAAGCAGTTGAGGCACTATCACTCCCCTGACGACTTGTCTTGGGATGAATGGCGCCTCAGCAACAGTGAGGTTGAGCGTATAGACCTAGAGAACGCTGCCAGTCCAGAGCAGGCAGACGAACTCGAAGAGATGACTGCCGATGAGATGGCAGTCGATGGTTACTACGTGGTTGCAGGTATTGCTCGCCACGAGTATAAACAGGGCTGGAAATTCCTAACCCTGTGGGATGGCTATGGGTTATCTGAGGCGACCTGGGAACCTATGTCAGCCTTCATACAACCAGATGGGAGTATCAACCCCATCTTCCGCACTTACCTCGTTGAGAACAACGAGGGGCAGCTCCTAACCCGTGCTGAGACTATGTCCCAGCGTAGAAAGCGAAACTAATTTCCCTGTGTCAGTCTACTGACAGGTGTACTGAGCACTGCACTGACCCTGTCTGTGCCCTGCAGACCCATGCCTATGGTTTCCAGCGTGGGCCAGGTGGCCGCTTATCAGGATTGCAGCCACCCAGCGAGTGTATGCCTTGTTGACCATGTGTTGCATGGGGACTGCCCTGATGTAATGACCTTGGGGAGCCAACGAAGAACGGTGGCTTACTACACCAGGGGGGAATGACAAGCAAGGTGTTATGAGGCAAGGTGTGTCTTCCCTCCTTGGGGACAAGCGAGCCCACAGTTAGGACCCCTGACTGGTCCAGACCCATGGGGTTCTACCCTTCCTTACAGGGTTTACCATACCCCTATGTGTGCTACGTATGTCTGTGTGTGTCTCACTTCTCTCCCCGGCGTGGCTCCCGGAGACCGGGCTTCGCTGACGTCGGACCGAAGGTCCTAATCAGGTACTATTACCACTCCTATGGCGCCCAATTTCTGTGCTGGCGCCTATCCTTGGGGGAAGACGGCAAAAGCCCTACCTACTAGAGGAGAGGGGTGGCCAAGTGTGCTAAGGGCATACAAAACGCCCATTTTTGCTACAGGCCAAAAGCTAACGCACTCCCCTGCCCACGAGGAAAACCACGCGGGACAGGAGACACCACTACACTACACTCACTAACGCCAGCACCGGCCTTCGAAGGCAGGGTGAGCACTCATCACTTGCACTCAACTCCTGCCAGGCCTGCTGACCCTAACCCCTACACACGCTACTGGGTGCTGCTGTCGAAGATGTCTCGGGTCCTAATGACCCTCCTGTGAAGAAGACAAGAGAACACAGCGCTGCTAAGCAACTGTGGCCTAACAGGGGACGCCACAACGCGTTTCCCCTGCTAGGGCTTGGAGGGAAGGGGTGCTCTTGTTGTGCGCACAGCGCGGATGTCGATGAAGTTGAACTGCCCTTGCCACTCCTGGCTGAGGCACAGTCAATTGATTTGTGATCAGCGCCCCTGTTTTGCTGGAGCAGAAAAATGGGTAGCCGCCGAAGGCAGCTGCTGCGTGCATCAATCACCCTGAACCTCTCCCACCTGTCCAACAGAGGCAAATGAAGGGGTGTTTGCGGCAGAGGAACCAAGCCACACTCCACGTATTATACGCTTCTCAGTGTGACCTATAATACACTGTCCGCAAACACACCCTGTCAAGCAAGCAAGCGTTAAGAGACTCCTCAGGTTCTCTTACAGAACGTACCGAGGAGCCCCTGGGTAACCTAAACAAGGTTTACCGTGCGCAATTCGCGTGGCCTACCCTTTAATGCATCATGTGCACGCAGGGAAGGGAGGCAGAACCATAACCACAATGACTCTACCAGGAGGTGAGCTCCTCCTGGGCTAACCTACCTTACTCACCATGCATCGTGTGAATGCCGAAATGAAGCGAACACAAAACAAGCCTAAGCGTTTTAAGCAACCCTACTTTAACGCTACGGCTGCACACGAACAACCACTTTCTTTTTTTTTACCTGTGAAGAGAGAACAAGGATGAATCGGGGTACAAGGAAAGCGTCACAGCGTGTGAATGCCTCGATTAGGCACATGGATCGCGAGCACAGCGCATATTCTAACCCTACGTGCGCGCTGCGCGCTCCATTCGCATCGCATACCTTTCATTCCTG
Source organism: Eutreptiella sp. 'Long Island Sound 2002' (assembly GCA_964036045.1). Lineage (NCBI taxonomy): Eukaryota > Euglenozoa > Euglenophyceae > Eutreptiales > Eutreptiaceae > Eutreptiella > Eutreptiella sp. 'Long Island Sound 2002'. The sequence goes on from OZ038392.1 coordinate 41,128,136, forward strand.
TTTTGACCTGTGCAGAGCACGAGGAAGGAACACCCGAACCCCCAACGAACACAGCGTTGACAACCCTAACGTTTTGACAAAATAACCAACACGAACGCAATGCATGCGTGTGAGATGACACTGACATACCTGAGAGGTGGGTTGTTGACCTGCTCTGTGGTGTGGGTTGAATTTGAATACTTTTCTCTGAAGTTCATAAACATTTTGATGCAACTGTGCAAAAATTTCCTTTAGAACTTTAAAAACTACGGCTCATACCTTCTTTTTCAAAAAGCCGTTTACGCTTGCGCAATCTTGTTTTTGAAGTCCGCTTCCTTTGCGCTTGTCTGCGACTTTAGGTTATGTGTAAAAATGACGATTTCCCGCATGGTTTCGTCGATTTTTAAATGATTTCACTTGCTAAATCGCAACCCCTTCCGCTAAACCGCAGGAATCACTCCCTGTTGGTTACATTTTCTATTTTTTCCAGCTCCTGGAGATTTGTGTCCTCCATTGGGAGTATTGCTCTGCCCTGGCCCTTGGTCAGGACTTTTATCAAAACGCTGTTTATACAGCGATAGCCGTCCGCATTAGAGCGTTCGACTGTACCCTAGTGGGCAAGCATCTGTGCTCTAGGGAGGGAGTCCTGGGTTCAAACACCGCTATTCCCAAACTTTTTCCAAAAGTTTTCGTCGCACGCCGGCGACTTTTGAGGAATGCCCCATCGAAGGGACATCATTCACGGTACATTAGACTGTTTTTCAAGGGTACTTACAGTGTGATAGGCTTCTATGAACTGATGAAGATGTTCTTGGTAAGTTTAATGCATTTTCTGAGGTAATTTTGGGAATATTTGAGCCTTTTTCCTTGGTCCTACTAGCTTAGCTAACTAGTACTCCAGGGGGGAGGAAGAAAAAGTCACTGCCATGTCCTTCTTGGAGGGCTTGATCCAGGCCAACCCCCCCTTAAAACCCTTTTGTTGATGCTAAGACTAACTTAAGTGTTTTTATCTCTCTTTTGTTGCCTAAAGTACACTTTCTCAATGTTACTAGGGTTGTAACCCTAGCCCCCCATGAAGTTCACCCCTACCACTCAACTGAGCGGAGGTACCTTCCTTCATGGAGGATATACCGAAAGAAAATAGGCATTTCATGCTTTAGGCCTTGGAGGTTAAGCCTAGTGGTCTCCCACCCCAAGACCCCTATACTCAATTTTTTCTACCACTTATTGTGGTCCTACTTTGTAACTGTTTCTGAATTCAGTTGCTTGGCCAAGTCATTTTCTGTGTGGTCCTGACATCTATGCCCCACTTTCCTAACCAGCACCATTTCACCCAAACGAGTGCACATGAAGTGTCTAATGCTATCTTTGAGGCCTGAGTCAGACCGATTTTCATATAAAATCTTTTGTATTATCCATTTGTGATTGAATCTTTGTGTATAAACCTGCTTTGTCTATCTGCAGCCCTTCTGTGTTACACTGGATTCCAAAACCAATCATTGATTCGCTCCACATCCTGTTCTTGCTCTACTTGCTGCTTTGGTTTGGGTTTACAACTACAAAACTTCCAGGATTTCATCAAAATATCTAGGGCATAAATCAAGGACATCTTTCTCTGTTTATTGTTCGTCGTTCTGTGTCAGATAGTCTGCAGTGAATGCGCTTTTCCTGTCTGTGGCACAAATGTTATGTTTGTCTTGGTCCGGGTCGTTGACTGTTTCTTTTGTTTGCCAGACTGGTATAGCGTCGTCAAGTTGCAGTTTGCGCTAGCTGGCGCAATCCAGAAATCTAGCATACTCTTAACCCTACCTGTCCTTTCTTCCTGTGCCTTTCTCAGCGCCCCCTTTCGCCTGTTTCTCAGAGAGGCACCGACCTAAGGACCGGCGGACAGGAGGGTGATTGGTGCATAAGTCCCCAGTCTGAAATGGGGCGCTGATCACAATCCTGAGTCTGAAGGTGACAGTCACGTCTCAACCTGTGTGTTTGTTTAGTTAGATTTCTGTAAGGCACCGTCCTTAGAACCAGCCAGCCTCCGGCTCACCACCATCGGGCGTCTTGGTCCCAGCCCTGTAGAGAGAGTGGACAGCGTCATCTGCCTCAACAACCATCATCAGGCATCTTGGTCCCGGCCCTGCAGAGAGAGTGGACCGCGTCACCTGCCTCAACAACCACCTTTTTCACTGACTGTGTAGTACTGAGGTGGGCTGGCTTGGTACTGTTGTTTCTGTAGAGTGTGCGGTGGTTCAGGACTGTGGTATGTACAAGGGACTGTTTAAGCCGCCAGCTTCTGCCGTCAGAGAAGCTTAGTCGCTGCGCCTGAGCACCAACCCCTTTTCTTCTGGGTACCCATGGGTAAGGCCTGTATTGACAGCCGTGGATGACTTACGGTGATTAATTGACGCTGGAGTATCAGTAGGGAGCACTGGAGTTGGAGGAACCAGGGAATACTCAGTGCTGTGGCTAGGCAGCGTGGTTTTGTTGTGAGGCCCACATGTACTGGAATTACTGTCCAGTTTCCTTTGAGTCCGGGTCCGAGGCGTATTTATCCGTTTGTGTCCTTGAGGGTGAAGGTAGAGTCTACACACGCCTCTCGCTTTTTGCTGAGTTCCCCGTGCACCCTACAGACCAGACTTCTGTTCTCCCCAGTGGGGGGGGCATGCAGAAAGAATTTAGGCTTTGTGTGTTGAATTACCACTGAGGTGGATATTGTCAAATTTTGTGCTGGCGAAGGGAGCTCTGGTGATATAGATGTAAGCGGAACGGGGGAAGCACCCTCACAGAGGTCTGTTTTATTTCTGAACTCTGAGTGTTCCTACGAATTTTTGGTTTCGGGCTTGTTAAACCCTGATAGCGCGTACTCTTTCTTCATGACCCGTACGACCCCATTAAGTTACCCTTCGCCAAGCACCCCGTATTGATACCCCAGTTTTTGGCGCGTTGCACACTGTGGGTTTGTATTGATTTCCCCACTGGAGGACGTGTGCTTAGTTTGTTGGGTGACTCATTATCACTCACTGTGCACCTTGTAAGGTGTTGACTTAGCTGTAGTTGGTTGGTTTTAGTGTGGCTGCTCGGCTCTCTCGACATGTACCCTAGGCTGGCACGGAAGGACTGGGAGCTGGTTCACAGTTGTCCCTGTAGACCCCAGCTTACAGCTACCAGAGCGCCTTGGCATGCAGTACTATGTACCTCTGGGTAATACCTTGTTCCTGTTGTGTGATTGACTGTTTTGGTCTGTCGTGTACCTCTACCGCTTCCTGATGCCAGTCCCCTGTCCCTGCCTGATTCTGGTCGGGGACGGTTAGTTCATTTTGCCAAACGCGTCAAGGAACCTGAGGCCAGCCCTGGCTTATGCTCAGGTAATGTGAGGTTGTCCTAGATCACTGCTGAAGGGTCTCCGTGAACGGCCAAGTTGTCCGCTGTTCGCCCAGGGCCTCCAGCATGTACCTGCTCGGGGTAAGGCAACCCCTGGCAAGGGTTGAAGGGGTGACCACCCTTCCCCAATTTGCAAGTAACTCCAGTCCCTAAATGGCCTGGTGATTCATCATCTAAGTTTACTTGTTCTGTTCATTACCCAAGAGGTCACCTTGAGTGTCTCTCGATGATTTTTTGTTCCTGAGGTTTTTCAGTCCTGTACGCCCGTTGTTTTTTTATGGCTGTCATCCTATTTGAGCTGTCTTCTTGATTTATTCTTGTTGGTTCAAATTGAATGGCAGTGAACATGACTTTGGCTTTGCCCCCTTTCTTTCACATTACCAGGTAAATCCGGAAACCCGCAGTGGAGAAGGGACCTGTTACGTCTGTTGGTTGACACTTTACAGGACAGTACAGACACATTTCCAAGTTAAATGATACGTCTGGTTACCTTAGTCCTACAAGGGGTCATGACAACCATCAATAAATGAGATGGTTTTTGACACCCTCATTTCTGACTCATTAGTGCATGACAATGTCATGAAAGCCATCAATAGATTCGGGCCACCTCGCTCTCCTGTCGCCATCCTGTCGCCTCCCTGTCGCCTTCTTGTCGCTGTTTTGGCACTTTTAGCCCCCTGTCGCTCCCCTGTTGCTTGCCTGTCGCTCTCCTGTCGCTCCCCTGTCGCTCCCCTGTCGCTCCCCTGTTGCTTCCCTGTCGCTTTCCTGCCGCCCTCCTGTCGCTATCCTGTCGCTTACTGTCGCTTCCTGTTGAGTCCTGTCGCCATGCTACTTTTTGCCTGGCGCCTTCCTGTCGCTCTCCTGTTGCTCTCCTGTCGTTCCCTCCTGTCGCTCCCCTGTCGCTATTTCATGTTGCCTCCCTGTCGCCCTCCTGTCGCTTGTCTGTCGTCTTCCTGCCGCCTCCCTGTCGCCTCCCTGTCGCCTCCCTGTCGCCTCCCTGTCGCCCAATGTGGTAACCTGTCGCTCTCCTGTCGCTAGGCTGTCGCTTACCCGTCGCTTGCCTGTCGCCTTCCTGTCGCCTCCCTGTCGCCTCCCTGTCGCCTCCCTGTCGCCTCCCTGTCGCCCAAAGTGGTAACCTGTCGCTCTCCTGTCGCTAGGCTGTCGCTTACCCGTCGCTTGCCTGTCGCCTTCCTGTCGCCTCCCTGTCGCCTCCCTGTCACCTCCCTGTCGCCCAATGTGTTACCCTATCGATGGAAAGCCACAAACACCTCAAACAGGCAGTTCGATAGTAACAAGAATGTTCTTTGTTCATGCCAAATTGTCAGATCTCGCCTTAGCAAACCTCCCCAAAGGCGTGCAAAGCAATGATGCAAATCGCAGATCCATGGTCCAATCATTTGCATTGTTTGACAATCATAAATTCCTAACACCCTTGGTGATCTACTATGCACATTTGCATGGCCGCTCAGCTGTAGGCTCGCAACCATTTTGCAAATCAAACTGAATCTCACAATTATGTAGTACACACGCCGCCAAGAAAAAGTAGGTCAACTCATTATATTTGTATCATCCACCTCGGCTCTTAACTCGATGAAAAAGGCCAAACTTCTTGATGTTGGAGAATGCACGTACTCGTCCAAGAATGCGAATGAGATGGTGCGTGACCCGCTCTGCCAATGTATTATGGGGTTCCATGTTACAGCCGTGGCGTGCACCACTGAGTTCCCCTACGTCAGAATGAACCGGACCTGCTGCCAGCTCTGACCTGATGAGCAGGATCCGTGTTGTTAAACCCAGGTGATGACCCCAGTCCTCTGGAGCAAGCACGACCCAAGTCCTCTCCCTGGTGCGTCCCCTACACGCCGCCCAAGTCGCGTTGACCTCTGGGCGATGTTACCTGTTGCAGTATGCAGGTATTACTTCTGCAGGCAGAGAGAGAGCTAGCGGATTCTGGAGAGAAGAGTCGAGCTTGCCTGCCATGCTTTGACGCAGCAATCCCCGGGAGGGGGAAAATGTCATAGAAACCGCCTTGGCGAGTATCCCCTGGAGGTTGGGTAAGCGTTAGTAAACCCGACAGCAAGTTTGCCGCATGGAACCTCCCCCGTGAGTTTGCCGTCAGTAGACCCTTTGTTATCTGGAGATGAGTTGTAGCGGTATATAGCTTCAGGTGTGTTTTTCTTTGCCCGTAGGCTGAGGTACTTACTTCACCAAAGCTGTGTTGTCCTTTTACTTTACGTTCAGGGCCTCAGTGTGATCCGCCTGCAGAAAGATGTCCTTGATTTATGCCCTAGATATTTTGATGAAATCCTGCAGGTTTTGTAGTTGTAAACCCAAACCAAAGCAGCAAGTAGAGCAAGAACAGGATGTGGATCGAATCAATGATTGGTTTTGGAATCCAGTGTAACACAGAAGGGCTACAGATAGACAATGCAGGTTTATACAGAAAGATTCAATCACAAATGGATAATACAAAAGATTTTATATGAAAATTCGACTGACTCAGGCCTCCAAGATAGCATTAGACACTTCATGTGCACTCTTTTGGGTGAAATGGTGCTGGTTAGGAATGTGGGGCATAGATGTCAGGCCAACACAGAAAATGACTTGGCCAAGCAACTGAATTCAGAAACAGTTAAAAGGTACAACCACAATAAGTGGTAGAAACAATTGAGTATAGGGGTCTTGGGGTAGGAGACCACTAGGCTTAACCCCCAAGGCCTAAAGCATGAAATGCCTATTTTATTTCGGTATATCCTCCATGAAGGAAGGTACCTCCGCTCAGTTGAGTGGTAGGGGTGAACTTCATGGGGGGCTAGGGTTACAACCCTAGTAACATTGAGAAAGTGTACCAAAAGCTTCAAAAGAGTGGTAAAAATACTTAAGTTAGTCTTAGCATCAACAAAAGGGTTTTAAGGGGGGCTTGGCCTGGATCAAGCCCTCCAATAAAGACATGGCAGTGACTTTTTCTTACTCCCCCCTGGAGTACTAGTTAGCTAAGCTAGTAGGACCAAGGAAAAAGGCTCAAATATTCCCAAAATTACCTCAGAAAATGCATTAAACTTACCAAAAACATCCTCATCAGTTCATAGAAGCCTGTCACACTGTAGGTACCATCGAAAAACAATGTAATGTACCGTGAATGATGTCCCTTCGATGGGGCATTCCTCAAAAGTCGCCGGCGTGCGACGAAAACCTTTGGAAAAAAACTTGGGGGTAGTGGGGTTTGAACCCAGGACTTCATCCCTGGAGCACATGTGCTTGCCCACTAGGGTACAGTCGAACGCTCTAATGCGGACGGCTATCGCTGTATAAACAGCGTTTTGGTAAACGTCCTGACGGAGGGCCAGGGCGGAGCAATACTCCCAATGGAGGACACAAATCTCCAGGGGCTGGAAAACATAGAAAATGTAACCAACAGGGAGTGATTCCTGCGGTTTAGCGGAAGGGGTTGCCATTTAGCAAGTCAAATCGCTAAAAATTGACGAAATCACGCGGGAAATTGTCATTTTTACACATAACTCAAAGTCGCAGACAAGCGCAAAGGAAGCGGACTTCAAAAACAAGGTTGCGCAAGCGTAAACGGCTTTTGAAAAAGAAGGTATGAGCCGTAGTTTTTGAAGTTCTAAATGAAATTTTTGCACAGTTGCATCAAAACTTTTACAAACTTCAGAGAAAAGTATTCAAATTCAACCCACACCACAGAGCAGGTGGACAACCCAGCTCTCAGGTATGCCAGTGTCATCTCACACGTATGCATTGCGTTCGTGTTGGTTGTTTCGTTAAAACGTTAGGGTTGTCAACGCTGTGTTCGTTGGGGGTTCGGGTGCTCATCTCCTTTGCTCTGCACAGGTCAAAACAGGAATGAAAGGTATGTGATGCGAATGGAGCGCTCAGCGCGCACGTAGGGTTAGAATATGCGCTGTGCTCGCGATGCATGTGCCTAATTGAGGCATTCAGACGCTGTGACGCTTTCCCTGTACCCCAATTCATCCTTGATTTTTCTTCACAGGTAAGGAAAGGAAAGTGTTTGCTCGTGTGTAGCCGTAGCGTTAAAGTAGGGTTGCTTAAAACGCTTAGGCTTGTTTAAAACTCGCAATAGCGTTGCTTTGCGTTCGCTTCACTTCGGCATTCACACAATGCATGCCGAGTAAGGTAGGTTAGCCCAGGAGGAGCTTGCCTCCTGGTTGAGTCAGTGATTATGGTTCTGCCTCCCTTCCCTGCGTGCACACGATGCATTAAAGGGTAGGCCACGCGAAATGCGCACGGTAAACCTTGTTTAGGTTACCTAGGGGCTCCTCGGTACGTTCTTTAAGAGAACCTGAGGAGTCTCTTAACGCTTGCTTGCTTGACAGGGTGTGTTTGCGGACAGTGTATTATAGGTCACACTGAGAAGCGTATAATACGTGGAGTGTGGCTTGGTTCCTCAGCCGCAAACACCCCTTCATTGGCCTCTGTTGTACAGGTGGGAGAGGTTCAGGGTGATTGATGCACGCAGCAGCTGCCTTCGGCGGCTATCCATTTTTCTGCCCCAGCCAATCAGGGGCGCTGATCACACAATCAATTGACTGCGCCTCAGCCAGGAGTGGCGTGGGCAGTTCGACTCCATCTACATCCGCGCTGTGCACGCAACAAGAGCACCCCTTCTCTCCAAGCCCTAGCAGGGGAAACGCGTTCTGACGTCCCCTGTTAGTCCACAGTTGCTTAGCAGCGCTGTGTTCTCTTGTCTTCTTCACAGGAGGGTCATTAGGACCCGAGACTTCATTGACAGCAACACCAAGTAGCGTGTGTAGGGGTTCGGGTCAGCAGGCCTGGCAGGAGTTGAGTGCAAGTGATGAGTGCTCACCCTGCCTTTGAAGGCCGGTGCTGGCGTTAGTGAGTGTAGTGTAGTGGTGTCTCCTGTCCCGCGTGCTTTTCCTCGTGGGCAGGGGAGTGTGTGCCAGCTTTTGGCCTGTAGCAAAAATGGGCGTTTTGTATGCCCTTAGCACACTTGGCCACCCCTCCCCCCTAGTAGGTAGGGCTTTTGCCGTCTTCCCCCAAGGATAGGCGCCAGCACAGAGATTGGGCGCCATAGGAGTGGTAATAGTACCTGAGTAGGACCTTCGGTCCGACGTCAGCGAAGTCTGGTCTCCGGGAGCCACGCCAGGAGGAGAAGTGAGACACACACAGACATACGTAGCACACATAGGGGTATGGTAAACCCTGTAAGGAAGGGTAGAACCCCATGGGTCTGGACCAGTCAGGGGTCCTAACTGTGGGCTCGCTTGTCCCCAAGGAGGGAAGACACCCCTTGCCTCATAACACCTTGCTTGTCATTCCCCGCTGGTGTAGTAAGCCACCGTTCTTCGTTGGCTCCCCAAGGTCATTACATCAGGGCAGTCCCCATGCAACACATGGTCAACAAGGCATACACTCGCTGGGTGGCTGCAATCCTGATAAGCGGCCACCTGGCCCACGCTGGAAACCATAGGCATGGGTCTGCAGGGCACAGACAGGGTCAGTGCAGTGCTCAGTACACCTGTCAGTAGACTGACACAGGGAAATTAGTTTCGCTTTCTACGCTGGGACATAGTCTCAGCACGGGTTAGGAGCTGCCCCTCGTTGTTCTGAACGAGGTAGGTGCGGAAGATGGGGTTGATACTCCCGTCGGGTTGTATGAAGGCTGACATAGGTTCCCAGGTGGCCTCAGATAACCCCTAGCCATCCCACAGGGTTAGGAATTTCCAGCCCTGTTTATACTCGTGGCGAGCAATACCTGCAACCGCGTAGTAACCATCGACTGCCATCTCATCGGCAGTCATCTCTTCGAGTTCGTCTGCTTGCTCTGGACTGGCAGCGTTCTCTAGGTCTATACGCTCAACCTCACTGTCGCTGAGGCGCCACTCATCCCAAGACAAGTCGTCAGGGGAGTGATAGTGCCTCAACTGTTTAGGTGCACACAGCAGTTCACCACCTAGACGTGGACTGCACCTGACATGGATCCTGGATCCATCTATCCTGATGATACGATAGGGTCCAAAGTAACGGTCCTGTAGGCAGTTACGTGGCCAGGAGGGTAGGCGTGAATGGTGTACCAAAACAAGGTCACCAACCTTGAAACTGGCAGGTCACCGTAGGCGGTTCCGTCGGCTTTGTTCACGGTCACGAATGTGTCTCAGGTTAGTCCCAGCCTGGTTAGCCAGAGACTGCTTGTGTTCCAGCCAATCTGCCACAGGGCTCTTGAAGTCCTCAGGAAAGGGGGTTTTGAAGAACCAAGCAGGTCGTCCTCCATGGAACAGTTCGTGGGGGGTGAAACCCGTAGAAGAGCTCCGCTGTGAGTTCATGGTCAGCACTGCCCAGGGCACTAGGCGTACCCAGTTCTTGGTACGCTCTTGTTTCATCAGGATTCTTAAGTTTTGCTCCACCACACGGTTCTGTCTCTCACAGAGAGGGTTAGAGGTGTGGGTATAGGGCACACCTGTGGTTACCTCCACGTTGAGGGCATTTAGCACTCGTTTGTACCACCCAGTGTCACTGCAGATGCGTACATCCTCATCAGAGTGCACCTGCTTAGGTGCCCCATAGGGTTCGAACCATTGTTCGACCAACAGTTTTACAGTCTGCTCACCTGTGATTTTCTTGTTGCAAGGGAACACACAGGTGAAGCGAGATAGGCCACAGGTGACGACTAGGCAACTATCATAGCCGCCAAAGCGTGGTAGGCCGTGGATGAGATCCACGTAGAGAAGAGAGTTAGCAAAATAGGGTATGGGTAAGCTGGAGATCAGGCCCCTATCCCTACTGTCGCTCTGCTTCCTGGCATGACAGCCACAAGCATCCACAATGGTCTGCATACGCGACCTCAGTTCAGTCAGGGTTAGAGTAGAGTAGAAACATTCACGGAAGAAATCGACTGAGCGATTAGTGCCAGTGTGACCAGAACTGAGATGGGACCACTGTAGGCACCCATTCAGTCGTGCCTCAGGCACCACAATTTGGTCCTCTTAGAAGAGGTACTGATTGTTTTTATACCACTGGTGACCGTCAATGACACGGGGTTCGAGACGAGTGCTGAGGGTTTGGAGAATTTCTTTGTACTCTGACTGATAGTCGGTTAGACTCCAACCCTCCAGGATTCCAGCAGTGCGCATGGACAGGTCAAGCTGGACCTCCATACGCTGGAAAGCCTCTCTGGCGAGCGCCTCAGAGCTCTCACCTATAAGCGCATCGAAGTTGTTGCGCGATATATAGTCAAATAGTTCATTCTTTATACCGGGGATATGATGAACTGTCAGCCTGAACAGGCTCAGGTAAGTCCACCACCGTTTTAGCTTTGCTTTCTCTGGTGGTGGGCCCTTCTGAAAAGACTCCACAGGCTCCTGGTCACACAGCCAGACAATAGGGTTAGATCCAAGGAGTCGGGATTGTGACGAAAGCACCAACATACCGGCCAGGAGTTGCTGGTCATAGGTGCTGTAATTGGAACGCCCTTGGTTCCATTTCCAATCCGAGTGTCCCAGTGGCACCAGTCGCCACTCACTGGTAGGATAGTCATGTTTCAACGAACCATCACGGTTCAGTCCAGTAGTACGATAATGGCAGTGGGTTAGTTCTGCGGGGTTAAGCTCCTGCCATTGGTAGATCGTACCACCCCCCCCTACATCACTGGCATCAGTGATCAGGACTATCTCACCCTCAGGGCGGGCTACTCCCAGGCAGTTGGAGGAGGCAATCTTCTTCCTCAACTCCTGGAAACACTCTTCCTCTCTGGACGTCCACCTCCAGGGAGTAGTTTTCTTGATTAGGTCAGTGAGGGGGGCAGGGGAGTAAGTAAAATTGTGGATGTGACGCCGATAGAAATTACAGGCGCCCACAAAACTCCTCACGTCGTGTAGACCCTTCCTAGGGTCATCGCGAATCTGCATGTCCTGTAGGGGCTGCATCTTAGACGCGGCTGGTTTCCACCAACCATACCCCACGTCGAAACCCAAATATTCCATCACCCCTTTTACATAAACTCACATTTTTCGAGTTTGATTCGGAGATGATTTTCTTGACAGACAATGAAAAATTCACAGAGGCGAAGGACATGGTCCTCTTTGGTATTAGTACCCAAACTCACGTCATCGATGTGAGCCTCCATTTCTGCACCCCGAGAAATCAACTCCTGTACTAGAGGCCTGCGCCTCAGTATGTACAAAAGTTTGTTCATTAGCTCCTGGAAGAGCGCTTGGGCATTAGCCACCCCGAAAGGCATAACCTTCCACCCGGCCCTTAGGGGTTATAAAAGCCAACAGCTCCTGAGCTGCGGCGGTTTGGTCCACCTGCCAGAAACCAGAGCGTTTGTCCATTTTGGTCTTGTACCTGCATTTGGCAATACGCTCCAGGGTATTTTCCATGTTAGGAATACTCCCTGAGTGGTTCTCGGTTTTGTTGTTGACCTCACCATAGTCTACAACCAGTCGTAGGGCAGTCGGCCCTGGTTTGGCAACCAGGAGACAGGGACTGCAGTGATGGGGGTAGTCCCCCTGCGTATATTCTTCAACGAGGCCAGCATCAATACATTCCTGGATCTGGCGCTCGATTTCTTCAACCTGTTCCTGTGGATCGGGATAGGGACGACGCCTCACTCGCGTCTTTTCAAATTCAGGTTTCAGTTTCAGGTCCATGTGGACCAGTTTTTTACAAGAGAGGGGAGGCGGCAAGGCGCCGAACACCTCCTCATAGGTTATCAGCAGTTTCTTCAGGCGGGGGTCAAGGTTAAGACTCTCGAGCTTCTGAAGGAAATCCTCCTCAGCATGGAGGTTGCTCTTTCCATGTTCTTTCTTTTTCTGCCGATCAGCAGTTTCGGCAGGCAAAGAACCATCGTCCCACTCAGGGGGACATTGCTGCCCATAGTGCAGAGAATACACTAGCGGTATCTCAGGATCAGGCAGCGTATAGGAATCATCGTCCTCCTCAGACCAGATGGAGGATTTCCAGGTCTGTCTGAGGTATTGCAGCCGCTCTTGGCGCTCAATACCTTCGGCCTTCAGGTACAACAGCCGCAGGAGTTCCTGAGTGTCGTGCTCAGACAATGGCATGTTATTAGCAGCAGGCCGCGCCAGAGCATCAGCACTCCGGGCCACGGGTTCACCTGTCTGTATAGGCTGCATGTGTAGCACTGGCTTCCCAACAGGGGAAGCGGGTTCAGAGGTTGACTCTAGATCTACCTCCTCTAGCAACAGCTGGGCTAGGACGGCACTATGTTTTAGGTCAACACAGCTGGGATCAACAGGAGGGATAGTGCTGGCGATCTCAGACAGTTGGTCGTCAGCATCCTCTTTTACAGCTGCAGGTTCCAGATAGTCCTCGGGAGACTCACACCCTGTAAGTGTGGCAGATAGGTGCTCAGGAGATCGATTTTTGAGATCAAAAAGGGTCAGGCCACGATTTTCGGCCATGACCTCTTTCAGTAGCACCTGGTCTAGGTCACACAGGGGTACAGGATTGAGAGATCCATCAACGATGGACAGGAAACTGGCCCACTCAGGGGCCTGCATAGCTGTGTCTGAGTCCTCAGGCACATAGATGGGGCCGTCGGGGAGTTGCACTCTTCCCGCGGTGATTCGGTCTAGCATACGGCGCCAGTAAGCATGTTCACCAGAGCAGCCCCAGTCAGGGGTGCACATGACAACCCTTCCTCCCTCATAAGCGATTTTGGTTAGAACCTTCGCGAGCAGGGAGAAGGGAGGGTTAGCATACACTAGGCCCATTGCTTTCCAGAAGAAACGGAAAGCATTGTTCAATTGTTTCGAGCAGTACAACTGCATGATGTGCTGTTGTTGGCTCGCAAACAATTCCACCTGGATCTCATCCAGGTTTACCTGAAGGGCCGCCAGGCCATTTTCAAGAACGTGACGGGCCAATGGGTAGTTTTCAGTACGATAGTTAGTCTTGGATGCGTAGCGCAGCCCAGACTCTTTTCGTCCTGACAGCTCCAAAGGTACGGAGAATAGCCCACTGCCAAAGTCGCAGTGCAAAGAATAGGGGCGCTGGAGAGACAGCATTTTTACCTGGGGGTTTCTTCGTAGGAAGTCTGTACCAATGACGATGTCAAAGGCGTCGGTGTCCAGCACTCTGCAGTGTTGGGTCACGGTTTTGTCGCCCAGGCAGATAGTCACATCGACCCCCCCCAAGGAATGGATGGTACACCCATCCCCTACTCTTATGGCCACGGTGTTAGTTTTCTTGAAAGTCTTTAGCAGGCGCCGGGCCACTATGGAAAGTGTTGCACCGGTGTCAAGCACCGCTCGGAAAACTTGATCCCCGATTTTCACGAGGATCCAGAAAACCAAGTCCTCCTCTTCGGAGCCGCCCCTCTACTCCTCATCAGGGAACTTGACATCTACCCCTGCAGCAATGAGGGACCTGGCCATCCAGGCCAAGCGCCTCTTCTTGGAGTTATTCCCCTCAGGGGTAGCAGTATCCCCTTGGGGGCGCTTCTTGGGGTCACCTGCGGCAGGAGCGGATGCAGCAGCAGGAGTGGGTGTAGCAACGGGCGCTGATGAGCGCCTCTGGGGGTTAGGGGGTCCATTTTTGCCACCCCCCTTGCCACCTCCTTTACCACCTTTATCCCCATTCGGGGGTTTTCTGGTGGGTGTTTGGGTCTTCTGGCGTTCGGCCTCCTGATGCTTGAGTTTATCACTCTCCCGTTTCTTGATGTGAAATTCGTCCTCGTAGTGACGACGCTTGCCACAATACCCACAGGTGATGGTACACCTGAAATGGTCCTGATGGGTCACAGGTTTCCCATCCTTGGTATGCTGCTGTCGTTTCATCTGCAGCATACAGCTACTGCGGTGATCGCAGTCAGAGGCATGACAAGGCCCCCCCTTGTTATTGACAGGTTTGCAGTAGAAAAGAGGGGGTGTACCTGCATCAGGTTTCAACCTCATTCATGGCACGTAGGTTACCCCTCCCTTTACCACCTCCCTGGTTGGTGTTACTGGGAATTTTAGGCCCTTTCCCTTGGCCACGTTCGGGGGTAGGGGTACCACCTCGACCCAAATGCTTCTTGAGGAATTTCTCCATGTGGGGGTCATTCTCTCTCAAGAGCTAGCTCAATCAGGAGGTCCACCAGTTCATCGTACGAGTGGGTCCTACTCTTCCTCTTAGAGGTAGAGCGGCAATCATCCCACGTACGTTGGGGAATCTTACTCATGAGCCACAGGTGGGGCTCAGTGGCTCCGTAGGAGCCCACGTTCATTCTCGAAAACAGATACTCCAAGTCGCACACGTATTCAGAGATTCGCGCAGCGGAAGGAAACTCGGGGAGCATAGGTAGCTCCTCTATCTGTGTGCGCACACTGAGGTCAGTCTCATAGACTGGGAATGTTTTCTCCAACCTCAGGAGTACCTCTGCCCAGGTGGAACAGGTTTTCACAATCTGTTTCACCTGTTTTTGCAAAAATTTCTTTTTGCATGAGCGTTTCAGCAGTGAGCATTTGGTGGCCACATCCACATGGGATTGGCCAGTCAGCAAAAGGAACTCAGCAAATTCTTCTGCCGATTCGGGCAGATTTTTGGGGTCGAACTCCGGCAGTTCCAGCTGGATGTTTGCCTGGGCAATAGGTCTGCCCGTCTTCCCATCCCCCGGAGTTAGGCCTGAAGGCGATACGCTGGCGAGAGGTGCCAGGGCTGACAGCCCTCTTTTCTCAGTCTCTGTGACAGGCACGTCCTGTAGTTCCGCCATGGGCACTGTCCTGGCACAGGGGTGAAAGGGGCTGGGGCAGGTGACCTTAGGCAACAGCCTTGAGACCCTTGATCTCTTAAGATCTTTGGCCAGGGTACTCAGTCCGGGAGAGGGGGAGGACAACTCTGGCTTGGGTAAGGGTTCTGCAATACCCAGTTTCGCCTTAATGGCCTCCGATATGGCCGTCACATCTGGATCTTCTGATCCAGACAGAATTTTGGCCAGTAGTTCGGCCGTATGATCCAGGGCACCGTAGGTTGGCCTTAGATGATGTTGTTCCTCAACTCGAGTCGGGCCCACTTTGGGAGCCCTTGGGGTTGGACAACATGCTCTTGGATACTCGGGTCTCGGTCGTCTTGGCAGGGATGCTGTCTGGGATCTGTCGGACGGCGGACCAGAGTGCGTGTAGGACCCTAGGTTTGTACGTGGTCTGGATCCGTGTACTGCCAATGGCTCCTCCCCATCTTATCCACGAATGGATTTGTAGTACTCCTCATGGAGGATGTATTCATCCATCTTCTTGCTCAGCTGCTCGTATTCCTCAGGGCCTCCAATTGCTGTTGAGGATGATGCCGGACCGGCGGATCGGGAAACTGAGGCTGCTACGCGCCTGTGGAGATGAGAGAGGCTGTCTCCATCGTGGGCCGCTAAGGCCCCGGTGGTAAGGATTGTGTTTTCTTCCGCCCTTCTGCGTTCTGGATCTCCTTGGGACCCAGATGCGCCACTGAGATGTTGTGGAGCTCCGTAAGGTGGTTCACTCATAGGGTGGGCCATGCTGCCCATTTGTACTTGGACAGTTCTTATGGGCCAGGTCCTGACGCTTGGCGTGGACATGATGAACTTGTTGTTGAGCTTTGTGTGCTGCACTTCTTCTCAGGGTCGGTTCAAAAGGTCACAAGGGACTGTCTCTGCTACCGGAAAGATGTCCTTGATTTATGCCCTAGATATTTTGATGAAATCCTGCAGGTTTTGAAGTTGAAAACCCAAACCAAAGTAGCAAGTAGAGCAAGAACAGGATGTGGATCGAATCAATGATTGGTTTTGGAATCCAGTGTAGCACAGAAGGGCTACAGATAGACAATGCAGGGTTTTACAGAAAGATTCAATCACAAATGGATAATACAAAAGATTTTATATGAAAATTTGACTGACTCAGGCCTCCAAGATAGCATTAGACACTTCATGTGCACTCGTTTGGGTGAAATGGTGCTGGTTAGGAATGTGAAGCATAGATGTCAGGACCACACAGAAAATGACTTGGCCAAGCAACTGAATTCAGAAACAGTTAAAAAGTAGGACCACAATAAGTGGTAGAAAAAATTGAGTATAGGGGTCTTGGGGTGGGAGACCACTAGGATTAACCTCCAAGGCCTGAAGCATGAAATGCCTATTTTTTTTCGGTATATCCTCCATGAAGGAAGGTACCTCCGCTCAGTTGAGTGGTAGGGGTGAACTTCATGGGGGGCTAGGGTTACAACCCTAGTAACATTGAGAAAGTGTACCAAAAGCTTCAAAAGAGTGGTAAAAATACTTAAGTTAGTCTTAGCATCAACAAAAGGGTTTTGAGGGGGGCTTGGCCTGGATCAAGCCCTCCAAGAAGGACATGGCAGTGACTTTTTCTTACTCCTGCTGTAGGGTGTATGGTAACTGACTTACCTCGGATAGTCCCTTCGTCTTTCGGATTAACATGTATTGACTCTGTGCTGTGTGCCAGATGCCTACAGCAGGATTACCCCCATGGGGCAGCCCGCTTACTCTTTCTGTTGAGGGTACTTAGAGCCGTGCTGTTCGTTGGCAGGCCCGTTTTTTTTTTCAAAGCTGGAAAGGAGATCAGGAGGTCAGGGGTTAAGTGAGTACGGATCCAGCCGCGACCGGCGGGAGAAAATGTTTCCTTTGCCCTGTGCCGGCCGCAACTCAGGGGGAATAAGCTAGTCTTGTATCCATAAGCTGGTTCTGTAAGGTCGTGTAGTATTCCGCCCCTGTATACCGTCTTTGGTGCTGTCTTAGTTCTGATTTTCCGTGCTGACCTGAACAGCGAAGATTGAATTTACTCGGTGTTGAAGGGAGAGATGATGGTAGGAAAGATAAGCCAGGATTCAGGGCTGCGACTGAAGTTTCTGGAGTGCCTTTGGATGGAACTGAATTTTTCTAGGGGTTAAGGTTATCCTTGGAGTTCCCCCTGGGGGGGGCCTCCTACCTTGTCCTGAGCACCCCCTGAATTCCATACTGTTACTATTTTTTTGATCCAGCCTTGAGGAAGTTGGCCCTCCTGAGGGAGTGGGATACCTCAGGCGACACCCCCGCGATATGGGGTAGATGAATTCCTTTCTTGCTTCTGTTTAATTCTGTCCCCTGTGTTCTGCACTTACCCTGTGATGTACTCTGTGTAACCCTTTCTCCTGGACATCCAGGATAACTGTGAATTTCTTTGAAAGTACCTAGACGGTCCTGAGTTGGTAGATGTACACTACGTTCGCATTTGAGTGTAGCGAACAAAATTTTTGCAATTGGGTCGAATGTTAGGTGTCTGCACCAATTCCTGATGTTCGCCTCCTTCCTTTTCCCACAGACAGAAGTCCTGAGCCCATATTCTGTCTGGGTACCTCTTTGTAGGTTATTTACTCTGCCGATATAGTGAGTTGCATTGACTTTGGGTTCGCCAGATTTTCCGGCCTTTTGAGGTGTTTCAGTTCAGAGACATATTTTCTGATTTTTCAGCTGACCTTGTGAGTCTGGCTAGACCTCTGCCTACCCTATCTGTCGCCCTCTGGGGCAGACTCCAGTGGTGTTCCACTTCTTTTTCAGTTTTAGACCTGCCAGCGATGTGTCTCTTCCTTGTATGTCCCGTATGCTGTGTACAGTACTGAGGGAAACCAGGGTGGGACTTGACTGCGGTTACAATTTCAGTGGATGTGACGTCCCTGAGACGCCGCCACCCTCAGGTGTGCGTGTGGTCAGTACTCCAGGTGAATTCAGATTCAGATGTAACGCCCTATCGGGTTGTTGTTTGGCTGTAACTGCAAGGTAATACCAGCTGCAATTCATGTGGTGACGTCCTGACAGGTTGAGTTTGCAGTCCGTAGGAAGTGGGGGGGGGTCATTCAACCCCCCAGGCAAATGATGCCTTGCTTGTTCCTTACTGCTACGTATAGCCAGAGGGTGTTGTCACCAGGGACTTCTGCCAGACCTGGTGACCTGGCATGCCAGACCTGCCTGCCGTGTCTGCTGACCATGTGCTGTTTGGTCCTCTGGAAATTTTCCGTCTTGGGTGAAGTTGTTCCAACTGACATGTTGTTTTCTAGTTTGCCGTGGTGTTTGCCCGGGCACATTGCTTAGGGCTTGCACACCCCTGTGCCCCTGACGAGAGCGCCCCCTAAGACATCCTTACCTTTGGTGCGTTGTCTGGGGGGGAGTTATAAAAACTGCAGCAACTGTTTGGGGCACTCTGCTTGCATCTGCGATGCAGTCTGTTAATTCTTTTCTGTAGATAATGACGGTGGTCTGTTATCGTTGGGATGGCTGGCCTGTCGCCGTCGCCATCGCCGACGTCTCAGTTCTTCAAGAGACATTTAATGCTTAGAAAGATGTCCTTGAATTATGCCCTAGATATTTTGATGATATCCTGCAGGTTTTGTAGTTGAAAACCCAAACAAAAGCAGCAAGTAGAGCAAGAACAGGTTGTGGATCGAATCAATGATTGGTTTTGGAATCCAGTGTAACACAGAAGGGCTGCAGATAGACAAAGCAGGTTTATACACAAAGATTCAATCACAAATGGATAATACAAAAGATTTTATATGAAAATTGGTCTGACTCTTGCCTCAGAGATTGCATTAGGCACTTCATGTGCACTCTTTTGGGTGAAATGGTGCTGGTTAGGAAAGTGGGGCATAGATGTCAGGCCAACACAGAAAATGACTTGGCCAAGCAACTGCATTCAGAAACAGTTACAAAGCAGGACCACAATAAGTGGTAGAAACAATTGAGTATAGTGGTCTTGGGGTGGGAGACCACTAGGCTTAACCTCCAAGGCCTAAAGCATGAAATGCCTTTTTTATTTCGGTATATCCTCCATGAAGGAAGGTACCTCCGCTCAGTTGAGTGGTAGGGCTGAACTTCATGGGGGGCTAGGGTCACAACCCTAGTTACTTTGAGAAAGTGTACTTTAGGCAGCAAAGGACAGTTAAAAACACTTAAGTTTGTCTTAGCATCAACAAAAGGGTTTTAAGGGGGGCTTGGCCTGGATCAAGCCCCCCAAGAAAGACATGGCAGTGACTTTTTCTTACTCCCCCCTGGAGTACTAGTCAGCTAAGCTAGTAGGACCAAGGAAAAAGGCTCAAATATTCCCAAAATTGCCTCAGAGAATGCATTAAACTTACCAAAAACATTCTCATCAGTTCATAGAAGCCTATCACACTGTAGCTACCTATGAAAAACAGTGTAATGTACCGTGAATGATGTCCCTTCGATGGGGCATTCCTCAAAAGTCGCCGGCGTGCGACGAAAACTTTTGGAAAAGTTTGGGGGTAGTGGGGTTTCAACCCAGGACTCCCTCCCAAGAGCCTTATGTCTGCCCACTAGGGTACAGTCGAACGCTCTAATGCGGACGGCTATCGCTGTATAAACAGCGTTTTAGTAACTGTCCTGACCAAGGGCCAGGGCAGAGCAATACTCCCAATGGAGGACACAAACCTCCAGGAGCTGAAAAAAATAGAAAATGTAACTGGCAGGGAGTGATTCCTGCGGTTTAGCAGAAAGGGTTGCGATTTGACAAGTGAAATTGTTAAAAATCGACGAAACCACGCGGGAAATCGTCATTTTTACACATAACTCAAAGTCGCAGACAAGCGCAAAGGGAGCGGACTCCAAGAAAAGGGTTGCGCAAGCGTAAACGGCTTTTGAAAGAGAAGGTATGAGCCGTAGTTTCAGAATTTTCAAAGGAAACTTTTGCACAGTTGCATCAAAATTGTTATAAACTTCAGAGATAAGTATCCAAATTCAACACACACCACAGAGCAGCTCAACAGCCCACCTCTCAGGTATGTCAGTGTCATCTCACAAGCACGCATTGCGTTCGTGTTGGTTGTTTCGTCAAAACGTTAGGGTTGTCAACGCTGTGCTCGTTGGGGGGTCGGGTGTTCCTCTCTCGTGCTCTGCACAGGTAAAAACAGGAATGAAAGGTACGCGATGCGAATGGAGCGCGCAGCGTGCACGTAGGGTTAGAATATGCGCTGTGCTCGCGACGCATGTGCCTAATTGAGGCATTCACACGCTGTGACGTTTTTCCTGTCCCCAAATTTACCCCTGTTTTCTTCTTCACAGGTAAGTAAAGAAAGTGTTTGTTCGTGTGTGGTCGTGGCGTTAAAGTAGGGTTGCTTAAAACGCTTAGGCTTGTTTTGTGTTCGCTTCATTCGGCATTCACACGATGCATGGTGAGTAAGGTAGGTTAGCCCAGGAGGAGCTCACCTCCTGGTTGAGTCGGTTGTGGTTCTGCCTCCCTTCCCTGCGTGCACATGATGCATTAAAGGGTAGGCCACGCGAATTGCGCACGGTAAACCTTGTTTAGGTTACCCAGGGGCTCCTCGGTACGTTCTTTAAGAGAACCTGAGGAGTCTCTTAACGCTTGCTTGCTTGACAGGAGAGCTGATCCTTCAGCGTGTTTGCGGACAGTGTATTATAGGTCACACTGAGAAGCGTATAATACGTGGAGTGTGGCTTGGTTCCTCCGCCGCAAACACCCCTTCATTTGCCTCTGTTGTACAGGTGGGAGAGGTTCAGGGTGATTGGTGCACGCAGCAGCTGCCTTCGGCGGCTATCCATTTTTCTGCCCCAGCAAAACAGGGGCGCTGATTACAAATCAAATGACTGTGCCTCAGCCAGGACTGGCGAGGGCAGTTCGACTTCAACGACATCTGCGCTGTGCACGCAACGAGAGCACCCCTTCCCTCCAAGCCCTAGCAGGGGAAACGCGTTGTGGCGTCCCCTGTTAGGCCAAAGTTGCTTAGCAGCGCTGTGTTCTCTTGTCTTCTTCACAGGAGGGCCATTAGGGCCCGAGACTTCTTCGACAGCAGCACCAAGTAGCGTGTGTAGGAGTTAGGGTCAGCAGGCCTGGCAGGAGTGGAGTGCAAGTGATGAGTGCTCACCCTGCCTTCGAAGGCCGCTGCTGGCGTTAGTGAGTGTAGTGTAGTGGTGTCTCCTGTCCGGCGTGCTTTTCCTTGTGGGCAGGGGAGTGCGTTAGCTTTTGGCCTGTACCAAAAACGGGCGTTTTGTATGCCCTTAGCACACTTGGCCACCCCTCCCCCCTAGTAGGTAGGGCTTTTGCCGTCTCCCCCCAAGGATAGGCGCTAGCACAGAAATTGGGCGCCATAGGAGTGGTAATAGTACCTGATTAGGACCTTCGGTCCGACGTCAGCGAAGCCCGGTCTCCGGGAGCCACGCCGGGGAGAGAAGTGAGACACACACAGACGTACGTAGCACGCATAGGGGTATGGTAAACCCTGTAAGGAAGGGTAGAACCCCATGGGTCTGGACCAGTCAGGGGTCCTAACTGTGGGCTCGCTTGTCCCCAAGGAGGGAAGACACACCTTGCCTCATAACACCTTGCTTGTCATTCCCCCCTGGTGTAGTAAGCCACCGTTCTTCGTTGGCTCTCCAAGGTCATTACATTAGGGCAGTCCCCATGCAACACATGGTAAACAAGGCATACACTCGCTGGGTGGCTGCAATCCTGATAAGCGGCCACCTGGCTCACGCTGGAAACCATAGGCATGGGTCTGCAGGGCACAGACAGGGTCAGTGCAGTGCTCAGTAAGCAGTAGTCTGTGAAAAAACCAATGGCCTTCGGCCAGGGAGTGGTTGTCACGGGGGGCTGACGGTCCTGTCCTGCGGTGCAATGCGGGGCAACTGTGACGACTGCTCTTACACCCATACACAGGCACGTCTGCAGAAGAGTGCTCACTGCACCTTTCAGTAGACTGACACAGGGAAATTAGTTTCGCTTCTTACGCTGGGACATAGTCTCAGCACGGGTTAGGAGCGGCCCCTCGTTGTTCTCAACGAGGTAAGTGCGGAAGATGGGGTTGATACTCCCATCTGGTTGTATGAAGCCTTTTTTCTTTGAATGTTCTTAACCGCATCAACTTGTTCTGGGGCTGATGTCCCCCAATGAAAGTATTTACAACAACATATAAAGATATGTACACGGCTGCTCTGATGGTTTGGTTAGATGAACGCTGATTTACCCTGTGGGGGAGGGGGGGGGTTCAGGAAGGGGTGGAGGGCTGAAGGGGTCGAGAGGAGGAGACAGAAGATCGCTGGATGGGCGGAAAAAGTTTCGGATGTCCCGGGAGGCGTTGGAGTGGGGGGGGGCAGGGGCAGACGGACCTGGGCACCTAGTAGCGGTGGGCCTAGGGGGGAGAGGTAGGCGTTTTTGACGGTAGCGTGTCTTGGAGCGTGGGGGTGGGAGGGGGAGAGCCGTCTTCGCGCGTTTTGGGGGCACCCAAACGATTCTGGCCTGATGGGTTTGTGGTGATCGTTGGCGTTTTTGTGGTGGCCGTGGGCGTGAGTGCTGAGGAGGGCGGGGAATGGCCGAGGGGGGGGGGGGGGCGTGGTGCGGATGCGCGGCTGGACGGGCGTTTGGAGTTTTTCGGCGCGCGGCGAGTGGTTGGTTGTTCTTTGGCTGACGCTGGCTTGGACGGTTTTTTTAAGGCGTGTTTGGGGAGAGGTGGGGGGTGCTGGTATACGGGGCGGGTCCCAGAAGGCATGTGGACGGAGGTACTGAACGCACCGTGCGAAACCGAGAAGGGGTTGAGAGAGTCGGAGGGGTGCGCCAAAAGTATTGGGTCCCAAGGTAGAGGATTCGAACATAGCCAATCATGTGCTTGGTGGACAGCCTTGTCCAGGTGGTTTACGCGTTCCTCCAGGGCTAGGCCAAGCATGGCTCTGTGCTCGGCGCGAGTGGAGCCCGGGATCGGCTTGGAGAGGCAGGACCATAGGGACTTAGGTACCAGTGTTCTCATGAAGTTCCTGCGGTCAGCCTTTGAGGGTCCAGAGAGCCACCAGTGCAGGACAATGGGGCTGAAAAGGGGTCCCCAGGAAGAGACGTATGCCTGGACGTGCTGGTCCAACGCTTTGCAGAAGGCCAGGCATGATAAAGGGTCGAAAGGATGGTGCTGTCCGCACCTGGAACAGTGGTGGGCGTGGAGCATATTGCTCCACTGGTACCCGTGCACATTGTAGCACCCGGCTGCCAGTTATTAAAAACAGGGACGAAAACCAGGAAGCTTTATTGTACAGGCTGAAGCTGGGGTTGACCGCTATGTTGCTATGGGAATGCTGCGGCAATAGGTGGCGGAATTACTGCACCTTAAACTTGCGGAGGACAGGCAGGTGGTGTACCGCCACTGAACCCAGTTGGGGGGGGGGGAGGAGGTCCGGGGTAAAAATCAGGCTGTGAGCTGCCCATTTAGAGAAATGGTCGCAGATTTCGTTGCCAATGAAATTGGCGTGACCTTTAATCCACATGATGTGGAGGGGGTTGGTGATGAGAAGTAGGGCGCTGTGTACGGCGACGGTCCATGTGTCGTCTTGGAACGGGCTGGGCCCATAGACTTGGCATTTCTGGAGGGTGGACACCACCTGTTCGTTGTCAATCAACAAACATACTTCGTATTGGGAAAGTTCCCTGTGGATCCAGCGAATGGCTGCTACCGCCCCCCAGAACTCCGAACCCAGAGAAGAGGGATGCGGTGAGCATAGACACAGGACTCTGGTTGTACCGTCAGGTAGAAAGGCCGTGACGGCAGCTGCATGGCCTGACTCACCGGAGGAGCCATCGGAATATAGCCATACCCGCTGTAGACCGGGGGTCGGCGGCCTGGTTAGTGCCTCCGCGGCATCGTGGCATCCCCACTCGTCGAGTGCCTGCAGAGCGAAGAGGTGGCCGTGTTGGCTGATTCCCAGTGCGTGTGCGTTGTGCGGTGGCGCTGGGGGCTCGGGGATGGTCTCTTGAGGGCGCCAAAATTCAGGGACTAGCTGGAAGTGAGAGGGGCGGGAGTAATCCATGACGGCGTGGCATGGCATGTGCATGGTGTAGGACGTGTGGGTATCCACCGAGTAGACCCCGTCGTAAAACAAGACGTTGGCCCATTTGGAGGTGGCCTCGGTCACTCTTCCTGTGGCCTGTCCTGACTTGAACGTAACGGTTAGCTGGGTACCAGGCGTTAGATCCTGAATAGCAGTGGGTCTCCACGGGCCTATGCTGTGGAAAGATATGCCAAGGGCATGGATGGAGTCCATAAAAGAGTTTTTCCACTGGGTCCGAGGCCCTCTGGTTCGAGCTAAGTAGAGACTGGACGTACAGACGGCCAACTGACTTTGGGGCAAGGCCGCAAAGGGCCCGTAGCCCATAGTTCACGGTGGCAACGTGGACGCTGTGCGGTAGGAACTTCATTCCCAACCCTCCCTTTGGGCGAGCCGCGAGACGGTCTTTGGGGGAGACTAGACGTGTGACGCTGCGAGACGCAACTCCCGCCCAGATGAGTGCCTGAAGCTTTTCGAGCTGGTTGGGGGAAAGAGAGTGGGTGATTAAGCGGTAGGCGAGTGCTGGGACCAGCTGAGAGTTCGTCAGGCGGACCTTCTCACTAAGTGTAAGAGGCAAGGGAGAGAGCCGGGCAAAATAACTCTGGATCTCCGCCTTGAGCATGTGAAACAGGCCCTTTGCCTGGTGGCAAGGAAAAAGATAAACCCCCAGGTATTTATAGCATGTGTGCGGGCGACCCGTTTTTTTGTTGTACGTGTGGAACTCCGAGCCCCTGGGTGTCAGAAACTCTTTTTGGGGGGCTGTGCCATTGGCGTGGACTTCGGTCTTAGACACATTCATGTCCAGACCCCAGTCCCTGGCTGGCCCATCGAAGTAGTTGAGACTGTTTTGGACGTAGATGACGTCCTCACTTCTGATCAGGATGTCGTCGATGTAGGTGTGGTGGCGGGTGCGGGCATTTGCCCGGGGGGGGGGCACAGTGGCAAAAAAATGGTGGAAGAGGGAGTTGAGATAGAGAATGAAGAGTAGGGGGGAGAGGGGACATCCTTGTTGGAGGCCCCTGGTTTGGAGGTATGCGTGGGGAGTGCGGCCATTGATGATGGGGCTGTCTTGTGGGAAGGAGTATAGTTGCTTTATGAGAGAAATTGTGGAGGTAGAAAAATTTGCCCGTTCGAGGACGGTCCAGAGTGTGCCATGAGGCACAGAATTAAAGGCTTTATTGAAATCGATGAACAGCGAGTAGCTCTTCTTCGATTTTGCATAAAGGGCCTTGAGGTGATACAGATGATCAGCGCATTGGTGGCCGGGAAGGCCACCGTGCTGGATTTCTGAAAGGACGTCGTGTGCAAAAGCCTGAGCACGCAGGTGTTTGCAGGCAAAAGTGGCCGAGAGTTTGTAAATACAGTTTAAGAGGGCAATAGGACGGTAGTTTGAGGGGGAGAAAGGGTCGCCTTTTTTATAAAGCAAACATATTTTTGCGCATAGCCAGTGCGGCGGTAGCGGCGAGTGGAGGAAGCGGTTTAAAATGGAGTGGAAAAAACGTTGAATGGGTTCCGGACAGAGGGCCAGGATGTAGTTGTTTGTTTTGTCCGGTCCCCCGGCTTTTGATGGCTTACTGTGTTTTAAGTGGTTCTGGAACTCCTGCCAGGTCACAGGAGGTATGTGGTCGTTCTTGGCAGAAACGGGGCATGTGGGCGAGTGGGACAGGACCTCGTCGACGAAGTTCTGGGGGGGGGCGTAATCCGGATGCCCTCCAAGATGAAGCAGGGTGTCCCCAAAAACTTTAGCTACATCCGCTGGGTCACTCAGGAGCTCTTTGGTGGCTGGATCTCTGACTACGAGAGGCTCCAGGTCTTTAGGGCAGAGGGTGCGAGCAACAGTGGTTTTCATCTGGACCCCTCGGACCAGACTACTGTGAAGCTTTCTCTTCGCTTTGGTTTCGTCCGAGGACCGTAAGGTGTTTACCACGGACTGAACTTCCGCAATGTGCTCGGGAAATGCTGGGGAAGAAGGAGGCGGGGGTGAGCGTAATAATTTCCTGAGCTTGCCGTAGCTCTCTTGGTCCTTGCGCTGCGGTTTCGGACGCGTGATTTTGTGGTACACAGACCCAACCTGCATAAGGAGAGAATCAGTGGCGGCGACGATCTCTTCCAACGGGGCCCTAGCAGGGGCGTCCTGGAGGTCCCGGCACCAGTCGGAAATGAGCCGTATGCTGTTGGAAAATTGTTGCTTTTCGTCTCTAGAAAGCTTCCGAAAAATGCAACGGGGGAGTGGGGGCTGAGACAGAAGGATTGGGGAGGGGCACTGGAAGACCGCAACCACTTGGTGGTGGTCAGAGATGGTGTAGTCCGTGAGGATCGACGCATCCAGGAGGGGAAAGTGTGACACTAGGCGAGGGGACGCAAAGATGTAATCCAGGCTTGCTTCGCTGTCCCAGCGGTCGCTTGCGTAGCGGGTGTACTGCCTGAGGGAGGGGTGCTCTGACCTGAAAGTGTCCACCAACTTAGATGGGAGGTATTCCACCTCCCCCGTGAGCCAGTGCCACTCATGTAGATCGACCAAGCTGTGCTGGTCAAGTTCGGGATCCAGAACGCAGTTAAAATCACCCCCCAGGATGTGATTGGGATGATCGTTGAAATAAGAAGCAAGAACTCGCTGTATGGTGTCACGGTACGGAGCTGGGGCCCCCGTGCGCACCGGGGGGGAGTAAACTGAGAAGACGTGCAGGGGAATTGCTTCCGGAAGGGATATTTTGGCACCACAGATAAGGCCGTCGCTGTCTCTGGGCGGGACACAGCTGGTATATCTCGCGATGCGCGGGCCTGCAATGACCGACACCCCGTGCTTGTGGCCGCAGACATTTGAGAAGACTTTAGCGCGGTCATTGCCGAAGGCGTACCGCTGTGGGAGGAGAGGGGGAGAGTTTAGCTCCTGAAGGAGTATAATGTCATAACCATCGTTTAGGAAATGCAAGATTGCCGCGGGTGCCTTCTGGCTCTTTGCTGTGTTGAAGGACACGACACGGATGGCCGGGACGGAGGGAAGAGAAGGGAGGAGGCGGCGCAAGCGTTTAGGTTTGAAGGGCTTGTGCACTTGGGGGGGAGGGGGGAAGGAGGGTGTCCGAATGGAGGAATAGCGGGCACCCAGTGGGGAGTCCGGTGTCAGAAGCGTTGGTATGTGGGCAGGGCCCTCATTTTGTATTGAGGGGTTGGGTTCGCACTGTTCTAGTGCAGAAATCCGAGAGTGAAGTGCTTGTGCGTATGCTTTGGGCGAGTGGTGTAAGGCCGTGTCACAGGCATTGCGAAGAGAGGGGTGTATAGCCAGGTCTGTAGAGACACTTGTGTCTGGGACCAATATTCTCGGTTTGATGTGTGCTTGCTCAACAGGGAGAATCTCCGCGATGCGAGAGACGGTGGCGTTGAGGGAGGCACCGTGCACGCCCACGCAGGCGGGGACCTCTTTACACCGTCTCATGTTACTTCTCCTGCGGTGGCACTGACGGGCGGGAGGGGGGCAGAAAGAATTTGGAGACGGGTAGCATTTGATAGACTCATCAGAGCTTCCCACAAGGAGAACCACAAGATTTTGTGGTCTGGTACACAGTGAGCACAGATCAGCCCGGTCAGGGCATACCTGGCGGTCACAGGGGTTAAGGAATTCATGTTACGCACAGGGAGAGTGGTAGATCGATGGCCTTGCCATGCCTGAGAACATGCAATAATGGTATGGAGGGTATCTGGGGTCTTAAAGCGAAGACCACGTCTCGTGTGCACAGAAGGGTGACACCGAGTGTAGGCTCATTAATTCGTCTCATGTTGCCCTGGGTCAGGGGGCCCTGAGGATGTCGTATGGAGGTCCGTTCCTACACCAGTGTGACGGAAGACAAGGGATACCCTGGAGTCTTGGGGAATGCGCCGCTTCTCCACTGTGTCATAGTCGCGAGCTGGGATTTGGTGTTTCCATTTGTCGCGGGCTTCCCCAGAAATTAGGAGGAGGCTGCGGCGCTGTAGGAAGACTTTTTGCCTTTTCTTAAAGAGGGTGGATCCGGGGAGGGGACGCGGTTCGAAAACCATTTCCGCACCTGACCCAAAGGAGCCATCCAGGACATAAGGGCCTAGCTGAGCAACGTCTACGTGGCTCCTCAGGCCACTGCCAGGTTCGTATCGAGCCACTGACCACATATTGGGGCATAAGACAGAGGAAGGCAGCACCTGGGCGCAGGCAGAGAATGCCCGTAGCCCAATCGCTTGAATAAACTCAGGAGGGGTCGGTTCAAAAGGTTCAACTTCTTTTGATTCTGGATTGTACCTGAATCCGAAATGAAGCATTGTGCGGTGCCCCTCGGACAGCCACTGGTGATTTTCATCTGCACTGTAGGACATCACCAGGGCTTCCTCTTCTTCTGAGAAAAATTCATTGGATATGAAGGCTCCCGTTATTTCCGGGATGGGGTCGAAAATTTTCCCCGTTTGGAGGTGGAGTTGAGCGATCTTTTCTGTGAGGGAGAGGGGCTTGCTTGTGGACAAGTAATGGTCCCTCGCGAGACTTAGTTGTTCCGCGCTGCCGTAGGCAGTCGCCGCCTCGATGACTCGTGATAGGAAATCCTGGTCTTCCGAAACTAGGGGGTTGGCGGGAGCCAAAAGGTTGTCACGCGCGGCCGTGTCGGGGCACTCGGCCTGAAAGACGAGCTGGGACACAGTGAAGCCTTCTGCAAGGAGCGCGGATTCGTAATGAGCATATTTCACTCGGTAGACTCGCACCTTAGCCATGGGGGCGCTGAACAAGGAAATGTGCCGAATTTTCCCAAGCAGGGAGACCCCGAACATTACATCAACGTCCGGCGTGGATGACGGGGCGTGTACTTCTACCAGTTCTGGATCAGGTGGTTCAGGGAGGGGGTTGAAGCAAGCCTTCACCGGGGAGGGTGGCAGAGAGGCATCTTTGTGCACTTTTCGGGGAGAGGCGGAGAGGTCCATTTTGTGTCCCGGGTGTTTGGAGCGCCAAGAGGAGTATCCTCCCCAAGAGATCATGGCTCCCGTAGTGCCCCGATACGTGACCAGGTTATTCTCTTGGAAAAGCATGTAGCTCATGGAAGTGGGGGAGTCTCGCTGGGGGAGCAAGGGGGTGTTGTGATAGTTCATGCACACGTAAAATTCGTGTTGTGTTCTGGGAATGGCCCCTAGGATACCGCAACGTCGCGCGGCTTCGCTAGTAAGGAGGGATTTCCACACGTCAATTTGTTTGAAGTCCGGCGTGGCCTGTTTGTATGCTTTTGAAGGTACAACTTTGAAAGTTTTGTCCTTCCCTAGATCGGAACCACGGATGCAAAAGACTTTGCCGAGCGTCCACAAAGGGTGTTGTAAGATGGTGGAGAGAAGCTTCTCGGCGAGGGGGGTTGGAATGGTGTAATCGAAGCGGAACATATGTTCGGAGGATGATTGTAGAGGCTGTATGCGTTCCTCTGGAAAGAAAGCATTTTTGGAATTGACCGAGATGTGGTCGTTTTCGAAATGGAAGAGGCGGTTGACGAGGACAAAAAATTCCCGGGCGTTGCCACGGCGCCGCCTATACTCTCCTCGTTCCCGCTTGGATTTTTTGGAAAGCTCTTTTGGAGAAGAGACGGTGAAGTTCGGGAGCAAATGCCGTGCAACTTCGAATCGTAGCGTTGTGCGCACCGCGGCCACTTGGACGGTGCCGTCTACCTTATTTATGGCCCATTGTAGGGAGGTGTGAGGGTGCATGATGTGGCCGTAGCGGATGTGTGCGTGGTGCTTGTGACGCCAGGAGAGGTGAAGGTGAAAATATGGGTATTGAGGAGAGTCAAGCAAGTTGAGCCGCACGGAGCCATCGGAATTAGGTGATGGGTTCGTACATGTTGGCATCCGAAAGCCGGTCTACTCCACACACCCAAGGGGCAAGGGAGATCATGCCGGGGTTCAAGGGGTTCATGTAGAGGGTCTCCGCCGAAAGGTTGTCTTCCGTTCCCGGGAGAATGAAGGAGCCTTCGTACACAACACCGGAATCAAAGGCTTCTTGCAAGGCTTCGTTGATGGCATGGGCCCACTCGGTCCATGTGTTGCCGTATTTGTATTTGGAGTTGTAGTAATCTTGTGGGTGTGGAAAAATGTGGTACTTTGGGTGGTGATGAAGGATGTCTTTGAGGTACCTAAAATTGTCATGTCCAATTGTGGAGTAGGCATTGTTGCCGGAGCAATCAATGTCATGGAAAAAGGTGCACCCGTCGCTCGCGCAAAGGTCTATTGTTGGGTGTACTTGAGCATAGATCACTTGCTTGTGGTGTTTCTCTAACACGAGTTGATTTGTATCAACTCCTAAGGTGTCATGGACATGCGTTTCTCCCCATAGTGCTTGTTGATCGTGTGTGTTGATCTCACCTTTATGTTTAACCAAGAATGTTGCAAAGACACCATCCGGGGCAAGGGAAGGGTTGAAGAAGGGTTTTCCGGAATTACCATCCGTTTCATCGGGAGTAGGGTCTTCCCCATCTTCGGCCTTTTCGTGTGTTCCTTCGGGAGACGGAATAGCGCTTGGCGTAGATTGCTCCTCACGTGGCGTTAAGAGGGAGTTGTGGGGCTCAACCTCATTGGTTCTCCTTCCGTTGTCGTTGAGAGCGGCGTTGTTGTTCATTGCCGAATCTCCACACGGGTCGTCGCGACTTTCTCCTTGTTGTTTCAACTCTTCGGCGTCACATGGATGGCTTCCTTCGGTGTTCTCGTGCGTGCCTTCGGGCACGGAGTCTTGCACCTTCTCGGAGTTGGTTGGCGGAGCGGGCGCTTGGACTTGATGTTGTGGTTCTTG
The DNA here is from genome assembly GCA_964036045.1 of Eutreptiella sp. 'Long Island Sound 2002'. Taxonomy (NCBI): domain Eukaryota; phylum Euglenozoa; class Euglenophyceae; order Eutreptiales; family Eutreptiaceae; genus Eutreptiella; species Eutreptiella sp. 'Long Island Sound 2002'. The sequence continues at coordinate 41,159,059 of OZ038392.1, forward strand.
GGCTCCTTTTCCTTTGGCGGTGTGAGCCGTTGTCTCGGCGAGTGGGAAGAGTTCTTTTGCGACATCTTCCGGTTGTTCATCGTCTGAAATGACATTGGATGACGTGCCTTCCTCATGTGACGGGGAAAGGTCGAGTGAAGGGTGAAATGGGTCGTTCCCGTGTTTGGCGGGCGAAAGCGTAGGGAGAAGCCGACTTTGAGTCAGTTTGGCGTCCACTTTAGCCTGAGTTCGAGCAATGAAACTTTTCACGGACTTCAGCTGTTTGCTTTCGGTCTTGTCCCTTGCGGAACGTTCCTTGAGCCCAACTTGCGACATTGCCAAGAAAACGGCGTTGCGAAGCTAGGCAAAGGACGGCGCTCACGATTGCGGCTTTGCGCTAGGCAAATAAAATTGACGGCAAGGTTGTTGCGCTTGCCTCGGCTCCAAATTGCGGCTTTGGGACCTTTGTTGGTAATCCACGGCTTCACGGGATCAGCCCAGAACTTGAACAGCCCAGGATTTTCGTTAATCACCGAGCAGCCTGGACTGCTGGTGGATCCATCAATAAATTTCTGAGGGTCAATCGAAAAAAAAAAGACACTCAGAAAGTGAGTGGGCTGTATGAAGGCTGACATAGGTTTCCAGGTCGCCTCAGACAACCCATAGCCATCCCACAGGGTTAGGAACTTCCAGCCCTGTTTATACTCGTGGCGAGCAATACCTGCAACCACGTAGTAACCATCGACTGCCATTTCATCGGCAGCCATCTCTTCGAGTTCGTCTGCCTCCTCTGGACTGGCAGCGTCCTCTAGGTCTATAGGCTCGACCTCACTGTCGCTGAGGCGCCACTCATCCCAAGACAAGTCGTCAGGGGAGTGATAGTGCCTCAACTGCTTAGGTGTACATAGCAGTTCACCACCTACACGTGGACTGCACCTGACATGGATCCTGGATCCATCTATCCTGATGATACGATAGGGTCCAAAGTAAGGGTCCTGTAGGCAGTTACGTGGCCAGGAGGGTAGGCGTGAATGGTGTACCAAAACAAGGTCACCGACCTTGAAGCTGGCAGGTCGCCGTAGGCGGTTCCGTCGGCTCTGTTCACGGTCACGAATGTGTCTCAGGTTAGTACCAGCCTGGTTAGCCAGAGACTGCTTGCGTTCCAGCCAATCTCCCACAGGGCTCTTGAAGTCCTCAGGAAAGGGGGTTTTGAAGAACCAAGCAGGTCGTCCTCCATGGAACAGTTCGTGGGGGGTGAAACCTGTAGAAGAGCTCCGCTGTGAGTTCATGGTCAGCACTGCCCAGGGCACTAGGCGTACTCAGTCCTTGGTGCGCTCCTGTTTCATCAGGATTCTTAAGTTTTGCTCCACCACACGGTTCTGTCTCTCACAGAGCGGGTTAGACGTGTGGGTATAGGGCACACATGTGGTTACCTCCACGTTGAGGGCATTTAGCACTCGTTTGTACCACCCAGTGTCACTGCGGATGCGTACATCCTCATCAGAGTGCACCTGCTTAGGTGCTCCATAGGGTTCAAACCATTGTTCGACCAACATTTTCACAGTCTGCTCACCTGTGATTTTCTTACTGCAAGGGAACAGACAGGTGAAGCGAGATAGACCACAGGTGACCACGAGGCAACTATCATAGCCGCCAAAGCGTGGTAGGCCGTGGATGAAATCCACGTAGAGAAGAGAGTCAGCACAATAGGGTATGGGTAAGCTGGAGATCAGGCTCCTATCTCTACTGTCGCTCTGCTTGCTGGCATGACAGCCACAAGCATCCACAATGGTCTGCATACGCGACCTCAGTTCAGTCAGGGTTAGACTAGAGTAGAAACATTCACGAAAGAAGTCCACTGAGCGATTAGCGCCAGTGTGACCAGAACTGAGATGGGACCACTGTAGGCACCCATCCAGTCGTGCCTCAGGCACCACAATTCGGTCCTCGTAGAAGAGGTAGTGATTGTTTTTATACCACTGGTGCCCGTCAATGACACGGGGTTCGAGACCAGTGCTGAGGGTTCGGAGAATTTCTTCATACTCTGACTGATAGTTGGTTAGACTCCAACCCTCCAGGATTCCAGCAGTGCGCATGGACAGGTCAAGCTGGACATCCAAACGCTGGAAAGCCTCTCTGGCGAGCGCCTCAGAGCTCTCACCAATAAGCGCATCAAAATTGTTGCGCGATATATAGTCAGACAGTTCATTCTCTATCCCGGGGATATGATGCACTGTCAGCCTGAACTGGCTTAGGTAAGTCCACCACCGTTTTGGCTTTGCTTTCTCTGGTGGTGGACCCTTCTGAAAAGACTTCACAGGCTCCTGGTCACACAGCCAGACAATAGGGTTAGATCCCAGGAGTCGGGATTGTGACGATAGCACCAGCATACCGGCCAGGAGTTCCTGGTCATAGGTGCTGTAATTGGAACGCGCTTGGTTCCATTTCCAATTCCAGTGTCCCAGTGGCACGAGTCGCCACTCACTGGTAGGATAGTCATGTTTCAACGAACCATCACGGTTCAGTCCAGTAGTACGATAATGGCAGTGGGTTAGTTCAGCGGGGTAAATCTCTTGCCATTGGTAGATCGTACCTCCCCCCCCTACATCACTGGCATCAGTGATAAGGACTATCTCGGCCTCAGGGCGGGGCACTCCCAGGCAGTTGGAGGAGGCAATCTTCTTCTTCAACTCCTGGAAACACTCTTCCTCTCTGGAGGTCCACCTCCAGGGAGTAGTTTTCTTGATTAGGTCAGTGAGGGGTGCAGAAGAGTACGTAAAATTGTGGATGTGACGCCGATAGAAATTACAGGCGCCCACAAAACTCCTCACATCGTGTAGACCCTTCTTAGGGTCATCGCGAATCTGCATGTCCTGTAGGGGCTGCATCTTAGACGCGGCTGGTTTCCACCAGCCATACCCCACGTCGAAACCCAAATACTCCATCTCCTCTTTCATAAACTCACATTTTTCGAGTTTGATTCGGAGATGGTTTTCTTGACAGACAATGAAAAATTCACGGAGGAGAAGGACATGGTCCTCTTTGGTATTAGTACCCAAACCCACGTCGTCGATGTGAGCCTTCATTTCTGTACCCCGAGAAACCAACTCTTGTACTAGAGGCCTGCGCCTCAGTATGTACAAAATTTTGTTCATAACCTCCTGGAAGAGCGCTGGGGCATTAGCCACCCCGAAAGGCATAACCTTCCACTTGAAGACACGACCCTTAGGGGTTATAAAGGCCAACAGCTCTTGAGCTGCGGCGGTTAGGTCCACCTGCCAGAAACCAGAGCGTTTGTCCATATTGGTCTTGTACCTGCATTTGGCAATACGCTCCAGCGTATTTTTCATATTAGGAATATTCCCTGAGTGGTTCTGGGTTTTCTTGTTGACCTCACCATAGTCTACAACCAGACGTAGGGCAGTCGACCCTGGTTTGGCAACAAGCGGAGGGGGGCTCCACGAGATGGGGAAGGGCAGTGTGCGGGCTGCGATCGCCTCTGAAGGGTATGTGTCAGACGTGGAAGTCAGATTGCACAATATGCACGTGCATGATCAGGTATTCATAACAAAGAACGATGAGCATGTTGGGGAAATTTTAATGAAGCAATGATACATGATATGTTGTGGAGACTGTGGAAAAGTAGGATTAAATGAATCCTTCGTCTTTCGTGCTTGGTGCGGCTTTTCCTTTGCTGGTGCTAGGCACCATCAAAAGAAAAGCCTTATTACGCTTTTAGCCATTTTCGGGTCACCTTTCTATGTCGGAAATGGAGCCGGGCGGTGACAAACAAAGGCAAAAACACTCCTTTGCCTTGTGTTTAAGCTAGCAGCGCAACGACAGGGAGGGTGCATTTGGCAAGATTAGCGACACAAGGTGCAAGTAGCAGAAAATTGACATATTCATAACTCGGGCCTATTGTATCGGATTTGGACAAAATTAAGGGCAATTTTGGTCAATTTGGGGGTACTCTTTTCATTTTTCAGCTCATAAAGGCAGCCACATGCGCTGAAAACTGTCCAATCGAAAAGCGGTGCTGAAACAAAATGACGGCGAATGTTCTAGTGTACAGGAAGACACAGCTTTTAGAATCATTTATCTATCTGGTCTTAGATCCAAATTTCGTGCACTGTAGCCCGATTTCACTTTGGACAGTCAAAATGAACGATTGCAAATGCCGGCGACTGCGAAATGCACGCGTGCACAGCAAATAAATAATATGGCAAATGGATTTCTTGGGATTTGGGGCCTGTGGCTTATATATAGTGTTGTTCGGCACCACAACGTTGCTAGTGCACCTTTCAATCGCATCCCTAGCTTATATGGAATTTGTGGATGCTGCTAAAGAAGTTAAAACCTTGTAAAGGTCCTAACTTTGCAAAACAGCAATGATTGATCAAAACAAATACGACTGCGCGGATCAGCTCCCCGAGGCGGTCATTTAGAGGGGCTGCATTGTACACTTTTGAGGCATGTTTCGTTTCAGCGCGCGAGTCGTATATAATGGCATAAGGACTGCTTTTAGAGGGGGGCGGGGCCCCATTCCCCGGCCCCCCAATTAAAAGCCCCCCATGGGGGGGGAGGTGAACAAGGAAACAGGGACTGCAGTGATGGGGATAGTCCCCATGCTTCTACTCTTCAACGACGTTTTGTATCGCAACAATGGGTCGCGCGATCGCAGCAGAAGAAAAATAAAATACCAAGAAAACGACGCACCGCCAGAAGAAATAAAGCGAAAAATCGTCTTTTCCGACCTCAGAAACCCCCCCAACAATTTTACGCCGCTGTTTGGCGAGGTCGCAAAATTTAGGACACCCACCAAAAAAGACGAACAATAGAGTCGCGACGGCGAAGAAGCTGAGCGTTGCTTGCCCCAAACCACCTAGCAAAGTGCGTGCCCTAGGCGCTAGGGACTTGTGCACGCCCCAAAACAAACCACACATAGACAACAACAACGCCACCGGCCGCCGACAAGCAAGTATGTTATGTGCCGCGCAACGCTAGAAACCAACGAAACAAGCACAACGCGGTAAGAGGTAGACAAGGAGAGAATATGTAGGTAACGAACCGCACCACGGTGGAGATGTACCACAAGTACACGACCAAGCAATGCAAGCCCGCTCACGTAGGGAATACGACGACGCCGTAACACGCAAAGGGGATCACAACAAAAGGAAAAAGAGGCCGCACAAGTACCCAAGTATGTTGCATGTCGTGCATGAAAAATACACACAAGCAACAACAACGCCACCGGCCGCCGAAAAGCAAGTATGTTATATGTTGTATGCATAACCCTGTAACAAGCGCAAAACAAGGAAGTTACGTGTCAAGCAACGCCAAAGTGCGCCGCCACGAAAAGCGCAACGAAAACCGCACCGGCAAGGAAAACCAACAAGAGGTGCCTATGCTCACCCCCGCTCAAATAGGGAAAGAAAGGTATGCCCGCACGCGCGTGCCCGGAACGCCGCAAGGCCATCACCGCCACGGACGAGCAACATGGTATGAAGGGACAAACAAGGGGGAACAAAACAACCACCGAGGTGAAGCACAACACACACAAAAAAAAAAAAAAAAACTAAACATACACACGTGACTAGTCGTGTCCAAGTATGTTGCATGCCACGCTACGCTACGCAACGGACACGAGACGAGAACGGCAACCACGCCAACAAAAGTAAGAGGTGACCACGAAGCGTAACCGAGACGTCCCCACCGCCCACCCGCACGCCCGCTTATGTAGGAGGAGAAAGGGAGCGAAAGGGGACAAAAGGTATGCCGCCGCATGCAAACAAATAGTAGGCAAGCCACACACCGCCACCAAGAACGCAAGTATGTTACCATGTCGTGCCACGTCGCCAACCGCGGGGCAACCGTGACAACTGCTCGTACGGCACAACCACTCTTTTGGTTGCGTTGATTAGAACACACAAATAGCCAGGGAGGGGGACACGGGGAGCATACACACAAATGGCATAGCGCCGACGTGTGCCGGGTCCCAACAAACACACGTGCATGCACCCACGTTCTCTTCCCTCACAGGTCCCAAGGAGAAGCGTATGCTCGTGTCTGCGTTGTCCGGGCACTAAAGTAGGGTTGTCTTAGACGCTTAGGCAAGTATTGCGTCGTGCCGTCGTCACACATAAGCGAACGCCCGGCAAGGCGGGAGGACTAGGACATGTTAAGGTAGTGGGGAAAGAAGCAGGTATGTTGCATGTCACGCCGCGCACGCGGAACGGGCAAGGAGTAAAGGTAGCGGCCAAAGGGGTGTGGAGACAAGACGGGAGCAAGTGGGGCGATAAACCTACGCGCAAGCCGATCGCACACGCATGTCGCATGACGTACCAGCCAGCTCGAGGTGCCGTGTCGCGACAAAACCGCCGCCGCCGCACGCCCGTTTACGCCCCCTCCTCTCTCTACGCAGGTTCAAAGGAGGAAGCCCGGGCCGACAAGGAAAAAGACAGAGACACACAACAAAGCGGAGGCAGGGAAAAAGTTCTGCCAGGGAGAGGGGTAGAGGAAAGGGTAAAGAGCAACGAAGCCGCGAAAGGAACAAGGGGTAGCCAGCGAACGAGCAAGGGGCGCGCACAGGGGAGGGGACACGGCGGGCACACGGCGAGCACAACACCGCACCGAGACACCGGAGAGGGGAGCACCGGAGGACCAAGGGAAGAGCAGCACCACGCACCACGACACGCACGGCACAGACACCACACACACCGCACACACCCAACGAACCCCGGCAACCCACCCAGCAGTGGGCGGGCAAACGGGAGAGGGACAGCGCCTGACCCCAAGCGCCCCTCACAATGGTGGAAGGCACCCCCCCCGGGGACGGCCTTCCGCCACCCCCACAGCGAGCAACACCGGCCCGCAAGGGCGCACGCTGTGGGGCCGGTGCTGGGTCTTCACGCCCGCACCGACCGCGCCCGGGACACGCGGGTCGCGGAACCCTGGCTGCACGCTCCGGAGGACGGGCGGCCGGGGGAGGGACAGCGCCTGACACCAAGCGCCCCTCACAACGGTGGAAGGCACCCCCCCCCGGGGACGCCCCTCCGCCACCCCCACAGCGAGCAGCGTCGGCTCGCAAGGGCGCACGCTGTGGGGCCGGTGCTGGGTCCACACGCCCGCGTCGACCGCACCCGGGACACATGGGTCGCGGAACCCCGGCTGCCCGCTCCGGAGGACGGGCGGCCGGGGGAGGGACAGCGCCTGACACCAGGCGCCCCTCACAACGGTGGAAGGCACCCCCCCCCCGGGGACGCCCTTCCGCCACCCCCACAGCGAGCAACGCCGGCCCGCAAGGGCGCACGCTGTGGGGCCGGTGCTGGGTCCACACGCCCGCATCGACCGCACCCGGGACACGCGGGTCGCGGAACCCTGGCTGCACGCTCCGGAGAACGGACGGCCGGGGGAGGGACAGCGCCTGACACCAGGCGCCCCTCACAACGGTGGAAGGCACCCCCCCCCCCCGGGGACGCCCTTCCGCCACCCCCACAGCGAGCAACGCCGGCCCGCAAGGGTGCACGCTGTGGGGCCGTTGCTGGGTCCACACGCCCGCATCGACCGCACCCGGGACACACGGGTCGCGGAACCCTGGCTGCACGCTCCGGAGGACGGGCGGCCGGGGGAGGGACAGCGCCTGACACCAGGCGCCCCTCACAACAGTGGAAGGCACCCCCCCCCCGGGGACGCCTTCCGCCACCCCCACAGCGAGCAGCGTCGGCTCGCAAGGGCGCACGCTGTGGGGCCGGTGCTGGGTCCACACGCCCGCATCGACCGCACCCGGGACACACAGGTCGCGGAACCCTGGCTGCCCGCTCCAGAGGACGAGCGGTCGGGGGAGGGACAGCGCCTGACACCAGGCGCCCCTCACAACGGTGGAAGGCACCCCCCCCGGGGACGCCCTTCCGCCACCCCCACAGCGAGCAACGCCGGCCCGCAACGGCGCACGCTGTGGGGCCGGTGCTGGGTCCACACGCCCGCATCGACCGCACCCGGGACAGACGGGTCGAGGAACCCTGGCTGCCCGCTCCAGAGGACGGGCGGCCGGGGGAGGGACAGCGCCTGACACCAGGCGCCCCTCACAACGGTGGAAGGCACCCCCCCCGGGGACGCCCTTCCGCCACCCCCACAGCGGGCAACGCCGGCCTGCAAGGGCGCACGCTGTGGGGCCGGTGCTGGGTCCACACGCCCGCATCGACCGCACCCGGGACACACGGGTCGCGGAACCCTGGCTGCCCGCTCGAGAGGACGGGCGGCCGGGGGAGGGACAGCGCCTGACACCAGGCGCCCCTCACAACGGTGGAAAGCACCCCCCCGGGGACGCCTTCCGCCACCCCCACAGCGAGCAATGCTGGCCCGCAAGGGCGCACGCTGTGGGGCCGGTGCTGGGTCCACACGCCCGCATCGACCGCACCCGGAACACACGGGTCGCGGAACCCTGGCTGCCCGCTCCAGAGGACGGGCGGTCGGGGGAGGGACAGCGCCTGACACCAGGCGCCCCTCACAACGGTGGAAAGCACCCCCCCCGGGGACGCCCTTCCGCCACCCTCACAGCGAGCAACGCCAGCCCGCAAGGGCGCACGCTGTGGGGCCGGTGATGGGTCCCCACGCCTGCACCGACGGCACCCGGGACACACGGGACGCGGAACCCTGGCTGCCCGCTCCAGAGGACGGGCGGCCGGGGGAGGGACAGCGCCTGACACCAGGCGCCCCTCAAAACGGTGGAAGGCACCCCCCCAGGGGACGCCCTTCCGCCACACCCACAGCGAGCAATGCCGGCCCTCAAGGGCGCACGCTGTGGGGCCGGTGCTGAGTCCCCACGCCCGCACCGACCGCACCCGGGACACGCGGGACGCGGAACCCTGGCTGCCCGCTCCAGAGGACGGGCGGCCAGGGGAGGGACAGCACCTGACACCAGGCGCCCCTCGCAACGGTGGAAAGCACCCCCCCCCCGGGGACGCCTTTCCGCCACCCCCACAGCGAGCAACGCCGGCCCGCAAGGGCGCACGTTGTGGGGCCGGTGCTGGGTCCCCACGCCCGCACCGACCGCACCCAGGACACACGGGACGCGGAACCCTGGCGGCTGCCCGCTCCAGAGGACGGGCGGCCAGGGGAGGGACAGCGCCTGACACCGGGCGCCCCTCACAACGGTGGAAAGCACCCCCCCCGGGGACGCCTTCCGCCACCCCCACGGCGAGCAACGCCGGCCCGCAAGGGCGCACGCGCTGTGGGACCGGTGCTGGGTCCCCACGCCCGCACCAACCGCACCCGGGAGACCCGGGACGCGGAACCCTGGCTGCTCTCCAGAGGACGGATGACCGGGGGAGGGACAGCGCCTGACACCAGACGCCCCTCACAATTGTAGAAGGCGGCCCCCCCGGGGACGTTCTTCCGCCACCCCCACAGCGGGCAACGCCGGCCCGCAAGGGCGCACGCTGGGGGGCCGGTGCCAAGTCTGCACGCCCGCACCCACCGAACCCGGGACACACGGGACGCGGAACCCTAGCTGCCCGCTCCGGAGAACGGACGGCCAGAGGAGGGACAGCGCCTGACACTGGGCGCCCCTCACAACGGTGGAAAGAACCCCCCCCGGGGACGCCCTTCTGCCACTCCCACAGCGAGCAACGCCGGCCCACAAGGGCGCGCGCTGTGAGACCGGTGCTGGGTCCCCACGCCTGCACCGACCGCACCCGGGACACACGGGACGCGGAACCCTGGCTGCCCGCTCCAGAGGACGGGCGGCCAGGGGAGGGACAGCGCCTGACACCAGGCGCCCCTCACAACGGTGGAAGGCACCCCCCGGGGACGCCCTTCCGCCACCCCCACGGCGAGCGACGCCAGCCCGCAAGGGCGCACGCCGTGGGGCCGGTGCTGGGTCCCCACGCCCGCACCGACCGCACCCGGGACACACGGGACGCGGAACCCTGGCTGCCCGCTCCGGAGGACGGGCGGCTGGGGGAGGGACAGCGCCTGACACCAGGCGCCCCTCACAATGATTGAAGGCACCCCCCCCCGGGGACGCCCTTCTGCCACCCCCACAGCGAGCAATGCCGGCCCGCAAGGGCGCACGCTGTGGGACCGGTGCTGGGTCCACACGCCCGCATCGACCGCACCCGAGACACACGGGTCGCGGAACCCTGGCTGCCCGCTCCAGAGGACGGGCGGTCGGGGAAGGGACAGCGCCTGACACCAGGCGCCCCCCACAACGGTGGAAGGCACCCCCCCCAGGGACGCCCTTCCGCCACCCCCACAGCGAGCAACGCCGGCCCGCAAGGGCGCACGCTGTGGGGCCGGTGCTGGGCCCACACGCCCGCATCGACCGCACCCGGGACACACGGGTCGCGGAACCCTGGCTGCCCGCTCCGGAGGACGGGTGACCGGGAGAGGGACAGCGCCTAACACCAGACGCCTCTCGCAACGCTAGAAAGCGCCCCCCCGGGGATGCCCATCCACCACCCCCACACCGAGCAACGCACCAGCGCACCAACGCACCAGCCACGGGACATCCGCACCCCACCCCCTGCTCTTAGACACAGCGACACAGCAATGGCGGAACCCGCGGCACCACGCAAGACACGCCCCCGATCTCCGACGCTGGACGAAGCACACGAGGTCATCAGGGCGCTGGGACTCAAAGACGGCGAAGGAGTCCCCCCACAAGGGGACGCGGGCACGGACTCCGACCTGGAGGCATTGCCGGAGCCCCCCACGGGAGGCGCGCCCGCGGAACCTGCGCCGCCGGCGGGCAGCGTACCCGCGATCTGCCCCGCGTGGAAACGGGGCCACTGCACCGGCGAAGGCTGGTGCCCCAAACAGCACCCCCAGCCCGGCCCCGATGACGGAGCGTTGCCCGAGGTGAAACGCGCGGCCGCACGCGCCGCCCTACGCTACGGGGTGGCGCAGGGCTGGATCCTGGATGAGACCGCGCGCGGCAGCTTGAACATCCAGGAGGCCGTCGACCGAGTCACCCACGCGGGACAGGCGGCAGTGGCCTTGCACACCCCGGGCCGCCACGCTGGACCCGCAGAGGGGATCATTGTGGAACCCTCGGGAATGGTGCTGGTCCTGGCGGCGGACATGGTCCGAGGGGTGCTCCACGCGTCCCGCGTGCGGCGGTCGTGCCCACAGTGGACCATCCAGGTGTACACCCCCCCGCGGGCGTGGCCCTTTTCCACATGGGCGGTGCTCGCCGTCATGTGGCACCTGGCAACAGAGGACGCCCCCACAGGGACCGCGGAGGACATCGCCCGGGACCTCCACACCTGGCCGGCCGACCAGGAATACCCCTGGCGCAGGCCCCGGGGCGGCCTCCCGGTGGCACCAGCGGCAGAGGGGCTCAGCCTCGCGGCAACCCTCCAACGGCACCCCGAAAAGCAGGCACGCCACTTCCTGCAGACGGGCACGGTCCCGGCCACCCCGCCAGACTCCGAGTGGCGATGGGACACAGGGGTGGCGCAGCCGCTGCCGGGCCCCTGGACCCTCCCGTTGTGGTACTTCCCCATGGGCACCTTGGCCCACGCCACCCAGGCCGTCAAGGGGGCTTTCCCGCAGCCGCTCCTCCCCGGCGTGGCCCTGCTCCGCAGCCTGCAGGCGGGGGCCGCCTGGGTACGGTGGAAGGAGGGGAAGGGGCGCTCGCGCCCCTATTTCCCCATGGTCCAAGGCCAGGCGCTGATCCACGCCGAGGGCATGGGGACCGTGGAATGGGGGGCGATCGTGCCCGGCACGGCGTGCAGGTGGATCACGGCGGCCGCCCCACAGCCCATTCGATCGCCGCCGGCGTGCCACCGCCTCCTACGGATGGTCCCCTCTTTGGCCCCCCAGCACGCCTTTACAAGGGACGTGTGGAAGGCCGTACTGAGCCACACCAGGGAGTGGCTAACGAACCCGGGTGCGCGGTACCCGCCGGGACCGGTGCTCGAACAGGTCACGGCCCCCACACCCGGGGTCCTCCGCGCCCTACACAGGGCGTCGGCCCTCACGAAGCAGCTCAACGACCAAGTGCTGGACCTGGTGCTGGTGCTCTACCCGCAAGCCCACATCCCACCCGCGGGCACGTCCAACCGCCTAGGCCGCCTGGGGTTGCAGCGCCGCGTCGAGGCCGCGCGACCAGAAGGCGTGGTGGAACAGTGGCTTACGCTCCGCAACCCGTCCACCGCGGAGGGCCACTGGTACCTGCACCAACTCCTCTTCCAACCACAGGCAGCCCCGGAACACCGCTGGCAAAACCCGTACCACACGCACCCGGAGCGCCGAGGCGCGCAAGACTACCCGCAGCCAGTCCCGCCCGCCCTCCCGCCGGGGCAGGGCCCGGAGGCGCTACAGCAGGGCCCCCCGCTCGACACCGCCACCACGGTACAGCAAAGGGGAAGCGACGACGCGAGTGGTGCCGAACTGGACTGGACGAACTGCGGAGCGGTGGCCTGGATGGCAGCCTGCAGGCACCTCGCTCGAGATACCACGGGGCTCCGGCAGTACGGACCCATGGACCGCACGGCGCTGGCGTCCGCGGTCGCAGCCGTCACCATGGGTCCCGTGGCGGCGTGGCCGGCGCAACTGCTGCCCCACGTCCCCTGCCGCGACACGCGGTCCCGACGGCCGGCCGCGACGCACGAGCCGACGGCACCCCTCACGGCGGAGCAACTATACGTCGTCGCGGCGGCGTTGCTAGCAGACGGCGGGGAGAGCTTCGTCCACCACCACGGCCCGGCGCAAATTGCGGGATGCATACAAGGGCCTCAGCGCGATGCACCAGACCCGTAACATGCCACACTCCGCGGGCGCACCCGCGTCTGGGGTGCGGGCGATGGCACACCCCCGCCCGGGCCTAAGCAGGGTGAGGCACTGGTACGCCAGACGGCAGGCTACCAAGCCATCATACACGGCCACGCCGGAGGATACCGGTCGCACGTCCTGGCCGGAGGCCGATGGACGGTCTGGCACAGCACCGCCAGGCAAGGGGCTTTCCCGCCCCTGCCCCACGTCGACTGGCGACAGGGGCCCACCAAGGCCTACTATATGTCGGCGGACCCCTGGACGCTGGCGGTCCTGCTACACACTGTCAGCGCCCCCGACAAGAGGCAGGAACCGGGGTGGGTCAACCCCCCCACACTGGTGTGGAGCCCCGACCAGGAGGAGCACCTACGGGCCGCGTGGCAGGGAGACGCCATCAGGGCCACGGACGTCCCGGACCTCCACGCGGGGCCAATCACGCACGCCCGCCCAGCGGCTACCCTGGCGGTGGCCCAACGGGGACAGCAGAACCCACAGTGGGTGGTCTGCATGTTCAGCCCGGCGGACGCGCACATCGTCGTCTGCGACCCCGAACGCCTGCCGGGGCCCGAAGCCGTGATCCGCGTGGCAGACTGCACCCGCATGATCATCAAGGCGCTGCGGGAGGGCGAACACCACGCCCTCCTGCTCCAGGTCAGGCTGAAGGACAACGCCCGGGCGGCGAGGCCGGGAGTGTGGCCGGCAGCGGCGCAACCCGCCGACCTGGAGCTCCAGCTGGCGGTCCCGACCGCGGTGTACCACTGGCTACAGGCCTTCCACGACCTGCGATGGAGGGGCAAACCCGACCGCCAAATCGGCTCCACGCACTGGCAAACGTGGCTGCAAGCAGACGCGCAGCGCGATGCCATCCGAGGCCTCGGGCCCGCGCCCGCGACGCGGGCCCTCGATGCGGCGGCCCCGGGCCGCACGCTGGCACCACACACGGTGCCGCTGGCCAACCTGCCCTCGAACCAGCGGCGGAGGGCGCCATTCGGAAGTCGGTGCCGCTCCCCCCGGCGCGAGGGGCCACGGAGCCGACGAAATGCCCCCTGTGTGCGGACAAGTACTACACCAGCGGGGCAATGCTGGAACACCTGGCGTGGCACGCGGTGCACGCTGCGGCCCCGGCGGACGACAAGGAGGCGGCCGCCAACATCCTGCAGGGGAGAGCACCGAGATCCCCGTGGCACGCCCCGTACACCCGGCGCCCCCCGCCCCAGGCAGCCGACCACGCAGATGGAGGTGAGGAGGCACCCGGAGCGGCCCCGGGGGCTGGCGGTGCGGCCCCACCAGGGTCCATGTCCATCCCCGCGGGGCTGGCCCCCCTGGCCCCCCTGGCTCCCCCGGTCCCCCGGGCCCCCCTGTGGGCCCTGCTGGGAACGGGCTCAGCGGATGCGGCGCACCCAGATGCCCTGGCGGCGCCGGCGAACCCGGCGGCGATGCCGATGCGGGATAGCTGACTCCAGGAGGACACGACGGGCGACGCCCTGTGGCTCCTCTCGTGGAACCTGCGCAACGGCCTTCTGCCGCCAGACCGATCCCTCCGGGACACACTCCGGCGGCGCCGGGGGCCGGCGGCCTGCACCGACAAGGAGCAACTCATCACCGGCATGCTGCCCGAGAAGGGGGGCTTTGCCGGGAAACGGGGATCGCCACCAGGGCGCAGGAGATGCACGTGGCCGCGGCGCTCCGGGACAAGGGGTACACCGCCTTCTTCAGCAGCCGGCTGGCAGAGACGGGAGCCACCTCCACCTCGAGAGGGGGGGGCCTCCTCACGGCGGTCAGCAGCAAGTACGTGGCGGAGCACGAGGTGCTCAGCTTCACAGAAATTGTCCCCAGGAGAGGCCGCGGCCCTGGAGATCCGCACGGACGGGGGAGGCCTCACCCTCAGCAACGTCCACGGGCCTTAAGCAGGCTGCTCCCCGTGGGCGGGACGGGCGGCGTTCTGGGCCGACATACAAATGTATGCCACGGCACGCAGCCTCGGCGGGAGGCACCCGGTGGTCATCGCCGGCGACACCAACATCTACATGGATGTCCCCGCCAACCCGGCCACGGAGCATTTCCGAGCGGGCTGGGAGGCCTGCGGCTTCCGAAGGGCCGCGGCAGGCGGCGAGGAGGACATGACCCCCACGCTCCACCCGTCCCAGCACAGGGTGGACACCTTCCTGGTCAACGAGCCCCTCCTGCCGTGGTCCCTGTGGGAAAGCGTCTGGGCTCGCGGCATGGCACACCCCCAGGTGGTCGGCTCGGACCACCTCCCAGTCCGCCTGGCCCTGCCGGGTCTCCTCAGCGCAGCGGGGCGCGCGGCGAAGCCCACCCCCTACAGCCACACAGAGGGCCGCCTCCTCCCGTACGACGCCGAGGCCGCGCCCGTCCAACACTGCCTGTGGGCGGCGGTCACCGCCGCGCAGGATGAACCCTCCCTGGCGCCCTGGCTGGGTCCCGCAGAGCAGCACGACTACGGGTCCATGCCCGCGGCCGCGGTGGACAAGGTGTTCGAACACCTCCACGCGACGCATGACGCCCTGGCGCGCGTGGTGCGACGCCGGCAGCCGTCTCCGGCGGGAACGGACCCGGCAGAGGGGGACCTCCCGGAGAGCGGAAAGCAGCTCCAGGCAGCGGTCCTCCGCTATGACACCCAGGCAGCGCGCGCCCCGGCAGCGTACCAGGCGGACACGGCCAGGCATGGCATCCGGTCCGAGGCGGCGCTCCGGCTCACGGAGGAGCTGCAGGGTGTGTCGCCCGGGTTGCGCCCGACCACGCAGGGCCAGCTACAGAAGGAGCTGGAGAGGCAAGCAGCCGCCCTCGAGGAGGACATTCGCCAGCTCCGCGCCCTCCTGGCGGCAGACCGCAAGCGCGCCATCAAGGACTTCTGGCGCCGCCACGCCCCCGACATCGCCCAGTGATGGAAAGCCGTGCGGGAAGCCATAGAGGTAGAGGCCCCAGGCCCGTCAGACCTCTGGAACGTGCGGGTTCCCAACACCCAAACGCTCCTCACGGAGGCCCACGACGTGATGTTCGCAGTTCGCGCCTTCTGGCGAGAACTGTATGACAAACGCCCGGTGGACCTCCCGGGTTTCCAGGCGGTCCTCGGCCGCCACGTCCCCCGGGTCCCTGAGGGGGCCTGGACACAGGTCCAGCAGTACTCCATGCAGGACCTGAAGTCTGCCCCGGACAAGGCCGATGGCAAGGCCCAAGGGCCTAACCACGTGGAGGCCCGTTTCATCAAGGCCCTCCCGGCACCCGTCCAGTGGCTCCTGGTCCATTCCTACCGGGCCATCCTCCGCGGCGCCCCGCCGCCGATGCACTGGAGGGACGCGCACATCTGGCTCAGCCCCAAGGTACCGGGCTCTGCCAGACTGGACGACTACAGGCCCATAGCCCTGGGCCAGCTGGACATGAAGCTGCTCACGGGCTCCCTCACCCAGCGCATCACGGAGGTGCTCACACGGCACGGAGTGGTCAGCGACTGGCAGCAGGGGGCCCTCCCTGGCTCCAACACAGGCCCCCCGCTGTTCATGGCGCAGCGGCAGCTCCAGCGGGGAGGGCCCAACTACCTCTTCTCCTTTGACGCCCGCAAGGCCTTCGACACCGCCCCACACAGCGCCCTCCACCTCATCCTGCGCCACCTCTCCGTGCCGCCGGACGTCATTGACCTCCTGCTCTTCCTCCACACGTGCGCCAGGCTGCGCATCGTCACAGCACACGGGCTAACGCAGCCCGTCTACATGCTACGCGGCGTCCGGCAGGGCAACCCCGAGAGCCCCCTGCTGTACGCGCTCCTCCTGGAGCCCCTGCTCAGGGCACAGGGGCACCGCCTGCGCCCGCCGGGAGGGGCCGAGCACGGCCTCATCCAGGCCTATATCGACGACCTGCTGGTGGTGGCCCACACGCTGCAGCACTTCGTCGAGGGCGTGGAGGCGGTGGCCGCGTACCTGGGGATGATGAGCATGGAGCTCAACCCCCGCAAGTGCGCCATGGCCACCACGGAGGGGGTCCCGGGCCTGCAGCTGCGCCTCTGCCCCCACCTGGAAAACCCGTGGTACTGGGTACCAGCGGCGGACTCCGTCCCCTACCTGGGACTCCAGCTGCAGCCGGACGGGGAGTTCTCCCTGCAGCGCAAGCACCGGCTACGCCTGGCGGCAGTGCACCACTGGTGCCTTAACACCCTCGCGCCACCGAAAGTGGTGCAGGACGTCATCCTGGCGATCCTCGGGGGGGTGACGCAGTACGTCGCCCCTTTCATCGCCGACGACTCCGACACTGCACGCCACCTGGACCACATCACGGTCCAGGTCGCGAAGGACAGGGCGCGGTACGCCTTCGACTCCTCGCGGGACAGCCTGCAGGTTGACCAGACCCTGGGGCTCACACGGGTGCCCACGCGGTGCCAGCAGGCAGCGGTGGCCCTCGTGGGTACACTCGTCCACCACCGCGCAACCTCCGTGCGCGCCGAGGTCACCAAGATGTTCTGGGAGATAGCCGGCGCGCACGGAATATGTCCCGAGGTGCACTACCCCGTCCCGGAGTTCACAACTCTGGCGGGAGGCAACTGGGTCCACCGCATACCCCGGGCCCTGGCCGCCCTGGGAGTGGGGATGTACAACCCCATTGCGTGCCCCAGAGCGGCCCATGTCCAACTACAGTCCCCGCCTGGCAAAATCATCACGCTGCGCACCGCCAAGCTGCGACACCGCGACACGTGCCGCCTGACGGTGCCACACACAACGCCGTGGCATGGGCACCACGGGCCACGCCACCCCTTCCCCGACAACGACGATCCGTGGCCGACGGCGGTGCGGGAGTGCCTCAACCAATGCGCCGATGAACACCTCCATTATTGCCGCCGTGAGCAGGAGCCCACCAACCACCCCGGGTGGCGCGACGCCCTGGCCCACCTCTTCCACACCACCGGCACACGGGACCCCCGCCTGAGACTCGTCCACCCCACGAGGGCCAAGCAGGACGCCCACACCGGCCCACGGGTGACCCCGGACGGCCTGCACCTCCACGTCGGGGGCTACCGCCGCCGGGACGGCCTATCCCCCCCCACGCGGGGGGCGGCGTACCACCCGCCAGCAGTCCTCATGTACATCCTCCGCGACGTACTCGCGGAAAGCGAGCACCAAGAGCCTAACGCGGACGTGGCGTGGCCAGAGCCCTTACGCCCCCGGCCCCACGCGCCGACGCCGTTGTGGTTGGTGACCACGGACGACCAATGCACCCAAGCGACGGGACAAGCGCAGCTCCGGGCCGAGTGGGTAATAGTGCAAGTGGGGGCAGGCCAGCCCGAACCCCTGTGGGCTCCCATGTGGCACCGCCCTACTGGTGGCTACGGGGGTGCCGCACGACCCACACACGGCGGTGCACGCGCTGGAGGACCATCCGGAGGACACGGGACACCTGGTGGTGCACCAGCGCGGGGGCCCGGCGTGGCTCAAGGAACATGTGACGGCGCTACTGTCCTGGGCAAGCACGGTCGCCGGAGCCGAAATCCGGCTGCACGACCACCCGGCGAGCAGCCCAGGCGACACCAGGGTGCTCAGCGTGGACCAACTGACCCCCAGCCACCCCGACGTCCGGTGGCACTCCGCCGACCTCAACGCGGGGTGGCTCAGCCCCACCGGATACTACTGGATCCCGGAGGCCTGGGGACACATCTCCTCTGACGCGTCCGGGGGCGGACCCTGCAAACACGCCACCAGCGGCGCTCTGGCCGCCGACCTCACCTGCACGTGGGCGGTGGCCATCTCGGGCACGGTGCCCGACGGGGAGGGGGTGGCCGCCTCCCTCCCCCTACATTACGGTGCACACAGACCATGGGTCCACACGGTGGACGCCGAAGTCATCCTCCACCTCCTGCGGCACGCAGATCGCGAGCGAACCACGGGGGTCCCCGCAGGCGCAGCGAAGGTGGTCAACCAGATGCCCCTGAGGTGGCTCCGGGACGGCCTGTGCGCGCGGGGGCAACACGCCGGGCACCCGTTCTGGTACGTCCGAGCCACCTCGCACCACAGTGACGCCCTACTGCACAAGGCGGACTGGGCGGCGTCCCAGGACACCGTCTTGCAGAACACGCCCCCGGACCCTGGCCACGCCCAACTCATTGTCGCCGGCCGTGACGGCCATCTCGATCTACGGCCCCCCACGATGCGGGTGCTCGGCGAGGTTGCGCAACGGGCGCAGACGGACCATGCGCTGACACACCGGGGACACACACCTTTGGGCGCGGCCCACGCCACGGCCTACGTCCACGCCCGGGACCTCACCGCGGCGGCCACCAACCGCCGGGCGCTGCGGGCCCGAGACGGCCACACGCCGGTGCAGCGCAGGCTCCGCGTCCGGGAGGAGCGGCTCTCCGGCGTCGCCATCGTCCCACAACCGTGCCTTTTCTGCGGCGGCCCGGAGGAGACCCCGGTGCACATGCACGTGGGTTGCACCCACTCACGGCTCCTCTGGCCCCACTACCGCCAGGCGGTACACGAGGCGGCCAACCACCTCCCACCTGGGGACAAATCCCTGTGGGTGGCCTCGTGGCGCTCCGCAGGCGCCACGTGGACGGAGGTGTTCTGCTCCGGACTGGTGCCCGAGGACGCGGAGGCGCAGCTCCGCGCCATAACCCGATACGACCCGCCGGGAGGCACCTCGGTGGACGATTTCCTCCACCACATGCTCCGGCTGGGGGACTTCGCGTGGGAGCTTAGCGACCACCGGCTGGAGCAACTCCTCCGCGAGCCCCAGAGCGCGGCGGCCCGGGCGCACCGGTGGCTCACTGCGGCGGAGGGCGAACACCCTCCCCCTCCCCCGCGCCCTGACAAGGACTTCGTAGCCTCCCTCCGTGTTGTGAATGGCACTCTGGAGTGCCCGCCCCAAGAGAGCCCCCACCCGTACCAGGACCTGCCGGGGGGGTTCTCGAGGCACCTACAAGACGCCCTCTTCCCACCGTGGATCATCGGGCGCGGCTCCATGACCGCATGGGAGGCGCGCATCGTGGGGGAGGAGTGGGCGCGGGAGTGGAGCCGGTGGTGCGCCGCCACGCGCGCCCCGGAGACCCCTGCGCAACGATACGCCGCCATCCCGCTCCGGTGGTGGGGGCCGGACACCCGGCCGAGACCCACCATGATCCGCGGGGCGGGGCCTGACCACCCGTGGGATGCGGCGACGGGGGAATGGCTGCAGGCGGCCCCGGGGCCGCAAAAGGGATGGACTGGGGACGTGTCCTCACTCGTCAGGACACCCGTCCCGCCCCGCATCGTCCTTCACGCCGCCAACGTGCTCCGGGCTACGGAGATACGCACGTGGGGACACGCTGCGGCCACCGTCCGGTGGCACCCCCCAGAGGACGGAGCCACCCAACTCACCGTGGCGCACTTCAAAGCTGGGGGGCCGGTATACGACGACGCCCTGTCCAGGCTGGGCGACACCCAGGGGCCCTTGCTCCTCATGCTCCCCACCGGCATTGCAGCCGCGCTGCGCCAGGAGCTAGACGGCTGCGAAGGGCTGCGAGTGGGGTGGGAGGCAGTCGCGGACGGCACCCTGCTGGCCCTCCTCCACAGAGACACCGCGAACGGGTGCCAATGGGATGCGCTGACGCCCCACCTCACCGGGCGCCACGTGTACATGGCGAGCCCCCCCCAGGGGCACCCCCGCCCGACGTGGGACGACCTCATCGCCGCCTTCCACGACCACGGGATCCTCCCCGGCGACACGTGGCAGGAGGTCCAGCGGAAGACGCTTGGCAAGGACTACCGGCGCCGCGTCCACGCCCGCCTGCTGGAGATCCGGGACCCCCTCCGACAGAGGTGGGACGACCTCTGGCTCCGCCATCTCGACCCTTGGTCGCCGCCCTCCCACCTCCCACACACCTGCCGACTCTGCGGAGAATGTGACACGGTGTCTTCCACAGCGTCGACAGGCGCCAACAGGTGCGCGCGGTGCACCCAGGTAGCCGCGTGCCCCTGGCCCGAACCTCCCGCAGGCCCGCGCAGGCGCACAGAGGAGGAGGCCTTGCGCCGGCGCATCGAGGGGGCACACACCCCCTCGCACGAACAAGCGGGCCCCGCGGACGCTGCCCTTCTGTGGATCCACGTGCACCTGCGGGACCCCAGATCCGTTGCGCACCTGTCGCACGTGTTCGCCCCCTAACCCCCACCCGCCGCCGCCGTTTGCAGAGCCCGCAGCACCATGCCACGCCGACGGGGGGATGGGCCGGGGCACACCAGAGCCCGCCGCAGAGCGCAAGAGGCGGCCGTCCGGGGCCTGGTGGCGGACGCGGTGGCGGAGGCACAAGAAGAGCACGCTGCCGCACGGTGCCACCTGGAGGGCAGTGCGAGGGCTTTCCTCAACGAGACCGCCCTCCCGGCCGTCCGCGCCCTGAACGGAGCAGGGGCCCCTACGCGGCTCCCGGCAATGCACCGGATCGTGAACGTCATCCGGCCGGGGCTCATCAGCCGGGAGGCGGCCCTCTACGGGCACTGGATGGAGTGGCGCGAGTCCAATCGGTCGGGCCGGCCCCTGTCCATGGGGGACACCCTCCGGCTGACGGGAGCGGGGTCTGCCATGTCCCTCCACAGTAGCGCCCCAGCCCTGCTGCACGCCCTCAGGACGCGCTACCCCGGGGACGCGGCCCCGTACCTGAACCAGGCGCGGGCCACGTACCCGGGAGGAGTGTCCGAGCTGGATGCGGCGCTCCACCTTCTACACCCGCCGGACGAGGACCTGGAGGTGGGCGAGGTCACGGTGTTCGTGGAAGGCGCGGACGAGGCGTCCGCCCGCCCCCGGCCGACCAACCCGGTGTACGACGGCACCGGGCCTACCCCCCCGTACGCCGTCGTCTGCGAGACGTTCCCCAGGGAACCCACTTGGTGCCCCGCCCTCCCACCGGCGACGCACGCGCCCCGCGGCTGGGCTAACCCAGACCTGTCCCCCCCCCTCTCCAGTACCAGGGGTGCCCACCACAGGGGGCAGGTCCTCTGGCAGGAGTGCCCTGGCAGCCCCCTCCTCCTCCTCGTCGTCGCGACCCGCGGGGACCCGGGGCGGATCCTGGGGATCACCCCCACCCACCTCTATGGGGCAACAACCGTACCCCGCCCCCCCCTCCCGGCGCCCGCGGCGCGGGACGGAGTGCACACCTTCCTGCGCACACAGGAGGTCACCGCCGTTACGGGGGTCCACCTGGTGCGGCTGCCCCCGACACCGCTCGACGACCCCCGGGGGCCCAGGGCCCTGGGCCCCGCCCCAGATCGGGAGCTGTGGCGCGACGCGTGGGCCGCGTGGCTCCCCCGCCTCCCCTCCCAATGCCGGTGGATGGCCGCGGGCCCCCGGCCGTGCGGGGCTGACGCCACAGCCGGCCCCCCACCCCCTCCCCCCCTCCCCCCCGCAGAACACCACACGGCACTGCCCACGGCACGGCACTGATGCACCAGGAGGTAGTGGGAAGGGCGCGCCTGCCACCACGCATGCCTACCAGAGTAACAGTGATGGCAGACTCCGATTGGTCCCCCCAGCGGGACGACCGCCACCACCGCCGGTCCCGCTCCCGCTCCCCCGTCTCCTCCCCGGAGTGGACGGGGGAGACCCTCGCGGAGCGCGAGGAGCGGAGGCTGGCGGAGGCGGCGGTGCTGGTCGGGCCGCCGCCGCCGGCCCGGGAACCTGGGCCAGCCGAGACGGCCGCCCCCGCCGCTCAAGCGGCCAGCTCCGCCGCCCCGCCCCGCCCAGACGCGCAGGAGGCGGAGACCGCGCCGAGCCTCGCCGCAGCCCCGGCCGCGGCCCCCGGCACGCCGCCGACAAGGGGGGCAGCCCCGGCGCAGGAGCCGGACATATCGCCGAGGGCTGCCGCAGCCGCAGAGGAGAGCAAGAAGGGCGCGCGAGGGGTTGCGACGGACCCCGCACAGGCCGCGGGCGCCTCGCCGGCGGCCGCCGCGGCAGCAGAGGAGAACGAGGAGGGCGTGCGAGGGGTTGCGACCGCGGCCACGGGCGCCCCGTCGGCGGCCACCACGGCAGCGAAGGAGAGCGAGGGGGGCGCGCGAGGGGCTGCGGCCGCGACCCCGGCGGGCCGCGACGCCGCCTCGGCCGGCCACGCCGCGGCCCCCAGCACGCCGCGCAAGCGGGGGAAGAACCCCGCACGGGCCGCGGACGCCTCGCCGGCGGCCGCCGCAGCAGCAGCAGTGGGCAGGGAGAGCGCGAAGTACCGCACCCACGCCAACCCCACCCACACCCACACAGCCCCCCCAAGCCGTTCCCCCCCAAGCCCTTCCCCCCGGGGCGGGAGCGGCACGTCCGCCCCCCGACGCGCGAGCGCTCGCCGCCGGGCGTCACGCTGCCGCAGCTGCAAAGGCAGCGGGACGCCCGGCGAGTGGTCCAGGAAGGGCGCAGCGGCGGGGGGGAGGGGAGCAGCGGACGGCGCGACAGGCAGGGGGCAGGGGAGGGGCCAGGGCACGGGAAGGGCGCGCAGGGGCGCGGGCAGGGAGCCCAGGTGCAGGGGGCAGGGCGAGGGGAGGTGGGAGAGCGAGCGGGCCAGGGCGTGGTGGACGGGAGGCGGGACCCGCGACACGGGCAGGGGGCCGGGGAGGGGCCAAGGCACGGGAAGGGCGCTCAGGGGCGCGGGAAGGGAACCCAGGTGCAGGGGGCAGGACGAGGGGGGGTGGGAGAGCGGGCGGGCGAGGGCGTGGGGGACGGGAGGCGGGACCCGCGGCACGGGCAGGGGGCTGGAAAGGGGCCCAAGGGCAAGGGCAAGGGCGCCGCGGGCCCCAAGGGACAGTCGGGACGGGGCATGGGAGCCCAGGGAGGAGGGCGGGGCGAAGGGAGGGGGGCAGAGGGCGGAGCGCCCCCGCAGCCGGACGTGCAGCCGGTGAGGTGCATCCCCCCCGGCATCCAACAGATGCCGGCACACCACACCCACCACCACCACCACCACCACCACCACCACCTCTACAACATCGACCCTGACGCCGGCGAACTCGTCCCCCCCCAACCCCCACGACATCAGCACCAGCAAGCCCCCCCCGCGCCGAGGGCGGAGCCGGCGCGGATGGCCTCGGCGGAGGGGGGACGGGGCGCGGCATCGGCGCCGCAGGCGCAGGGGTAGCGAGGGGAGCCGGCACGGGGGGCGGAGGAGGGCCGGCCATGGGACCGGGACTGGGGCGCGGTCCCGGACCCGCTGGGGGAGGAGACCCTCCCCCTGGTGGGGGAAGTGTACGGGTGGTTGTGCTGGGCCAACCAGGGGACCTCCAGGAGGTCGAGGAACCGGCCCTTCGATGCCGTGCTCTTCCGGAGGGACGGAGGAAGCCGAGAGGTACCCCCGGGGGGGTGGGCGGCCCCAGAGGACCACAAGAGGGTCCTCAGGTCAGTGATCCGGGCGGCGTGGCCCGACAGGGAGCCGACGTGGCCGGCCTTCCTGGAAGGGGGAGCAGTGCTCCGCATCACAGATGCGGACGCCAACAACTGGCTCCCCCGGGCCTTGCGTAGCGCCCTCGCCCACTGGCGCTACCGCCGGCACAACTCGCCGCCGCCGCAGCCCCAGCCCCCACACAAGCGGCGGCGCAGGTGAAGGCGCGGACGGCGGGTACGGGAGATTTGGGGGGGGGAGCTGGGCCCCCCGACCCACGCCCCCCCCACGGTATGGCACGACGTACGAGGCCGCGCCACCTCCCGCGGGAGGGAGTGCGGAGACAACGAGCGCGGGGGGGAACCTGCTGCCCCGCAACCCGCTAACCAATGACCGCTAACCCTCACGGCCACCCCCGGCCGGCCAGCGCCGCGCGACAACGGCCGGGGGATGAGGGGCCCCGGCGAGGGCCTGCGCGAGAATCCAGCTCTCGATAGAGGGGGGCGGGAGAAGGGCGCGACCCCCTGGCCGATGGCTGGCCCCCGGGGCCAGGACTACCAAGCCGCCCCCCCCCCCCTTGGCCGACAGGAGGCATCGCCAGGGGACCAAAGGCCCCCCCCCACTCCCCCCCCCCCCCTCCCACACAGGCCCGAGAGCGGGCGGGGGGGCGGCCCCCCCAGCCCCCCCCCCCCGCACCCACCACAGCAGGGGAGCCACAGGCGCGGCCCTCCGCCCCCCCAGGGCGGGGGGGGCGCCCCCCCCCTCAGGAGGAACGGCGACGCGGTAAGGGCAACGGCGGCTGGACCTGCTCCCGCGAACCCACACCGGCGTGCCGGAGCAACACGCACAACGGAACAGGAAGGAGGCTGCACCCCACATGACCCTCCCGTAACCACAGCCCACTCCGAGGTGACAGAGGGGGGGTTTCAGGTCAGATGGGGCCCCCAGGGGAGCGGTCCACGGGCCGCCCCTCAACCCCCCCCCGGCCCGGGGCGGCACTTCAGCCCCGACCGCACGCGCGCGCCGGAAGGGAGCGCGCCGGCGACACGGAGAGAGCCAGAAAGGAGTACCGCAGGCCGCCGCCCGGAACGAGAGCAGGGAGGACGCGGCGCGACACCCCCCCCCCCCGCCCCCCCACCAGCCCGCCAGCCGCGGGGGCCCCGGCCCCCACCCCCCGAGGCAGGGGGGATGGACCCCCCCCGCCCGAGAGGGGAGCCGGAGTGTGACCCGCCCCCCCGCCCCAACCGCCGGCTCAAATGGGGGCCGCGAAGAACAAGTGGGCCCACGCCTGCGCACCGGGACGCCGCGCAGATCGTGCCCAGAGAAGCCGGGTGGGCGCGAACCGGAGTGGTATGGGAGGCCACGCCCCCCATGGACAGCACGACGCCAGTGACGCCCGCTTTGTTGCCTGCCCAGGGAAAGCGGCGCGCCACCTCCCGCGGGAGGGAGTGCGGAGACAACAAGCGCGGGGGGAAACCTGCTGCCCTGCAGCCCGCTAACCACTGACCGCTAACCCTCATCGCCACCCCCGGCAGGCCAGTGCCGCGCAACAACGGCCGGGGGATGAGGGGCCCCAGAGAGGGCCTGCGCGAGAATCTGGTTCTCGGTAGAGGGGGGCGGGGGAAGGGCGCGACCCCCTGGCCGATGGCTGGCCCCCGGGGCCAGGACTGCCAAGCCGCCCCCCCCCCCCCTTGGCCGACAGGAGGCATCGCCAGGGGACCAAAGGCCCCCCCCCACCCCCCCACCCCTCCCACACAGGCCCGAGAGCGGGCGGGGGGGCGGCCCCCCCACCCCCCCCCCCCGCACCCACCCCAGCTGGGGAGCCACAGGCGCGGCCCTCCGCCCCCCCAGGGCCGGGGGGGCGCCCCCACCCTCAGAAGGAACGGCGACGCGGTAAGGGCAACGGCGGCTGGACCTGCCCCCGCGAACCCACACCGGCGTGCCGGGGCAACGCGCACAACGGAACACGAAGGAGGCCGCGCCCCACATGACCCTCCCGTAACCACAGCCCACTCCGAGGTGACAGAGGGGGGGTTCGCAGGTCAGCTGGGGCCCCCAGGGGAGCGGTCCACGGGCCGCCCCTCACCCCCCCCCCACCCCGGGGCGGCACTTCAGCCCCGACCGCACGCGCGCGCCTGAAGGAAGCGCGCCAGCGACACGGAGAGGGCCAGAAAGGAGTACCGCAGGCCGCCGCCCGGAACGAGAGCAGGGAGGCCGCGGCGCGACACCCCCCCCCCCCCCCACCAGCCCGCCAGCCGCGGGGGCCCCGGCCCCCACCCTCCGAGGCAGGAAGGATGGCCCCCCCCCACCGGAGAGGGGAGCCGGAGTGTGACCTGCCCCCCCGCTCCAGCCGCCGGCTCGCATGGGGGCCGCGAAGAACAAGCGGGCCCACGCCTGCGCACCGGGACGCCGCACAGATCGTACCCAGAGAAGCCGGGTGAACACGAACCGGTGTGGTATGGGGGGCCACGCCCCCCATGGACAGCACAACGCCAGTGACGCCCGCTTTGTTGCCTGCCCAGGGAAGGCAGAGGGACGGAAAGAGGCAGAGCGATCCCCCGCCCTACAGGCCCCGCCCCGGCCGCACAGCCGGAGGAAACGGCGCACGCCCCCCCCCCCCCCCCCCCCGCCCGCCCCTGTCAGCTGGAGCTTACACCGCTAGGCAGTGCCCTGTCGCCTCAGAGATGGCGTGTCAACCTTGGGGCATCCCACGGGGGAAGGGGTGTACAAACGCAAGCACAGGCCGTGGTGGCCTGTCTTCCCCTGTTCTCCCTCCCAATGGGCAGATCGGCAGCCCGGCGGGACATCCCCAGCTCTAGGGCGCGGCGGCCGGCGATCCGACGGTGCCTCTGTCCGCCCCCTGCCCCCGTGCACATCAGTCGGCGATCCGGCGGGGCTACTGTCCGCCTCTTACCCCTGTGCACGTCAGTCGGCGATCCGACGGTGCCGCACCCCACCCAGCCCCCGGCCCCCCTGTCCCGGCCCCGTACACGTAGACTGGGGCCTCCCGGCACGCGCAACACGCTTCACAACGCACAGCCCCATCCTCGGGACTGGATACATAGCCGACGGCACCCCTAAGTCGCGGAAGAGACTCCCGTGGCCCAGTAGTGAGAGCGTCGGTCTTCAATCGTCCAGTGCGGGGGTTCGATCCCAGGCGTTGGTGCTCCTGGGATCCCTGCACGTAGAGCTCTCTAGTTAGCGACGTGGGAACCACCCCCCCCTCCAGCAGCTCGCGCCACCACCGATACCGGTGGATCGGGTGGAGGTCTCGTTCGTTTTGCCCCCCACCCTGGAAAAACAAAACACATGGGAGCCACCCACCCCTGCAGCAGTGCGCACCGTCACCTGTACTCGAACAGGTCGACGGGAGGCCTCGTCCGGTATTCGAAGGGATCGATGGGAGACCACCGATCACGGGGTTCGAACCAGCTCCTTCGCGGCGCGCGCCGGGTGCGCTACCTCCAGGGCGGCTGCCTTCTGAGATACACTGGCACCCGGGTCACAGAACAAACGCGCCCGCAACCCCCTCCCCCTGTGCTAAGTGTAAGCCTGCAGTAGAGGTGCTCTGCTGGGCCATGAACCGGAACATTGGTGCACAACTCCAGCCACGGTCACACCAACCCCCCCTCGCAACCCGCAGGGCGAAGCTCCGTGCGCATCGGGCTTGTCATGGGAATCCGGCGGACCGGCGCCTGGACACCAAGTCGACACCTCTCTCCCCCCCCACGGGAACAGAGCGGGGCCCCCACAACCGCACGCCCGCGCCCACAGCGCGGACCCCGACAGCCCACCCAGTGGACGGGCAGTCGGGGGAGGAGGAGCGCAAGACCCCAAACGCCCCACGCAACGGTCGAAGGCACCCCCCCGGGGACGCCCTGCCGCCACCCCCACAACCCCAAGCCAAGTAGGGGGGAACCGGGACCGGACCGCCCCCCCCCAAGCACGCCAGACGGAGCACGGGACCGGGGCAGGACACGCGGAGGGGCACGGACCACGTGGAACGGCCCTACCAGCGCCCAGTGCCGGGACCACGCGAGATGCGCGCGCCACACCACCCAGCGGGGCGCGGACACCGCGAGAGCGCGAGCGCACACACACGAAAGGGACACGCGGGGACTACCGGAAGGGCAACCGGACCGAGCGCGCGGAACGCACAGACCGCATGGAATGGCGTACCAGCGAGCGAGGGTAAGCGACACCCGGACAGGACGGCCCGCCAAACGCAGCGCGGAACACGCGGGGCGGGAAGGGGGAAGAAGGGGAGACACAACACCAGGCACCGGCCCGAACCCCCCCGAACCGGCCGCGAGCGCCGCGCACACACAGACGGGACACTGCACCCGCCAAGGCAGTAGTGGCGCACAGCGCCACGCCCCAACCCCTAGGCTAGGCAGCCTCCGCGCCAGCCCAAGGGGGTCCCACTGGCGACAAGCCAGTAGCACGGGCCCGGCGGCGCCGGCGCCCCGGGCGACCACGCATTAGGGGGGCGACGCAGTGGGTAAGCGCCCGCAGCCACGGCTGCGAATTGATGCACTGACCGGGGAGTGGCGAAACGGGGACGCCGGGGAAGGACGGGGCTCCGAGCTCTGTGAACCCGGGGGACTCCGCCACCAGGCAGGAGGTGCGTCTTGGAGGGCCCCCCACTAGGACCCGGTGGGGAGGATATCACCTGGCCCGACCAGGTGCCCCCCCGGGGCCGAAAGGCGTCTAGTACCCGCAAAATCAAACCTCAAACCTCTTCAACGAGGCCAGCATCAATGCATTCCTGGATCTGGCGCTCGATTTCTTCGACCTTTTCCTGTGGAGCGGGATAGGGACGACGCCTCACTCGCGTCTTTTCAAATTCTGGTTTCAATTTCAGGTCCATCTGGACCAGTTTTTTACAAGAAAGAGGAGGCGGCAAGGCGCCGAACACCTCCCCATAGGTTATAAGCAGTTTCTTCAGGCGGGGGTCAAGGTTAAGACTCTCGAGTTTCTGAAGGAAATCCTCCTCAGCATGGAGGTTGCTTTTCCCATGTTCTTTCTTTTTCTGCCGATCAGCAGTTTCGGCAGGCACAGAACCATCGTCCCACTCAGGGGGACATTGTTGCCCATAGTGCAGAGAATACACTAGAGGTATCTCAGGATCAGGCAGCGTATAGGACTCATCGTCCTCCTCAGACCAGATGGAGGATTTCCAGGTCTGTCTGAGGTATTGCAGCCGCTCTTGGCGCTCGATACCTTGGGCCTTCAAGTACAACAGCCGCCGGAGTTCTTGAGTGTCATGCTCAGACAATGGCATGTTATTAGCAGCAGGCCGCGCCAGAGCATCAGCACTCCGGGCCACGGGTTCACCTGTGTGCATAGGCTGCATGTGTAGCACTGGCTTCCCAACAGGGGAAGCAGGTTCAGAGGTTGACTCTAGATCTACCTCCTCTAGCAACAGCTGGGCTAGGAAGGCAGTATGTTTTAGGTCAACACAGCTGGGATCAACAGAAGGAATAGTGCTGGCGATCTCAGACAGTTGGTCGTCAGCATCCTCTTTTACAGCTGCAGGTTCCAGATAGTCATCGGGAGACTCACACCCTGTAAGTGTGGCAGATAGATGCTCAGGAGATCGATTTTTGAGATCATAAAGGGTCAGGCCACGATTTTCGGCCATGACCTCTTTCAGTAGCACCTGGTCTAGGTCACACAGGGGTACAGGATTGAGAGATCCATCAACGATGGACAAGAAACTGGCCCACTCAGGGGCCTGCATAGCTGTGTCTGAGTCGTCAGGCACATAGATGGGGCCGTCGGAGAGTTGCACTTTTCCCACGGTCATTCGATCTAGCATACGGCGCCAGTAAGCATGTTCACCAGAGCAGCCCCAGTCAGGGGTGCACATAACAACCCTTCCTCCCTCATAAGCGATTTTGGTTAGAACCTTCGCGAGTAGGGAGAAGGGAGGGTTAGCATACGCTAGGCCCATTGCTTTCCAGAAGAAACGGAAAGCATTGTTCAGTTGTTTCGAGCAGTACAACTGCATGATGTGCTGTTGTTGGCTCGCAAACAATTCCACCTGGATCTCATCCAGGTTTACCTGAAGGGCCGCCAGTCCATTTTCAAGAACGTGACGGGCCAATTGGTAGTTTTCAGTACGATAGTTAGTCTTGTATGCGTAGCGCAGCCCAGACTCTTTTCGTCCTGACAGCTCCAAAAGTACGGAGAATAGCCCACTGCCAAAGTCGCAGTGCAAAGAATAGGGGCGCTGGAGGGACAGCATTTTTACCTGGGGGTTTCTTCGTAGGAAGTCGGTGCCAATGACAATGTCAAAGGCGTCGGTGTCCAGCACTCTGCAGTGTTGGGTCACGGTTTCGTCGCCCAGACATATAGTCACATCGACCCCCCACAAGAAATGGATGGTAAGCCCATCCCCTACTCTTATGGCCACGGTCTTAGTTTTCTTGAAAGTCTTTAGCAGGCGCCGGGCCACTATGGAAAGTGTTGCACCGGTATCAAGCACCGCTCGAAAAACCTGATCCCCGATTTTCACGAGGATCCAGAAAACCAAGTCGTCCTCTTCGGAGCCGTCCCCCTACTCCTCATCAGGGAACTTCACATCCACCCCTGCAGCAATGAGAGACTTGGCCATCCAGGCCAAGCGCCTCTTCTTAGAATTATTCCCCTCAGGGGTAGCGTTATCCCCTTGGGGGCGCTTCTTGGGGTCAACTGCGGCAGGAGCGGGTGTAGCAGCAGGAGTGGGTGTAGCAACGGGCGCTGATGAGCGCCTCTGGGGGCTAGGGGGTCCATTTGTGCCACCCCCCTTGCCATCTCCTTTACCACCTTTATCCCCATTCGGGGGATTTCAGGCGGGCGTTTGGGTCTTCTGGCGTTCGGCCTCTTGACGCTTGAGTTTGTCACTCTCGCGTTTCTTGATGTGAAGTTCGTCCTCGTAGTGACGACGTTTGCCACAGTAACCACAGGTGATGGTACACCTGAAATGGTCCTGATGGGTCACAGTTTCCCCATCTTTGGTATGCTGCTGGCGTTTCATCTGCAGCATACAGCCACTGCGGAGATCGCAGTCAGAGGCATGACAAGGTCCCCCCTTGTCATTGACAGGCCTGCAGTAGAACAGGGGGGTTGTACCTGCATCAGGTTTAACCTCATTCATGGCACGTAGGTTACCCCTCCCTTTACCACCTCCCTGGTTGGTGTTAGTGGGATTTTCATGCCCTTTCCCTTCCCCACGCTCGGGGGTAGGGCTACCACCTCGTCCCAAATGCTTCTTGGGGAATTTCTCCATGTAGGAGTCATTCTCTCCCTCAAGAGCTAGCTCAATCAGGAGGTCCACCAGTTCATCGTACGAGTGGGTCCTGCTCTTCCTCTCAGAGGTGGAGCGGCAATCATCCCACGTACGTTGGGGGATCTTACTCATGAGCCACAGGTGGGGCTCAGTGGCTCCGTAGGAGCCCACGTTCATCCTCGAACACAAGTACTCCAAGTCGCACACATATTCAGAAATTCGCGCAGCGGATGGAAACTCAGGGAGCATAGGTAGCTCCTCGATCTGTGTGCGTACGCTGAGGTCAGTCTCATAGACTGGGAATCTTTTCTCCAACCTCAGGAGTACCTCTGCCCAGGTAGAACAGGTTTTCACAATCTGTTTCACCTGTTTTTGCAAAAAATTCTTTTTGCATGAGCGTTTCAGCAGTGAACATTTGGTGGCCACATCCACATGGGATTGGCCAGTCAACAAAAGGAACTCTGCAAATTCTTCTGCCCATTCGGGCAGATTTTTGGTATCGAACTCCGGCAGTTCCAGCTGGATGTTCGCCTGGGCAATAGGTCTGCCCGTCTTCCCACCCCCCGGAGTTAGGCCTGAAGGCGACACGCCGGCAAGAAGTGCCAGGGCTGACAGCCCTCTTCTCTCATTCTCTGTGACAGGCACGTCCTGTAGATCAGCCATAGGCACTGTCCTGGCACGGGGGTGAAAGGGGCTGCGGCAGGTGACCTTAGGCAACAGCCTTGAGACCCTTGATCTCTTAAGATCTTCGGCCAGGGTACTCAGTCCTGGAGATAGAGAGGGCAACTCTGGCTTGGGTAAGGGTTCTGCAATACCCAGTTTAGCCTTAATGGCCTCAGATAGGGCCGTCACAGCTGGATCTTCTGATCCAGACAGGAGTTTGGCCAACAGCTCGGCCGTATGATCCAGGGCACCGTACGTTGGCCTCGGATGATGTTGTTCTTCAACTCGAGTCGGGCCCACTTCGGGAGCCCTTGGGGTTGGACAACATGCTCTTGGATACTCAGGTCTTGGTCCTCTGGGCAGGGATGCAGTCTCGGCTCTGTCGGACGGCGGGCCAGAGTGCGCGTAGGACCCTAGGTCTGTACGTGGTCTGGATCCATGTACAGCCAATCGCTCCTCTCCATCTTCCCCACGAATGGATTTGTAGTACTCCTCATGTAGGATGTACTCATCCATCTTCTTCCTCAGTTCCTCATACTCCTCAGGGCCTTCAATCGCTGTTGAGGATGAAGCCGGACAGTTAGATCTGGATACTGAGGCAGCTACACGTCTGTGGAGATGACTGAAGCTGTCTCCACCGTGGGCTGCTAAGGCCTCGGTGGTGAGGCCTTTATTTTCTTCCGCCTTTCTGCGTTCTGGATCTCCTTGGGACCCAGATGCGCCACTGAGATGTTGTGGAGCTCCGTAAGGTGGTTCACTCATAGGGTGGGCCATGCTGCCCATTTGCACTTGCACAGTTCTGATGGGCCAGGTCCTGACGCTTGGCGTGGACATGATGAACTTGTTGTTGAGCTTTTTGTGCTGCACTTCTTCTCAGGGTCGGTTCAAAAGGTCACAAGGGACTGCCTCTGCTACCGGAAAGATGTCCTTGAATTATGCCCTAGATATTTTGATGATATCCTGCAGGTTTTGTAGTTGAAAACCCAAACCAAAGCAGCAAGTAGAGCAAGAACAGGTTGTGGCTCGAATCAATGATTTGTTTTGGACTCCAGTGTAACACAGAAGGGCTGCACATAGACAAAGCAGGTTTATACACAAAGATTCAATCACAAATGGATAATGCAAAAGATTTTATATGAAAATTGGTCTGACTCTTGCCTCAGAGATTGCATTAGGCACTTCATGTGCACTCGTTTGGGTGAAATGGTGCTGGTTAGGAATGTGGGGCATAGATGTCAGGACCACACAGAAAATGACTTTGCCAAGCAACTGCATTCAGAAACAGTTACAAAGTAGGACCACAATAAGTGGGAGAAACAATTGAGTATAGTGGTCTTGGGGTGGGAGACCACTAGGCTTAACCTCCAAGGCCTAAAGCATGAAATGCCTATTTTATTTCGGTATATCCTCCATGAAGGAAGGTACCTCCGCTCAGTTGAGTGGTAGCGGTGAACTTCATGGGGGGCTAGGGTCACAACCCTAGTTACTTTGAGAAAGTGTACTTTAGGCAACAAAAGAGCGATAAAAACACTTAAGTTTGTCTTAGCATCAACAAAAGGGTTTTAAGGGGGGCTTGGCCTGGATCAAGCCCTCCAAGAAAGACGTGGCAGTGACTTCTTCTTACTATGCTTATGCGAGTTTGTGGAATTATCGTCCTGATTTATCAATTTCCAAATGTCTTTTTATCAATAGAATTATCTTGTACCCTAATGTAGATTTTCAGAGCGGTATTTCAGTGCTGTGCGCATCTCATTCATGTACATCCATTCAATGCGCATTATTAGCAATGTTCCGTGTCATGTGTGCTGAGTTTGGTGATTGGTTAAGCATACGAGTGGAATGGTTTGAGTATTGTGGTGCGCATGCATTCATTGCATTCATGCATGCATTCACATGTACGATGTGAGCAAGTAGCATAAAGGATATGGTGTGTGTATAGTTGAAGCATAGCATTCATAGCCTCGTGACAAACACGCACGTGCATGCATTCATTGCATTCTTGCATGCATTCGTACATATCATATGCATTGCACTATGCCTCCCTGCCTTCTTCTTTGTTCATACACCTTGCCATGCTGCTCAGTTTTGCATGGCAGGATGATCTGCCAACCTTGGTGACCCGGGACGAGGTTCAACCAGGTATGGCATGGAGAATAAAGATGCACTCATGCCATACTGTGGAGTGCATTACCTCATTCCCACTTTGCTTTTTGCTTTGCTTCACTTGTGTGTAGTTGTGTATGCTTTGTTTGGTTTTTTTTGGGGAATATGACCCTAGGAATATTTCTGCATTGAAAATAACTAGGGACAACAATCACATGAGATGATTAGAATAATTTTTGCTCGTGTTGCACCCCTCTCAAACATTGTGTGAGTTTTCTTTTGGGGCTTTCTAACCATAGGTAAATATGTTTGATTAGTTTAAAGGTCCTTTTGCATGAAAGCTTTTTGAATCACAAAGGAGTCGAGCCCAAGTTTTGTATAACGTCTTCTCCTTGTCAAGGTGCTTTGTTGCCTGGAGGTGATACCTTTCCTCTGCCCAAAACAGAGCCTCGTTCTTTGTAACAACAGCCCAGCCACAGCTGCGATCACCACACCCGGCCCTGTCAGTGATCCTTGCACGGCTTCTTGTGCGCACAATGGGCACTTGGTGGAACTACGTTCACGAGTTGAAAACAAAGATTAACCCCCATAACT
Organism: Eutreptiella sp. 'Long Island Sound 2002'; assembly: GCA_964036045.1. Lineage (NCBI taxonomy): Eukaryota > Euglenozoa > Euglenophyceae > Eutreptiales > Eutreptiaceae > Eutreptiella > Eutreptiella sp. 'Long Island Sound 2002'. The sequence continues at coordinate 41,193,771 of OZ038392.1, forward strand.
TTATGCACCTTGTGTGGGAGGATGGCAAGTAGTTGTAGGGCCAACGATGTACACCTAGACAATGAGTGTAATGAGATGGAAGGATGTCGAACAAGTGTCTATGCACGAAAGGCCAGGTGCACTGCACACGTGGTATGCACTCTGCACATGCATGTCTCGTGTGACCGCATGTCCCCCCTGGGAGATTCATTGCACACGGGGCACACACATTTGAAGCAGTTGCCACCCTGCATGCACAAGGCTCTTACCACAATGTACTCTTCCACCTGCTGTTGACTCTCGTTCAGTGGGAACACATGGGCTCCTTTGTAGCGTGGGCTATCACCCCTCCATTCGATAAGTGGAATGGAGTAGTATTCTGTGGTGTGATTTTGTTGTTTGACAAACAAAACCCAATGGGCCCTTCGCTGTCTCCATCTCGTATGTGGTATAAGACCTCCGTATGCTGTTCGTGCCAAAAAAAAAATCCTAGTACCGGCTTGGGTTAATTTTTTTGGGGGTAGCCTTGGAGAGGGGAGGGGGATTGTGACAAAAAGATGTGGAAAATGTTTCCGTGGGTCTGAAAACCCTGAAATTTCTTCAATCGGACTCCAGGTGTACAATTTTTGTTAAACTGTCCGGCACCTCCAGGTGGTCTGCAAGACATGCACACCCCGCCCCAAGTGGTCTCACAGTCGCCCACCAAGAAGTTTAGCTGCTATTTCAAACCCGGATGGCAGATTGGCCACCCATGGATGCAGTACGCGAACCGTGTTATGTGGAGCCTTGCCCGCAAGGAGTATATGCAAATTTGAGAGTAGCAATAGTGGCCGACTGACAGTTGCGCATGCAAACAGTGGTAGAACACGGCGAGTGCGGGCTTCATTGCAAGTCCCTATCATTGTGGGAAAGTGGCGATGCCTCCACCACCGTTTAGGCGGATTGCTGGTACCATTTCACAACACCATTGCCTATTCCACTTGGTATATCGCATGGCGAAGCGGGGCAGCCCACCTACCCACGGACTTCGGGACGCGGAGACCCTACAGCTAGCTAGCAGTACTGTCACATTGTCCTACAATTACAAAGGCTCCGTCGTAGCTGTTACATATGCAATTGCCGCTCCGATCTGCTCCGTCGAAGCTAAGGCCATGGAGAGCCCCACCTTCTTTGCGCTCGCCTTTGACAGCTCCTCGGACCGCACGGCAAACGAGCAAGGGCTTGTGTGCACCCAAACTCTTCGCAGCAGGGAGGTCTGGACTGCCTTTCTCGGCCTGCGTGGCTTGCGGGATAGCGGGGCCGCGAGTACCCCGGGAACCTGACTGGAACGAAAGATTCAAAAAGAAATATTCAATTTTGAAACTTTCTTTTTTGAAGTTTCAAATTCAATCAATTTTTTTGAATAAAATTGTGGTTTTTAAATGTTTTTTTCCGAGCTAATATTACATTTTGCTCGGCCATAGGTACGTATCATTTGGCCATAGGTACCCATCGTCTGGCCATAGGTAACTATTGTTTGGCGATAAGTACCTATCGATTGGCCATAGGTGCCTATCGTTTGGTCATAGTTATCTATTGTTTGGCCAAAGGTCTTTAGCGTTGGGCCATAGGTACCTATTGTTTGGCCATAGGTATTTGTCGTTTGGCGATAGGTACCTATTGTTTGGCCATAGGTGCCTGTCGTTTGGCCATAGGTACCTATCGTTTGGCCATAGTTACCTATCGTTTGCCCGAAGGTCTTTATCGTTGGGCCATAGTTACCTATCGTTGGGCCATGGGTACTTATCATTTGTACATGGGTACCTATTCTTTGGCGATAGGTAGCTATCGTATGGCCATGTGTAACTATCGTTTGGCCATGGGTAACTGTTGTTTGGCCACAGGCACCTATCGTATGGCATAGTTACCTATCGTATGGCCATAGGTACCCTTCGTTGGGCCATAGGTACCTATTGTTTGCTCAAAGGTACTTATCGTTTGGCCATAAGTACCTATCGTTTGGCCATAGGTATCTATCGTTCCCTGCGTGGGCGCTACAGGGTATTGCCGGGCGATGGCTCAGTGCGCACTACAAAAACATAGCGCGCAGCATAGCGCGCGCTATGGCTCGGAGTCTTGGGTTTGTAACCCCATGTCCTAATAAGCAGGGCAAAAACGCCTATTTCTCTAAAGTTTCAGATGCTTCCGGCACCGCAAATGACGTCCCCAATGTCAGGAAAGATTGCCAACATTTTGGGCCCCCACTATGGGTGGTCCTTGTCGAAGAACGAGGACCTTTTGGCGGACCTAGTTGAGTTTTTTTGCTCAGGGTCTGCCGTCCAACGGTCTTTGTGGGCCAGGTTGGAAAAAAGGGTCCCCGTGTCTGAAGCAGTGAATAAGCGTCGCAGGACCGAGGCTGCCAACGCCTTCGCACCCCTGTCTGTGATGGACTTGGTCCTGCTCCTGAAGATTCTGAGAAGAAGGTATTATTGCGCGCTTTGCATGTGACATCGCGCGCAATTCCGCTCATAGCACGCGCTTCGTTGACTTCTGCGCGCGCTACCTCCTCATGTTGCGCGCTTTTTTCCTCAGGTACCAAGATTTGATTACTTGGACGACAAGTAGGGTCCTCACACACCTTTTTCCTCTCCCGTCCTATGCTAGGTTCGCCACAGAATGGAACCAGCTTGCAAGTAGGCAGCATTTACAGGTTGCCGTGCACACAGATGGGGTCACAGTCCTTTCGCAGTGGCCCCTACAGCACTTTTTTGACTATATATTTTCCTTTGATTCCATTGTTTCTAACCTCCAATACCCCAGGGAGTGCCAACGAGAGCTGTGGGTCATTGTGAGGGGGGATGGGTCGCCTTGTGGCAGGGAATCGTGGTGCCAGATGTCCATTTCCTTTGCCAACCATGGTCACTTGGCAAGGACGTTGTCCTACCACTGGACTGTTAACGTCGCCCTTTGTGGTGAGAAGTCCACCTCTGTGTTGTCCGAGGTCTGGGCTAACAATCTTGCGTTTCTCCAGAGTGACATTGACAGTGATGTGGTTCCCATCCGGGGTGCATCCAGACGCTGCAGGATTTTCTGCGGTGGGGATAGCCCTTGGCTGCGTCGGTTGTCGGGTGTCACTACACATTGGATGGCAGGTAATCTGTTTACTTACATGACGTGGTGCAAGTCCACTGCAACATGGTTGCAACAGGACGCGCATAGAACCACAGAGCAAGATGAGCAGTTGCTAGGGCCTATTGCACCTGAGGCCAAGTGCAGGCCCATGGATATATTTGGTGTTGTCCAGAGCAGGTTGTTGAAGGTGCCTCTGAGGAGGCGTCACCTCATACCATGTGTTCTGCACTTTCTGATTTTTTTAGGGAGGCAGGTCGGTGCCTTGGTACGCAGATTGGCCAAGCCTGTGCGTCCCAGTACTAGGGTCTCTGTTCAGGCTATTCTTCACAGGTCGGGTTGTCACATAGCACTACAGGGGACGGCAGAGCCAGATGGGGAAGAGACTTGGTGCCTTCTAAAGGTTTGGGAGGACCTGGCCCCCCTCCTTGGGGGTGACATGAGGATGCACACAGCAGTGGTTGCCATGTACATACTACTGGGGGACATGTATGGCACAATGTTTGAAGAGGGAGCATTGCAGGCTCCAGAGGCTGCCCGGGTCTTCCAGATGTAGGTTTGTCCCGAAAAGAGATCACTCTATACTAACTGGATGTTGCACGATGCTACAGTCACCATTCAGGCCATACGGCCCTATGGCCTAGGAATGTTTTCGGAGGATCTTTTGGAAGGGGGCAACAGGGTGCTGAAGGACATTTGGTCCTCCTTTTGTGATAGAGGTGGGGGGGCAGGAAGCCTCGTGTCGCGCCGCAATAAGATGCTGAGGCAGGTTACTGAGCGTCTGTTCCTGTACTTTGAAGTACCAACGTGGAACGAAACCTCCAGAAGCAACCTGTGCAATGCACAAAAATTGGCTGACGACGTTAGGGCATATTTTGCGGATGAGGAACTGTGGTAGCGCGCGCTATTTGTTTTATAGCGCGCGCTACATGCTTTCTAGTGCGCGCAATGACCACTTTCCCGCGCGCTATGCTGTTTTCAAGCGCCGGAACCCTTGAAAAGCCGATATACCATTGGAAGTAGGGTGCTATGACTACGCACTTCAAATGTGCCTCCAATTGCAAATGCATTGACAGACACAGAGATTTGTTCCTTTTCTGTACGTTTTTTTTGGTGTTTTCTTTTTTTTTGTTACGGCATTTTCCTTTCTGTTTTACTGCTGGAATAGGGGTACTTTAATGTAACCCTCTTGCCCATGCAGGCCGTGGGCTGGGGGTATCCGCCTCCTGCAGCACCGCCAACAACTGCTGCAGCGGCCAGAGCAGCTGGTGCGACACGGCAACCACCGCCACATGCAGCTGTACAACCGGGACCGCAGCAGCCGTCCACGACGCCGTGGAGCATGCAGCCACAGGTTCTTGCCGTGCGCACTACCATTTCCGTTGCGCGTGCTACGCTCTTGTTGTGCGTGCTACCTGTCTCGTTGTGCGTACTACGCAAGTCCTCTTTGCGCGTGCTTTGTCTTGTTTTCCGCAGACGCTGCCCCACCGCTGACCCAGTTCTCCCCAAAGCAGACTCTGTGGCCCGCGCCGCAGTCCCCGTCACAAGCTGCCTCACAGCAGCTGTCTCCCATGCTGTTCCCCGGTGGGTCGCCCACCTTGGGCTCCCCAGTGCGCGGCAGTCCTCCAGTGGGCCAAGCGCAGCAAGTGCTCTTCGGCCCACTGCCAGTGCAGCAGCAGCAGCAGCAGCAAATGCAGCAGCAGCAAGTGCAGGCTACGGCCCAGCAAGTCGGCAGCCCACAACAGCAGCAGCAGCAGCAGCAGCAGCAGGTCCAACCAAGACAGCAGCAACCCCAAGTGAAAGCACAGTTTCAGTCTCCCCCGCCCGGGCCACGTACGGGGTTCGCCTTCAGCAGCGACTTCAAGAACCGAATCTGGCCCAACCAAAACAGCACCATCTGTGCCCAAGGGCCCAACTGGGCATGGCTGAAGGACGTGCCACCGGCCTACCTCTTCGAGGTGGCCTTCTACAAGTTCTGGCGCCAGAGAGCCACGGTGATTGCCAAGATCCTAGACGGAGCTGTGAAACCCTGCTGGCATGACGAGAGCATTACTGGCCACTGGTGCAGTCTGGCGAACCTGTTGAACCCCTCCGTGCCAACCAAAGCAGGACAAGCTGCTTGTGGACACTGCAAGGTGGAGGAGTACGAGCTGCTGTTTTCGTGCTGGGCAAGTTACGGCTGGGGTCACGTTCGGACTCACACGCCTCCGGGTGCCACCGCAAAGACGGTCCACCACTTCTACTTCGACAAGGACCCACCGTGCTTTATCAATGCGACCGACGCGGGGGCATTGGCCTTCAAGAACGAGTGTGCCTCGATGAGAAGTACGGGGGCCAGTTTGCTGCGGGGGTCAGCCAAGAAAGGAGCCAGTGCAGCAAGGGCACTTGCAACCGGCGCCAAAGTCAAACACACGGTGGTCAAGGACGAGGAGCAGCCGCAGCAGCAGCAAGTGCAGCAACAGCAGCAGCTCCAACAGCAGGCAGCCGTGCACGAGGCAACACTGCAGCTGCTCCAGCAGCAGCAGCGGGTGCAGATGGCCCAGCAACAGCAACAACAACAACAACAACAACAACAACAGGCACAGGCACAGGTACGCGCTATGTTTGCCATTGCGCGCGGTGCCGACATTGTTGCGCGCGCCCCATTTGCTGTAGCACGCGCGATTTGATTGTTTGCGCGCGCTACGGCCCCACTGTCTGTCCTATTGTCATGTAGGTGGGCAGCTTCAATCAGGTCCTGTGCCTGGGATCCCGCAGAGGGCCGTTGATCATGAGCGTGCCCGCGGACATTGCCGGGCAGTCCAAGCATGCGGCCGACTGGCTTCATGGACGGAAGGAGCAAGGCCCCTCCCCGGTGCTGGCCCGGGGTAAGCGGCAGATGGAGGAGCTGGTGGTAGACTGGGCCGACGCCTTTGCCGTGCCGGAGACGGAATCCGTGACAGTCCCAAGGCAGAAGAAGAAGCGTACCGAGGAGCCAGCAGCCACCAGCCACGTACCACCAGCCATCTCCGCCTCCCACACTGCTAAACCGCCACACCCGCCTGGCAAGGTCCTTGCCCAGAAGACCGCTGACCAGCAGCTGATGGCACAGGCGGCACAGAGAGTCCAACGTCAAGCGGAACAGGCCAAGAAGAAAGAGGACGAAGCAAAGAAGAAGAAGAAGGAAGGAGAGGAAAAGAGGAAGAAGAAGGAGAAGGAAGAGGAAGAGAAGAGGAAGAAGAAGGAGAAGGAAGAGGAGGAGAAGAGACGGAAGAAAGCAGAGGAGGAGAAAGCAGAAAAGGTAATGCAGGGCGCTTTCGGTGTCATTGCACGTGCTATGCATTTCGTCGCGCGTGCTATGCCATGTATTGCGCGTGCTATGCCTCTGCGCTACTCTTTCCAGGCAAGCAAGACTGGCCCCAACGTGAAGAAGACACTTCAGATAAGCAGTTGAAGACCCCCTCCCCCTATTTTGAGGGTGCTGGATGCTAACAAGCAGGTTGTAGGGGCACACAGGTCACAAAGACGCAATTTACAGCATGCGTATGCACCAAAATTTCCCATTTATCATGGAAAAAAACGGCAAAAAATGGCCGCTTTTTGGTGAAAAATTGTGTTTTTTGGCCTCAGCCAAGCAGTTGTAGACCTCTCCACCCCTATTTTGAGGGTGCTAGATGCAAAAAAGCATGTTGTATGGGGACACAGATCGCCCAAACACAATTTACAGCATGCTAACTACTTGAATGGGTTTTTTTTTTATGTTGCAGGTTTTGGGATTTTTGGACGTCATAAAATCCTATGTGAGGCACCCCAGCCGCAGCTAGCATCAAAGCCAGCACCGAAGCAGCCTGTCCCAGTCCCAGACCAGCCAGAGGAACAAGGAGGTCCGTGCGGTTCCACCTCACCAAGTACCGCTCCCAAGGCCAAGCAGCAGAGCAAAGCTGACGCGGAGAGGGTGGCAAGAGATGAGCTCATGCAGCGCCGAGATGGGTCCTACAAAGACAGCTACAAGCCTCGGTGGATCATCTACTGCACCACTGCGATCGCGCCGATGATTGTGGAAGGAGCCGAAATCAAGCCAGCAGGGGCCAGGAGGGCCCCCAGGACCACGTGCCCTCATCATCCCCAACGATCAGTGGAGCCCCAGCCAACAAGGGGAGGAGGAGGAGGAAGAGGACGACTGGTCGGAGTTCATGCCCAGCTGCCAGGTGTTCTCCGCCAAAAGCAAAGCGTATGACGAGTTGGACAAGTGGCAGTCGTGGTGGGAGATGTACGAGCCCGATGAAATTGTGGACCTCAACCCCGACCCAAAGACCATGAGGATGTTCCCGTCCAAGCCACCAATCCCAAAGAAGAAGCAGCCCCAAGGAGACCCACCAGCCCAGCCACCAGCCCCCCCACAAGAAGACGAGGGACCTGCCGAAGCTGCAGCACAAGCAGAAGCACCAGCAGCAGCTGCACAAGAAGAAGAGACACCAGCCCCAGCAGCAGCTGCACAAGAAGAAGACGCACCAGCCCCACCACAAGAAGAAGAGGCACCAGGGGCCGCGCCACAAGAAGGAGAAGGAGCAGCCCCGAAAGAAGGAGAGGCACCAGAAGGAGCAACCCCAGAAGGCGACCCAAGTGCACAAGAAGAAGGGGACGCAGCGCCAGGTGCAGCTGGGGCAGAAGACCAAAGACCAGAATGGGAGAAGGAGCGGGAGGCCAAAGTGGTGGTCGAAAGCATAAAGGAGATCACTGGATGATAGTGCGCACTATACCTGGTATAGCGCACGCCATAAGGTCCATAGCGCGCGCTGTAAATGTTTTGCGCGCGCTACACTGTTGTTGCCGATGAGGACCTGTAGTGTTGCACACTTTTCAGACCTCTCAGAAAGTGTTTTTGCATGTGTCTTGGGATGGGTGAGCAACAGGGAATGTTTTTGAAAAGCAAGGGGCTTTTGAGAAACACGGGACACTGGAAAAAGCATGGTTTTGAAACATTTTCCGGTTTTGAAAAATTTAAAAAAACGGGACAATATAGCGCGGTGGAGCGCGCGGAATAGGCGCGCTACAAAGGTCATATTTTCCAAAATTTGCGCGCACTGTGGAAACATGCACCATTGCGCGCACACAGGGTTGGGCCATAGGTACCTATCATTGGGCCATGGGTACTTATCATTTGTCCATGGGTACCTATGCTTTGGCGATAGGTAGCTATCATTTGGCCATGTGTAACTATGGTTTGGCCATGGGTAACTATTGTTTGGCCATAGGCACCTATCGTTTGGCATAGGTACAGGTAGCTATGGCGAAATGATAGGTACTTTGGACAAGCAATAGGTACCTATGGCCAAACCATAGGTACCTATGGCCATACAATAGGTACCTATGGCCAAAAGATAGGAGGAACATATGGCCAAACGATAGGTACCTATCGCTAAACAAAAGGTGCTTATGGCCAAACGATAAGTACCTCTGGCCAACTCATAGGCACCTATGGCCCAGCGATAGATACCTATGGCCAAACCATAGGTATCTATGGCCAAACAATATGTACCTTTGAGCAGACAGTAGGTACCTATGGCCCAACGAAGGGTACCTACGGCCATACAATAGGTACCTATTGTTTGGCCATAGGAACCTATCGTTTGGCCATAGGTACTCATCGTTTTGGCGTAGGTAACCTATGGTTTGGCCATAGATACCTGTCGTTTGGCAATGGGTACCTATCGTTTGGGCATAGGTGTCTATCGTTTGGCCATTGGTTCCTATCCTTTGGCCATAGGTACCTACTGTTGGGCCATAGGTACCGATCGCATGGCCCAATGATAGTTCCTATGGCCCAACGATAGGTACCTATGGCCCAACGATAAGAACCTTTGGCAAAACGATAGGTATGTATGGCCAAACGATTGACCACCTATGGCCAACAGATACAAGTGATAGGTGCCTATGGACGAGCGAAAGGTACCTATGGCCAAACGATAGGTACTTATGGCCAAACAATAGGTATCTATGGCCAAATAGCAGGCACTTATGCTGCCGTCACCATGTATCTATGACCAAAGAATATACATATGGCCGAACAAAAGGTACCTACCGACCTACCGACTATATCTCCAAGCAAAATGAAGGGCACAACAAAAAGAAGGTTGATTCGTGATCGTGGAAAAATGTATGACCACTCGAGATTCATCATATCGAGTGCGGCGATGTCGAAGTCGAAAATCCGATTCTGAAAGTCTGAAAAAATCAGATTGATTTTGCGAGTGTATAATATGAAAATTGCGGAAGCAACGGACCCTTTACTGATGAAATCTGACCCTTCATCGGGGCTTCCGCCAAAATATCTGCAAATAACAGTTAACCAATCGGTTACCGCAAAATCGCGAGCCAACTGACAGTCACCGATACATTGACCATCAGAAGGAAAGACTGAAAAACTACGGAAACATTATGATAAAAAAACCCTGTTGATTCCTGATATTCTGATATATATATTTCAGCTGGCGGCGCCTCGGTACTGAATATGGCCGCTCATAGCCGGAATGGCCAAACCTATCACACTATCACATCGGGCTAGGTCAGGTGGATAAGAGAGTATGATATCAGCCAATGGCGGCTTGCCGGCACATAGATACACACCCCAAGTGACCCAAAGATGGCCACGTGGGTCCGAACCGGCTTCACCCCCCTTCTCAGAGCGTTGTTACCGCTCGGAAGTCATTGAAGAGACGACGGGAGGACCCCAATGGGCTCCAACCCCCCCCCCAAATGTCCGAAGGACACATGGAGGCCCCACACACGTCGTAGTCGTCCCCCACGCCCCAAGGGAGGGGTGAGAACACTCATAATCGGTGCCCTACGCCATATCCGGTCTCCTCTTGATCTCCAACATGGACCAAGGGGATCAAAGATACAGAAACGTCGTCGGTCGACCTAAATAAGTATACCACAATGAAATATATATGTGGAGATCGAGTGAAGGGGGTATATGGCCAATCAAGGCCGGAGAATCCCCAGATGAACGCCCTCACCTGTCGCCGAAGCACAGAAACAAACAAAAATGCCAAGGGGGATCCATTACGGTGCTACAGCAGCCCCCAAATGGACCAACACGTCCTTGACATCCAGAGAAATGTTCTTTTTCTTCAGATAGTCCATCCAGACCGTGGTATACCTCGGCACGAAACTGCTCAGAGGCTCCCACGAATCCCTGGATGCGGCGAATTCCTTCCAACGGACTTTATAAAGCCTCCCCCCAGACGTCCCCAGGTCCGGCTGGTCCGCAAGGATCCTATCGGCGGTGAAGTTGTCGTCCTCACCTTCGTCGTCCGAGTCCACATCGCCGGCCGTGAACTCGAAGGTGACAGGACGTCCGCTGGGGTCTGGTGCTCGGGGACGATGCTGGGTATGGTCGCGGTCCAGGATCTTGTTATCTCCCACACGAACCGCATACACATCCTGCCTAACCTTCTGCACGATTACCCCCGGCACGTACCAAGACGCCTGCCGATGCCTTGACAGGACATCCTTGTGGTGCCGCTCCACCCACACGGTGTCTTGGAGAGCATATTTCTGGACTTTTCCCTGCTTGAAGTACTTGGCCCTCTTCTCATGCTCGTCTTGAAGTGCGTTGCACACCTTGGCCGCCGTGTTGTCCGCCTCAGCCATCATGGCTTTCGCATCCCGGGCCACTTTGCCATGGTTCATCCACGGGAGAGTGCGTGACACTCGATCCCGTAGGAACAGGATGCGATGGGGCAACAGTCCAGTGGGCCCCGGAAGGTCGTGATACGCTTGGAGTACTTACCACAGCGAATTATACCAATTCCGGCCCGGTTCGTCGATGTTGACGCAGAATCAGTCCCTTGGTCTGTCCTGCCTCGATGGCTACTCGAAGAGCCGCCCTGACAGCGTCGAAGAACACGCGCGCACAGCAGAATACAGGCGCACGCTCCAGCGCTTGCGTGTCGTGATCAGGACTCTGAATCGAGATTGTACGAAGTATTGCGTGAAATATAGTGTGCATTATTGTTTATGCATTATTATTTATTTATGCATTATGCATTATTGTTTTATTTGCACACAGCTCAGATTGTGTCATGGAGCAGCAGGACTTGGCAAAAGTCCTAGAACTTTTCGTAGCTGGCAATACGAGTTCAGCACGATGACAGTCTGATGGAGCAGTATGGTGCAACGTGTTCTGTCGCTACTGCCGTGTGCTCTGTCGATTTGCTTTTCTGCTGATGCGTCCTCCAAGCAGGATTAAGCGAAGCTCTCGTAGCGTAACTCGAGATCAACATCGGCTTCAAAAATCATGAACAGCAGGACTTTCGGGTTTTTGCAGTAGTGAAACTGAGGTTCTTTTGCGGCGGCGGTACTTTTAGGGTGTTTGGAAAAACCCACAGACGGAAACCAAGGACCAAGGAGAAAATTACTTCCATATGTATCCGTAGACGCAATCCCCAGTAGCCTGGACCTGCTTCAGAAAAGTTCTAGTATATTGCCATTTCCGCGCTCAACTGACTGAAGATCGTCTCGAACAGCACCCTTGGACGCCAGGAGATCGCCCTTGGGTCCATCATGGTGCGCCGACAACTTCAACTGCGACGTCGGTTGGCGGTGAGAGGACTTTTGGCGGCACAGTGTGACCAGCGTGGAGGTTCGTGGATTTTCGCCTGGAGCAAGGTTCAGCGCGTGAGGTAGGACTGGACCAAGGCAATGGCGCCCGCCGTGGAGCCAGCCGGGCCTGGTCGATGAAGCCCGCGACCCGATGGGGCCTGGATGCAACGGAAGGCAGACATCAACCCTGAAGCCACCAGCAGCGCCCAGAACCACCAGGAGCTGTCACCGACGCATCCTCTTGGCTAAACTTATGTCTGGGATTTTAATTATCAACTTTGGTCTGCAGCGCGTGCGGACTAGAGTTCAGCCTGTTCCATGATGCAAGTTTTTTTATTATATTATGTATTGCGCTTCTGTTCATCTGTCGCAATATACATTATGTGTGTAGCCTCCCACGGCTGACATTCCGCAATGACCACACACCACGCCGCAAGGTAACCGACAGCCTTGAGGAGCGAGAGCGGCACCATGGTCGGTGCTGTGAGGTGTATACTATGGCAGGTGGGTGTCAGGTCGGCCGTTAGGGAGTTCGGAGCGACCTGCGGACCCTGCAGTTCGTTCCTGAGAGGGGGGTGACGCAGAATCAGTCTCTTGGTCTGTCCTGCCTCGATGGCTACTCGAAGAGCCGCCCTGACAGCGTCGAAGAACACGCTCGCACAGCAGAATACAGGCGCACGCTCCAGCGCTTGCGTGTCGTGATCAGGACTCTGAATCGAGATTGTACGAAGTATTGCGTGAAATATAGTGTGCATTATTGTTTATGCATTATTATTTATTTATGCATTATGCATTATTGTTTTATTTGCACACAGCTCAGATTGTGTCATGGAGCAGCAGGACTTGGCAAAAGTCCTAGAACTTTTCGTAGCTGGCAATACGAGTTCAGCACAATGACAGTCTAATTGAGCAGTATGGTGCAACGTGTTCTGTCGCTACTGCCGTGTGCTCTGTCGATTTGCTTTTCTGCTGATGCGTCCCCCAAGCAGGATTAAGCGAAGCTCTGGCAGCGTAACTCGAGATCAACATCGGCTTCAAAAATCATGAACAGCAGGACTTTCGGGTTTTTGCAGTGGTGAAACTGAGGTTCTTTTGCGGCGGCGGTACTTTTAGGGTGTTTGGAAAACCCACAGATGGAAACCAAGGAACCAGGAGAAAATTACTTCCATATGTATCCGTAGACGCAATCCCCAGTACCCTGGACCTGCTTCAGAAAAGTTCTAGTATATTGCCATTTCCGTGCTCAACTGACTGAAGATCGTCCCGAACAGCACCCTTGGACGCCAGAAGATCGCCCTCGGGTCCATCATGGTGCGCCGACAACTTCAACTGCGACGTCGGTTGGCGCTGAGAGGACTTTTGGCGGCACAGTGTGACCAGCGTGGAGGTTCGTGGATTTTTGCCTGGAGCAAGGTTCAGCGCGTGAGGTAGGACTGGACCAAGGCAATGGCGCCCGCCGTGGAGCCAGCCGGGCCTGGTCGACGAAGCCCGCGAACCGATGGGGCCTGGATGCAACGGAAGGCGGACATCAACCCTGAAGCCACCAGCAGCGCCCAGAACCACCAGGAGCTGTCACCGACGTTGCCGACGCATCCTCTTGGCTAAACCTATGTCTGGGATTTTAATTATCAACTTTGGTCTGCAGCGCGTGCGGACTAGAGTTCAGCCTGTTCCATGATGCAAGTTTTTTTATTATATTATGTATTGCGCTTCTGTTCATCTGTCGCAATATACATTATGTGTGTAGCCTCCCACGGCTGACATTCCGCAATGACCACACACCACGCCGCAAGGTAACCGACAGCCTTGAGGAGCGAGAGCGGCACCATGGTCGGTGCTGTGAGGTGTATACTATGGCAGGTGGGTGTCAGGTCGGCCGTTAGGGAGTTCGGAGCGACCTGCGGACCCTGCAGTTCGTTCCTGAGAGGGGGGTGACGCAGTATCAGTCCCTTGGTCTGTCCTGCCTCGATGGCTACTCGAAGAGCTGCCCTGACAGCGTCGAAGAACACGCGCGCACAGCAGAATACAGGCGCACGCTCCAGCGCTTGCGTGTCGTGATCAGGACTCTGAATCGAGATTGTACGAAGTATTGCGTGAAATATAGTGTGCATTATTGTTTATGCATTATTATTTATTTATGCATTATGCATTATTGTTTTATTTGCACACAGCTCAGATTGTTTCATGGAGCACCAGGACTTGGCAAAAGTCGTAGAACTTTTCGTAGCTGGCAATACGAGTTCAGCACAATGACAGTCTGATGGAGCAGTATGGTGCAACGTGTTCTGTCGCTACTGCCGTGTGCTCTGTCGATTTGCTTTTCTGCTGATGCGTCCCCCAAGCAGGATTAAGCGAAGCTCTGGCAGCGTAACTCGAGATCAACATCGGCTTCAAAAATCATGAACAGCAGGACTTTCGGGTTTTTGCAGTGGTGGAACTGAGGTTCTTTTGCGGCGGCGGTACTTTTAGGGTGTTTGGAAAACCCACAGATGGAAACCAAGGAACCAGGAGAAAATTACTTCCATGTGTATCGGTAGACGCAATCCCCGGTACCCTGGACCTGCTTCAATGTGCAGCTGGCGGAACTTTTCGAACATCTGCCGCCCGGCCACCTCAGCTCGGCCATTCGACCGGCTGTGGTACGCCACGGTCTTGGCGTGCCGAATGCCCATGTGCTTGCACATCGTAATGAACCACTTCTCCACAAACTGACTGCCCCGATAGCTGCAGATGACAGCCGGGACATCAAAAATCGTCAGCCAATGCCTGATCATGGCATTAGCGACGGTCTTGGCCTGCAGCCCCACTCCATGCTTGTCCTTCTTGTCCTCCTTCTTGGACTTCTTGCCAGGGACCGCCACGATATACCCACTGTGCCTATCCACCGCCAGGATGACACAGTCTAGGTCTCTCCTTCCACGGTGACCTCAGGCATGGCGAATACATCCATGGCCACGGACCGCATAGGGGCTTCCGGTATAGCCGTGTACACCGGGTTGCCAGCCGTGGACTGGTTGGGGCTCTTCCTGGCCCGACACACGGCGCAGTTGCTGCAGTACTTGTCCAGGAGGGCGTAGTACCCCGGTGGGAACTTGAAGCGCCACTCCAGGTCCTGCTGCATCTTGTCCCGACCAGGATGCATGAGCTGGGCGTTATGCCAGTGGCTAATGAGCTCCTCCATTCGGTTCTCAGGGACCAATAGCTTGTCCTTGAGGAACAGTTTGTCCCCACCCTCGGTCAAGCCCTCGGGCCATTCGTCGTCCGACGGGGCGCTCACGGCATTCCAGCACTTGCTCCAGTGCTCGGATGCCGCATAGTCATCCGACCAGTCCTCTGTGAGCACCGACCTGACTAGCTCTACAGGGGCCACCATCCATTGCTCGAGAGTTTCCTCTCGAATAGCTTGGACACGGGCGCCCCGGAACTTGGCCAGGTCCGTACGGTTTGCCATCACCACAAAGCACTTGACCCCCTCTTGCTCCATGGCCTTCTCCATCTCGATGATGCGCTTGGCCTCCTCCGTCTCCTCGGCGTCCCCATGGCTGGATATGTTCATCCAAGCCTTGCCCGCGGGGTAGGCCCATCGACTGAGGCAATCTGCCACAGTGTTGTCCTTCCCCGGGACGTATACGACGCTGAGGTCGAATGTGGCGAACGTCTCATGCCATCAGGCCCTCCCTGCCGCCGGTCCCGAGGGGGTGTTGACGTGCTCCTTGTGCCAGCTCTGCAAGGACTGATGGTCCGTGCAAACCACCATCGGTTGCAATCCAATGTGGCCAGACCACTTCCTGAGCGCACAAACAATCGCGTACGTCTCCTTCTCCCTCGTGGTTCAGGTGCGGCGTTGGCCCTCGGCCAGGATTCGACTCCAAAACGCCACGGGTACGTGCGACCCGTCGTCCTGGATCTGCTCGAGGACTGTCCCTACAGAATAGTCCGAGGCGTCCGTCCGTAGCACGAATCCCTTGTCCGAGTCCACCAGGAATAGCCCCAGCTGCCCCAGAAGTTGCTCCTTCAGGCGGCTGAACGCATCTTCGGCCTCAGGGGTCCAGGCAAGGTTCTTCTTGCTCCCCTTCCGGCCATCGAACTTCCCCACCTGCGGCATCCTGTGCAGCGGCCCCGAGAGTTGTGCATACATCCGGACATAGCCCGAATAGTAATTGCAGAACCCCATGAAGGACCGGAGTTCGCTGATGGTCTGGGGCTTCTCCCAGTGGTGCAGGGACGCCAGCTTCCCAGGCATGGGACGGCTTTGCCCCCGACCAACCACGTGACCCGCGAACTCCACCTGCTTCACGAAGAGTGAGGCTTTGGTGGGCTTGCACACCATGTTGTGCTTGTCCAGCTCGCTGAGCACTCGGCGCAGATCCTTCTCATGCGCTTCGATGAGCTCGTCCTCAGTCATGTCCTCCATGCCGGACCCGATGATGATGTCATCAACAAAGGGGTCGGCACAATCCCAGACTGGACCGAGTAGGTCCTCCATCATGCGCTGGAAAGCAGCGTTGCCATTCTTTGCGCCCATGGGCACCACTTTCCACTGCATGGGCCCCAGCGGCGTCGACATCGCTGTGTAGGGCCTGGTGTCCGGGTGTAGCGGCATCTGGTGATAGCCGTGTTTCAGGTCCAACACCGTGAAGATCCGCGTTTTCTGTTGTTTTTGGAGGATGGAGTCGATCAGGGGAAGCGAGTACGAGTCGTGCTCGGTTTGCTCGTTCAAACCCCTGTAATCCACCACCAACCTCCACTCGCCCTTCTCCTTCTTGGGCAAGATAAAGGCTGGGCTCGCCCACTCACTGTCGGAGGGTTCGATCCATCCCCGCTCAATGAACTCGGCCAACAGCTTCTTTTTTTTTTTTTTTGAAAACACATGCCTCAAGTCCTTTGTGCAAAGTTCCAATCAGGAAAGGGCCAGCCCATCATACAGCCATTCACCCACATCCCCGAGGGTCAGGGGTCAGTGTATGGGGGGGCCTTGCGGAGGAGGTACATGCTGAGAAAGATGTAATTAAACAAGGTGGCATAATGCGGGTGATCGCCCCGTGCTGTGGGCCCTGAGGCCAAGACAGCCAGTGGGGGTACCATGCATTCGGGCAGTGGCCAGTGCTGTGAGTCCCAGAGAATGTGGAGGGTAATGGTGGAGGAGGGAGGGAGATCGGGCAGGGAGTGGACATACAGCGGATCCATGCAGTGGTGTGGGCGTAGGGGGGGGGGGGGGAGTGCTCTCCCTTTGGTCTGTGACCCTTATATTGCTCTGCCCCGTATCACCTCGGGGTGAGCTGCAGTGGCTGTTCATGGGGCTGTCGCAGGGACCTGTAGGGGGGGGGGGGTCGGTGCTTGGGGCAAAAGGGGGAGTATGGGGAAAAAATCAGCACCAGGATGATGAGGGCATCATGCAGTGGTGGGCAAAGCAAGAGACTGAGAACAGTAAACACAGTGATGTTGATGATGACAGTGCCTGTGCTGACGTTCCTGTGGTGCCCTGATGGCAACGCACGCATGCCATATGTTAGTTTAAGAGAGGGGCATGCTGTGGAGATTGCCTTCTCTTCGTTCACGGCTCTGTGTTGAACCCTGCAGAGAGACAAGGCGGTGTATATCAGGGGGGGAAGTCAGAGGCAGGGGGTGCTGAGCAGTGGGGGGGGGGGGGGGGTACAGCAGGGGAATCAAACTGGTCGGGAGGTGACATTCCAATCGGATGGGGTAAATGGATTGGGCTTGGACGATGGGGCTGGGATGTAGTCAGACAGGGCATCAGTCACTTTATCCATCACGCTCTCCTGCCACTTATACACTATTTTTCTGGCTGCCCTGGGGCCACCGTGGGCGGCGCTCAGGGCACGAAAAAGCGAAATCGGAATTGCAAGGCGCCCAGTGATCCTGAGGTCACGTTTGTGGGCAGTGGCTCGCCATCTGATGGGAGTGGAGGAGACGGGCCAAGCAGTTGTCCACGCATGGACGAGTGGGTGCGCGGGCGAGCAGTGTGCTATGTACCCGTGGACGCTCATGTTGTGTCTGAGGGAACAGTGGGGGCAGGGGGTGGGGGGCACATCATCTTTCCAGAAGGTTGCATAGTGGCTGTACCCCAGTCGGGTCTGGAGGCCAAAGAGCCACTTATGCCACGCCAAGCGACGAAATTTGAGTGGTCGCCATGAGGAAGAATGGAAATTTTCGTGTGTGTGTGTAGGAAACAGGTCGTGTGTCCAGACCTTGTGTGGGGGGGACATGAGTTCGCCGTGGCGGACGATGTTTCACGGGGAGGAAGGTTTGGCAGGGGGGGGGAGGGGGAGAGTGGAGCCGTACTTGGCGAACTCATCGGATCGTTCCTGGAAGAGGTGGCCCGTGTGACCTTCAATCCATTCTACTGCATGGCATTTGCTTTGGATGGACTTCCTGGCCAGCTGGACATAATGAGCATAGCGTAGAGGGCGCCTGTCTCCTGTGGTGGAGGAGATAGCGCCCTTGCAGTCAACCTTGATTTTGGATGAGGGGGGGGAAAATTCTGAACCAAGGAGGATACCAATAACCTCTGCCTTGTACGAGTTGGGGGGACCAGGGACGCGGCAGACGACTATGCGCCCATCGGGGAGGAGTGCACATGCGCCTGAGGCTGGGGGGGTACCAAGTCGACTGCCATCAGTGTAGGTGCAGTCTGGGGGGGGGTTGGGTCCAGGCAAGATGTATGCTGTGACCCCAGATTCGGTGATCACTGTGGAGGCACCCCGCAAGGCGCGTTTCGCTCCCCATGAGACGGGGAGGGGGATCATGGGGGAGGCGCGGGGGGGGCCAAGCAGGGCAATGGCAGTGGCGAAGAGACGCCAGGGGGATAAGGGAAACATTGATTGGGTGCTGAGGTGGAAGAGGTGTGGGTTGGTGTGCAGGGAGTCGAGTATGCGGGTGGGCTGTACAACAGCAAAGTAGCGTAATCCCAAGCCATGAGTATGGTGGGTATACAGTGTTTTCTTGGCAAGAAGGGAGGGTAACCCCGCGACTCCAAGCACATATCTTTCAATGGCTTGGATAATTGGATTCAGCTGGTCGGCAGATAGGGGGAGGCATTCACATCGGTAAAGCAGGCGGGGAAGGATCAATGTGTTGGCTACCAGTATTCTGTCAAGTGACTGAGAGGGGAGGGCGTTAAGCTCCGCGAGTTGGGCCTGTAGTTCTCTAAAGATCAGCTGGAAAGCATGGCTGACATCGAAGTTTTTTGGGATGGGATGTCCCTAGTGCATGAGGTGAGATACCTTGGCCATGGGGTATTCGGTGGAGTCTGCCCAGTCTGGCCACGTTGAACAGCTCTCTGGGACCCAGAAATCAGCGGAGACCTGCAGGGGTGAGGGCGGATGTGAATACTTGGGGAGCATGGGGGGGGGAGTACAGTGTGGAGATACAGGGAGGGACTCACTTTTTATAACGTTCAGTTGGCACCCGATCAGGTTGAGGCCAGTTTGGACAATGGAGGCGACTCTGGGACCATCCGTATGTGCAACGGGGGTGGAGATGTCGTCGACATAGGCGGAGAAAAGTATATTGTGGGAGTGTATATAGCGTAGAGGAATTTCGAAAACAATGACAAAAAGGAAGCAGGAAATGGGGCACCCCTGTTTCACGCCGTGGGTAGTACTGAAAATTTCATCCGGTGTACCCCTGATGTATGTGGACCCGTGCTCAAGTACCGTGGAAATTAAAAGCAGTAACTTGGTGGGGGTCCCCATTCGTTGGAGTACATCTCTGATGAGTATTTTTGGTGGACTGTCAAAGGCATGATACATGTCAAAGGTAAAGATGGATTCCCAACTGGTGCCATTGTCAATGTCATCAAAAAAGGTTTGTGTGGCATGGGCAGTTGAGACGCCTCGTCGCCCACCAAACTGGCGCGGGTGAAGTTGTGGAGAGAGGAGGGGATACAGTTTTTTATAGATCCATCGCATGAGCAGCCGGTACACCGAATTGCTCATGGCAATGGGTCGCCACCTATCAGGATCCCTCCAGGAACCTTTACCTTTAAATATGCACAGGGTCTCTGATACAAGCCAGCTGTGGGGGATGTCTCCAACATCATAACACAGTGTGAGGCACTGATGTACTATGGAGAAGGCAGCATCTGGGAGGACAGCAATCAAATAGGGGGGCACGCCATCGGGTCCAGGGGACTTTTTCCGGGAGGACTTCGCCAGAATGCGGAGTTCCTCCACAGAGGGGGGGGGGGGTCAGGCAGTAAGGGCTGGGGGGTGATGAGCTCAGATGCACGTGCACTCCAGGGGGAGTTACGCTGGAGAATGCGCTGTATCTTGCGGGAGGGTACGGGGAGGGTGGAGGGAGCAGGAGGAGTAAGCAGGGTGTGTTTGATACGTCGGTAGAACACTTTGGACCGACGCTTGGCCTGCCGGGTCAGCTGCTTGACCACCTGGTGCCAGTCAGAAATATCTGTGGAATTGGTCTGGAGGGCTGGCTTGGCAGAGTTTACCGTGCGCATTGCGTGGAGCATATGCTGTACAAGGGTGTGGTACGTGGACTCCACATCGTGAAAGCTGGTGGGGGTCTGTAGGTCATGCACAGAGTGTTCCATGAGGGAACGGAATTTGTGCAGGTCACGGCGGTTCCACTGTGCACATCTGGGTTCAGGTATCTGGGGGGTGGTCCAGGGAATGGAGCGGATGATAATTGGGTCATGATCTGAAGACCCATGCACTTTAGAAAAATCTACCACTTCAGCAGATGAGGGGCTGTAGCAGGCTTGGTACAAACGGGTACCATAAGCACGGTCAATGTAGCTTTTAGTACCAGCATATCGCCTAACCCGCGTATATGGGGTGGAGGTGGTGAAGGGTAGGAGTAGATCACTCAGGGCTCCCGACCGCTCCTTGGCTATGAGCCAGGGCCAGAGATTAGATGTGAGAGTGGTGGCGTGAGAGTGATGGGTGGTGCAGTTGTAGTCGCCGAGAATGATACATGCCTCCCAGAGGAGGGAGTTGAGGACTGGTTCGCATCGACGTTTTTCTGTCATGGTATGGGGGCCGTAATATGAGGCAATCCTCAGTGGGGGGATCAAGGGGTCAGGGTGGAGATGCAGCTGTGTGGAGATGAGTATGCCAGGTATGTGTACGGTGAGCGCCGGGGGTATTGGAGAGATTGAGGTGTGCACGAAAAGTGCGACACCGTTTTTCGAAGTGGGGGCGCTGTATAGTAGGTGATATTTCCAAAACATTGCAACCCTTTCGTACTCCTTCACATGGTGTGTAGCGGTAGGTTTGAATTGTTGTATGCTAATTGTGTGGGGGGCAGTGGTGAATCCATTCAGAAGATGGCACAACCTATTTGGGGGTAATCTCCGGCCCGCCAACGTTCAGGGACGCGTGGGAAAGGGCATCCCCAGTGGGTGGTGCTCTGAACAGGGGAGGGGGCGGTTCATTGTGTGGGTTTGGCGGTGCTGAGGACGGGGGGGGCGGGGATGAAGGCGTGGAGGCAGTCTTATCAGACCGGGGTGCAGGTATGGATTGGGGGGGGGTTGCAGAATGCACTGTTTGTGTGACATTGGAGTTGTTATCGGTAGTATCAATCACAGGGCATGCCTGGGATGGGGCTGCGTTGGTGGGCGAAGGCAGTGAGGTGCACGTCTCGAAAGGCGGCCCTGGAACAATGGAGGGTGGCTGCAGCAGGGGGGTTGGTTGTGGCAGGGTTGTGCGAAGTGCGGACGTGCTGTGGGGCAGGGCAAGTGGATGTCGTGGCGCACTACGTGGTGAGCCGCGCAAAGGGGATACCCTGGTGTCATGGCTTATGGGTGCAGTTCTGAGAACGTGCGGGATGTAAAGGAGGCGGAGCACGAGTTGGAGCGTTGCGTAGCATGCTGCGGCTCGCAGGGCATTGACTAAACGATGGGTACCAACGCAAATCGCAGACCAATTTTGAAATGCATGCATTGAGTAGGAGTGGGAGGAGAGGAGATTGCGTAGTGTGGGGGCAGTGAATGCCGTGGGGGTGGGTGGTGTATCCCGGTGCCTGAGGAAACACATGAGGTCGCTCCGCAAAATTTTGCAGGGTGTGTCATGGCGTAAACCTGAGGTATTGCTCACGTGTACGTCCGTTGGCGTTGGCGTCTGCTGGGTATTTGCAGCACCCGTCGGGCCGTAGCTCCAGAGGCACGTAGTGAGCGTGTCCCATTCATGGCTGAGGGAGAAATGAAGAGGTGGTGGACTCAGAAGGGGGGACAGAGGGATGAGGGGATGGAAGGGTGGTGGAGTGAATATCAGGGATGGAGAGTGCACCAAACGGGTCTGAGACGGCCGCCAGGTTTGCTTCATTGAGTCTGGGGCTGGGGAGCGAGGCTAGGCGCACTTGCTCCAACCTGTCGGTGATGGACATTTGTACATCCTTTTCGGAGCTGCCGGAAGTGAAATACACCGGGCCTGGGAGGGTGGCTCCGTAGGACGTGAGGGCCGACTGGTGGGCTTGGTATTTGATCATTACCAGGCCTGACTGCTGAAAAATTTGGTGGCCGTCAACCGGTCCAAAGGTGGCGGCGGATTTCACGACATCTCGTATGTCGATGGTGGGGGGGAACCTCACGATGGAGTAGGGTGGATTGACTTCACGGGAAAAATCTTTCGCAAACACTCGGTTGTTTGTGTGGGCCGAGACACAAATCATCTCGCCGAGGTTTTCAATTTCTTGTACTGCCGCCTGAATCAGCATTGGGTCATGGACCATGCCCAACACGTCATAGCGATTCAGCAGCACAAGAAACGCAAATTTTCGGTAGAGGGCGGGGTTCATTTCAATTGCCGTGCGCACTTCGTCGGCGGGGAGCTTGCGGCGGCGAGGTCCTCCCTTTTGAAAGCGGGGTTGATTGGTGATGACAAGGGAGGACTCCTTGACTGACTTGTCAAGGAGCCCGATGGACACCCCCATGTCCATCAACGCCGGTTGTTCATCATAAAAGTTCCCCAAAACATCGAAGGGGACAAAAAAATCGAAAATTTTATATCCTTCGGGGGCGGAGTTCACAATTACCGGCCAAAACGTTTTGGTGATGCGGGGGATCGTGAGTTCTTTCAAAACAGTGGAGGTGTCATCGGGGTTGAGGCCATTTAGCATCAACATTAGTGGCAACGACCCAGAAATGTGCCACTTGACCTCGACACCGTCAACCTCACGTGTGATGTCTATTGGGACATCGACACGAATTTGGAAAAGAGTGGACTGAGGTGTGTGCACGTGGGAGGGGACCGGTTCAGCGGAGTCTACATTTCGAGGGAAATACCCGATGGTTTGCGGAATGTGGTTTTTGGGTAGGGGGAATGAAGTGAGTTGTAATATGACAAGGGGTTGGTCCAAGGGGCTTGGTGCGGTGGAGACATTGTAAGTGTCGGGGGATCGCACGCCCATGTGTACCACTTGGCAAACGACTGAAAGCCAAAGAAAACTCAGGGAGGGTACAAGGTCTATCCTCCTATCTAGGACGGCAGCGAGTTCAACATCCGCAACGTTTGTGCGGGCTTGGTAGGCGAGCCCAAAAGGGGTTGGCTTGTCCTGTTTTTTTGCGGCTCGAAGCATTGAAACAATTTGCTTAACGATGGTGCGGTGGGAAAAAAATGGCGGTTCGTCTTGAAAAGGCGAGAAGGTGGGGAGGATGGCAAAAGAAACAAGACCAATGAGTTTTTGCCATTCAAAATTAGCCATGTCGGCTATTGAAAAACTCCGAAGAAATCCGCGGTATGGGAGGCCATCACCGAAAAGGAGTATTTGTGGGGTGGGGACTAATGCGGTGAGGAGATCCGGGGGAGGGAGGGGTGAGGTGTCGTGATAGACGGTAGGAGTCGAGGAGAGGATGTCAATTTTTGAAAAACGGTTTTGGCCTTTGACGGGAATTTCCCCACCTTGAACATCTTTTGTAAGGTCCCGGGGTTCCGGGAAACCCGTTGGCAAGGCACCTTTGGGGCGGAAGGAGCGTTGCGCTAAGGCTTTTATGGGATTGTGTTCGAGGTGTTTTGCTTGAGGCACGGTGGACTCGGGATTGGGAGACATAACTACGTCACTCAATGCTTCATTGGGGCCTTTGTCACTATTCATGTTTGAAGGCTTGGGAGGAGTGTGGTTCGGGGAAGGAGACGTGAAGGCATGCCTTGGATCATCAAGGTCCCTTGCACTTGCATTCGAAGTAGAGTCCTCGAGGCCGGCTCCAACGGGTGAAACGCCCGGGCCATCGTGGACTAAAGAATCATGTAAGGATAGCATATCGGTTGGACGGGACGACGCGGTGTCACTAGCCGAACTTTGGTTAAGTGAGTCACCTTCATTTATTTCATTTTTCTCCCGGACTTTTTTTTTAGCATCAATAGGCGTGCGCGGAGCGGGGGTTGCGAAGATTGAGTCATCATTTTTTTTGAGGACGTCGTATTTTTTTGTAAGCCATCACTTTCTTTAGGCACTTCATCTTTTTTTTGGTTGTCGTCATTTTTTTGATAACCAACATGGGAAATGGGTTCCATGGGTGGGAACGGAAGCGGAATGGAGGAAGAGTTGGAGGCAAGGGAACCGACGGATAGAGAGTCAACGGCCGTGGTGGCAGACACACGCTCAGGATCGAGTAGGGAGAGAATGGTGTTACGGGCACTTGGGAATTTGCCGTGACTGCCAAAGGCATTTTTTTTGATACCACTGCTTGACCGTGAGGTGGCGGAGGACGGAGTGCGAGATTTTGGTTCCTTGGAAGGCATTGATTTCGCGGTAGCTCGTTCAAACCCCTGTAATCCACCACCAACCTCCACTCGCCCTTCTCCTTCTTGGGCAAGATAAAGGCTGGGCTCGCCCACTCACTGTCGGAGGGTTCGATCCATCCCCGCTCAATGAACTCGGCCAACAGCTTCTTCATGGCCTCGGCCCGATCGCCCTGAAGTTGGTACTCCCGATGACGATAGATCTTGGGGTTCGGCTTCAGCTTGATCTTCGCTGTGCCAAACCTCCCACGATCTGGAGGGTTCTTGTTGGCGACGCCACTGAATAGCCGCGGATAGGCATTGATCAGCCTCTCCTTCAGCTCGGCGACCTTCGGGTTCTCCTGGGCCTCTTCAGCCGCTTGCTTCGGTATCGATACAACCAACTGCACTGCGGTATAGGCCTCTTCTGGGTCCGATTCTGACTTCTCCTCGTCCGATATGCCGTCTTCATCGTCGTGGGGAGCTCTTCCCACCGATAATCTTCGGAATTTTGCGGCATCGGGCTGGTTCTGGTCGTTATCGGCCCCCATTCTTGAAAAATCCCATGTCTGCGGCTCCGACCCAACCGGACCATCATATTGGTCCGCGATGTGATCCATGACCCTTCCCACGAACTCATCCTTCTCGTACTTGCCGGTGACCAACATCTTGTCATCCCACCAGTGCGGAGATGTGACCATGGCCCGCCTCTTCTTGGCTGCCACACGGTAGTGCATCCCCATCCGCATGTAGTTGACGACGTCGTCGATCTCGGCGTGGGATAGGACGTCAACGCCATCCATTGGCTGATCCGTCCCCTCCTTGGGCTCAAACATGACCCTCGTGGGCACCGCCCCCACCCTACGGATGAATGCTTCATCACCCGTGGGCTGGGCTTGCGCCCCATCCACCAGGAAAGCCTTGGTACCCCACACTTGACCCGGGGAGGGCATTGATACACCCTTGACGTCGATGAACAACTCCTCCTCTGGCCCGAATGACATCTCGTTCAGGGTGATGGAGTCCAGCGTTGACTTGAGACCCTCCAGCGGACATGGGGTGGATCCTATGCCGGTTATGACCAGGATCCTCTTCGCCCTATCCGCGACGATCTTCTCCACCGTACGTATGGTATTGTCCCGGGAGCCATGCCAATACATGGGCCCCCACTCCTTCAAACCCCAATGCCTGTGCCAGGCTGAGTCTCCTCGATGCCAATGCCTCCTAAACTTCCTCAAGAGTGGGGCATCCCGGGAAGCGAAGACGTCCGTCTCGGGCGCTTCGGCTCCCAGCGTTTGGATCATCCTGGCGTACACCTGCCGCGCCATTCCATACTCTGTGAGCTCAACTCCGCGGCCTCCGCTGGACTTGGCACCCACAGCTTGCACCGCTTGGACGATCCGATCCTCTTCCTCAGCATTCCATTGGGATGATCCGCATGCATAGTCCGTGGACAGCCATGTGAGGCATTCATCATCCTCTCGGACCAGCGTTGCACGATGGGGGAGGGCTCCAATGGCGTTTGCCACCATGAAGTCATACCCCATTATCATATCCCAATCTGTAATGTCGGCCACATAGAAGTTCCCGGATAGAGTGCTTCTCTCAGCCAAATCTGGGCGGTTCAAGCGCTCATGCTCCCAGAATTCCATACTGATGGTGGCCTCATGGGTGCCACCACCCATAATCTCTCCGTTGGCGACCTTCAGGCGGACCGCTCTCCGGCTGGGCTGCAGGAGTTCCTCCTTGAACAACCCTCTCCGGACGAGGCTCACCTGGGCACCCGTATCCACCAACACATCCACCACCTTCCCCTCTCGTCCGCACCGTACTCGCACTTTCAAGTGCAACTGCCGCTCGTCACCATGAGGCGTATGGACGACTCTCACGGCATGCAACTCTAGCACGTCCGGGTGCATCAGGACTTCAAGGGTATGGTCACGGATGGTGTAGATCTTGGGCTGGTCCTGCCCATCCACGGGGTTCTCCGTGGTCGCTCCTTCCTTCTTGCCATGTCCCGTACCCACATGTACTTCCCTTGGCAGGGCGCTCCAGGGGTTGACAGTGGCGAAACTCAGTGGTTTTGGCTCTTCCGGAGCCTTCTTCGGCACCCGATGTGCCTCAGATTCCTCAGGGATCCCACTGATTTTCAGAGGAGAGACCTCCGAGGTCCCAGTCCCGTGGGGGCTCCTCTAGACTTGACTTCCCGCAGCCCCTTCCGGCTGCATTCCGCCAGGACTTTGTCCACCACGTTGCTGGGCTTTGAGTTCCTCCAACGTCCTCAACATGTCGTCAGCAACCTCCTCGATCGACCTCACTCGTCGGTCTTGGCGGGGTCCACCACCATAGCCTCTTCCTCCGCCTTTCCTTGGCCTTTGCCTTGGCCTTTTCCCCCGTCTCTGCCCTTCGCCTTCCGATCGGCAATCCGCTGCTCCTTGGGCTTCTTCTCGGGGTGGGCGGCGAAGTAGGCCTTCTTGTCCGCCTCATACACCTTGCACTGACGGTGGTCGTGTGCATGGTTGTTTCCCTTGCCATAACAGACCCAGCACCCGTCGTGCTGAGACCTGTACTCCCAGAACGAGAGCGGTGGGTTCCCGATCCTCCTTGGCTCTTTGCCCTTCTTAGGTCCCACCCGGTTCCATCTGGACTGATCCTGCCCATGGTCCCTCACGTTGTGCGCCACAAACGCGAAGAAATGGGCCTCCTCGTGATCCTCCCGGGACCCGGTCCAGTGGTCTTGGCCACTTCCACTACCGTCCTCCGCGGAGTTGGCCGTGTCCTCCTGGATCTCCCGATGATGGCGGTCTTCTCGGTGGCCTCGTTGTCCATGACCATGTCGATCCTGCACGTGGGCCTCGTTCTTGGCGTTGAGCTTCAGCTCCACCTGGATGTACTTCACGATCTTGTCCAGGCTCATGCGGGCGAAGATGACCTGCATCCTCAGCGGCTCTCCGCGCCTCCACTCAACGTTGTTGAGGCGCATCAGCCTTTGCGCCATGTTGTCGCCGAATACCTCCACGTAGACGGCGTTCTTCAGCCGCAACATTCGGCTGGGCTCGCCGAGGTTTCGCCGGAGAAAATCCATTATCCCGGCGTGGGTGTCCTCCGACGCCATGATCCGTACGGCCACGCGCTTCTTTGCTCTCTTCTTCTCCTCATCCTCCACTCTTCTCTTCCAATGCCCGGGGAGGACGTCCTTCAGCAGGTGTCGGATCTCGCTGGCCTCGTTCCAGTCCTCCACCAGCTTGAGGCTTCTTCGATACTTGCGGATGTACCAATTCCATTCCCAGACCCTCAGTTCCCCGCGCTCCAGCGGCAGCGGAATGGACCACAAGTCCTCCAACTTCTGGTTGGGGGCGTCCACTCGCTCTTCGTCCTGGAGCCACTGGAGGCAGGCCTGCTCCGTCTGGATCAATCCCTCGCGGATCTGATCCCTGAGCTCCTCCTTCAGGTCCTGCGCCAGCCTGTGTGGGAATGTCCGACATACCCACTTGTCCCTTGGCGCTCCCCTCATCTCGCCAACGACCTCCTCGGCGAAGTCCTCCCAATCCAGGATGAAGTCGTCCAGGTTGGAGGGGTTGCCATCGTAGTAGGGGATTTTGATTCCCCTGAGGTCGTCAATCCTGATGGCGTCTCCGACGTCCGCAGCCACCACTCCGCCGAGACGGATACCACCTGTGGCTGGGGGGTGTGAGTACACTCCCGGTACATCCCTCTCCTCCATGGAGTGCGGTCCAGTTGGGCCTGAACCCATGGGATTTGGAATGCGGGAGGGACTGCCTCCACCGGCCGTACATATCCCCGTATTGGGGTCCTTCGCCCACAGGTTTCCGCCTGGATGACCTCGACCATGTCCGTCGGCGCTTCCCATGGTTGGCCCCTGCATGGTCTGGCTCTGGACCTCCTCTTCCGCATAAACTGCATGGGCAGTCGTAGTGATCGGTAGATCCTGGGCGGCATGGGACATCTGTACCGTCAGGCTCCTCGGGTCCGTGGTTACGTGCCCTTCCCGCATGGACCCAGCCGGTGCCGTGTGTTCCCCGAGCATTGTGGATTCGCTGAACATGAGAACAAACGGCAGCGCACCCGGGTCAACACGCAGAGGCGCGTAGGGTGCCTCTGCAGGGCCGCCCATGGGTTTATCCATTGCTTCCTGAGGGTCTTAACCCGCTCCACCAGCTCTGCCGCTGCCGGCTTTGCCGGGTGCTCCGAACCCGAGGCGAGGGGCTGTAGCTCCTCTAGCCTTTTCAGGCGTCCCGACATGTCCTCCACCAGGTGGAGGAGGCTGTCCACCACTCGCTGCTGCATCTCCAGGGCCAGCTCCAGATTCTCCCGGTACTGGTCCTGTTCCGCTCGCAGATCCGCCACGTCTCTCTCCGCGGCCGACTGGTCATCCAGGATCCCCGCGACGTCCTCCTCTAGACCGTCCTTCGCGTTGTCCAGGCGGTCGAGGTGCTGCACGATGGTGTCCATCCCCATCTTCGGGTTCTTGCCGATGAGGAAGGATACGTGCTCGCAGTGGCACTCAACATGCTTGCCACCAGATCCGGCGCATCCCGCGGTTCCCGGCGCCTCGGACTCCTCCGCCATGGGTGTGTCGCCCATGCTATCCCGCGTTGGCTCCGTGTGCCGGGCTACAGGCGCCGTTCTGGCTCTGGCAGGCCTCTCCAACGCCTCGGCGTCATGCTCCAGGCTGGGTTCTGGGGCCGTGTTCGCCCTTGTGCGCGGTCTGGCCGTCTCCTCCGACTCCGAAGGTTGCTCATAAGCTGTCCGATAGCCCTCGGAGTGCCCCTCGGAGTCCGACAGCCTGACCGGACTGGGGTCCGTATCCATAGCCCCGGCGTCCCCTGCCGCGGGCTTGGGTGACCCGCGCTTCCGGTAGCGCCGGGCCCGTCCTCCACTGCTGCCTGAATGGCCGGTCTCCTCAGAGTCCTCCGCGGCAGAGCGGAGGTTGCATGCCTTTCGGCAGCGACGCTCACACATGGAGACCAGGTCCTCCATGTCAAGTCCTCCTCTTCCCGAACGTCGTACTTCTCTTCGGGCTTCAATTTCCGGAGTTTGCCCTGCTCCTGAGCGTCTCGGCTCTTCTCTGGCTCCAATCTCCGGCGTGGTCTCCACCGAGTCCACAATACGCACCCGGGGCGTACGTGGGCAGGGCTCATAGGGGCCCAAGTCCCCGGGTCGGCGGTAGGTAGGGGCAGCAGGTACGCCTCTGCTACCATAAAGAAGGTCCCTACCAGGACCGGCCCCTGCTGTGCCCCTTCCGCCTGTCACCCCTGCTGACTTGCTCCTGATCAGCAATTGCATTTCTCAAAATCCAGGGTCCAAAATCCAAAAATATAGAAAGTACAATCCTCCTTCAACCCTGAACAGCAACCAGATCCCACCAATACAGCAATAACCCAATCCACACTGCGGGCTTCCGTTCAGCACACCGGTTGTCTCCCGGCGGCGGGCATGTACAAGAATTGCACCAAAGAGGAAAGCCCTGAAATTGGCATATGAACACAAATAAAGCAAAGTTGGGGAAAGAGGTAAACATACACATACTCAGCCATAGACCCCTCATTCCCTGGACTCAAGACCTTCCCCTGACTCACCAACATGATGCCCTGAACCCAGTCCAATAAGATGGCTAAATGCCATGTGTCAAAAGTCACTACATGAACCCCAAAATGTGTTCACTCCCAAGCCTCCAAATCCTAGCCCAATGGGGGAGGTGGCGTGTCATGGCCTAGAGTCGCACTGAGGACCATGCCCTACCCTGACATAACCTTGGTTGGACTTGGTGTCGAATGGGCTTGGAGAACTGCCCCATGAAGCTGACCTCACAACATGGCAAAATCAGGCAAATCACACCATTATGCCCAAAAGTCAATTATATACTCAAAAATGCATACGGCAAATATCCAAATGCTCCATGCATGTGTCAAACCCGAAAGTAGTATACAAGGGTGATATAGACCAAAGGTCGATGCCCAAGAATATCCCATCATTGGCTCCGAAACCCCTCCGGTTATGTACATGACATGCTTCACAAGTCCGCTCATGAATTTGACACCTAATTTTGTGAGGCCTGGTGTGCCAGGCCAAAGTGACCACGTGATCCGGCATATGGTGAGGTACAACGCCGAAGCATATGCCAGCATATAAGCAACATACCATAGTTCACGGATCTCTAGGCACTTTACTGTTAGCCGACCAGTTGAGCACATAAAATACAAAAATGAGCATAAAATGAGGTCAAAAACATGCAAATAATGCCAAATTAAAGATAATTACAATAGTATATAACTTCGCTCACCCATGGTATCAACATATGATTCAAAACACAATTGTTCAGGACCATTTGCAAACAATCCCCCCACTTGGAGCCCCACATGGACGCATAGGGACACCTTCGAACCTCCTCCCAACACGCACCATGAAAATGGGAAAATTGATAACGACGCTTGTGGGTCGCTCCGTAAGCCCTCCCACATGCACTATATGAGCGGTAGACTTAGTCTAGCGCTATGGAGTTCCCCATCAGGACATGGGCAAAGCCCCTGCTACGTATGACTCCATATATCTTCCCATAAACGCGGATATATAACATGGGCGTGAGCATATCGAAGCACATACCATGCATATAACACATACCCTCAAAAAGTGGCTCCCACCATGGTATGCCATGCCCCTCCATGGACATAACTTCACGTTAAAAATACGTAGGAACCCAAGGAAAGTATCTATGCAACCCCAACACTCATGCGGTACACTCGAAAGTCGCATTAAAATATTCGGTTGCACGGTCCAAGAGTTATATATCACTTTCTACCCTCTTGACCATTATCCCTTGCTATACCGGGCATGTGTACACACCAAAGGCGTTTGATGCTTTTCAAATTAAGTTGAGTCCAAGGCGGTTCCGACCCGATTCTCGAAATTGATATTCCCCGCCGTGAGCCGGAGATATGATTCTTCAAAGTGGCCTCACGAATCACTTTTGTTTCGACTATATCTCCAAGCAAAATGAAGGGCACGACAAAAGGTAGGTTGATTCGTGATCGTGGACAAATGTATGACCACTCGAGATTCATCATATCGAGTGCGGCGATGTCGAAGTCGAAAATCCGATTCTGAAAGTCTGAAAAAATGGGATTAATTTTGCGAGTGTATAATATGAAAATTGCGGAAGCAACGGACCCTTTACTGATGAAATCTGACCCTTCATCGGGGTTTCCGCCAAAATATCTGCAAATAACAGTTAACCAATCGGTTACCGCAAAATCGCGAGCCAACTGACAGTCACCGATACATTGACCATCAGAACGAAAGGCTGAAAAATTACGGAAACATTATGATAAAAAAACCCTGTTGATTCCTGATATTCTGATATATATATTTCAGCTGGCGGCGCCTCGGTACTGAATATGGCCGCTCATAGCCGGAATGGCCAAACCTATCACACTATCACATCGGGTTAGGTCAGGTGGATGGGAGAGTATGATATCAGCCAATGGCGGCTTGCCGGCACATAGATACACACCCCAAGTGACCCAAAGATGGCCACGGGGGTCCGAACCGGCTTCAACCGACAGGTACCCTTGGCCAAATGATAGGCACCTATGACCAAACGATAGGTACATGTTGCCAAATGATACGTACCTATCAGCTGGCCAAAGGTACCTTTTGTTCGGCCATAGGTACCTTTTTTTTGGCCATGGCTACCTATCGTTTGGCCATAGGTACCTATTGTTTGGCCATGGTGTGGCCAAAGAATAGGGACCTTTGGCTGAACGATAGGTATGTATGGCCAATGAATAGGTACCCATGGCCGTCTCCTCCCAAAAGCCGGCACCGCGAGGCAAGGAGAATTACGGTTGGCAGGACCTGTGCGGCCCGCTGCCACTCCTGCGGGTGGCGCCGGCGATGTAGCTACGCCTCGGGGTCCCCCCGGGTTGGCCGTGGGAGCTGGCCTTTGCACAGGACCTACTACTTCTACTACTACGTGTCAGCGACAAGGGCGGCACGTTACCCGGCTGTGTCATTCCACCCCCCATTTCAGAGAAAACAAACACTGGAAATCGGGAGTAAAAAACAAGTCACGGCTAATTGGTGTCACACTGTGCATGTCATGTAGAGGGATTTTGTTGTACCGAACACCAGTTCTTTGACGAACTAATTCGCCCCCCGCCTATGGTGAATGGCGGCTCAGAGGGTCGAGCCGGTAAAGACTATGTCTCCTCCAAACTCGCCCGCTGGTGCCGCCAATTAGGATAGGCTCGACCCCTTGCGGGCGAGTTGCCCGGTGTTGCAGGGGGAGCATTCGCCACTGGGGGCGCATTCGCCGCTGGGGACGATCTTAGGGCAAGCCCCACTCAAAGCAAAGTGGGCCGAAGGCCTGCCTGCAAAGTGGGCCGTGCTAGCCGCATCGTCGAAGGTGCCGGCGCGCCCGTGTGAGTTCTGTGTCCCAACAGGTGCGCCCGCGGTCCCCGCGCGGCGCGGCGCTTTGGTGCGGCGCAGTGCAGCGCTCCAGCTTGGGGAGGGAGGGGGTTTGCAAGGGAGCAGGGGGGGGGGGCGGCCCCACGCGCCCTGACAGCGCTCAGGCTGGCAGAAATGGTGCCCAAAACATCGTCAAGGCCTGGCGCCCAATTCCTACACGCCTGCCCCATCCTGCAAGGGCCATGAGCACCGGATACTGAACTCGCATATACCCCTGTGTCACAGGCATCCTCCAAGGGGGAGGGGGGGGGGGGCTATTGCCGCTTGGCGCGGCGGGCTCGCTCTGCGTGCACATCATGTTGCGGGCACTTTGCTGCGGTTTAGGGAGGGCATTGGCCGGGCGGCTAGCCGCCCCGGTTGCCACCTGCTGGACCACTTCGGCGGTCTGTCTGGCGCCGGCATCGCCGATGAGGCCGGCCAAGCTTGTCCCAGCCAGGTGGATACTTCTTGGGCGTCAGCTTGGTAGGCCCCTAGCGCCCGCACCTTCTTTGTCGGCCTCGCCGTGGCTGCAGGGGCGTGTGCCCCGGCGCCCGGTGCCCCACATGCCCCGCCCGGCACCGACTGATGCCCAAGCCGAGTTGAAGGGAGCGAGGGCACACCGTGCTGTGCGCATCGGGCACCGAGGGAGCCCCTGCCCTTACCCTGATGCCGCGTGCGCTGGGCCACTGCCAGGGGCATCCCTTGGCCTGGCCTGCCGCGTGGGCGTAGGGCGTAGGGGGGCAGAGCCGCTCCCCCTCTGGGGGGCGCGGGAAATAGGCGACAAGGAAGCGGGACGCTCCCCCTGGCTGAATGCGCGTTGGTGTCCCACGCTGGCTGAGCCAGGCCTCTTGTACTGGGGTGCAGCCAAGGAAGGTGTAAAACTTCACCTACGGCTGAAATCAAACAATGTGGTGGTTAACAGAAGGGTGGCCTAGGAACCTTCCTCCAAATGACATGGTAGTGCACTGCTAAAGTAACGGACCACACTTATGGGGGGTATTTTGGGGGTCAACAAAAGTCTATAGAAACTATCACGACCCCGCTGTGGGACCAAGGGAGTCAACTTTTTTCGGGCAGGAACCCCCCCAGGAACCCCTTCCTAGACCCTTCGTGCACCCTTCCTGGACCCCATCCTGGTAGGAACCCCCCTTCCTAGACCCTTCCTAGACCCGTTCCTGGCCAGGAACCCCCCCCTTCCTGGCCAGGAGCCCCCCTTCCTATGGCCCTTCCTGCCCCTCAAAGGCAGCCCGGTTCTCGCAATGTCTGCCTCCGTGCCTGTCCGTTCGCTTGGGATTGGATGGCGGCCGTCACAGGCCCGGCCGGTACGCGTGGTTGCTCCCTTCCGGAGGAGCAGACTTTCCACGACACGGCAATCGCAACCAACGCTGCCGTGACCTGGCCGCGAGGCACGAGCATCGGCCGGGTGCGCATCACCAAGTCCATCCTCCGTGACAGGGACCCCTGTGCCCTCTCAGACCTCATTGCAGAGACGGTGCGCGTACCCGGAGATCACCGCTTTCCACGCGCGGCCGGGCGGAGCGGACTACTCCTCCCTGCTGGAGTCCCTGTCCACCCGCCTGCCCAGCAACCACGCCCGGATCCACAGCCATTACATGGCCGCCCACCCTGTGGATGCCGAGCGGCCCACCACCCTCCGCTTCGCTTCCACGAAGTCCAAGCCTGCGACTTTCGCCAAGGAGGGGTGGCACAAGGAGGCAGCCAAGCGGAAGCTCTTCCTGTTTGATCCGCGGCAGTCCGGTGAGGAGACCCTGCCTTCCAATTAGTTTCTGAACCGGTGTCCCGCCGTATTTTTTGGTTCTGTGGATTGTCGACGCACGCCGTGTCCTACACCACCACCCACGCCATCACGCCCCCGTTCTGGGCGCACAAGGCCGCTGTCAGTTGTGGAGTCCACGGATGCCGCCGGAAGCCGACAAGTGAGAAGTGCTTTGGGTGTGGAGTCCAAGTCCTTTGCCGCAATCACACGGGGATGGAGTGCAGCAAGTGCGACACTGAAGCAGTAGCAGCAGCAACATCCGATCGGGGGAGTGCCGAGGCCGCTGATCCGAGTCGTGTCCCTGCCCTGCAGCACATGGTGACCTGTTTGATTCCATCGGATGGGACGACGCTTTACAGACGCAAGGGTCGAAACTGGACGTGTCTGGTGATTGGGACCAGCAGGCCAACTGGTCAAACCGTGGTATTCCCCTTTGGGTTCGCGATGACAAGGTGGGTTCTGATGCGTTGTCGCTGAAGGAGGAAGAGACTGTTGAGAAAGGTCAAGCGGCAGAAGCAATGGCCCCTGCAAAGCGGAAGTCTACTGGTGGGGAACCAGCCCCCAAGAAGAAGAAGACTGCCTCCAAGCCTCAGGCAGCAAAGTCGGTTACCGCTGCAGAATCCGACGAGAGCGATGGGGATGAGGAGGAGGAGTGTAACGGCAGCAGTGACAGCACTCAATTATACACTGATGGGATCAGAATTCCAATGATTCTCGGATGTACATCAGTGCAGTAAATTTTCCGCTCAGTTTCATGTTTTCCGTTCGCCGCCAGATGTCGCCTGTGAGCGCGCGTCGAGTCGCATTTGTCTTTCGTGATTTCCCAATCGGATTTATTTAAATTATTTCGAATGATTTCACGTTGTGTCATTAGTTGCGATGAATGCGCATTGAGATTCTATATCTGCTCCATTTTTGTAGACCGGGTTTTCGTACTCTTCATATCTCACCATGGAGTTCAAAGGACTTACAAGTGCTTCGCATATGTCGCTCCAAGAGGCTGGATATGGGTCTGAAGAGGGTCAGTTGGGTTCGGAGATATCAGGGGCAGTGTCGGGCGTTACGACCCCTGGGGCATCAAGGCTGCAGGCTTCGCAATCACAAGAAAGATCAACCACTATGCAGCGGTTACATGGTAGCAGCGGAAATCATGACTCTGCTTCTGGAATCTCCACTGATACTCTGAGATCGTCGGACTTTAGCTGGGCTATTACTCCTTCTGGGTCGCTGCGTGTTCCCCCTGAGGTTACCTTCGTAGCATCTCTCCAACAAACCGAGGATCATCCGTCAGAGTGCCCTTACTGTGGCCATAAACATTGGCCTGGTGTTCACACTTGTGCTGAGTGTTGCATGAACGCCCCACCCAACCTTAAACCCGGTTGAGAATCTCCCTGCTCGAGTGAATCTGGTTCCTCCTCTCAAGCTTTGCCTGATCTAGAAGACAGCAGCAGCGAAGGAGAGACATCCAATACTGGAATGGATGAGATTTCTGGTGATTACTGGGAACACCAATTCCAGGATATCTGGAACCAAGAATTCCTGCAACGCCAGAATTGGCTGCTGGCAGAGGCGAGCTACCGAGGCCGCCTGAGGGACTGGTTCAGGGCGTCGTGCCAGTTCATCAGGGACTCAGGCCGGTTGCGATTCGACGCCCAATTGCAGGAACAAGAGGACTGGGAAGAGCTGCTGGACCAGTTCGACCACCAAGCAGCCGTGATGGTGCAGATGGCCATCATCGCCGAGGAGAGACGCCAGAATGTGCGTCAGCACGCTGGTCCGTCGGGCGCCTGGGGTCGACACGACGAAGAGGTTGACAAAATGAGGTGTGATTCGACACATTCGCACCTCTCCAGGGAGCAACTGTCCAAACTCCCCAGCTCTGCCTCAAGTGTTGACACTTGGGTCGACGAGGTCAGAAGCAAAGGAAAGGGGACAAGATGCCCTTCCTGTGGCGAGTGCGCCAAGGACTGCTCCTGTCGGAGACAGATTTCGTCGCTGGAATCAAGGGTGAAGGAGCTGAAGAAGGCCGCCAAGGAGAAAAAGAGGGATGATGACAGCAAGTGGAAGGAGATGGAACAGAAGTTGGAGACGCTTACAAATCTGGTACAAAATCTGAGCACTACTGGGCTCACTGGACCAGCGCCTACAATGGCAAGCCACCCAGCACCTACCTCCTCAACTGCACCCACATCCACGCCTTACGGCGCTCCGCATTCTCCAGCACCCCCAGCTTTTACTGGCCACCATCCAGCTTTTACTGGAATTTCTGGTATCCCCCCTACTGGATTTACAAGTCCTATTGGGTTCAATCTGGGTACCGAAGGAGGAGAATCTTCGTCAGGGAAGTCTGTACTGTCCGTGGGTACTGTCGGAGATATTGATGGAGAAGCAAGGACCACCGTGAAGGAGCGATCAATGGCCTTGAAGAAGAAGGACCGGCAGGCGAAAGAAAACGAGGCCAAGATCAAAGAAAAGCAGAAGAAATTGAAGGAGATGAGGCTGCATCAAGCACCGCAGACGACGTTCGTGCAGCCTACTGTGGACCAGGCGTTGCTGGCAGCCGCAATTGCGCAGGCACAGGCAATGGGAGGCGCCGCAGTCAATCCAGTTTTCGTCAATCCGGTCGGCACAGCCTCTAATTTCAACCTGAACCACTTGCTGAACCCTTTGCACATGAGGCTGAGAGGGTCAGTAATGAAGCAGCCGAAATTCTCAGGACATCCCAATTACTGGGCGTCCTTCGAGAGGCAGTTCATGGTGTGGCTGCAGACCGAGAAGCTGGACAAGGAGCTCTGGATCCTTGGGCTGATGGACTGCTTAACGGGCAAGCTCCGAGAAAGCACATACAATCTGTATGTGGAGAGGCAAAATCAGGGGAATCCCCTGACGTATGAAGAGCTGTACCGCAGTCTGAAGAAGAAAGGCTCTCGACTTCCTGAAGATCATTACAGAAACCGTCTGGAGAACTTCAGGGCGATCAAGAAACTGTTTCTGGAAGAAATTCAAATTGCAAGGCAAGATTGGGAGTTTTTGGTGCAAGAGGCGGAGAACTCTGGAGAAGGACTTTCTGAAGGCGAAATGAAGAAGATCCTCCTGAGCAAGCTCACGCCGGAGACCAAGCAGAGAATCAGGGACTCTCAGGCGGACCAAAAAGTCCTGGGCAACTGGGTTGAAGTCCGAGGATTACCAGAAACTATGGGAAAAATGGCTGTTCGTGAGTTGCTACACTCTATCAGTGCCACTGGATTGAGTGATATCACTATTCGTGAGGGCAGATGGAGAGTTGGTTTCCACGATTCTGAACAGTCGGAGTTTTTCTGCCGCATGGTGGATGGAAAAGTGAAGTATAAGGGAACAGTTTTGAAGGTACGACCGTGGATCTTCAGTTATGGAGTCGAGCAGATCTGGGACCAACTTGAAAAGTATGCAAACTTAGAACGCCAGACGTCCCAGGATGCACATGGCTTCGGAGGCAAGGTCAACGCCGTTGGTGAGAAGGGATGCTCTGTGTGCATTGCCCTTGGAAAAGAAGGTCGAGTGGCGACTCACACGACCGCAGATCACAGATGGACGCCCTCAGATCTCAAGACAATTCAGTCCAAAATGGATGGAAAAGGAAATTCTCCCAAAAATCCCCAGCAGGATGGAGCACGAGATGTTGACCAGCATGGAAGGGGAAAGGGTAGAGGGCAGTCCAAAGGAAAGAACAGAGACCGGACACCAAAAGATTACTCGCAGCAAGGCGGAGATCCAAGCGACTCAAGATCGACCGATGCTGGTGGAAAATCTGGTGGACAAAATGGCCAAAAAGGTGGAAATGGCAAAGGAAAGTCCGGGAATCAAGATGATTTCAAGGTGAATGGCAACCCCCTGTACGCGGAGACGCCAGCGAACAAGACCTTCGGCAACAACAAGGATACTGGAGGTCGAGGCAAGGGCGGATCCAACGAATCCAACCCCAATTCCAACACCTCCAACAACAAAGGCCAAGGAGGTAAGAAAGGTGGTAAGGGGAAATCATTCCGAGGTCGTGGACGTGGAAAGGGAGTGAATGCCGTTGAAGCAGGAGAAGAATGGGTTGACGAAGGACAAGTACAGGACGTACAGCCGAACGAAGAAGAAGAATGGCAATAGGGAAGCCAACTTGACCCAAATCCCAACACTGGGGTTGAGTGGCAGGAGGAAAAACCCATCAGGGTAGTTGGGGCGGTGGATGGACGCTGCTGGGATCGACTGGCGCGGTCCTCCGGCCTCCTGTACCCTGCCTGGGTCCTCAGCGCTGTCCGGCGAGGCAAGCAGCGCCAGTTTGTCCGCTGGATCCAGGTCAGATCGACGGATGGTAAGGTTAAACTTGCCAGATGTCTGATCGACAATGGTTCAGAGGTGAACCTGGTGAGGAAAGGCTTTCTGCAGGAGGATGAGACGAAGATGTCCTCCACCCCTGTACAGCTGGAGGGAGTCAGCAGACATCGCCTTGACGGTGGCGACAGAGAAGCAGAATTGGCGGTCAGATTGGTGAAACAATCAGTCTGGAGTGTGGAAGAGACGGTCACTGAGGAGTGGTTTGCTGGAAAATTTTATGAAGCGAGCATAAAGTATGATTTATTCCTGGGTCAACCCTGGCTTCATGCCCACCGTGTGTCGCCCATGGGACACAGGACATGCTTCCTCCAAGATCCGTCGACCACCGACCCGTCCGAACTGTATTATCTGCACCCATATACCAAGAGTATCCACCAATTCAAGGAAAGAAACAAGCTGCATTTTCAGCAAGATGGGCAGGGATGGACAAGGAATCAAGAAGATTTCGACGAAGGAAAGGTGGATTCGTTGAACAGCAAGAAGTGGAAGTCAGTTTGCTATCGAGTGGTCGACAAATGGCGGGACATTCTGGTGGATTATTTCGAAATAAAACAATAATTTTCGTCCTGAAGTTGATGTTTTGCAAACAAAAAGAATAAAAGATTTCCGAAGTTCTACGACGATGCCTGGAGTGAGGACTGGTCTGAACCTCTTTGGATCAATCCGCCCTTCGACGTTTTCCCTCGTGTAGTGCAGAAGCTGAAGCAATCCGGCGCGAAGGCGATTTTAATTGTCCCCAATTGGCCAAGACAAGAGTGGTTCAAGGACATTATGGACATTTCAATCGACATTGTCGAGCTACCTCACAAGGGCGTGAAGCTGTATTGCGAAGACAATGGCAAGCCTTTGCCACAGCGTTCGTGGAGCACGTTGGCGTGCTTAGTTGACGGGAATCTGGGAGATTATTGGCAAGATGGCAGTGAAATGGGAACAGAAGAGGTTATCTCAAATTCCTCAAGAATCGACGAAATTGAGGTGGATGAAGACGATCGAGAGCGGAATCCGGACGTATCGTCGCGGAAGGAGGGAAGGACAATCGGCGTCCCTCAAGAGAACGCCTCCATCCATTACAATTCGTCCCCATCAGACAAGAATCAAGCCAAAAAAGTCAAGATTTCAAGCAAGAATGGAGACAAATCCCCAAGAATTTCGCCTGAATTGACAGGAATGAAGCTGAATTCGCCCGACCATCCCTTCAAGACATTCGTGGACCCCTTTGATTGGTGGGATCCCACGGAGGAGCGAGCTCAGGTGAGCTTCATCCGCCAACAATGCGACGAAGAAGTTTGGAATGAAGTGGCCAAGAACATGAGACCACGACCAACAATTCGCAAATTGGTGGACATAATGTCGGTGATTAAATGTGGGAATCAGGTCGACGGAGACAAGATATCTGCAAGAAGGGACGCAGTGTTCGAAGATTATCAAGATGACGTGCTGAGTGGGAAGTTGTGGAAAAAAACCCCAATTCGATGCGAAAATGGGGAAGCCAAGATTGACATAATCGAAGGCTCAGAGGTGCACAAACAACGTCCATTCTATCTCCACGGCACCAAAGCAGATGCCCTACGAAAGATTATTGAGCGCAATCTCTATGAGTTCGGTTGGTTGGAGGGCTGCATGAGTTCTGAGTGGTGTTCAGCACCATTTACTGTGCCAAAGCCCCCACCTGCTGACCAATCCAGCATAGATGCTTGGCGTCTAGTGGTGGATTACAGAGCCCTGAATGCCGCCACAGTACCAGACGCGCATCCTCTTCCTCTAATCGAGAAGGAGATCACCGCGAGAGCCAAAGGCAAGCTCTTTACTGTGTTGGATTTGCGCCATGGCTTTCATCAGATGCCCCTTCGAAAGGAGGACAGGCATTTGACGGCAATGTACACGCCCTGTGGCACTGTCCAGTGGACTGTACTGCTGATGGGTCTGAAGAATGCGCCGTCGATGTTCCAGAAGATGATGGAGACTATTTTATTTCAGAAGCACAAGTCTCTGGATTTACAAGAATTCTGCAGCATCTACATTGACGACCTTCTGATTGCCACGCCGTTGGGAAAAAACTTTGATGAGTGCCTGAAGTTGCACGAAGAACAAGTTCGAAAAGTTCTCGAAGTCCTTCGACAAGAGAAGCTCGTGTGTGGACCCAAGAAGGGCAAGATGTTC
This sequence comes from Eutreptiella sp. 'Long Island Sound 2002', assembly GCA_964036045.1. Lineage (NCBI taxonomy): Eukaryota > Euglenozoa > Euglenophyceae > Eutreptiales > Eutreptiaceae > Eutreptiella > Eutreptiella sp. 'Long Island Sound 2002'. The sequence continues at coordinate 41,234,904 of OZ038392.1, forward strand.
CTCCAGAGTGTGGAATTTTGTGGCTCTGTCTTGGGAGATGGGACAAGAAGACCAGCCCCAGGAAAAATGGCTGCCCTGCAGCTCTGGGAAAGGCCTAAAACCATCACGCAGCTTCGTGCCTTTTTAGGCTGCTGCAACTACTACCACGAGTTCCTTCCTCTCTACGCCAAGTTCTCTGGTCCATTGACAGAGTTACTGAAGGTTGGCAAAATAGAAGGAAAGAAGGGATCTCAAGTCAAGCTCAAGTGGACGCCAGAATGTGAAGAAGCCTTTACTGGTCTCAAGGAAGCACTGGCTAATGTGGTTACATTAAAGACTCCGTGGTTAGATGGAAGACCTTTTTATATTCGTACAGACGCCAGTCGTTACGCCATTGGTGCTACGATCGAACAAGTCGACGACGAAGGTCACCATCATCCCCTGGCTTTCTGGTCTTGCAAGCTTACTACAAGACAGCGAAATTGGAGTCCAAGGGAACAAGAAGCCTACGCAATCCTTTGTGCCTTACGGCGCTATGAAGGTTGGATCTTGGGCCATCGCGTTGAGGTGCTGACTGACCACAAGTCACTGGAGAGCTGGAGGACAGAACATGTGGATACCCCTGGTGGACCAGCTGGGAGAAGAGGCCGTTGGCATGAAACTCTCAGCAGATTTGACCTCCATGTGACTTACATTCCGGGTCGCTACAATACAGTGGCGGACGCCCTGAGTCGCTGGGCCTACCCAGCCTCAGAGGCTTACTCTGAAGTGAGTTTTCATGGGACAGCGACGGATAAAGCTGAAGTGATCCAGTTCGACAAGGAGGAACAAGCACTGATCAAGAAACATTGTCTCCAATGTTCGATTAAAAATCGGATGAAGGTGGATTTGGTCAGATGCAAGGAGATTACCAAGGCAGATCAGACTGCAAGAGTTAACTCTGACTCTGAGTCGTCGCTGCCACTCCTTAATGTGTTTCCTACGACGAGATCCAAAGCGAAATCCACGCTCCCTCCACAACAAAAGGACAGGGAAACTTCCTTCCTCTATGTGGATTGGACGAAGATGTACAAGGAGGACAGGTTCTTTGGGTCTGTATACCACAAGTTGAAAGGGGACAAGCCTTACGACTCTGAAGAGACGTCTGATTTCAAAATCCAAGGCGACAAGTTATTTTGGCAAGGACGGATTTGTGTTCCTGATTGTCTGATTGACCAATATGTCAAACATTGGCATCGGAATGAGACAGCCCACACACATTCTCGTGTGCTGGAACAGGAGCTACGCCACAGAGTGTACACAAGGGACCTCAAGGGTGCCTGTGAACGAGTTGCCAAAGGATGCAAGCAATGTCAGGCGACCATCCCCAAGAATCAAAAGGCAGAAGGACTACTGAAGGGATTACCAATTCCTGAGAGGCTGTTCGACAAGGTGACGGCGGATGTCTTCGAGTTGGGACAAATCCAAGAGGAATGTCTCTACACGAGGAAGCCTATCGATGGGGTTTTGTTAATTCAAGACCTCCACAGTGGCTACATCCAAGTCCTCCCTTGCAACACGAAGCATCTCACCTCTGAAATGGCTGCCAAGTGGACTGCAAGTCAGTGGATGAGTAACTGGGATGTGCCCAGTGAAATTCTGACGGACAGTGGGAAAGAGTTCCTTGGGACTTGGTGGGAGAACATGTGTGCCCTATTGGGAGTTCATCACCTTCGTGCCCGAGTCTACGACCATCGAGCTCTCCCTGCTGAACGCGCTGGAAGGACTCTTATCTCCATTCTGAGAAAATTCCTGGCGACTGAAAAAGACTACAATTGGTTGGAGACAATTTACTGTGTCTTGAGAAGATACCATCGCACCAAGAATTGCACTGGATTAAGTCCGAATGAGCTGGTTTTTGGTCGCGAGAAGATGGGTCCAGGACCAGTGATGTATCATCCAAGGCAGTGCTACGACGCATCACAATGGTTTGAGAAGATCAAGGATCTAGAGTCCAAGTGGATCAAAGCCAAAGTGGAAAGTCAAGCAGATTGGTTAAATTTCAAAAATAAGTCAAGAACGCAAGGAAAACCCTTCGAGAAAGGCCAGCAAGTTTGGCTTCGTAAGTCAGATGAGACCCTGAAGGACGACAACAAATTGTTACCTTTGTGGGATGGCCCATTCCAAGTCAAAAGTCAACTAAGTGAGACTACATTCAACATTGAGATTGAGCCAGGCAGGCATCAAGAAGTACATCGAGATCGTATGAAGGCCGAAGTACCCTGCCCCAAAGGAAGGTTCAAGCCTCTCTATTGGACTTCGAAGTACCTGAGCGACAGGAAGATGGTCACAAGCAGTTTCGAGTTGGAGAAGATTCTTGAGTACAAGAAGAATGCTCGAGGCAAGTGGTACTTTCTGTGCAGATGGAAAGGATTCGGTCCAGAAGAAGACAAATGGGAGCCAGCTTCAAGCTTTATCCATGGGTATACGGACACTTTCATCAAGTTCCTGAAAAAACACACTGAGATTCACAAAGAGCTCTCGCTGATCAAGGATTGTGTCACCAAGGAAGACTTACAAGCACAAGAAGAAGCTCCGATCGTGGCATCATCCATCCCTGACAAGATCTGATCAGAATTTGGGTCGCCGAAACTTTCGACAAGGTTTACGGTCGACATATACCCTTGGCATGGGGACACTACAGTCCAGACGCATCGTCTGTGTGGTTCGATGGACAGATGATGGGACATTCTGGGGTCATCCTGGTCATTCCATCCATCATTCTCATCATGACCATCATGTGAATCATGTGCTTCATCTCAGATGATTCCAATCGGAAGTTCCGAGAGGCCTTTATCCTCAACCATGACGACACTGTCGCCTTTTGCTGTCGGCTGGGCCCCTCTACTCGCCTTGGGAGGGACTCGTTCGAGTTCGTGCTCATTACAGAGATTCTGGCACATGACTGAGTCTGATCCATTTCATGTGTTTGACGGATCTGCTCAGAATGTGATTTCCATCAGCTCCTACATTGAGACGGTTGGTTCGTTTTCCACTAGACCACTGTCAAAGGGCTTATATAGACCAAGTGACGACGATGGTGTTCTTACTTGTGTCGACTCGCTGTTCATCTGTGGATTGTGTTGGAATCCCCCTCAGAATCAGCTCAATTTTGGCAAATTCCCAGTACCAAGCATTGGATGCTTATACATTCTGGGACTATAACGAGTCAATTACCCCTTCTGGCTCATACTGGATTAAACATGAAGCACTGAAGACGATACTGACAGTGTGGGGATACCCCACTGGGTTTTCTTGGTTATCATTACTTTAAATGATTGGATTTCCATCATGGGATTCATCATCATCATGAGGATTTGACCTGGATTGGCAATGAATGAGAACTGGATTTCCGTTCAACACAACACACAGAGTCTATCGACAATGAATTGGACCTATTTCGGCTTGCGGTGAGTTTCGCCACCCTGAATCCGTGTGCGATTCACTGATTTTGGTCTCAATTCAGGCACATTTTGTACCATAATCTGGCATCTGGTCTCATGACTGCAAATGACACCAGCCAGTTTCACACATCTTGGACTCCATGAAGGGATACCCTATTTTTTTTGACGCTCGACGACATGGCGACGCTCGTTTTCTGTTTTCTCGCTGTGGGATGTCAGATCCTGATTACATCATGCATCATGGATCATGGATCATCATGTACATTCTTCACTCAGACTTTCAATTTTCGAATTTTTGAGCTTGAACGAAGCTTTTTCTGTGTGCTCTGAGGTACCTATGCGTTTCATTCAAGTCGATGGCCATCGCGAAGCACAGATCTCAGCACAATTTTGCTCAATTCAGCTCAATTTCACACATTTTGCCTTAGAGTAGGCAGTTTTTGGTCACTTTCGCCGTTTTGTTCACTTCACTTGACCCAGCCTGACATACTGGCGTATGTTTTCAGAGGGGGAGTGTAACGGCAGCAGTGACAGCACTCAATTATACACTGATGGGATCAGAATTCCAATGATTCTCAGATGTACATCAGTGCAGTAAATTTTCCGCTCAGTTTCATGTTTTCCGTTCGCCGCCAGATGTCGCCTGTGAGCGCGCGTCGAGTCGCATTTGTCTTTCGTGATTTCCCAATCGGATTTCTTTAAATTATTTCGAATGATTTCACGTTGTGTCATTAGTTGCGATGAATGCGCATTGAGATTCTACGTCTGCTCCATTTTTGTAGACCGGGTTTTCGTACTCTTCATATCTAACCATGGAGTTCAAAGGACTTACAAGTGCTTCGCATATGTCGCTCCAAGAGGCTGGATATGGGTCTGAAGAGGGTCAGTTGGGTTCGGAGATATCAGGGGCAGTGTCGGGCGTTACGACCCCTGGGGCATCAAGGCTGCAGGCTTCGCAATCACAAGAAAGATCAACCACTATGCAGCGGTTACAAGGAGAGCAAGGAAGAAGAGGAGGAGGAAGCGCAGGTCTCCGAGGGCAAGGCAGCGAAGAAAGTGGCAGCGAAGCCGAGGTCCGAGGAAACCAGGGCCCGAGCTCCATTCAAGCAGCCAGCCTGTCAGTCCCAACCAAGAGGCGAGCCCGCAAAGCCACCGCCTAAGGGTAAGACGTCCGTTGCTAAGGCATTGGGTTCTAAGATGCAAACTGTTCCGAAGAAAAAGTAATTTCTTCGCTTGTTCTGATATATTATGCGCGAGGGCTCGCGCTATGCATTCCTCTTCGACGACCTTTATGCTGTCACCTTGTGCGGCCCATTTTCCTCTGTGATGCATTCTATTGCGCTGTTGTGTTGGTGTTTGCGCGAGGCCTCGCGCGAAGAATGGGTGCCAAAAAATGCTTCCTGTCGTGCAGCGTGCGACATGGTTTTCGAAAACTGGTTTTCCAAAAGATTGAAAGCTCATGGGTGTTTTTATTGCACAGCATAAGTGGTATAGGAAACAAAAAGTCCTGGTTTTCTCAAAAAAGAACTTAATTTTTGTGGAAATAAATCATTTTCCCGGGCAGTCGGTTTTGTTGAAAATAAAGGAAAATGGACCAGTTAATTGCTTTTCACAGGATTTTTGGTTCTTGTGTTTTACATCCCCCCCAAAAAGACTATTTTTTCGCAGTGCCGTGGAGAGGCAGTTTTGGGCGCATTTTGACCATGCAACTTGAGCCGCCTAAGCATCTGGTACATGAAAACGTCCCTGCTGTCCTCGGTACCCCGGGCGAATCCTCCACAGCGGCCGTTCCCCACCACCAGAATGCTCCCAGGCGGCGTAACCAATAGGGCGTGCTGTTCGGATCTCGGCCAGGGAAGGCACCTGCTCTCGTGTGCATGCACCACCAGTGGGCAGTCCCCCGGCTTGGGGGTTGTGTCAGCAGGAATCACATGTGGTGCGGGCGCTGCCTCAGAATACCCGGTGAGACGTGGTTCAACTGAGTCTGCACTCTGTTGACCCAATCGAAGAGATTGTCGGAGGTAACACCAAGAAGGTACATGCGAGAATCCGGCTCGATGGACGCGATCTTGCACACGAGATCCGGCTGATGATCAATGAACACAAACGCAGGCTTGAAGCTCTTATCCTGCTTCAGGTAAAAGAGGTGAGTCTCGAAATACCACATAACCGTCGTTATCGGAAGGTGACCGCCAAATTCAACAGGATCCATCTCCTCTACTTGAGTAGGTCCAAACGTCAGATAATTCGGAATCTGCAATGAGGGAGAAGTTTTTGCGCGAGGCCTCGCGCAAAGAGCGGACGTAATCAGGGAATTATACCTTTCTCGACCAGCTATCCGGTGACGAAATCAGCAACCAGCGAACATCAAAGGTTGTAGGATCCCCTGCAGGCTTCGGTTTGACTGGCCAACTGAAGATGGGAACACGAAACGTGTTAGCCATGCGCGGCGCGTTGAAATCATCGTTGAGACGCCTATCTGTTTCCGTCTCCAGCACGTGGAACATGTTGTCAACAACAGTTTGAGAGCCGCAGATAAGGGTATCGGCACGCGGCATCTCTTCATACAGCCAGGCTGGGCACATCATCTCAGGAGCAATATGTTCAAATATGTTGCCGTTGATGACAATCAGGTTCTTGTGAATCTCAATAAACCGCCTCGGGGGATCGTGGGCCAACGCTGCAATTCGGGTCGCCTTAATTGTGAAAGTTTGACTTGACAGTAATGGATTCTGCTGTTCCACTGTCTTGAAGTCACCAGTAACGCCAGCAGCTGGGGGGACCACACGGCTCTTGGTAGGGTCTTGACCCAGGACTTTTTGGACGTTGAGGGTTTTCAGGGAGGCGGGTTTGCCTTTCTCTGCCACCTGCCACAGTGGTGCGCGAATCATGGATTTCCATGCCGGCCATGGACCGCGACTTTTGCCTTCAGGTTCCCGCCAATAGCCCCATGTACCAAGAGTCACCTTCAGGGCAGGCCTTCCAAGTGCAGCAACCTCTTTGTCTTGGCTAAAGAACAGAAATGGAGAATGTGCGGCGCACCAATGCAGAAGCGGGACCCACGCCGCGTCGATGGTACACACCTTTCTCAGGTCGAACGTACTGGCCGTTGTGCGGGTGGTCCAGATGCATTGAGACCCACTGGTCAAGGATGATGTCGTCAATCGAATTCGGCAGGGATTTAAGGGTTGTTTTTTCTTCCTGCATCAGTTCTGCCACTTTCTTGTAGAACCCGGGCAATAGGATCCGGTCCAGTTTCTTCAGGGCGTTCTTCCTGACTTTCTCCCCTTTGTCGTGGAACTTCTGCAGACGTTTCACAGCTTCCGGACCAGCATAGTAGGCAAACGTCATAAAATCTTTCCACAATTTATATGTTTTGTCCTGAAAGTGACAAAGTTATGCGCGAGGCCTCGCGCAACGAACAGCATCGAAACAACGATTAATGAACATACGAATTGACCAGGCTGCTTCAGTTCAGCGGTTGGAACCAGGGCACTCATCTGCACAGCATCCACAATGGCGATCTTGAGATTGCTGTACGTGTCAGCCAGGCCTCGCCGCCGCTGATCTTCAACACATCGAATGAGGTTATCTGCTGCCTCATACAGCGGTATTGGCTCAACGTCTTGTGCGCTTCCTTGTGCTTGTCCCGCCAGCTTTGCACGGAAGGCCCACGGTGTCGTAGGCATCAGAAAGTCGGCGATGCATGTAGTATGCCACTGCTGCAGATCCAGACACGCTGTGCGTCACTTCTCCCGAATCTTCGCAATCGCCTCCACGCTGTGCTGTCCAGCTACACACCAATAATCGCCATGTGCAAATATGAGACACGTCTATGCATGAGGGCTCGCGCAACGAGAAGAGCGAACAGTCGGTTGGCCTGTTGGCGGTGCTGCTACCAGTGACTCAATACGCTTCTGCAGTAACTTCGTATCTTTCCGTCTAATCTGCCCCTCTGTCTTCTCCTGGTCGATTCTCACGTTGTCCAGCTCAACCTCCACTCGCCTCCCATCTGGTTTCAGGTGGTCCTCGATGTCAGTACCCAAGGTTAAGCCAGGATCTGGTTTTTCCTTCTTCTCACGCCCCTTCTTTGGTGTTTCAGCCTCCGATCCTGAGGTGCCAGGGTCATAGTTGGTATCTTCTCGTTCCACGGCTGTTTTTTTGGCGGGGCTTGCCATTCTGCGATGAGGGGAAAGCCTGTATTGAAGGAAACATAACATTGAAAAGGGTTAAAATCGTTGTCGATAATGCATATGTGAGGTGCTTTTAGGGAATACGAGTACAGTATGGTTGAGAATGCAAAACTGAAGGGGCTCGGCACTGTTTTTGACTGTCAACCTTGCGCGAGGCCTCGCGCAAGAGAGGGGTGTACCAACCTGTTGTTTCATGCTGTTTGCGCGAGGCCTCGCGCATCACTGCATGTTCTCCAATCTTCTTTGATTGGATTTGATCCAGCGCCGCTGGCCAGCCACGGGGACCGTGCCCTGGGTTTGTGCCATCCCCACCGCCCACACACAAGTCCAGGCGGGCCCGGACACACGACCAAACCCCCCCCCAAGACCGCAACAGTCCCTCACCTGCGGGTACCACGCCATTCACAGGGTCCTCAACCGCGCGGGTCTTAGCCCAAGGCTGGCATACCCCCTTCCCACCACTGACCAGGAGGTCCACCAGATACGCAAGCTCGTCTGCGAAATCCTTGCCGCGGCAGCAGAAGACGGCAAGCTTCTCCTCCAAACCGCCCGGCCTACAACTGCCCACGCAAGCGCGCCGCGGCAAGCGGACACATACACCGACACAGCACACCCCACCGCACAATCCCCGCCCATGCCCCTCCCCTCTCGCTGCTCAACCGGAGACCCACACACGCCCACCATCGCGCGCACCCCCGGGCCCCGCGACACGGGCCTCCCCCACCCGCCCGAACACCAGGACACGCCCGCCACACACCCACCCGCCGGACACCCTTCACCGCCCCCCACACTCGACAACCCACACACACCCGCCGAGAGGAGCCCCGCGCCCCGCGGCACGCCCACCCAACCCAGTGGCCCGCCCACGCCCCCCGCACACACCCCAGAGGACCCAGGCCCACCCCCCCCGGCCCCTGAATGCAGCCCACCCGAACTGTTCCCCCCCGCGGACGCCAACCCACACGACCTCGCACATTGCAGGACCCGGGCCCAGCCAAGCCCAGAAGGAGAAGGCCACAGCCCCGCGCCTCCCTCCCCCGCCGCTGCCGACCAGATCGGCCCGCCGGGCCGCCACGTCACGACCGGGCCCCCCCAGCCGCCCGCCCCCAACCTACAGCCCGAGGACATGCCCTCCATCCTCCCCGCCGTGGCTGCAGCAGAAGCCGCCGCCCACAAGCCCGCCCGCTTCATAGCCCAACCCGCGTCCACCACCACCTCCTCATCCTCAGCCTCGTCCACCTCCTCCACCTCATCCTCCGACCCCCCACTCCCCGCCGCCCTCATCCTTGAGGCCACAGCAAAAGCCAAGGCCGGGGCCGCACACACCGACCCCCCAAACCCCACACAGGCGACTCGGGCACCCCAGCAACGCACCGGGACGACCCCCGACCCGACATCGGCGCCCTCACACCTCCAGACAGAGGTACTCCTCAACCTGGAACCGGACCCCAACCCCAAACCCGACCCCAAACCCAAGCCGGCGCCCACGCGAGCACACACAACACCACAAACGCAGCGACACAAACCCACCCGACACCACCCCCGCCCAGACCCTCGCCCAAGCCAGGACCCCCCACCCACCGCAACCCGCGCCCCCCTCCCGCCGGCACCCACCACCACTGCAGAGGCGGCCACCCAGCACGACGCCGTCCAAGCCCTCGTCCGCATCCCCGTCACCAAGCGCCCCGTCATCCATCCCCCACAAACCACCACCACCGCCGGCCAAACCGACCCAGGGACGTGGGACCCCTGGACCACCGTCACCGTCAAGCCCGGCCCCCAACCCGCCCCCCCTGCCCACCACATAGTGCAGCCCCGGGGACTGCCCACGATGCCCAACCCCCCATCCCCACAAGGGGGACCGGAAAACCCACAAGGGGTCCATGGGCCATACCCGCAACACCAACCCCACCACTACCCACACCACCACCACCAGCGGCCCCACCACCACCACTACAAACACCACCCCCACCACTACCACTGCCCACCGCCCTACCCCACCGGGCCACAACCCCCCGTGCACGAACAGCACCAGCGGATGGGATGGCAGCCACCGAGCGCTCCACCCGCATACTCCGCCTACCGCCAGGGGCCACCCCCCGTACCAGCCACCCCCCCCGTACCAGGAACCGTATCCGTACCCTCCCGGCCACCACGTCCACGCCGAAGGGGCCCCCCGGGCCCAACCCCGCCAAGGACAACCACTCGACCCATACCACCAGCCGCTGCCGCCACCACACCCCTACGTGGCGGATCCATGGACGACGGGGGACCTCCTCCCCCCCCCCAGTACCAGGCGGCACCGCGCGAGGCCCCCCAGGGGCCGCCGACGCCTCCGGACTAGCCCGACTCGAGCGATGAGGCCCGGTCCCGCAAACGGCGGCGCTCCCACTCCCCTCCCGCACGGCACACTCGCCCACGGCGCCCACACTCCCACCGCGCCTCAACCACCCACTCGCGCCGCTCCCGCTCCCCCAGGTGCCACCACGACCCCCCGGGACCCCGCTCCCGTCGCTCCCGCTCCCCCGGGCGCCACCACGAACGCCATCGCAGCCCCATGTCCGCCTCCCCCTCCCCCCACCGGCCATACAAGACCCCCACCCCCACCCCCCGCCACCACCACTCCCGCTCCCCCCGACGCAGCCAGGCACGCCACCGCCGCCCAACGTCCACCTCCCCCTCCCCCCACACGCCCCGCCGGGCTCCCCGTTCCCCCCGCCGGCCGTACCCATCCACCACCCCCAGCCCCCGCCACCACCACTCCCGCTCGCCCGGACGCCACCGAGGCCGCAACCGCCGCCCCATGTCCACCTCCCCCTCCCGCTCCCCCCTCCGCCCGTACCCGTCCTCGACCCCCAGCCCCCGCCACCGCCGCTCCCGCTCCCCCAGGCACCGCCACCCCCGCCACCACCACAGGTCCACGTCCTCCCCCCGCCGCTCCAGGACCCCGGGAACGGACCCCTCCCCCCCCCCGGGCCCCCGCCCACCTCGCCTGGTGGTCTACCTCCGCTCTGCAGGAGCTCCGCCGCTGGGTGAAGTGGGCCGGGGGAGCGGGAAGGCACGAAGGGGTGCACATGGTGCATACCTTTGAGGAGGTGCGCACCCGCACCCCCGCAAACCCCAACGAGGCCGCCCCGGAGGCCATCATGCCGCAAGCGGCATGGGAGGCCCTCCTCCGCGATGCGGTCCAGAGCCTCCGCCCCCCCTACACCCCCCAAGCCCTCCGCCAGTGGCTCCAGGCCACCCACCCCCAGGCCTTGGCCGCCGGCGCCCCCTCCCCACCCCGCCCCTCCCGCCACCACCACACCAGGAAGGGGCAGGACAAGGGCAAGGGAAGGGCAAGGGGCACCAAGGAGCACTCAGGCAGGAGGGCACGGAGGGGCCCCAAGTGAGGGCAGGCACTCGCAGAGACAGGACGCCGGAAGCGACACCACATGGGGGCAGGAAACCACGCAAGAACCAGGATAGGGCGGGAGCGGGGACCAAGACACGGAGGAAAAGGGCACCACGGGAGGCACCACGACCCACACCCAGGAAGGGCACACCACGACGGGGGGATCAGCGCCGCCCCACCCCCACCAGACACCCCACAACACCCGGGGGCGCACCCCCCAACACACACCACCGAAGCAAACATCGGACGCCATGCGGATCACACCAGCGCACACCCACCGGCCACCGGAAACCACACGGAGAATGGAGGGCAAACTTACACGGGGAGAACGGGCCACACCCACAGAGGAAGCCGCAGGGAACGCCGCCGCACGGCGCACCACCACGCCCTCACCGCCAGGCGACGACCCCGGCCACCACAAGGGCCACCTCACAGGCACCGGAAGAGGACGAAGGCACGGCCGCGGCACCCAGGACTAGGGACCGAAACCCCCAGAGGACACGGGACCAAGGCACAGGCCCCCAGGGAGGGCAACCCCACGGACCGTCACGCGATCGACCTACCCGACCCACCAGCCCGAGCGGCACGCCCAAGCCCCCACAGCACGGACCCAGCGAGACACCCACACCTAACCGCACCCCCCAGCCACCAGCCAGCCACACTCCGGCCCGCACTCCGCAACACAACACAGGCCAGGCTGACCTCCACTAACCCACCGCGGCACCACGCGAGACCACGGCACACCGCACCACAGCGCGCCACAGTGCAACGCGCCACAGCACGACGCGATGCGACGCGGCACAGAGCGGCACAACACGACACAACTGACCCTAACCTGAAGGACTAACCGAAGCCAGCCACCGCACACCCTGGAAGGCGCCGTAACAGCACGCCACACACCAGCACCGCAGGCCACACACGGGGCCACAGCGCGCCTTGCGACAACGGTGGCGGACCACCCAGAAGATTACAGCCGGCACCGCACAGGGGAAAGGACACGAGCAACCCCAGCCCCCTAACCTGAAACCACAAGCAGCCGCCTGGCACAGCCGCCCAGCCGGCAGAGCCAGGAGCTAACCCGGCAAGAAGGGGCGCCGAGCCCACCGTGTACATAGCCCACCCAACCCATGGGGCTGGAACGCGGCCAAACAGAACGCAACTGAAAACAGCAGCCCGGAAGGCAACACTGAAGGCAGGCCAGTGCTTGCGCCAGCCCAGGGAAGGCAGAGGGAGGAACAGGCAAGCCCCCCCCCCCAAAAAAAAAAAAAAAAGGAGGGGGGAGGGGGAAAAGGCGCGAAAACAGCCCACAGCCGCCAAGTCGCCCGCCAACACCACCAGAGGGGGCCAAACCCCCCCCCCAGAAGGCACCGAAGACAGGACCCCCAAAGAGGCACAGGGGGACCACCCACCCAAAACCGGCAACACCAAGCCAGGAACAGCGGCCCACCGGGAAAAAGGACACCGAAACGAAAAAAAAAGACAGCCACCAGCCTAGCGCGAAAGAAAGGGGATGGAGGGACAGGGACCACAAAGCCCGGAAAAAAAAAAGCGCAAAAAAAAAACACACCCCGACAACCCAGCCAAGAAGGGCTGGGCACAGCCGAGACCCGGGCCCAGCACACACGCCCACACCGCACGCCGGAACCGGAAACGGCGGGGGGCAAGCGGGGTGCCCACGAAGCCACACACGTCCCATAAGCAGGCCGAAACCGAAGCCCAACCACGGACGCCACAAACAGCCGACACTAGAGGGACAACACCACAAACCGTGCCCAAACACACCCACCCAAGATCCCAGCCAGGACTGGAGGGGTTAACAAAACCCACACCCAGCCGCCAACCGGACCCAAACGCAAACGCCGCACAACAGTAGGAAACCCAGTGCCCACAGCCCGGGCACTGAGGCAGCCCGTGCCATGCAGGTGACCCGGCCAAACGAGATCCAGAGACCGGGGGTAAGGCTGCATCCTAAGGCCTGCGCTGCTTTGGGACTCGAGGCGGGGCGTGCGACACCCAAGCGCCTCAGAACCCTAGTACCAAGAACGTGCATGCATGCCTTGGGAACGGGATACGCCAGGAAGTCCGGTGAACCTCTAGGGTCCCGTCCAAAGGAGGGGACGTGCGCAAGCACGGGGGCACACCCTCCCGGCGAGACAAGCACGTCACGCTGGCGGCGATCAGCCCTCCCGGTGTAGCCCGGAGCCGCTTTGTTGGGGGCCAACAGTCAGATCTAGCGGGAAGTAAGCCGCCTCCCCTCTTCACGCGCGGAGCCTCTTCCTGTTCGTCACAGGGGCGACACCAGGGGGAACCATGGGGCGCCTCTCCACGACCGAGTGCACCTACCTACCTACCTACCTTGCACACCAGATCCGGCTGATGATCAATGAACACAAACGCAGGCTTGAAGCTCTTATCCTGCTTCAGGTAAAAGAGGTGAGTGTCGAAATACCACATAACCGTCGTTATCGGAAGGTGACCGCCAAATTCAACAGGATCCATCTCCTCTACTTGAGTAGGTCCAAACGTCAGATAATTCGGAATCTGCAATGAGGGAGAAGTTATTGCGCGAGGCCTCGCGCAAAGAGCGGACGTAATGAGGGAATTATACCTTTCTCGACCAGCTATCCGGTGACAAAATCAGCAACCAGCGAACATCAAACGTTGTAGGGTCCCCTGCAGGCTTCGGTTTGACTGGCCAACTGAAGATAGGAACACGCAACATGTTAGCTATGCGCGACGCGTTGAAATCATCGTTGAGACGCCTATCTGTTTCCGTCTCCAGCACGTGGAACATGTTGTCAACAACAGTTTGAGAGCCGCAGATAAGGGTATCGGCACGCGCCATCTCTTCATACAGCCAGGCTGGGCACATCATCTCACGAGCAATATGTTCAAATATGTTGCCGTTGATGACAATCAGGTTCTTGTCAATCTCAATAAACCGCCTCGGGGGATCGTGGGCCAACGCTGCAATTCGGGTCGCCTTAATTGTGATAGTTTGACTTGACAGTAATGGATTCTGCTGTTCCACCTTCTTGAAGTCACCAGTAACGCCAGCAGCTGGGGGGACCACACGGCTCTTGGTAGGCTCTTGACCCAGGACTTTTTGGACTTTGGGGATTTTCAGGGAGGCGGGTGTGCCTTTCTCTGCCACCTGCCACAGTGGTGCGCGAATCATGGATTTCCATGCCGGCCATGGACCGCGACTTTTGCCTTCAGGTTCCCGCCAATAGCCCCATGTACCAAGAGTCACCTTCAGGGCAGGCCTTCCAAGTGCAGCAACCTCTTTGCGGGTCCGCATGTCTTGGCTAAAGAACAGAAATGGAGAATGTGCGGCGCACCAATGCAGAAGCGGGACCCACGCCGCGTCGATGGTACACACCTTTCTCAGGTCGAACGTACTGGCTGTTGTGCGGGTGGTCCAGATGCATTGAGACCCACTGGTCAAGGATGATGTCGTCAATCGAATTCGGCAAGGATTTAAGGGTTGTTTTTTCTTCCTGCATCACTTCTGCCACTTTCTTGTAGAACTCGGGCAACAGGATCCGGTCCAGTTTCTCCAGCGCGTTCTTCCTGACTTTCTCCCCTTTGTCGTGGAACTTCTGCAGACGTTTCACAGCTTCCAGACCAGCATAGTAGGCAAACGTCATAAAATCTTTCCACAATTTATATGTTTTGTCCTGAAAGTGACAAAGTTATGCGCGAGGCCTCGCGCAACGAACAGCATCGAAACAACGATTAATGAACATACGAATTGACCAGGCTGCTTCAGTTCAGCGGTTGGAACCAGGGCACTCATCTGCACAGCATCCACAATGGCGATCTTGAGATTGCTGTACGTGTCAGCCAGGCCTCGCCGCCGCTGATCTTCAACACATCGAATGAGGTTATCTGCTGCCTCATACAGTGGTATTGGCTCAACGTCTTGTGCGCTTCCTTGTGCTTGTCCCGCCAGCTTTGCACGGAAGGCCCACGGTGTCGTAGGCTTCAGAAAGTCGGCGATGCATGTAGTATGCCACTGCTGCAGATCCAGACACGCTGTGCGTCACTTCTCCCGAATCTTCGCAATCGCTTCCACGCTGTGCTGTCCAGCTACACACCAATAATCACCATCTGCAAATATGAGACACGTCTATGCACGAGGGCTCGCGCAACGAGAAGAGCGAACAGTCGGTTGGCCTGTTGGCGGTGCTGCTACCAGTGACTCAATACGCTTCTGCAGTAACTTCGTATCTTTCCGTCTAATCTGCCCCTCTGTCTTCTCCTGGTCGATTCTCACGTTGTCCAGCTCAACCTCCACTCGCCTCCCATCTGGTTTCAGGTGGTCCTCGATGTCAGTACCGGAGGTTAAGCCAGGATCTGGTTTTTTCTTCTTCTTACGCCCCTTCTTTGGTGTTCCAGCCTCCGATCCTGAGGTCCCAGGGTCATAGTCGGTATCTTCTCGTTCCTCGGCTGTTTTTTTGGCGGGGCTTGCCATTCTGCGATGAGGAGAAAGCCTGTATTGAAGGAAACATAACATTGAAAAGGGTTAAAATCGTTGTCGATAATGCATATGTGAGGTGCTTTTAGGGAATACGAGTACAGTATGGTTGAGAATGCAAAACTGAAGGGGCTCGGCACTGTTTTTGACTGTCAACCTTGCGCGAGGCCTCGCGCAAGAGAGGGGTGTACCAACCTGTTGTTTCATGCTGTTTGCGCGAGGCCTCGCGCATCACTGCATGTTCTCCAATCTTCTTTGAACGTTTTGCAGCGTGTCGGCCTCTCTCTGTTCCTCCAACACACTGCGTTCGGGGATCAGCTCAGACAGTTTTCGCTCAAAACCAGCCTTAAGCGGCCCCTGCTGCGTTTGCACCAACAACACAGACACAAGGACTTGTTTGTAGTGGTTAGAACCCTTTGGAATTAGAAGAGACGGTGGAAAGTTAGGTACACCCCTGCGCGGCCAATGCGCCTGAATTGTACAAGTAGGCTCAGCACACCACCTAACCCAAGGCACATATACACGCTCCGCGTTCAAGTAAGCAGTTAACCGCTGACGCAGGGAATTGACAAAGGAATTGAGGATTTTGCAGACGTTCACCCTGTGACTTTCTTTGCGGATAGTGATGAGATGATACAGATCGTCAACATCTTCAATGGTTACTGCACCTCTGTTTTGGCCCTTCTTTGTCACAAGGCTGGAGAGCAGACTTTCACAAAACTCCTCGGCAAAAGCCTGTCAGGCATGGCTGTGTGCCATGCAGTGTGGCACAATAGCGCAGTTGCAACAGTGCGCGCATATTTTAAAAGTGTGTCCCCCATGTTCAAACGGTCTAACAGACACATAACAATCTGCAATCCCTCAGAAGCAAAAACACCCGTGTAGGCCGTCTCCCCGGCCCAATTGCACTGTCCAACGAGGTGACCTAGGTATAGTAACATAGGACAGTATTGTGTTAACA
The DNA here is from genome assembly GCA_964036045.1 of Eutreptiella sp. 'Long Island Sound 2002'. Lineage (NCBI taxonomy): Eukaryota > Euglenozoa > Euglenophyceae > Eutreptiales > Eutreptiaceae > Eutreptiella > Eutreptiella sp. 'Long Island Sound 2002'. Next base: position 41,251,354 of record OZ038392.1, read on the forward strand.
GAACCTGTATGGCCTTACACACAGCGTAACGGAGGCGTCCTCGCCGATTTAGAGGACGTGCCAGCCCAAGGGAATGACATTTTCTGTTAAGGCGCCGTATGTGGGGGCCCATACCCAACAGCAGTGCGCCAACAGTTATCTCCATTGTGATCAGCTTGGGAAAACAGGGGACTGTGTCACTGCTGCGCAACAAACCTTTACGGAAGAAAGTCACGATCGGCCAAAATGAGCGAATGTTTGTGTAACGCAAAACTTGTACGCGTGCCAGAAACCATACAATATAGGGGTGACCGCAAGAAAAGCCGGACATTCCAATCCGTTGTTTTTTCACCGTACATCATCTTACAAATGCGGCAATGGATGTTCTCATCACAAAAAACTTAGGCGGCTCAAGTTGCATGGTCAAAATCACACCAAATGCACCCAGTTTGGACCATGCAAAAGGATAGTTTTTCACAGGCTCTGTTTTTTGAAAACAGAATATTAGTGCAAAGAAAGTATCTTTCTTACCATTTGTGCCATTTTATGCCTTTTTTGGGACAGCGGAAAACAAAGAAAAGTTTAAAAAAGAAAAATCTGATGATTTCAGTGGAAAATGATGTGCTTTTAGCAGAAATTGGCCAATAAATGCATTTTGCGTTCCCCTTGTTTTTTGGATGAACATGGTCTGCAGAAAAATGATTGCAACATCATTTTCTGTTCTGCATGTTCATCGCATACCTGGAAAAATGATTTTTTGATCGAATTCTATGCGCGAGGCCTCGCGCAATCAAGGCCAAGGATCATTAAAACAGAAGGATGGCGGATTAAACATCAACGCAAAACATATGCAACATGTGCTTCAAGGGCTGCCCCATGCGCGGGGCCTCGCGCATAACTTACTAAACCAAAAACCTCACCCAATTCATTTTCCTTTGGAAAGACGGCTTCAGGGTCGAGTGGTCTTACTACCCACCCCACGGTTTGATTTTTGATCTGCACTGCCTGAGAAAAGAGGTATAGGTTGTGACTTTCAAGTTCTGGGACTGCATTGCAGTTCTCATTGCGCGAGGCCTCGCGCAAAAGAAGGCCCAGAAAATATATTCTTTGTACCATTGTAATGGGTTCTCATCTGATGGCGCTTGTGCACAACCTTCACTGAAGCACCTGAGTACCTAAATTGTCGTTGAGTCATTGAAATTTACCAGAAGCTTGCCCCCCCCCCGGAGGCGGAAAAACTCTTTTTGGGCTTGGTCAGCCCCTGCACTTGGCAGACTGCTTCCCCCAGGGCACCTTCCTTCTCCAGGTATCGGACATCATCTTGATAATTGGTGTGGTTTGCACTACATTGCATTTTACTCTCCAAAAAATCAGTTTTTTTGGCCCAAACAAACGCTCAAAAAAGTGCCATGCATGGCAAATTCATATTTTCTTTGCACATTTTACTTTGGTCTATAGTCAACAACGGAAGGATCAATTTTTCTTCAGCCAAAGCTACAAGGGGGGTCCCTGTTCAGCTCAGCGTCATCTGTTGAGTGGACATGGTTCATGTGTTACCAGTGATACTATTTTTTTTGCTTGACACTCCCCATAGCTTGTGGCAGGTGTGCATCATGAGCAATGCTGAAGGATGCACCCTGTGCAACACCTCCAACGTATGTGCTCCTTTTGTTAGGAATGCAACAACATTAGAAATGATTTCTTGAGTCATCAATTAGATTTGCAAGGCTTTTTTAGAGCGCTGAATGTCCGCCCGCGTAAACATGTTGTACAATGTGATCAAGTCAAGGGTGCCTGTAATGTCACTCCAGTGTAGGCGCCTGCTTGATTCCTCAATTCTACCATCAATACCTGACTTTGGAGGGGCAATGGACTGCTCCTTGCGCGAGGCCTCGCGCAAGGAACAGTCCATTGCCCCTAAAAAAGCATGTTTTGGACCCATCAGGACCAAGAAAAGGCCAAAATTCCTTAGATAAGAGTTCTTTTGGTGTTTCAAAGACGGCTTGATTTTTTGCAAGCCAAGGAATGGTTCTTTTGATTTTTTTTGAGGCCGTGTGTTTTGGGCACTTTCTGTCGTTTTATACCATGCAACTTGAGCCGCCTAAGTAAAACAGGCACGACTGGTCGAGTGTGCTGCGCCAAGTCCCTAGTGAATTGCAATGGATTTAGCAGCGAGACGTTGCCGCTCACCTTTTCTTTACTTAGACAAAGGGGTCGCCAATGTGGTCTCTTGGCAGGTACAGGGCGAACAATGTCAAGCGGCCCCCTAATGTTTCGAACAACAGGTCGCGTGCTTGCAAATCCTAGATCAAGCAGGATACGTGCAAATGGTCCCTTGGTGTTCCCCAGCATGCGTGCAACAACAGGAACACGCCGTTCAAGCTCTTCCAGGCTAGGATGACCATGCCAGTAGCACGGTGCATTCTTCAGTAGCAACACAGCCAACGCTGTTGCGTTCAGGCTTTTGTCAATCTTGTCAGGATTTGTGGTGAACTGTTTGTTGTACCAGTTGTCCATCCACAGCACAACCCACTGTTGGTGTATTTTGTTCCATGTAGTCTGTAACCTGACTGCGGCCTTCTCCTTCAGCGGAGGTGCGCTGTATCGCGCCAGACCTGACCTTGCTAAAATGCGACGCTGCGCCCTACTTCCCTCTACCGCAACAACTGACTTTCGTTTTCCCTGGTATGGGACTGCGCGGTGGCGCCTCAGCAAATAAAGGCGCCAGGCCTCCTCTATCAAACACCAACCCATCTCTTGCCCTCTGCCGCAATCGCCTTTTCAACGCTGCAACGCGTCCGTTCATTTTTGCGCAGACGCAGAAAAAACACAAACAACAATCGCACGCCCTCGTCCCCCTGTTTTAGCCCTTCCCACAGTTCTTCTGCTGTGTGGTACGGCGGTTCCTCTGAGCAGACATCGCGGAAAACTCCAGATTCTGCGGCCAGTGTCTTCTCAAGGTCCACCTCTTTTTGCAGGGGCATTGTTGCTGTGAAGCATAATTGCGTACCTGTATCTACGTAAAGATCGCTGTTTGAAAAACTTTCTTGATTTGAAACATCAACCTGTCACACAGTTTTCGCGTGACCAATTATTCTGTGATTCGCTTGTCGCATGCACCATTTTTGGTTAACTGTAACTGTCTGGTGATCCCACATTTGACTAGTTAATCCTGATTGCGGTAGCCAGTTGCGGTGCGCTACCATCGCTGTTGCGCAGTGAAGCCAGCGGTGACCACAGTATGAAAACTGGAGATGCCGGCGGGACCTGTATGGGCGCCCATGCAGCAGCGCCGCATCAAGGGAATGCACATGCTGTGTAATTGGTGGATCTGTTCCCTTTTAGTTTTCTATGAGCGCTTATGAGATCCATTGCGCGAGGCCTCGTGCAATGATCACCGAAACTTTAATGTTTCTCATGCGCCGTTCCATGCGCGAGGCCTCGCACTTGAAACTGCAGTTTGTTCCGGAACATTTATACTTTTCAAGATTCTTGGGTACACCATTGTTGCAGTTTATTGGTTAATAGATCCATCTCTATCACGCAATGCTGATAATGGAACTAAGTTACGTGTATAAATACGACAGGGTTCCATTTTTCGACAACCTGCCTAATGCGTCGTGCTGTAGCATATTAATCTGACACAAATGAACGTCTTTGCACGAAGCCTCGCGCAAAGAATATTCACCAAACAATACTTTTCCCTGTCTCGCCCATTGGACACGTCATTCTTATAGAAATATTTATTCCGCCATACTTGTTTGCGACGGTTTTAAAATATCCATCAAAACAACTATTTTTTTATGCCTTTGGAAACCTGTCATTTTCCTGCCTTTTCCTTCGTTTTTGACCATGCAACTTGAGCCGCCTAAGAGATGGAGATGGCACCACCCGAGCCCAGACCCGTGGACCTGAGCTTGTTGATGGCCGCCGGGGCGATCGTTCGCAACACCAAGGTGGCACACGAGCAGGCCTTTTGGTGTGCATGCCAGCAGGTTGACACTCTGTCCCCTTTGAATCGCAGGGCCTTTGGTTGGAGGGGTTCAGAATGCAATGGGGCAAATATATGATCAGTACTGCTTGCCAAGGGTCAGCGGCAGTGGCAATGCAAGGGGAGGGCTGCTTGAGAGCTTCAACTGGGCACCGTGTGTGGGCTGTGGAATGTGCATGTCACTCAGGAAGCCCCCCAGGGGCATGCAGGACATGGCAAGACGTACGTGGTTGCGCAGTACTTGTGCCTTATTGGCCATGCCAAGATCAGCAACACGTGGTCTTTCTTGGTGTACAGCGAGCAGACCAGCTTCAAGACGCTGAAGAGTCTGGCAAGGCTGACAGGTTTGGATGCCGGTGTCCCCATTGAGGTGCACAACGCGGTTGACGAGTGGCTGGAGAAGTACCGCAGGCGGCAAGAACAGGGTCAATTGGGTGGACGCTCACACGTGAAGAAGGAGCCTGGCACGGAGGAACGTACAAAGCCACTGTGGCAGTAACCTGGGGCCGAGGTCAAGCCGGAGCAATCAGACAGGGCAGCGCGGGGATCCGTGAAGCGTCCTGCCCAAAGGACCTTCATCACCGACTCCCCCTCCAAGCGGCGCGTACCAGGCAGTCCGGGGCGGGCAAGTCCAATGGCAATGGACACGGGGACAGTGATCACGCAGCTGGCACCTGGGTTGCAGGAGGTCGTGCGCACGGCGTTGAAGGAGGTGTTGCCTGATGCCGTTGAGAAGGCAATGGCAAGTGGCGGCAAGACCCGGGCAGAGCGGGCCACGGAGCAGTTAACCAAGAAGGAGCGCGAAGCACGGGAACAGGTTTTCAAGCACAAGGCAACCATTGCAAGTATGCAGGCACGACTGATTGCCCTGGAAGACCGGTTGGAGGCTGCTGAGGACGCGGCGCGCGAGGCGCAGGCAGGCACGGTCAAGGACGAGTCTCTGCTACAGGAGAAAGCTGCGGAATGTGACCGGGCGTTGAGCATCCTCAACCGGACGTACGGCCAGGGCCCTAGCCCCAGCAAGTGATGAGGAGTGGTGAGTCACGGTGGCGATGAGAGTGCAAGGATACCAAGTGTTTCTCTGGCCTGGTGGCTGTTGCGGGGTGCTCGGGTCCCGCCAACCTGTGTGGGCATGAGACATGGAGAGGCAAGCCTTGGTGGCACACTGCGAGGGAGTTGCGTCCCGTTGGTTGCAGTACATGTGTGTTGTGACCAGGCCACTCCCAAAATCGCAGACATGCATGCATGGCTGTGTGAACGCCCAAGGGTTGTGCGACGCGGTGCACAAAAAAATCCACACCTTAACCCATAACCCTCATAACCCATAATCCTTTTTGGCGTAGCCCTAACGCATATCTAACCCTTATCAAATTTAGGGCGCGACAGTCGCGTAGGATAGTAGTCATGTCGTGCGCAGGGCGCGTAAGGTGGTGCCACGAGCGAGTAGCTTCACATAGCTTCACCCTTGGGGGCACCACCGAGATTCCCAAGCTCTCCAGGCATGGACGCAGTTGCATGGCATGTGTGGTTACAATGCCCCGATGTGACAGCGGTGTTTCAGAGGACCGGGGCAACCGATGGGGCAGTACACTGAAACACCAAGTACAGGAGGGGGGGGGGGGGTTCCTGTGCAGAAAGTGTCTAGGAAGGGGTACAGGAAGGGGGTTCTTGTGCAGGAAGGGGGGAGGTTTCTGTGCAGGAAGGGGTCCAGGTAGGGGCCAGGAAGGGTCTTCCTATACAAAAAAGGGGGGTTCCTGTGGGGTTCCTTGGACAGTTCCTGGCCAGGAAGGGGGGGTCTCCTGTCCAGGAAGGGGGTTCCTGTGGGGTTCCTGTGGTGCTTCCTGTGCACATCCTGCCCTCACAATTCTTGGCCGCCTTCCATTTCAAATGTAATGCAAAAGGCCGTTACAAATTTCCTTGGCAGTGTCGTTTGAGTGACCCCGTATTGGGATCTGGAGGTTGATGCACGGCAACAGAGACGGAAATACATTCGCGACGTTGTGGGCGCTGTGCTTGGAGATGACGACATCGTTGTGCGCACAAGCGGTAACGGTATGGTGATTGAGTCCAACAACCATGAGGTGCGCAATGACAACAAACAGCAAGTCTCCGAGGAAGTGATTCAAGTTTTGCAAACGGCACACCAAATGAGCCTCTCCACGCGCAACATGTTAAAATTGGAGCGCAATTGTACACGAAGGGAAAAAATCGAGGGGCGCATCAAACTGCTGCCATATGTCGCAACGGCCTTGGAGGTTTCATCGGGGGTGGTATCGCGCCGATCTGCCGCTGTATGTCCACTCCTTGAAGTAGTGCAAAGCCAGCTGACGTTGAGTAGGGCGTGCGGCACCTTTAACATTCCTCGTCGAGACCGGCTTTTGATTATCATTTGCGCAGATGCCTCACCACTGTGGCAGACCTCGGCCACCAAGTGCGACATCCACGTGACCGTTTGGTCAGAGGGTGTAGCAGCTGCAGGCGACTTGCAACGCTGGGCAACGTGGTGGGCGCTTGACGGACCGGATGACACGCACTGTCGCCGGGCCATTGACACTAAGGCAAACCTTAATCAGGATGTTTTGGATGTTTTGTCCACTGTGGATGTTTGGCCTTTGGGGAATCACATCCCCAGTGTATGTGCCTTGAGAGGTGATGGCAAAGCCATGCTTTCGGCCAATTATCACAAGGGGAAGTGTTGGGTAGGCTGCCGTTGCATTGATTCCTTGGCACGTGCCAAATCTGTACCGGCCCAATGCAAGTGGGGCTCATTTTTGAGGGCAATTGGCCCATGCAACCGCGTTGGTGACGTGGAGCATGGCTCATGTCGTATTGCGAACGCAATTGTTAAGCGAGTCAATGAAACATTGAAAGATTTGATTGAAAACGGTGCACCCGACGTTGCTCTTGCCGCAAGGGATGCAGGGAAAGCTTTGGTTTTGGAGCTTCACAAGCTTTTTGGATGAGGTGAAAAACGTTCCGCATGCTGAGCGGTTGGCTCCCCGGCCAACCAAGGCCGGAAAATTTGATATAACAGGTGGCAAAATGTTTTTTGAAGATAGTGCATTACATGGCCGAGTTGTGGCTGTATTGCGGCACAACCTACCCGACGTGGCCTTTGGTGGCGTTAAATTTTTCCTATTGATGAAGCATGTGTTATTATCAATGCATCGAATGCACGCGCTCTGGCGCAAAAGAGATTGGCTAACACAGGCCGAACTCAAGGAATTGGAGTCCGCGGGTGACCGTTTAGGGGAGTGTTGGGGTAAATTGCAATGGGGTGTGACCCCTTGGGTACATTGGGCATGTGTTCACAGCGCATATTTTGCCTGTCGCTTTGGGACTTTGTACAATTTTCGCAGTATTCCGACAGAATACAGAAACCAACCGTTCAAGCGGCATCTGAAAAACTGGATGCGCGGTTGGTGTCTTCGGCGACCCCGCATCACACGCCTCGGAATGAGGCACGTGGTGCACACCGAGGCGTTGCTTGTCGGTTTGCAATTGTACGAGGCGCGGCAAGGCCGCGGTGCGTCCGTTGTCAAGCGACGCAAGCGGCATGTGGACCACCAACAACATCAATGCGGTGGCACAATGCGATTCAAGCCCCAGAGAACGGATTTGTGTGCTATTGCCTCGGGACAGGACGTGTCTTAGGAAGGGTCTAGGAAGGGGGGTTCGTGCCCAGGAAGGGGTATAGGAAGGGGGGGGTTCCCGCCCAGGAACCCCCCTAGGAACCCCCCTTCCTGGCTAGGAAGGGGGGTTCCTAGGGGGGTTCCTGCCCAAAACGGGGTTTCCAAAAACACTCCAAAATTGGGCATCACCGACCCGGGACCAAATGTCCCCCAAAGTAGGCGCATTGAAGGTGCGGTGTTTGTGTGCAAAGTCTTCGGGTGCCGTCCTAACGTGTAGGAGTAGAAAAACCCTAGGAACGGGGGGGGGTTCCTAGGCCATTCTCCCTTGGCTGCACCCCATGGTGCACAGCCAAGCTTTACAGTTGTAGTGCAATATCGCCCCGGGCGGCGGAATAGGGCCGCGCCCGTAGCCCTGCGCCCAAGCGGTCCTCCAACGGGATGAGGTCCCTACAGCGGTCGTTCAGGGCTCCTTGCAGAAGCCGCCCTGCTGCCGTGTGTTGCTGCAGCATGTGCAATGGCTGCTGCACCACTTGCGCCCGCTCACCGAGCGGAAGATGCGTCCCCCGCAGCTTCCCTAGCTACCTGTATGAAAAGTAGTATTGTTCACAATTCTTTTTTCATATATGAACGATTCATATATCAACCATGAATTATGTACAGCTTTTAGGGGGCGTACAGTGCGCTGTGCACGCGCTGTGCGAAAGATAGGCCATTCTCCACCACCGGTATGCAGTTTTTTGGGTGTAGGATTGCCACAGGGTACCATTGCCATTCTGTATACTTGAAGCGTCAAGCCTCCCCCTTCTTGCTTGTATGTACCTTTGCAAACGGGCACCCTGAGGCCGGTACATGGTGATCCATTCTCAGGGTGTCTGCTGCGGGGCATCATCTTTTGCTCTCATTTCTCAAACCCTCTATTGCATTCACCATGGACTTTTAATGTTGGAGATGGGGTGTTCTGCACTCGCTCCAATGGGCTGCGAGTTCGTGTCACAGTGGTGGGGTTTGCGCCCGACGGATAAGTCCACTTGCAGTATTTCCGAGACGCGGTGAAGGTGGTGAATCGGCAGTGCAAGGTTGAGTCCATCTCCTTTGCCATCCCTAGTGCCGACTCACCGCCCCCTCATTTCCCTTATTTTGTGACCCACTTCACTAATGCCATGCCAATCAGTTCTATTGGTGGTGCTCTTTCCGATATACTATTCAACCCCAAGTATGTGGGTTGTGTGTGGAAGATTAGCGTGGCCGTGGACCACTTGGATAACATTGTGTGGATATGCCTTGCCCTACCCGGCACAAGTGCCGATGTTAAGATATGGGACACTGTAATAACTGGCGCTCTGCGCGCGCTGTGCGAAAGCGCCCCCTTATGAACGCTTCTTTGTCCACAAGTTTTGTTATGTCTCACCCTCCCTCCGTCTTCACGGAGCCGAACATGATGTTTGTTTGGCTCAGTTGTGCCACTAGTCTTCGGGACAGCAAGTGTTCCGACATGTTGGCCCAATGGATGCCATAGTCCCCCCTCATCTGGGCCCGTTTTGCAGAGGCAATGGACCAAGCTCCCCTCCCGGCGGTGCACAAAACGGAGGTGCAGGCCATCTGTACGTATGCGGAGGCCCTCATTCCCGCACCCCATCTGATAGGGCTCCTTTTGGAGTTGGGTGCACCCCGGTCCGGCTTCCGCGTGTTGTCCGAGTACATCACACGCCGGGACGACGCCTACACCGCCCGCACCGGGCTGCCCCTCCCACGACCCATCCCCACACAGGATCAACTTGATGCAACATGGAAGTCATGACCGCTCTGCTTGCGTTCACCCCCCCGCTGGAATGTGCCGACCCTTCATTGTCGGGTCGCTGCTGGCCCCTGCGGTCGTGGGCACAGTACGTGGGATCCCGGCCAGGCCTGTGCCAATCTATTGACTGGACCCGCCCCCTCACCCTTGTGGTGCGGGGTAACGGGTATCCTTGCACCGGTGGCAATTGGTCGCAGCTATCAGTGGGGCTATTGAACCATGGGGAAAAAGCGCGCACACCCGCCTTCCCATGGGTCATCGGCAGGGCTGTGACGGGGGACAAGGATATGGTTGCCCCGGGCCAGATTTGGGCTGAGGTGCGACAAATTTGTAGTCTGCATTTTCGTGTTCATAAGTTGTTCATCATTCGTGCGTTCATAATTCGAAAACTGCCGTCATAAAACGCCCCGCTGCCGATTTATGAATTATGAATGCGTTTTCTGAACACGAATTATGAACACTCTTGATGAATAGAGGTCCTGCAGTCAATTGTTGACTGCAAACAAATTCTATTGGTGCGACAGTTGGGTGCCAGAGCGGTCCTCTTTGGTGGGGACCAGCCGTGGCTCCGGCGGCTGCTGGGCATCAGCGTGGCTCCCCAAGTGGGGGGCATTTTCAACGAGGCCGTGCGTGACAACATGGGCAAGCGATGGAATGGCGTCGCTGCTCGGAGGACAACGCAGTCGGATGTGAACAATCTTCGTCGCTATCTGGTGACCCGCAAAAGTTTGGATGCGGCAGGATGCACCGGCGAGCTGCTGCTGGTCATAGCCAGAAACCGGGTATTTTTATGCATTTTGCACTGTTGCATGGCCTTCGGGAGGGTCTTTGTGGCCTTCCTGGAGACCTAGGCCGGGAAACCATCCCCCTGAGGTCGCAGGGGAGGTACAAAAAATCCTGTACCGCAACCAGTGTGGCGTGCGGTTGGGGGCGCACAACACGCCGGACGGGGAGGAGGCCCACAACCTGTTTTGGGCCTGGTAGCAGATTGCGCCGCTGCTTGCATACGTCGAGGAGGACCCCACATGGCAAGCGGTTGTAGGCTGTGGACATTGCTACGCACTTTGTACTGGCCAATTCCGGTTGTGCCACGCCCTTCCTGCCAACCTGTTGCTGATGCGTTTCGGGAACACTGCTGCGGGGAGTCGGGGTCGCACGATTTGTTGTTCCTCGAAGAGGACTGTCATACCATGCTCGAGAGTGCAAATGCATGTGGGGTGGGATTGGCTGCTATGTCGGGTGACGTTGTGGAGAGCACAAATCTCATTTTGAAGAAGGGATACAATGGGCATAGCTCGAGGGGTGGTGGTGCGGGTAAGATTGCAGTAGAACGGGAAGCAATGGTCATCCAGCAGGATTGGGAATGGTGGTTTCTAACCTTTGACATGCCGTTGTTGCACTATAACACCCCACACACCGCGGCATGCACCGCCGCTTCACTTCTAAGCACCACCCCTCTAGCACCCTCCACCCACGTGCCCTCTGCGACCCAGCTTTATTACTCTTCGCCCATCCATGGATGCCGCCGAGCTGAGGAAACTGCTGGAGGAGAGCCACAAGGCGACCCTGGCCCTGGCGGTATGTTGTCTGTGTGCTGTTGTTCCTCAAGCACCACCTCCACCTCCACCTCAAGCTCCTCCGCCTCCTCAAGCCCACCCCCAACCCCCTGCCACTGACCCCGCCTCCTGACCCGCCGCCAACTGCTCGAGTGAGGAGTCAACAGACTCCTCGGAGCAGGAGAGGAAGAGGAGGAAGAAGGAGAAGAAGAAGGAGGAGAAGAAGAGGAAGATCCGATTGGGGCTGGGGATTTCACGCAGTCCAAAGTTTTTACGGGGCCGCGGGGGGCCTTGATGCGGGGCTCCCATTGGGAGCTGTTGTTCCTCCACCTGAAGGAAAGGGGGTGGGTGAAGCTGCAGCGCTCCGGGCGCAAGCTGGAGTGCATGCCCCAGTGGGAATCCATTTGGGGGGGGGGTGTATGACCCGGGGCAGGAAGCCTCGTACGAGGGGGCTGTCAAGGGCCTCACCATAACCCGCCCCATTAAGCCCCTCGGCCGGGCAGCCTCGGCCACCAGCAGCACCACGGCCCCCACAGGCACCCCCCAGGGCACCCCTCCCAGCGCAGCGAATGTGTGGACCCCCCTGGGCATGATGGGCATCATCAAACCAGAGCCAGATTTTGAGGTATTTGCGTTCAAAATTCGCTCGTAAGTTGTTCACAATTGGGCGTTCATAATTCAGCGACCCTGCCCCACCCGGTTATGAACCATGAACGCGTTTTTTGAACGCGTTTTATGAACGCGTTTTATGAACGCATTTTATGAACGGCACTGTCACAAGTTGTGGACGTGAAAGTGAACGCGGCGGACGTCGCGGGGGTCCGCATCCAGTACCGGTTGGGCACTGTCGAGTTCACTATCACCCTGTCCGCCCTGTACCAGCTGCTGCTCCTCGACCCCCAACGGGGGCGCGCCATCCTGGCCGGGCTGCAGGAGTGGGAGCGCTCCCGCCGCCTAACGGACACGTGGGCGGCGAATACGCCCTGCTGGGCGAGCCTGGGGGAGTTGTGGTGGGAGGGGTGTGCTGATGATGAGATCCTGCTGTCCAGTTGTGGGTTGAGCCCCGCCACCCCAACGCGGGCGCCAAACATTCCCCCCATACCGGAAAATGTCTTGTTCCACCGCAGGGCAGGAGGGATGTAGATGCTGATGGAGCTCAGTTGGCCATGGACGAGGGTGAAGTGGAGAGAGGGGGGGGGTTGTTCCACCCCACTGTGGCTACAGTTCGACGCATTGGCAGTGACAACCAGTAACCAGAAGAGACTTCGAAAAAGGCCAAACAACTGAACTGAACTGTGCAAGGTGCTGCCGGGAAACGTGGAGAGCTGGGAGGAATTGTATGATGAGAGGTCGATTGGAGATATGACATTGGAAGTGTGGCGCATTATCTTGTTCATCAACAAGGCATGAAAGTCGTGGCTCAGCAAAAGTTGAAGGAGGAGCGACCGGGGAGAAAGAAAAAGGCCAAGAAGAAACAGGAAAAGGAGTGAAGGAGAGCAAAGAGCGAGGTGCAAAAATTGGAGGGGAGAAAGAAGAAAAAGCGGTCGGTTGAGGATTCCAGTGATAGCTCGAGCAAAAGCTCATCGGATTCATCTCAATCTAGTTCCACTTCCAGAACACCAAGCAGTCATGAGTCCGATCGTGGAACTACCAGCAAGGGATTTGGGAAGAAGACCTATTGGACGTCCAAAAATGAAGGTGGCCCCGAGATTTGGATCATAACTGGGCGCAGGCATTTGAGCAGCCAAGGTGGAAACTGGGTGGACTCCAACCAACCACCGATGCGCCACTCTTCCCAATACGGTCAAAAGCATTGGTGGCACGAAAGGCATGCTTTGGGATGCAAGTGACTCGGCAGCCCAAGGGGTGGGTGCGGCTGGAGGCGCACTGGCATCAAGCCCACCGGGGCAGAAGGCAATGGAGTCGTCCGAAAGCAGGGCGGTCCTTAAGGGACCAGATTTTTTTTTTTGCTAAGGACCGCCTTAAAGATTGCCCAAGGGACCGCCAGTCACCAACTCTCATCAACCGCGAACTGCCACCAACCGCCCACCACCAACCGCCACCAACCGCCAGCCACCAACCGCTGCCAACCGCCAACGGCGACCAACCGCCGACTGCCAACCACTGCCAACCACCACCAACCACCAATCACCAACTACCAACCGCCGCCAACCACCACCAATCGCCACCAACCGCCAGTTGCCGACCTGCGACCGCCAACCGCCAACCGCCAACCGCCACGAACCATGGATGAGCACATGGAGTGCCCGCGGGCTTTCTTGGGAAAACTGGTTCTGGAACACTTTCTTTTGTCCCGTTAAGGACTGCCCTGTCCGAAAGAGAGGAAACGGCGGAGGAGTCCAGTGACCCGGACGGGATATGTAGTGTGGCCAGTGTCGAACAGAATGCGGAGTTTAGGAACGCAATTTGGTCAACCATCCATGGAGTGCGAAGAGAGCTGGGTGCTAAGTTAATGGCTACGGTACGAGAGCAACTACAGCCGGGCTACAAGGAAGGGTATGTCAGCGCCCTCATGGAAGTATTAGGGGTGGCGAGCTGGGGCTAGAACTACGACCCCGTGGCCTGCTGGAGGAGACCATGCTGGGCATTGTACAACGTGGGGCCTTCGAATGTGGGACTAAGAGGCTCCTGTCGGCGGTACGGTTGGCATGAAGCTGTTGGTGCGTCAGGCAAACTAGTTGTGCGTCAAAGCAATCTCCAAGTTTTAATTGAGATCAGGGCATGAGCCGGTTAATTGGGCACTAATTGGGCATCGAGTACCGTGTTTTGCGACATTTGTAGCCAAAGGACAACATGGTCATGGAATGGCATAACCAACCTCGGGGGGGGGGGGGGCATCCGCGGAGAACGACAGCATTGGGGGTTTTATATACCGCCCCCTTTTTTCTTTCGCCAAATTTGTAGGCAAAAGCAAGGCTTTCATATGACCGACACCCCCTTTTTTGGGTGAAGAGTTTGCTTAGTCCGCCTCACACTACCACTCCAGCTGGCACCGAGAAGCTACTCGACCTGTACCAACGACAGGCAACCTACGTGTGGCGCCAGCGGAAAGACCTGACAAACATGACACATTGCTACCACGACGCCTGCAAACATAAGACAACACACTACTGGCAAACAACACGACCAGCCCGACAGACAATATACCTGATACAGAAGCGGCCACGTGAACATTGGGACCCCACCTTGTGGGAAGTCCCGTTGCAACCGCAGAAAAGTTTATAGTGTTTTCAGCACTGTGTTTTTGCTTCTCCTGCTGCTTGTTGTTGCTGTAGGGTGTCCTGCTGCTTGTTGTGGATGATGAAAAGCTTTTGTTTGTTGAAATACAGTAAAGCCAAGTCAATCCAGGATAGCCCAAGCCAATAGTATGCAAGGAGAAGGTAATTCAGGATCAAAGCATGAAGGGCTGCAGTGTAAACAGTGAAAGATGATTGGATATTCACAGAAACTACAGCTCAGGTCACAAATGAATGCATATTCACAAAGATAGCTGAAATGTTTTAGGAACAGAGTTAGAAAACTGCCTCAGGATCACTCTCTCTCCATAGTGCCATCTTAGGAGATGTGAACTCTTTGTTTTGGGTCCCATATGTGCTGAGGTGGCATGGTATGTGGCGATGAGGTCACTGCCATGTCACATGGGATCTTCCTACTTAGCTAGGCTGACCAGGAATTGAACCCAGGACCTCTCAAAAAGAGGTGCCTAGCCCCCTATGGTGCATACTACTAGGGCAGATAAGTATTCATGGAAAAACATAGATAAATTCATAGGCTCTACCTTAGGTATGTCAGTGCTCAGTCAACTCAGGAAAAGATGTTTTACTTCACATTGAAAGGGGATTGAGGGGTCCACTCAATATCCTGATTGGGTGTTTGGTTCCATAGGTCAAAATGTGTTATCACCAGTTTTGGTTGGACCAATACTAAGATAAAAATGCATGGATGCTCAGTGCATCTCTAATACAACTAGAGTATGCCTCAAAGCAATGGAAAAGCACTTTTTCTTACTCCCCCCTTGTGCTGTGGTGGCCACCACGGTCGCTTTTTAGGAAAAAGGGAATTTTTCTTGGCCTTTCCTTGGTTTCCACATCTACTTTAAAATACCTACAGTCTCCCTCACACTGAAAAATGGGCGCTCACCATGGTTGGCGTCCTTTTGCTGCTCTGATTGTACAGTTTCCTACAGAAGACTCAGCGCTCATGGCGCTGCCGGGGCTCCTGTGGCTTGGTTGGGTTAGTATGGGAGCATGCCAAACATGTGCATATGCATCCCCCCCTCCAAGACGCAGCGTCGACACAACCCAAACGCAAGACACATTATACACACTCGCATGGGTTCTCGTAAACCTGCTGGCGGCCTGTGACCTGTCTTAGGGCGAAGGGAGTCGAAAGAAAATTAAATTTGCCCCTTGGTGGGGTCTTGGTTCTGCTCAGTCTCTCCAGGCACCTGCGTCTCGGCCCGAACACGGCCTACTCAGCGAGGCTGCGCGTGGGTATCTGCAGAGGCAGGAATGGGAGAATTATGGACGAATCCACGCAAAAACGAAGCAACGACACCAAAATCCGTCAAATGACGGCCTAGAATTTTTCTGAAACGACACACCTGAGCAGAATCCAATTGTGCATCAGAAGCACATTTTTATAGAAATTATAGTCATCTCTGGACTTTTTGAATCCGGGAATTCATACGCATAAAATGGCGGCGCGCAGGAGCGGCTCCTAGCGAAGAGCCGGAAAATGGAGAAAAAATGGAATTATAAACGTATGTCTCACGTAGTCTTGAAAATGACGAGACACACATTAATAAATAAACATACAGATTCCACCCACACTAATAGAAGCTTCAAAAATTCAAGAATTCGAGAATCAATCGAAAAGACTTCAATGAACCAGGTATAAACTAAAGGTATGCTTGTTTCGCATGCCGCATACACATTGCTCGTCTCGTGTCTCCGTGAACGAGTCGTGTAGCAGCGCTAACAACGATAACCACGATAGGACGCGGTAGAGGGATTGATTAGAAAGATTGCAGATGATTAGCGGTCAGATCAGGGTGATTAGTCATACACACAAGTGCATAGCAACGTTCTTCGCGTGCGCCCCTTTTGTCCTCTCACCTTGCTTCACTTCCCAGCGGTAGGTAAGGTAGGTACGCCCAGGCGGGGCCACCCCCTGGTGGAGTCAAGATTGACGCTGAGATGGGCAGGTTTGCCCAAGTGGGACGTGCATGCTCGTGCATTCACACACGCATTAAAGGGTAGGCCACGCGTAGTGCGCACGGTAAACCTTGTTTAGGCTACCCAGGGGCTCCTCGGTACGTTCTTTAAGAGAACCTGAGGAGTCCCTTAACGCTTGCTTGCTTGATAAGGGTAGCTGCTCCTGCAGCGTGTTTGCGGACAGTGTATTATAGGTCACGCTGAGAAGGGTATAATACCTGGAGCGTGGCTTGGTTCCTCAGCCGCAAACGCCCTTTCATTTGCCTTTGTTTTACAGGTGGGCAGGTAGGGTGATTGGTGCAGCAGCATTTTTTATGCCCTGCTAAACAAGGGCGCAGATCACACAAACAAGTAACTCCGCTCCGCCTGTGGCAGAGCAGGGAGTCCGACTTCATCGACATCTGCGCCTTGCACGCGAGAGCACTCCTTCCCTCCAAGCCCTAGCAGGGGAAACGCGTTGTGGCGTCCCCTGTTAGGCCACAGTTGCTTAGCAGCGCTGTGTTCTCTTGCCATTTCACAGGAGGGTCGCTAGGACCCAAGAGACCTTCACCTTCGCAACGCCCAGTAGAGTGTGCGTGTAGGAGTGGTAGTCCTGAGTGGGGGCTAGAGCCAGTTGCCCAGTGCTCGCCCACCAGGATGGTGCCACTGTAGGGTGTGTAGGACCTGTAGGGGGTGTGTCACTGTCCCGCCCTTTTCCTGCAATTTTAGCGGGGTTGGTTGGCTGTGGCAGTGGTTAGGTCAGTGTTTTGGCCACATAGCAAACAGGCGTTTTGCATGCCTTCATAGCTTTTGGCCACCCCTCCCTGTAGTAGACAGATAGGTAGGGAAAACAATACCTGGATTAGTACGCTGGGTATTCCCCCAAGGTTTTGCGCCAGCACAGAAATTGGGCGCATAGGGGAGGGGAGACCCGGGGCGTACCCCGTGGCATCAATAAGCCAACCCTCCAGGTTCAGCAAGGGCGCAGACTTGGGTATAATTAGGACACCACTTCTGCGGCGTGCTCTCAGGACCTTAGGACTAGCACACTCACACATACGCTTTGGCAGGTAAGGGTAAGGTTCAGTCCCTAGCTTTAGTCTTGGAGGCAAGCGTCTCAGCGAGCCTCAGCAACTCACCAAGGTTGTTCTGGGACAAGTAGTCAACCAGAACTGAGTTCAAGCGTCCCTCCGGTAGAACAAATGCAGAGAAGGGCTCCAAGGTGGCCTCTTCGACTCCAAACCCTTCCCAGAGGGTGAGGAAGCGCCAACCCTGGCGATAGCGGTGGCGTAGGACAGACTTCACCAGGTAGAAGCCCTCCTTAGCCATCTCCTCGGCGTTCATGTCGGGGAGTTCACCTTCAACTTCCATAGGGCTGGCAGCCCGGTGTAGGTCCAGAGCGGCGATTTCCTCGTCGTTCAGCTCCCACTCCTCCCCACAGAGGTCTTCAGGATCATGGTAGCGCTTCAGGTGTTGAGCAGCGCACACCAGGGTCCCCCCTAGACGGGGAGAACACCGCACGGTGATACGGTGTCCCTCCACAGATAGGATCTTGTACGGCCCGAAGTATGGGTCATCGCTGGTAGAGCGTGGCCAGGCGGGTAGTCGACTGTGGTGCACCAGCACCCAGTCCCCCTCTTGGTACGTGGCCGGTACACGATGCTTGTTCTTCTTGTTCCACTGACGCTCCCTCACTCTCTGGAGCATAGCCTTGGCCTTGTCCACCTTCGCTTGTTGCTCTTGGACCCATTCACCCACAGAAGAATGGGTGTCCTCTGGATAGGGGGCATGTAGGAACCATGCCGGGCGCCCCATGAATAGCTCATGTGGCGAGTAGCCAGTAGCTGAACTCTCTTGGGAGTTCATCATCAAGGATATGACGGGGAGTAGTCTCACCCAGTCTCTGGTGGGTTCAGTTTTGCACCATATCCTGACGTTCTCCTTCAGGACACGAATCTGTCGCTCACATAGGGGGTTGCTCGTGTGAGAGTAGGGAATCCCCGTAGACACCTGGACATTGAGGGATCTCAGGACCCTCTTGTATCAGCCAGTATCTGAGCGTACTCGTACGTCCTCATCGGAGTTGATCTCCTTGGGCGCCCCATAGACACAAAACCACTCCTCCAGGAGTATCTTGATAGTCTCCTCCCCGGTAATGTGCTTGGTACATGGGAACACCCTGGTAAACCTGGTCAACCCACAGGTTACTACGAGGGCGAAGTCATAGCCCCCGAACTTAGGCATCTCCGTGTAGTCCACGTATAGAACACTGTTAGCACAGTGAGGGATGGGCAGGGTCGAGTAGAGACCTCTGTCCCTGATATCCCCTGGTTTACAGGACCTGCACGGGCACTTGTCCACGATTGGCAGGAGCGTCTTCCGCAGCTGGTCGTCAGTCCACGTAGGTTGGAACCACTGCTTGAACAGCCTCAGGGTACGGTCAGCACCCACATGACCACTGGACTCATGGGTCCACTTCAGCAGCGCTGGGACTCGGTCACTAGGCACCACGATGCGGTCCTTGTGCCAGAGGTAGCTCTTGTCCCGCTTCCACTGGTCTTGGTTGACCAGGAGGGGTTCAAGGCGTTTCTCCAGGCGCCGGTAGATATCCCCAAACTCCTGTAAGTACTCCGATTGTTGGAGTCCATCCAGGGGGCGTATCATGGTCATGTTCAGGTCCAGGTGTACGTCCATACGGCTGAACGCCTCCTTAGCCAACGCTTCAGACCGGGCACCAATCAGGGCGTCGAAGTTGTTGCGGCTGATGTAGTCGGCGCACTCGTTCTTCACTCCCTGGATATGGTGTACCGTCAGCCGTAGTTGACTGAGGTAGGTCCACCAGCGACGTAGCTTGGCGTTCTCAGGTGGGGGACCCTTCTGGAAACTGCGGACCGGTTCTTGGTCACATAGCCAGACCACAGGGTTACTCCCCAACAGTCGTGCTTGTGAGGATAGCACCAGCATACCCGCGAGCAATTCCTGCTCATAGGTGGAGTAGTTCCCCCTGGCCTGGTTCCACTTCCAGTTCCAGTGGCCCAGAGGTACTAGGACCCACTTGTCGTCAGGGTAGCTGTGCTTGAGGGTTCCATCTCGGTTGAGACCTTCCGTCCCCCATTGGGAAATGGCCGAGTCGAACTCCTCCTTCTCTAGTGCTTGCCATTGGAACAACGTTCCACCACCGCCCACATTGCTGGCGTCGGTCACCAGGATAATCTCCCCTTGTGCCCTAGGCACGCCCAAGCACTTAGCGTTGGCTACCTTGTCTTTGAGCTCGTCAAACGCTTGTTGCTCTTGTGGGCCCCAGCGCCAAGTAGTACTCTTCTTGATCAAGTCCGTCAGTACGGCGCTGGTATAGGTGAAGTTCTTGATGTGGCGGCGATAGAAGTTGCACGCCCCAATGAAACTGCGTACATCATGAAGTCCTTTCTTGGGGTCTTCGTGTCGTACCTTGGCATCCATCAGGGGTTTGGCCTTAGAGGCCGCTGGGGTCCACCACCCATAGCCAACGTCAAACCCCAAGTACTGCATGGTCTCCTGCATGAACTCACACTTCTCCAGCTTGAGTCGAGTGTGGTTCTCCTGGCAGACCGCAAAGAACTCACCCAAGAAGATTAGGTGGTCCTCCTGGGTATTGGTCCCGAGGCATACATCGTCGATGTGAGCCTCCATCTGGGCCCCACGGGATATGAGCTCCTGCACCTTAGGTCTCCTTGGTAGGATGGACAAGATCTTGTTCATCAGCTCTTGGAACAGAGCGGGTGCGTTGGCCACGCTAAATGGCATGACCTTCCACTTGAATACCCTCCCCTGAGGGGTGATGAAGGCAAGTAGTTCCTGCGCGTTGGGCGTCAGGTCCACTTGCCAGAATCCACTTCGCTTGTCCATCTTGGTCTTGTAGCGACAGGAGGCTATCTTCTCCAGGGTAGACTCCATATTGGGTATGGACCCTGAGTGGTTCAGCGTCTTCTTGTTCAGCTCTCCATAGTCCACTACCAGCCGTTTGGCTGTAGACCCAGGTTTAGCCACCAGGAAACAGGGGCTGCAGTGTAGGGGATAGTCCCCGTCCTTGTACTCCAGGACTAGGCCAGCGTCGATACACTCCTGTATCTGTCGCTCAATCTCGTCGGCCTGCTCTTTAGGAGCTGGATAGAGTCTCCTCCGTATCTTGTGACCCACGAACTCGGGTTTCAGCTTGAGGTCCATCTGTACCAGCTTGTCGCATGAGGCTGGAGGGGGTAGTTCTCCGAACACCTCCAGATAGGTCCTTATCAGCTTCTGTACCCGCGGGTCCAAAAGCTTGATCTTGTCCTCCATGTCCTCGTCGGAGTGTAAGTTGCTTGCCCCTTGAATAGACGTCGGGAGATGGTCCTCCACCGACTCTTCGCCCGTTGTAGCATCCTTCAGCCCTTGGTAGGCATATAGAAGATCTTGCTCGACCATCTCCGGTGGACGATGGCAACATAGGCACGCTCGAGGGGGTTCACATACACATTCCTCCGAGAGGTCGTCCTCCTCTGGGGTCCTCACATGGGCGCCCCACACGCTCTTCATGAGCTTGAGATCTACCTCCCTTTGCCAGGTGGTGATCTTCTGTTCGAGGTCCTCCTTCAATTGGGATAGGTCTCCCATACGTCCTTGCTTCAGTGGCCACGAGCTGCGGGTAGGCTTCGCGTAGCATAGCTTTTTCGCCACCAACTTCCTCTTGGAATCCACATACTCCCTGAGCCTGGATCTAGGGTCCAGCTCTTCATCCACGGGGTCTTCCACCCTCATGGAGAGTAGGGGTTTTAGTGGGGCGACGTACTCGGCGTTCTCCACTTCCTCCACCGCGGTCTGCACGAAGAAGGCGTCGTGCTCAGTTTCGTCGTCTGAGTGGATAGAGCTAGGTAGCTCAGATAGTCCACACTCAGAGACTCCATCAGGAACAGGTACATGACAGGGAGAGTTGGGGGCGTTGGTGTCAGTCACGACGTACTCATCTCCTCCGGGTGTAGTTTCAACAGCATCTTGAGGTCGTAGACGATCCTTCAAGTCACCCAAGGCGAGTCCATCGCTTTCACGTTGTATAGCCTGGACCAGAGTCGGGTCCAGGTCCTCCCAGGGAATGGTGGTAAGACTTCCGTCCACCACGCTGAGCATACTCCCCCATCCGGGCTTCCCCATAGGCGTCTTGCGTCCCAGAGGCACGTAGATGGCCTCATCAGGTAACCGCACAGAGCTGATAGTCAGCTTGTCAAGGAGGGTTCGCCAGTACTCGTTGCCCCCATGGGCTCCCCAATTGGGGGAACACAGGACCATACGGGAACGTTCCAAGGCCACCTTGGTCAGCACCTTCCCCAGTTCACTGAATCTGGGGTTCCCGTAGGCCATCCCGAAAGAGGGCCAGTAAAATTTGTAGCTGCAGTTCTTCCCCTTGCTGCAGTATAGGTCCAGTACATGCTGCTTGTCGCTGGCGAACAGCTCCACACTTAGGTCTTCTCGAGAGTAACCCAACTCCTTCAGACCTTGGTCTAGGACTTCCCCCAATAGTTGATAGTCCTCAGTTTTGGAGGCCGCCATCATGTTCGAGGGCTCCTCCTTCGATAGTCTCAGGTAACTCGAGGTATGTTCCGACTGCTCCAGTGGCACAGACTCTCTGCCACTGCCGTGGTCCACGTACAGGAGGTAGGGCGCTTGCAGCGTCAGGGATTGTATCTGGGAGTGCTGCACGAAGAAGTCAGTACCCAGTACAAAGTCGAAGGCCTCAGTGTCCATCACATAGAACCGATGGGCGATAGTTCGAGAGCCCATAGGTACCTCCACTTCACAGTCCCCGCAGCTGTGCACCACATGTCCATCCCCCATGCGTATAGCGGCGGTGGTCATGGTGTTCTTCAGGCTCCCACAAGGTAAAATTTTCTTGGCCACTATAGATATTGTGGCGCCAGTATCCAGTACCCCCAGGTATTCACGTCCCCCTAGTCGGATACGTACCCAAAACACCAGGTCTTGGGTGCCACCAGAGCGTCCCCGTCAGAATTCCGCGGGACAGGTCACCTCGAACCCCTTGTTCCGCAGTTTGCGGGCCATCCTCATGAAACGGCTTCTCTTCTTGGCGTTGCCGTCATCACCACCTTCATGCTCACGCTTGGCTCCTTGCTCTTGCTGGGCCTGCGTCTGTGAGTGTGTGGTAGGACCAGTCTGCACTCCAGAGGGCTCGGAGTTCCCCCCTGGATTAGGGTTGGGGTTGCCTCCGTTCTTGTCCTTGTTCTTGTTGTCGTGCTGGCGGTTAGCACCTCCTCCTCGTCCACCTTGACCCTTGTCTTGACCACCTTCACCACGTCCTTTTGACTTGCCCTTCCCGGAGTCGTTGCCTTTGGCCTTGCCTCCACCTTTGCCTGAGCTTTTGCCAGGATCTTCCCCCTTGAGCTTCGCCGATAGGCGTTGCTTATGGTAGCACTCATCCTCGTAGTGCTTCCGCTTACCGCAGAATGCACACGTGATGGTGCAGCGGTAATGATCCGGCAGCTTCACTTTGGCGCCGGTGATCTTCTCCTGCTGCTTCCCCTGGACGACGAAGCAGTCTCGCTGCTCGCAGTCAGAGGCGTGCTGCAGGTGGCCCTGCTCGTCTCTGGCATCACACCAGAATAGCTCCTTCACGTTCTCCATTAGGCGGGCGTGGGCGTGTTTGGGGGTAGTCCCCTGCCCAGGTCGGGACCCTTGGTACCCTTTGCCTCCAGAACCTCCACCAGGACGGTAGTTGTTCAGGTGCTGGTCGCTCTCCTTCTCCAGCGCCATCTCCAGGAGCAGCACACATAGATCCTCGTAGCGGAGGGATCTAGCCTTGCGCTCAGCCGTCAGACGGCACTCGTCCCATAGCTCTCGGGGGAGCTTGGCGCACAACCAGAACAGCAGGTCGTCGCTGCTGTAGGAACCGGGCGTCAGTCGTCCAGCCCAGTGATCCAAGTCCGCCAACAGCTCGGAGACCCTGCCAGGTTTGGGGTTGTTGGGCAGCACGGGCAGGTTCTGGATCTTGGCCCTGATGGAGAGGTCGGTCTCGTAGGTCGGGTACTGCCTCTCCAGGGCAACCAACACGTCGGCAAAGGTGGCGGAGTTAGTGACGATCTGCCTGACCTGCTTCTCCAGGTACTTGGTCTTGCAGCACTGCAGGAGCAGATCGCACTTCACTCGCCCACTCGCGTGGGTTTGGCCGGTCAGTCGTAGGAACCGACCAAAGTTCTCAGCGAACTCGCTGAGGTCCTTGCCTGTGAACTCAGGCAGGTTCACCACTATCTTGGAGGTGGCAATAGCCTTCGCCTCCTGAGCTCGGCGTCCTTCAGGGTGTCGGGTCTTCTTCTTCTTCTTCTTCTTCTTCTTACCCTTGGGGTCCTCGGGGTCCTCAGGGTCCTCGTCGTCTGAGGGCGAAGAAGAGTCCATCGACGGCGGCTCGTCGTCGGAGGGGTCTCCGCCAAGATCACTGGAGCCATAAGGCTCCACGTCCACCATTGCCCTTAGGGCTGTCAGCCCCAGCCGGTCCAGCTCGGCCCTCGTCGAGTTCGTCACGTGGCTGTAGGGCGGCTGGGCCGTTCTCGGGACGAATGGACTTCTCGGTACTGCTGCAGGAGTCGGCATCGGTCGGCTCCTCAGGCTCCCCAGGGTATTTGTCAACCCTGCCGCCAGGTGGTTAGCCTGTACTCGGTGGGGTGACATTCCCACCGTCGTAGGTGACGCATGGGACGGGATCATCAGGGGCTCCAGTTTCTCCCTGATCTCTTGCGTGAGGTCGCTCACGATTTGCGAAGTGGCTCCTCGGAGCACCTCGTTGATCTCCGACCGCGTCAGGGACCTGTTGGAGGATCTTCCCGATCCTCTACTCCTGCCTCCCAGAGACTCTGGTCCTCTCCTCAACCCACTCAGGGGTGCATACCCAGGTGCACACCCAGGAGCATACCCAGGAACTTCCATGTAGGTTCCAGTTGGCTGGAGTGGATGGGGATGGTCAGCCGCATACCATCGCGGCGCAGAGCTGGAAGCCACCGGCTCACTGGCAGTAGTTGCCTCAAGGAGCGCAGTGGTAGGTGGGCCCATGCCATAGGCGGGGTAGTGAGGCATGCCAGTAGAGCCTGTGCCCTCTGCCATAGGCGGGTTGGTTGTGGAAGTGGATGTTGCGGCGCCTGGGAGTGTGGTGGTTATGGGAGAGGGTGATGCAGGGAGGCCAGAAGCGCTTGGTGCGCCTTCGAAGGTAGGGATACTCGTCAGGTCTTGCCCTTGTTCCTCTCCTTCGTCTGCTTCTCCTCCAGCATCCTTCTCGCTCTCGTTCTCTCTCTTCCTCTTCACAGGCTGAGGCTGAGAGACCACTTCCTCCACCGACAGGGCCCCGAAGGCCGTCTGCAGGCCATTCAGGGAGTCCTCCGCCGTATCCACCGGCCCATGTAAGGGCTCCACCAAAGGTACAGCGTCAGGCGCCGGCCTTGCCGGTGCCTCAGGCGCTGGCGCTGTGTTCACATCGGCGTCCACTCTTCCTGGGTCCATCTTAATCCGCCCTTCTGCTTATATTTGCCTGCTCGGAGCACTGGTTGTACGGCACGGGGTCGCTGCCGGTGCACAGAGACAGGCTGCCTCTTGCTACCAGAAAAGTTTATAGTGTTTTCAACACTGTGTTTTTGCTTCTCCTGCTGCTTGTTGTTGCTGTAGGGTGTCCTGCTGCTTGTTTTGGATGATGAAAAGCTTTTGTTTGTTGAAATACAGTAAAGCCAAGTCAATCCAGGATAGCCCAAGCCAATAGTATGCAAGGAGAAGGTAATTCAGGATCAAAGCATGAAGGGCTGCAGTGTAAACAGTGAAAGATGATTGGATATTCACAGAAACTACAGCTCAGGTCACAAATGAATGCATATTCACAAAGATAGCTGAAATGTTTTAGGAAAAGAGTTAGAAAACTGCCTCAGGATCACTCTCTCTCCATAGTGCCATCTTAGGAGATGTGCACTCTTTGTTTTGGGTCCCATATGTGCTGAGGTGGCATGGTATGTGGCGATGAGGTCACTGCCATGTCACATGGGATCTTCCTACTTAGCTAGGCTGACCAGGAATTGAACCCAGGACCTCTCAAAAAGAGGTGCCTAGCCCCCTATGGTGCATACCACTAGGGCAGATAAGTATTCATGGAAAAACATAGATAAATTCGTAGGCTCTACCTTAGGTATGTCAGTGCTCAGTCAACTCAGGAAAAGATGTTTTACTTCACATTGAAAGGGCATTGAGGGGTCCACTCAATATCCTGATTGGGTGTTTGGTTCCATAGGTCAAAATGTGTTATCACCAGTTTTGGTTGGACCAATACTAAGATAAAAATGCATGGATGCTCAGTGCATCTCTAATACAACTAGAGTATGCCTGAAAGCAATGGAAAAGCACTTTTTCTTACTACCGCTCCCAAAACGCCACAAAACGCACTGGGATCCAAATGAGTGGGAAATACCAATGACATGACTACACCCACCTCAACGGGAATCCATGGGGGCGCAGTCGTGAGCTGCAGCCCGTATGCACACCCTGGCCTAGCCGAAATCTGTATCTTACATCGAACTTGGCCCACAGTGGCCCTTGGCACTTTATGATCTGGCCCTTTTGAGCAAAAAAAAAAGATGAGGGCGGTCCCTCAGAAACCAATTTTTTTTCTTTTCAGGGCCGCCCTTAAGGACCACCCCTCATGGTATTTTACAAATGACAACCAAAGGCAGGCCATTCTTGCCCCCTTTGCTGGGGATCTCCCACAACACAGGGGTTACGTAGCCATTCTGCCCTTGTGTGGGCCCCCAGAAAGGCAGGGGTGAGGCAGCCCCTTTTGATTTTGTCCCCTTTGATGGGGACCCCCCGAGAATGGAGCAGCTACGTAGCACGTCCGCCTTTATGTGGGCCTCCGAGAAGGCAAGGGTGAGGCAAGCACTTTTGATTTTGTCCCGTTTGATGGGGACCCCCGCGAACGCAGGGGTTAGGTAGCACTTCCGCCCTTATGTGGGCCCACCAGCTGCAGACAAGAACAATACACCAAGGCGTCAGTTTCTGAGTGTCTTTTTTTTCGGTGTCTTTATTGCGACAATGTACAGCCCCATGTGGGGTTTGTAGTGGGCGCCACACGCCGCCAACGATTTCAACAAGCACAACGGCGATACCGACCCCGACTTCTACAACAGTCAAGGCCTCATGGCCACACCGCCAGCATACATCCATCAGAGCGTAGTTTTGCTTTCAGAGCAACCACACCTACTTGGACAACATGCTCCTTAGGTTACTAGCAATTGCGTTGCAGTCACACTGCGTGCTTACATTCAGCGCCTCGAGTATTTGATCTAGTTATGTGGGATTGGTCGGCATCCTACTGTGCTACGCTGTCCAGCATGCATGCTCTATGCCGTCACGATGCCCTTTGCTAGGCGAAGAATTCAAAGGTGAATCGGGGGATCTGCCAGCCATGGGATGCGGGGAACGATGCGAATAGCCAAGAATGGCGCAGAGGACTGTGGACGCCTTCCAGATTGGCGACGGGCACTTCCATTACGTGCTGTACACAGTCTCAGGACCACAATGCGACTTCCACACTGCGTACCAACGAAGGGAACGCTTCTACGTTCACAAGAGTGTCCCGGAACTGGCGACTACGTCCAGAATTGAGTGATGACAACACGAAGCGGTATACAAGCGTCGGGAATTCGGTCTGGGATTTAACAACCGGGAATTTGGACAATCAGAGATCGTCATCAAGCGGCAACAAGCCACCCCGCTGTGCAAGAGGGACACAACACGGCGCAGATGTGTCTAGAGCAATGTCACAACATACCCCCCCCCCGTCATGTCAGCACCAAACACATTCTCATGGCCATCCAACATTTTTCAACTGAGCAAGAGGCATGGATTGGTCTAGTTGTCTGCACCATAGGCTGGTACGCCGGGTTCGGAGGTTCAAACCCTCCTGTTGTAAACACGTCCCGGGATGCCCGTCGGCTAGGTCCCCACCCCCGCCCCCTACAGCAGCTCGCTCCGCCACCGGTACCGCCGGCTTGGGGTAGGTGTGCCTCGTTGTCTTTTTGAACTTTTAAGCCTGCCCCTTTTCCCCCCCACTACCCACAGTAAACCCTGCAAAAAATCTGCACCACCGCCCCTGCAGCAGTGCGCTCCGCGACTTGCTCCGTCGGCCGCTCGCAGCAGCTGCGCCTCCCCATCCTTCGCTTCGGCGGAGGGGTGATGTAGGCAGTAAGAATCGAACCGGCGCCTTCAGGGATGGCCGGTGACTCAACCACTGACACAGCACCCATCAGAAGACAGCACACGCACAAACACACACAGGCGAACCAACACGGCCACCGCGAAGCGACTTTTGGTTTGTACTGCATGTGTGAGGTGCCACCAGTCAGCCCTAATTACCGGATGAGCATCTCATTGGGACTAAGGCCCGAAAGTGCTTATGGCGGGGGGATGCAGTCAATCAGATACCGACCATCAACCCGCCCCGAAATGTAGCTTGCACGAGCGAACTGCAGTTCGGGTGAGGGAATGTCGGCATGAGTTGCAATGTACATTTGCGTTGCATACCCTGTCTGTGTTTGGTTTGTTGCCTTTGTATGCGATGTATGTTGTTGTACGTATGTTGTTGCATTTCACACAGTTTTGCATTAGGAGGCAAGTACGGTATAAGCCTTATGGTCTATGGGACCATGTGCCGCCGCCTGTTTGGGCCGTTGTTGATGATCCAAGCACTGCCTAACGAGATGATGGTGATGAAGATGATGAAGCCGTTTGTGCTTTGTGGTGTCACAAACACACCACCACAGTTTGTGGGCAGTGCAATGAGAGGTATTGCGCTAAGTGTATTGACCCTCACACTTGTGGGGATGAAGTTGTGCATGTTGCACCGTAATTTTGCACTGTTTCTTTACATCCGTGACGTTCCCATGTTACAATACACCCGATATTTTTTCCTTGGAAGACAGTCCTCGGCAAGGATTACGGTTGTGGAATAACGATGCATGAAAGGTTCCTTGTGCACTTGCAGTTGTGGTTTGTGGTGTCATTCGTGCTTAGGGTTCCTGAGCTGGAGGAGGGAGTGATATCTAGTGTTAAAGCATTCGGATGGTCGACCGGGACATTGATTTCGATGCCGGGCGTGCCGGGCGCGCGCCGGGCAAACGTACCCGCTGCAACCGCGAGAAATGGCGCTGTCCCGCCACGGCGATGGCTGACGCGCAACGCTCCAGCGGTGGTGGCAAGTGTTCCGCCGCGTCTACGACATTGCGTTCATTGCGGTTGTTGGCTGACAGCCGAACGAACTGTCTCCACTTGGGCTGGAGGTCTGTGCATGCGCGCAAACAATGTGGAGATTTGACAACATTCCGCGTTGCAAACTGCTACTCTTTGTGACAAGATAGTGCACCTTGCCTCTCTATACCATTGACACATCATCAAAGACACAGCACTGTGCCAGCGATGGGCATTGCCTGGTCCCTTGGGTGTGCCACCCAACGTTCAGAACAATATGCAAAAAGTCCAAGTCAGTGGTGATTTTTGAGTCACCGCAATGGAGGTGGTTCGATTGGACAGCAACACCCTGGATCCCGACCCAGCGACTAGGACTGTGCATTGAGGCCGCAGATGATAGATATAAACTTATAAAATTGTCCTGCGGCAGAAATATGGCGCCCAGCGGCACAATCCTACGGGCAGGCGCTTATCTAACGTTACGTAACGTTACGGGCGACGCTTGCGGGCTCTTGGGAAATCCGAAGGGTCAAGAAAGAAAGATTCTTGATTTTGGTCAATATGTCAAAACACAAAACTCAGTGTTGCCCTGCCCCGCAAGTCTGGTGCCTAACTTCAGGGGGGGTCTGGATTCCTGGGCGTGTGACAACTTCGGGGGGGGGGGGGTTCCCAACAATGGAGGGGCGGCGTGAGGGAAGTTCCTACCGCAAGATAATGACAACACCAAGCACACAAACATTGCGTGCATCATCATGGGTCCATGAGGGTGTCACCTCTCCCCCAACCTTTGTCTCTTCCCAGCCGGTTCATATCACAAAGGTTTGTTTTTTCAAAATGGGGATGTTTTACCATAGGCAGTTATGGTTATCGGCATTTGTATGGTGCGTTCCCGTGGAGGGGCCGGCCACGGGACGCTGCGGTGGACACGCGCAAGTGAGCAGGCAGGCAAAGCACTACGCTCACAAGGGCATCAATGCGCTCATGTCATGTGACAAAGCGTTTCAGGATCCTTGCCACTCTGAAACAAGGAAACAAAAGTATGTACAGCAACACATCGGGATATGTACACATGGGGTTAAGACTGGACTGGGGTAAGGGCATCACAGGACAATAGACACTCAGTCTCAACTCAAGGGCATCACAGGACAATAGACACTCTATCCTAACTTGTATCCCAATCCCAGGTCCGACCCTCTCAGTGGCTGGTGGGGGCGGGGGCTCAAACACAACCCATGCCCTGCTCAGTCCGGACCCTGAAACCCTGCCAATAGGGGAGGTGGCCCGCCCAGCCACAGGCGAGTTCCTGGGAACCAAGGTGCTCCAAGGCCAACCGACAGTGGCTCCCTATACTCCCTTAACGGCAGGTTCCAACTCCCCTCTGGGTCAGAGATATGGCCCCGCCATTATCCCTCAGGAGTTGGTAGCTGAAAATGGGCTGTTTCAGCCCAAACTGATATTAGCATGAAAAACTCCAAAATTGACCCCTCGTCCGGACCCGCCAGAGGTAGGGACGAGGCAATTGACCCTATGTCCTTCGCATACGAACTCCCTGAAGCCCTCACCCAACCTGGTTCCCTCTGAGGTCCCGGCATCAGGGCACCAGGGGTTCGTCACGTGGGGTCATGATTGCCAAAATGGCAAAATCGGCCGTCTCGGGCGACCGTCCAGGGTAGGAAATCTTGGCGATATTGACGCGCCAAGCCTTGATTCACAACCCTTGATATCCCCTTTGGTCCCATGCCCTGGGTTATCGCTTGCTGTCACGCCGGCTGCTTACTGTTCACCGAGGGGATGACCACACGGACGGGGCAGAAAGCAACATGCGGTGCAAAGGTGGGGATCGTGGATCGCACCAAAAGTTGAATAACTCCGGATGAGCCGGAGGAGCAAATACGAAACTCAAGGGCGTTCAGCCCTTGGTCATATGCTACAATATGCGCCGCTTTCTCCTGGCTAGATCCCGTGCCCCATGGAGATATGGTAATTCCAATATGGCAAACAATGGCAAAAACAGCGAAATTTGGCCAAAATGGCCCGCACTCATGATTCCATATCTCCATGGCCACGGCGAAGATCCTTTCAACCAAAGATGCGATCGACACATGGGACTTAGGTCCCAATATATGCCACTTGCCATCCCTCATGGTCGCCTCTAGCTATTTTTCCCATTGGGGAGGAAGTGACACACAAATGGGGCAGAATGGTAACATACCCCAAGTTGGGTGACTCACAACTCTCCCATCGAGAGGAGAGGCCACATGGGGAAACACCTCATTCGATGTGGGTTTATGTGCCCTCTCCGAATTGCCCTTACCCTTGGTCAAGTGGCGCACGCAACCTCGGGGGTGAAATCAGGGGGAGAAGGAGTTTGTGGCCATTTTGGGCAAAACGGCCAAAATTTACCCAAAAGTGGTCTCTCCAAATATCGTATCTCCGTATCACGAAAGAAAGGAGCCTCGGGCTTTTGCATGGATGCAAACCGAAGCTTTGCTTCCCTTTTGCAACAAGGGTTGAGGTTCAAAGCACAATGAAAGCATTTTTAACACCTCAATCCTTGAGGCACACTATTTATGGGAAAAAGTGCATATATCGGCGATATTGGCATGAACATATCTTTGGGACCTTGAGGAGCAAAAATATGAGTAAACACTTTTGGAGTAGGCCCATAGTAGGTGCGTTCAAACATGCACACTATGGTTAGATTGTCTCCGCCCACTCGTGTCATTAGTGCTTGTATATGAGCGCGTGTGCAAAGAGGCAATGTGGCACGCGTGCTCACAAGGCGAAATAATATAAAATAGACGACAAGGTTGTAAAAATCAACCAAGCCATCCACGATGTCCTTCGTAGTCTCTACTTTACATATTGCCTTGATTCGAGGCTCAACTCCCCATAGGCTTCGAATACGAGCCTCGGGGGGCTGGCCATTTTGGCCTAATTTTCAACCAAAACTTGCCCTCTTTTGAAAAAAGAGTTTTGGTACGCATTGAATTGCGTGGAGCCATCGTTGAGTTGGCTCGTAAAACGAAAATGGCCTCGGGCTTTTGGTCTTGTGAGCATTGTGTTCGGTCATTAACGTTCATGCTCACAAGGGCACAAAGTTAGCGTTTGCGCACGCAAACGACTTGGGTTTGCGAGACCCATAGGCTGCCTAAAACACCGCCATCGCCCGCTTCCCTAAGCAAGATGATACGCCCGCGTGAAAGGGGCATGGATGAAAGACATAGGGGGGAGACGTAGGGTTCCGTGCGAACTCTTGGTCCTTGAGAAGCATGAGTTCGCACGATCGACGGAAAGCCTTGCGCGCTGATTTTCTCGAAAACGCAACGGCGAAAAATTCTGGTGAATACACCAGATGAAAGTTCATAAAATACCCTCTAGATTCAGCACTTAAGTTCTCTTACAACCTCACAGGTACTCGAGAAAAGTCAATCACAAGACTCGCCACGGAGAAGCGACGAAGGCGCGCGAACAGGCGACATGAGGCGGCGATTTCACGACAATTAGAAATCGCGGTAGAAATCGGGTATATCACCGATTTCTGACCGAAAATCGATCAAGACAATAAAATCACGGTAATTCTACATCGATTTATTGGTTAGAAAGCGGATTCCAGATTTCACGGGTTAGAGAACGGGGATAGCCGGTATCAACAGCTTCCGCACGGGTATGACGGCTCGCAGGCCTCCGGGCCATGGGCCATAACGGGTGTGACTGACCACAGGCCTCCGGGCCATGGGCCATAGGTTCTGGGTACCGCTTCACCCCCCTCCTTAGAGCAAACCCTGGGGGGGGCTCGATAACACCACGCATGGCAGCGGGTACCCAGGACCACTTCCTGGAGGGGGGGGGGGTGTCACATCCTCAAATCAGGCTGATTCAGGGTAGGCCACCCAAATCCCACAGTAAGATAGGTATGATGCTGTAAAAGCTCGTAGCACATGTATAGTATCAAGTATCAAGTCCCGGGTCCTGGCGGCGATTGTTCGGCATCCAAAGGACCCGTTAACCCATACCAGGCGCACCGGGTGCCGGCTGCTACGGTCACCACCACAGTGGCAGTGGCATACACGGCCAACATAGGCGACACACGACGACCGAGGTGGTCCCACAGGTCGAGAGCGACCACAAAGATCCATCAGGCTACCCCAAGCTTCCCAAGGCCCGCCGACTGGGGAGAGTCCCCACGGGTCCTTCCTCGGGCGCACCATGTCCATATCCATACGACGCGAGTCCAGAGTGCCACAGCCGAACTCCTTAAGAGATCTTAAGGGAACTCCTCCTTAAGGGATCGGGCATCAAGGCCGTCTTTTCCCTCGCCCTATTACCACGAAGGCCATACATGAGGGAGTCCTCATGCAGTGTGGGCGGAGGCGTCGACTCCTCAAACCACCAGTTTCCCAGGCAGACTGACCGAGGTCAGGAGCACCGGAGGCCGCCATCCGAATGCAAGTGCGTCTGCGAATCGGTAGGCTCACACTGGGACTGACAGTGGCGGACCGCTGGGAGTGTAGTCAGGCAACTGGGCTTCCCGCCTGGCGCCATCAGGATCTCCACATCACAGCGAATAGGGCAACACGGTATCACAGGCACTCAAACAGTAGAATCTGTACTCAGGTACTGGTCCAGGCTGGACCAGGCTGTAAGAACATGTACACGGCGACTCAAGGCGCCTTTGTATCCCGACTCGTGGTGAAAGACAGTCCATCCCTCAGCGATGGGCTGATGACACTTAACATACAGATGCACATATCCTGGAGGGCAGAAAAACAAGCAAAAATCTGGGTAAATAGGCGTGTAAACACGCTCTGGACAGAGCGCCAAACCACGCCACGGTCAGGATAAGGCAATGCAGGAGGGTGGACAGGAAAACGCCTGAGTTCAGGCCATATATAGTCAGCTGACACACGTCGACTGGTCTGGATTCCGCAAGTGCCATGGAACCAGACCACACACCAAAAATTCGCAATGCCGATGACAGCGGCATCCGTTGCGCAACGTCGTATGGGCTTCAAGGCCCCAAGAGCTCAGAAATATGAAGGTCAGTCGCCCTACCTGGTTTCCCAAGGATTCAGCAGGGGGGGAGTGACGAATAGAATTGAAGAGAGGGGCCATCCTCCTCTGGATTCAGCAGGGGGGGGTATATGGCCACTCTGTCACCGAAAGATGGGAGAGAGCAAGCAAGTAAGGGACGAATCGTCGGCCTCACAAGCGCTCAAAACGCATCATAGGAGAGCTCAGGGCGCTGATCAGGCACCCCTGGCTGCAATCGCCCGGGTGAGTGCTGCCAAGTCCGAAACGTGGATCTTGGTCTTGTGCTTGCGGATGTACTCCATGAAGGGAGTATTGACCCGCGGCACGAACGAGGAGACGGGTTCCCAGGTGTCATGGGACGGCCCATAGCCTCGCCAACGAACCTTGAACTCCAGACCTCCGGGTGCCGAGGCCTTCGGACGCTGACCCAGGATCTTCTCGACTGTATAGTCGTCCTGCTCAGCATAGTCGTCGTCCGAATCGGCCTCATGTGCGGCATAGCTCAGGGACACATGCTGGCCACGGAGGTCGGGTTCCCGCACACGGAGTTGACTCTCGTGGCGCTCCCGGAACTGTCCGTGACCCACCTTGATGCGGTAGGTGTCCTCACCAATCCTGCGGACCACCTCGCCGGGTGTGAACCAGGTTTTGGTGCGGTGGGTGCCCATAGGGCGGGGTCTGATCACCCACACCGGGTCTCCCACCCTGAACTTCTGCGCGGCCGAGCTCGGGGCGGACTTCTGACGCTCAGCATGCTCCTTCTCGAGCTGCTGGCGGATGTCCCGCGCCGTTTGCTCTTGCCGCGCGAAGAACTCCTTGGCATCCATGGCCATGCCATCACCAGACAAGGGAAGTCCCCTACCCAGGGGGTCCCTGCCGAACTGAATCTGGTGAGGGGACAAACCGCCCGGAGTGGGGGTGTCATGATGGGCCTTCAGAGCAGGCCACATCTCCTCAAACCAGTTCCGCCGTGGATTGGTGATGTGGATCTTGCGCAGCTTCTCGAACAGCTGCCGTCCAGCCACTTCAGCACGGCCGTTAGACCGGCTGAAGTAGGCGACGCTCTTGGCATGACGTATCCCCATGAGGGAACACATAGCCTTGAACCAGCCACCAGTAAACTGGGGCCCTCGGTCACTGCAAATGGTGCGGGGGATGTCAAAGACGGTCAGCCAATGACGAATCATCATGACTGCCACTTCCTTGGCAAGCAACCCCTTTTTGCGTGCCGGAACGGCTACAACGTAGCCGCTGTGGCGGTCCACACAGAGAACCACACAGTCAAAGGTCTCCTTGCCAATGTGCACTTCGGGCATGGAGAAGACGTCCATGGCCACGCTCTCCATGGGCTGGTCAGGAACCGGGGTCCATTGGGGTTCCCCCTTGATGTTCCGGTTATCGGGATTGCAGGCCTGACAGACCGAGCAACCCTTCCTGACCTTCTTGATGGCGGTGTAGAGAACGATATGGTCGATCTCGAACCGACGCTGCATGTCAAGGGCTTGCTTCTTGACCCCTGGGTGCAGCATGTGGTGGTGCCAAGCTTCACAAAGCTCGAGCACCCGGGACTCCGGTACTAGCAGCTTACCATTCCGGTAGAGCTTGCCATCTTCCTCGGTCAGCCCCTTTGGCCACTTCTGCCCGTCGTCAGGGTCGGTCACAGCCCTATACTCGGCCGCAAAGGCCTCAGACTTGGCGTAATCGTCGGTCGAGTCGTCCTGGAGGCAAGACTCCGGGAAGAGGTGCTTGTCGGACTCAGCTCCCTCAGGGGCGAGTACACTGACCGCTCTGCTCACCCTCGACGCGAGGGGGGCATCCGCAGCCATGACGACGAAGCATTTAACATCCTCCTCCTCCATCAGGCGCTCCATTTCAATGATCTTCTTGGCTTCAGCGGTCTCAGCCTCATCGCCATGGGCAGAGATATCCTGCATGCCCTTGCTGGCGGGATAGGCCCACCTGCTGAGACAGTCCGCCACGGTGTTATCCTTTCCAGGAATATAAACAACCGTAAGGTCGAACTTGGCCAAGGTCTCATGCCATCTTGCCCGTCGGGAGGCGGGACCTGAGGGGGTGTCCACGTGCTCCTTGTGCCACGACTGCAGACTCTGATGGTCGGTGCAGACGGTGACGGGATGGAGGGCTATGTACCCAGCCCATTTCCTGAGAGCCATGACGATGGCATACGCCTCCTTTTCACGGGGCGTCCACGTCCGTCTCTGGCCTTCCGCCAGGACTCGGCTCCAGAAGGCCACGGGCACGTGCCTCCCGTCGTCAAGCACTTGCTCCAACACAGCGCCAATGGCGTAGTCGGAAGCGTCGGTGCGCAGGACGAACCCTCGGTCGGGATCCACGAGGTGCAGACCCACTGCGGATAGCAGCGCCTGCTTCATCCCCTCAAAGGCACGGTCGGACTCTTCAGTCCAGACCAGAGCCTTCTTGGACCCCTTCTTGGTCTCCTCTCGGTTGCCCTTGAGCATGGTCGTCATGGGGGCTGCATACTCGGCATACATTTTGATATACCCCGAGTAGTAGTTGCAGAACCCCAGATACGCCCGTAGCTCAGAGACCGTCTTGGGCTTTTCCCGGTGCTCAATCGCAGCCACCTTGCCAGGTATGGGCTTTCGCTGCCCGTTCCCGACTACGTGGCCAGCGAAGACCACCTCGCTTACCGCAATGGTGGCCTTGTCACTGCTGCCCGTGAGTTTGTGCCGAACCAGAAGGTCCAGCACTCGAGTGACGTCCCTCTCGTGTGCCTCCAGGAGCTCCTCGTAGCTCATGCTGGGGTCCCCGGACGCGATGATCACGTCGTCCACGAAGGGGTCCGCACAGTCGCGCACCGGCTCAAGCAGGTTCTCCAGCATCCGCTGAAAAGCCGCATTGCCATTGGTAACGCCCATGGGCATCACCTTCCACTGGAGAGGTCCAAGTGGGGTGCTCATGGCTGTGCAGGCACGGGACTCCTCGGCGAGAGGCATCTGATGATAACCATGTTTCAGGTCAATCACCGTGAAGATCCTCCGCCGGTGTTGCTTTTGCAGCATGTCCTCAATGAGGGGCAGCGTATAGCTGTCGTGCTGCGTTTGGGCGTTCAGGCCGCGGTAGTCGACCACGAGCCGCCACTCACCCGCCACCTTCTTGGGGACGACGAAACACGGAGAGGCCCATTCGGAGTGGCACGGCTCGAGTCAGCCTCTCTGGATGAAGTCACGGAGGATCTTCTCCTTGGCCTCTTTCCTCTCGCCCCTCAGGGCAAACTCCCGGTGCCGATACAGACGGGGGTCCTGTTTCAGTCGTATCTTGGCCTCGCCATACGGTCCACGCACCGGTGGGGGAAACACAGGCTTACCGCTGAAGAAGGTATCACCATACTTCTGCTTCAGCCTGGCCCTCAATGCCTGAATCTTGGGGCAATCGTCGGACTCCGCCTTGGCTTTTCCGGGCACTTGAACCACGGAGCTTACTTGAGGGGTAGCTACTCCGCTCGCTTTCGGCTCAGGTGGTCTTCCCAGGTGGCCCAAAGGGCCATCTCTGGTCTTGCCTCGGAACAGATCGCCGTAGGTGGGTGGGTTACCGCCAGGCGGCTCGTCTTGGCTGGACATGTGATCCAGCACCCTCTGTACGAAGGTATTCCCGTCATAGGAACCGGAGACGATTGAGTCCACTTCCCACCAGGCTTTGTCCTGGCCTTTGCCCTCACGCTGGTTTCCCCAGTCGTGAAAGGGCTGATCCATATACCCCTGAACCAGATCCCACTCCTCTTCAGTGAGGGGGTCTTCCGAATCCGATTTCTCGATGTCAACAGGGGGAACCGCAAAGCATTGCCGCCAGGGCTCTGCTATGATGCGGTTGACACACACGAAGTCCGTGGCGTCGGCCTGATCAAGGCCCCCATCCACATAGTGGAACTCTGTTGGCCATCTCTGGGGTGGCATCGGCTGTCCCTTAGCGTCCTGATAGACACTCTCTCCAGCCGGTAGGACGACCTTGTTTAAGGTCATGTTGGTCAATGAGGCTACCCAATGTCGGGTACTTTCCTCCTCGGTGCATCCCATAGGAACAACCAGCACTGCCTTGGAGCGGTCCTTGCGAATCTCCGCTATCGCTCTTGGAATGTCCCAACGGGGGCAATGGATCCACATCAATCCCTGATGCGGACCCCAGTGCTTCACCCACGCGGAGTCCTGTGCGCTCCAGTACTTCTCACACACCCGCAGATGGGCGGAGGTTCCTGAAGAGAACGCATCCAGGGCCAGATACGAAGCTCCCAAGTCCTCGACAACTCGGCTCGCCACTTCCGGCCTTACGCCGTACTCCTGGTTTGCAGGACCAGTTGGCTCAGTGTCCAGCGCGGCCACTTCGAGCTGATTGCGTTCGGGGTGGATCCATTGGCATTCCACATGGTGCTCAGGTGACGAAAGCCACGAGAGCTGGTCGTCCTGGTACAGGGTCATGGAGGCTTGGGCCGGGAGAACGCCGGAGTCCGTCTCCATCATGAAGTCGTATCCAACGATCATGTCCCAGTCCATCTCGGCCTCGTAGAAGCGACCGTGTAGGAGGATTTCCTTGCCGAGGTCTGGGCGGCTCAGCTCACGATGGTTCACGAACTGCAGCCCGATGGCCGCTTCCTTCGTGCCTCCCACCATGTACTGGCCGTTCGCCACCTTCAGCCTGACAGGTTTCCGACTGTCGGTCAGACACTCTGGTGGAAGTAGGCCAGCCTTGACCAAGCTGACCTGAGCTCCCGTGTCGACCAACACGTCGAAAACCTTTTCCACTTCCCCGCATAAGGCACGGACCTTAAGATGCAACTGCCGCTCGCGACCGACACGGCGCACGGCGTGCAAACTCAGGATCTCCGGCCGTTCCAGAAGCTCAACAAGCGACTGGTGCAGGTCGTGGACAATGGGCTCAGGCTGCCCATCTGCAGCATCCAGCTGCGGTCCGGGTGATCCTCCGATACTCTCGGAAAGATCCTGTAGTACATCAAACACATTCTTGGTCGCAAAGGACGGACGGGTGCAAGGGTTCGTGCCTTCACTTGCCCTCACCCCGCCTCCGCGACCCGGTGCCGGACCGGGCCTTCCGCCCGCGGCAGTCCCATTGTGCTTATCGACTCCCTGTAAAACTCCCGAGCGGGATGGTTCGGCGCTTCCCACGTCACCATCCTGCGACCGCCCTAGCTAGGGCCCTTGGCTGCAGGGGCTCCGCTAGGGGGCGTCGGTTGTGGAAGAAGGGGTGTTCTCCTCCGCATCGACCTCGTTGACGCCCTTCTTCCTTCTTTCGCTGCGAGTAGGCTTCTTGTCCTTGTCCTTGTTCTGGTTGTTCTGGTTGTTCTCCTTGTTCTTGTTGTCCGACCTGGGGACCCAGTTCCTCTTGATCTCCTGGATCTCCTTGGCCAACTCGGTCCCCTGCGACACCAGCTTGGAGAGCTCGTCCCTGTCAACCTCCACCTTGGCTTCCCGGATACCCGCGGGCGCACGCTTCTTCGACCCGTGCGCCTTCTTGTAAGCCTCCGTGTCGGCCTTGTGGACGGGGCATGTTCGGTGGTCATGGTTGAAGCCTCGCTTCCTCCCATAACACACGAAACAGCCCTGAGGGTGAGCTCGTATGAACTCCCCAAAGGACAGCGGAGGGTCGCCAATGCGGCGAGGGTCCCTCTTCTCCTGCTTCCTCCAACCCTGCTGCAGGGGCTTCCAGTTTCCCGGTTTGCTCCCCGCGCTCAGGTTTTTGGCCACGAAGGCACAAATGGCCACCTCGGCGGGCTCATCGCCGTCGTCATCGTCGACGAGAGTCTCATCGCCGCCGGCTCCCGCTGGGTCCATGGCAGCTTCGCCGCCAGGTCCCTCGCCAACGTAGTTGACGTCGCGGTCGCCGGGCCTCAACCCGCGGGTGTGGTGGAGGTTTCGGTACTCCTTGAGTACTTCCTCGCCAACCCACTCCAGGATCTCGTCGCAGCTCATCCGCGCCGGGATGGCCTGCAGACGGATGGTCTGGCCGCTCAACTCACACTCGTCAAGGCGCCACATCGCGGTCTTTTCGCGATCGCCCGAGACGGTGATGAGAAGAGCGTTCCGCAGGG
Source organism: Eutreptiella sp. 'Long Island Sound 2002' (assembly GCA_964036045.1). Taxonomy (NCBI): domain Eukaryota; phylum Euglenozoa; class Euglenophyceae; order Eutreptiales; family Eutreptiaceae; genus Eutreptiella; species Eutreptiella sp. 'Long Island Sound 2002'. The sequence goes on from OZ038392.1 coordinate 41,290,873, forward strand.
AGTGCCGTTTGACATCCCGGGCCACGTTCTTCTTCGCCCAAGCCACCACGTTCGTATGATACTCTTTGGGGAGCATCATCTTGACCGTGTGGTTGGACTTGGCCCGCTTGGATTCCTCCTTGGTGACCCTCTTGATCCATGCTTCCGGCAGCATGGAGAACAGGCGAGCCTGCTCGTCACCCTCGTTCCAATCCTCCACGTTGCGGCGGTGGAGGGTGTATTTCCCTCGGAAGTCCCGCCAATCCCGCAGGCGGATCTCCCGTCCATCATGCTCAAGCTTGATGGACTTCCACCGCTTGGCAGCCACCTGCGGAGCGTCCACCCGCTCCTGCTCGTTGAGCCACTTCTTGGCTTCCTTGAGGGTCTTGATTTTCCCCTCCTTGGTCGCCATGAAGTATAGATCGCCGAGCACTTCCGGCAGGCGGTACCTGAACCGTCTGAAGACGTATCTCTCCGCATCCGCGGGAGGTAGGTCTTCAGTGACGGTCAGCCCCCAATCGTCCAGCTTCTCCAAGAAGCGGTCGAGGTTGAGGGGGTTGCCGTCGTACATGGGGGGCTTGATGTCCTTCAAGTCTTCCCACACGGCGGCATCCGCGGCCTTAGAGACCATGAACGCCGGCCGCGAGGTCGACCGAGGTTCCCATCGGCCTCGCCCACGGACTCCCACGGCCGCCACGTCCATCTCCTCCATGGAATCCCTGTGGCTACGCCGCGGTTCCTCCATGTACCCTAACCTGGTCCGTACTGCTTCCATGTACGCATCCTCATCACGGCGCTGGCGGCTGCGTTCAGCGGCCTCCCGTCGTACACCACGCGGCGGGCTGATGTCGAACTCCTCCAGGTCCAGATCCAGGTCCTCACCTTCACCGACATCCCATTCCACGTCTCCTCTGGGGACCTCATCCCTGAGTCCACCATAACGTCCACCAGCGATGGGGATTGGCTCCGGGGCTGGTGCGGGGCGTCGGGGGCGTACCGGTGCCCGCGGTGGAGCACGGCGGTTGCGGTGCTCCGCGCTGAGCCACTCATCACGCCAATCCTCACTGCCACTGCCGGGCGGCTCGCGCTCGTTGCGGCGGCCCGCGCTGTGGTGAGAGGGGGCGGTGAGAGAGGGGGCACTGGCGCTGGGGCGACTCCTGGGGGCTCCGCCGGGGGCGTGGGGTCTGCCTGGACCTGGTCCGGGTCCCCAGCCGTCGTCCGACGAGCCAGACTCCAGGGGTGGGTGGTCGCTGCCGACGCTCCCACGGGCTTCCAGCGCGTCCAGCCTCTGCTGCAGGCCGCTGACGACGTTGGTCAGCGACTTGGTCTCGGCCCTGGCGATGTCCAGCTCCTTCTGCGCGCGCGCGGCGACCCTGGAGATGCGAGCCATCTCGCCCTTGCCCGTGTCTACCTCCAGCTCGAGCAACTGGACTCTCGTGCGGAGGTAGACAATCCACCGCCAGGTGGTATCCGGGTCGCCGTTCCCTGGTGGGTCGTCGGGGTCCCCAGGGGGTCCTCCAGGAGGGCCTCCGCCGGGTCCGCCCGGTCCAGGGGGTCCTCCCCCGCCCGGTGGTCCGCCTCCAGGGGGTCCACTTGGTGGGCGTCCTCCAGGGGGTCCTGATGGTCCTCCGCTAGGGGGTCCCGGTGGGTCTCCGCCGGGTCGCCTCGGTGGGTCCGAGGATGGGCGCCTCTTCGTGATGCCGAAGTCCATGTCGTCATCCTCGTCCATGTCGCCCCACCTGGGCGTCTCGGTCACGGAAGACTCCGAGCTCCGGTAGGGAGGAGGGAGATCCTCATCCTCACCTTCCGGTTCCATGGGGACCTCTCCGCCACCTCCGCCCGTCCAAGCCACCACTTGGCGATGTCGGCGGCCTCGTTCATCCCCGTCACTGGCGGTGAAGAAGGGGTCACTGTCGTGGGGGTGTCCACCGGCTGGCCTCCGCGGCCTCTCGGGGGTCTTCCCCTTGCCCTTCCTCCGTCAATGGGCGGTGGGGCTACTGCTCCCACTGCTGCCCGTATCCGCCTCATCCAGCGTCATCCTGGAGGAGGCGTCCCCTTCGAAAAGCTTTCGAAGGGTCTCCACTCGTGATGCTCCCGGGGGAGTCTCGCGGCGGAGTTTGGCCTCTGCCTCCTCCATTGCGGCGGCGGTGGCTGCGGCAGCTCGCGCTTCGGCTTCCTCCCGAGCACGAGCCGCCTCGGCTTCCCGGGCCTGCTGCAGCCGCGCCTTCTGCGCTTCCAACGCTGCCAGCTCCGCCTCCGTCTTGGCCTTCTCCTCAGCGACCTTCCGTCGCGCGGCCTCGATGGCTTCCTTCTTGGCGGCGTCCTCCTGGGCCTTAGCCGTTGCTTCGGCGTGGGCCCTTTCCTTCGCCTCCTTCTTTGCCCTCCCTTGGGCAAGCGCCTCTTCCAGCGCCTTCACCTCGGCCTCCTTGCAGGCAATGGCCTCCTGCGTCCGGCGGGCGTCCTCGTCGGTTGCCCTGATCCGGGCAGCCACTGCCTCATGGGCGGCCGCAGCCGTGAGACCGGCTGCGATGGCTGCCACCTTCGAGGCGTGGTAGTCCATGCCTCTGCCCCACTCGGTGGCCTCCTCATGGGCGATGCCGACGGCGCCCTCCACGGCAGCGTTCCGCTTCGTGGCCCGTTGCCGGGCAACCGGAAGGTTGCAGGGCACCCCACAGACGCGCTCACAGGCGCGCGCCACGTCCCTTTGGGCGGGAGCGCCGCTGCTGCTGGAGCTGGCCTGGTCGGCCGGCATCCTCCCGCGGTGGGCCGACTCAACGTCGCTGCTGGGGCCTGCTGGGGCCTGCTGGGGCCTCAGGAGCAGCCGACGGGGCTTGGCCTGGGTCTGCTTGGCGACTTCCATGAAGTCACCAAGGGTGGCGTGGCCGGGGTGATGACCACCATTGGCCCGTTGGGGACTGGGGGCTGGGGTTCCGCCCTTGGCGCCTTGGGCGGCTTCGGCGGCCAGGGACTCCTGGTACTCCCGCCACCTCCGGTCCCGCTTCTTGTCCCCGGCGGACCGCTTCTCCTTCCCCGGAGACGCGCTGCTGCTGCCCTGCAGCCTGCGCTCGCTCCCCGGTTCCGGGAAGTTCTTCTCGATCATGTCCCACAGGGAGACATTGATCGAGGCCCCCGACGGGTACTCGTTGGGGGTCTCGTCCTCCTCGATCCCGTCGGGGCGCAGCCCTTCGCCGGGCCTGTCCGGTCGGGTCCACGTCCTCCAGCGCTTGCGGCGGAAGCGATACTCGTACCCTTCCGCCCGCAGCCACTCCTCCACTGCCCGCAGGCGGTCCTCCCCCATGTCCTCGCGGAGCTCGAAGCTCCCGGGCATGCCGCCTTCGCACTGGGGGTGGCTGTGGCGGTACTGCTGGTCCCAAACAAACCCACGCAGCAGGCGTGCCGCATGGGGGTGGGGCCGCGGCCACAACCTACCCGCTTCCTGCCAGTTTACCATGGCAGCGGGGGCGTAGTTGGTCTTGAGGTCCTTGGTATGCACTCGTTCAACTCAACAAACTGGTGGTGGTTGTTGAGGCGGGTGCTGCAGCACTGGACTGGGCGTGCGGCTGGTGCTGGTCAGCCGGTGGTTGTGGAAGTGGTTGACGCGGCCTTGCTGGTCGGCCGATGGGTCTGGTCTGTCCACTTCCTTCACGGTCGCGGCGCGGTCAGGGCGATGCTCTGGACGGCGCTGCTGGCTCCGTGACGAACTCGGCGCTGTCGCTGGGTGGCGCTGCGAGCCGCTGCGCTGCGCTGCGAGCCGCTGCGCTGCGCTGCGAGCTGCGAGCTGCGCCGCGCTGCTCGGGGTTGGTGGCCCCGAGTGGCACGCGAGGGTTGGGTAACCCCGCGGCGGTGAAACGCTTTTGACGCGTTCCCGTGGGGGGCCGGCCACGGGACGCTGCGGTGGACACGCGCAAGTGAGCAGGCAGGCAAAGCACTACGCTCACAAGGGCATCAATGCGCTCATGTCATGTGACAAAGCGTTTCAGGATCCTTGCCACTCTGAAACAAGGAAACAAAAGTATGTACAGCAACACATCGGGATATGTACACATGGGGTTAAGACTGGACTGGGGTAAGGGCATCACAGGACAATAGACACTCAGTCTCATCTCAAGGGCATCACAGGACAATAGACACTCTATCCTAACTTGTATCCCAATCCCAGGTCCGACCCTCTCAGTGGCTGGTGGGGGCGGGGGCTCAAACACAACCCATGCCCTGCTCAGTCCGGACCCTGAAACCCTGCCAATAGGGGAGGTGTCCCGCCCAGCCACAGGCGAGTTCCTGAGAACCAAGGAGCTCCAAGGCCAACCGACAGTGGCTCCCTATACTCCCTTAACGGCAGGTTCCAACTCCCCTCTGAGTCAGAGATATGGCCCCGCCATTATCCCTCAGGAGTTGGTAGCTGAAAATGGGCTGTTTCAGCCCAAACTGATATTAGCATGAAAAACTCCAAAATTGACCCCTCGTCCGGAGCCGCCAGAGGTAAGGACGAGGCAACTGACCCTATGTCCTTCGCATACGAACTCCCTGGAGCCCTCACCCAACCTGGTTCCCCCTGAGGTCCCGGCATCAGGGCACCACGGGTTCGTCACGTGGGGTCATGATTGCCAAAATGGCAAAATTGGCCGTCTCGGGCGACCGTCCAGGGTAGGAAATCTTGGCGATATTGACGCGCCAAGCCTTGATTCACAACCCTTGATATCCCCTTTGGTCCCATGCCGTGGGTTATCGCTTGCTGTCACGCCGGCTGCTTACTGTTCACCGAGGGGATGACCACACGGACGGGGCAGAAAGCAACATGCGGTGCAAAGGTGGGGATTGTGGATCGCACCAAAAGTTGAATAACTCCGGATGAGCCGGAGGAGCAAATACGAAACTCAAGGGCGTTCAACCCTTGGTCATATGCTACAATATGCGCCGCTTCCTCCTTGCTAGATCCCGTGCCCCATGGAGATATGGTAATTCCAATATGGCAAACAATGGCAAAAACAGCGAAATTTGGCCAAAATCGCCCGCACTCATGATTCCATATCTCCATGGCCATGGCGAAGATCCTTTCAACCAAAGATGCGATCGACACATGGGACTTAGGTCCCAATATATGCCACTTGCCATCCCTCATGGTCGCCTCTACCTATTTTTCCCATTGGGGAGGAAGTGACACACCAATGGGGCAGAATGGTAACATACCCCAAGTTGGGTGACTCACAACTCTCCCATCGAGAGGAGAGGCCACATGGGGAAACACCTCATTCGATGTGGGTTTATGTGCCCTCTCCGAATTGCCCTTACCCTTGGTCAAGTGGCGCACGCAACCTCGGGGGTGAAATCAGGGGGAGAAGGAGTTTGTGGCCATTTTGGGCAAAACGGCCAAAATTCACCCAAAAGTGGTCCCTCCAAATATCGTATCTCCGTATCACGAAAGAAAGGAGCCTCGGGCTTTTGCATGGATGCAAACCGAAGCTTTGCTTCCCTTTTGCAACAAGGGTTGAGGTTCAAAGCACAATGAAGGCATTTTTAACACCTCAATCCTTGAAGCACACTATTTATGGGAAAAAGTGCATATATCGGCGATATTGGCATGAACATATCTTTGGGACCTTGAGGAGCAAAAATATGAGTAAACACTTTTGGAGTAGGCCCATAGTAGGTGCGTTCAAACATGCACACTATGGTTAGATTGTCTCCGCCCACTCGTGTCATTAGTGCTTGTATATGAGCGCGTGTGCAAAGAGGCAATGTGGCACGCGTGCTCACAAGGCGAAATAATATAAAATAGAAGACAAGGTTGTAAAAATCAACCAAGCCATCCACGATGTCCTTCGTGGTCTCTACTTTACATATTGCCTTGGTTCGAGGCTCAACTCCCCATGGGCTTCGAATACGAGCCTCGGGGGTTTGGCCATTTTGGCCTAATTTTCAACCAAAACTTGCCCTCTTTTGAAAATAGAGTTTTGGTACGCATTGAATTGCGTGGAGCCATCGTTGAGTTGGCTCGTAAAACGAAAATGGCCTCGGGCTTTTGGTCTTGTGAGCATTGTGTTCGGTCATTAACGTTCATGCTCACAAGGGCACAAAATTAGCGTTTGCGCACGCAAACGACTTGGGTTTGCGAGACCCATAGGCTGCCTAAGACACCGCCATCGCCCGCTTCCCTAAGCAAGATGATACGCCCGCGTGAAAGGGGCATGGATGAAAGACATAGGGGGGAGACGTAGGGTTCCGTGCGAACTCTTGGTCCTTGAGAAGCATGAGTTCGCACGATCGACGGAAAGCCTTGCGCGCTGTTTTTCTCGAAAACGCAACGGCGAAAAATTCTGGTGAATACACCAGATGAAAGTTCATAAAATACCCTCTAGATTCAGCCCTTAAGTTCTCTTAGAACCTCACAGGTACTCGAGAAAAGTCAATCACAAAACTCGCCACGGAGAAGCGACGAAGGCGCGCGAACAGGCGACATCAGGCGGCGATTTCACGACAATTAGAAATCGCGGTAGAAATCGGGTATTTCACCGATTTCTGACCGAAAATCGATCAAGACAATAAAATCACGGTAATTCTACATCGATTTATTGGTTAGAAATCGGATTCCAGATTTCACGGGTTAGAGAACGGGGATAGCCGGTATCAACGGCTTCCGCACGGGTATGACGGCTCGCAGGCCTCCGGGCCATGGGCCATAACGGGTGTGACTGACCACAGGCCTCCGGGCCATGGGCCATAGGTTCTGGGTACCGCTTCACTGCTTCTCGCCAACAATTCCTGTGGCATCGGGGCAAGTCACAACAGATGTGGATATTATTCTTGGGTCTAATCTCTTTACGGAACAGCTAGAGATTCTGTCTGCCTCAGTGGGTTTTGATGGAACCGTTGGCGTCGGTCAAACAGAACAAGATGCAAAAGACCTGGGCCTTGCGTCGAATTATGACGTGGCCAATTTGACGACATGCCCTGTGATGGGAGGAGATCCATCCGGCGTGCCCTTGGCTAGTGGAATTTCAGAAGGAACCGTGCTCGTCTACGATTGCCAGGGAGTCCCCAATGGTTGGGATGGCTATCCCATTTGCTTCTCCTGGCCCATCCTCCCCTGCTCGATCAAGCACGAACATATCCAATACACACGGTCTGATGGTGAAGTCTTCAGTCCAAGGTGTATCTCCCCTGCTCCTAACGAAAAATTCAACGACAGACACTGCCTGGTTATGTTTGATGACTTTTTCAATAAGCAACTTCCAGGGGAATCCGGCAGGCTTGCCATGGACCGAATTGATATTGTAGGAGACCTACTCTTTATAGGACCGCAGGGAAGAATCTATTCGGGAAAGGGATTGTCGAGGATCGCCCCTGCCAGCGGGACCGCTTATTCGGAAGGCCCCGTTTTCATCGGTGCGTGATTGTCACCCCTGAGTGACATTGGGGAAGGCGTCTCTGATGGTTTCGCGGTTGTGATAGCTGGCATTCTCCCTAATTCAGGCATTGGCCTGTTTGGCCCTCGTGCTAACAAAGTGTACCGCTTGCGTATGTACCATTCCGGTGGCATGACCTTGGACGGTTTGACCGCTTTACGCCCGGATTTGTTTGCTGACTATTTTGAGCTACAATTCTCTAATGGACTCAACATTGGAACGGATCAAGAGGCTGTCGCTGTGACATCTACCTCTACTGTCACAGTCCTGGGCATGGCCGACCTGGGTGTACGACAAGACATTGGTTACGATATTTGCTATCAGGAGGATGGCGACAATTATATTGATTTTATTCTTGAGGTGGATCATGACACTAGTGTCTTGGAGGGTCTTACTGTATTGGCCTTTGGAAAGGGCAAGTCGCTGTACAATCCTGGTGGTCCCGGGCCAACACCCTTTGAAGAAGCACGATATACGGACCCAGCTCCTGCTAACCAACTGGTTACGGTCCGGGTCGGCTTAAGCAATGATGCACAATGTTGTAGAGTGCCAAGCCTGACTCTCGGCGGGTGAACTCCATACCATCCTAATTGCAACTGCGGATTCCAATCTTTGCTCCTGTCCCGACAATCTCATGGCACAAGTCAATGCTGCCATTGACGCAGGGTCCTCTGCAACAGCATCCTCGCCTAGGTGGTGTCAGAACATTGCTTTTGGGCTTGTTGCGATCCCTGCTGCAGCATCCCTGTTCTAATAATGTATGTTCAATATGTTAATACAAATCACTTCCTTTGTTCTGCTATGACACGCATCTACTCTTTGCATGTAAAGCGCAGTGACCCTCCGTTTGTGGCGTACCGTCCATCTGCGATGCATCATCAACAGACACAGTGTGTAAATTGTTGTATAGTGTTGTCTGGACACCTGTTATATTTCCCCCCTTCCTGTTCAAAAGATGGCCGTGCCATATTGGTAGCCAACCTTTCTAGACTGATGTACGCTTCTCAGGGGGTCGGTGTGCAGGTGAGAGTCTGCCGATGTGTTCGTGGTTTGCCGAAGTCCAGAGCGAGAGGAAACTGTAGTTTACATACGTGCAAGGCGCAAAGCGCTACTCTGTGGTACCATGGGCGTGGCGCATGCAGTCCCCCCCCCCCGCCCTGTTGTCCAAGCACCGCCCTTGTCCAAGCACCACTACCCGGTGAAACCGTCATTTTTTGCGCTGTCAATTTTACGGTGCAAAATGTGTCAGTGGCAAAGGCCCGCAAGACACGAAACAGCAGCATGTACATTACTCCACCAAATGCCACCCCTTGGGCTGCTGCCTGTAACAAGGTGGAGATTAACGGCAATTTTAATAAGGTGACAGTGACGGTGACAGTGAGACTGATGGTAGTGGCAATGACAGTGACCGTGACAGTGATGGTGTCAGTGCTACATCTGACACTCCTGATTGCTCTGAGCAGAAGAAAGAAAAAAAAGGAGCAGGCGGTGGACATTGTTTGGGCAAAGGCTGACAGGGGTGTTTGGAAAACTGTACCTGAGCAGACACCTTGTTGATGACCATGTAGTCCCCAGTGATTTTTTTGCCCTTACACCTGCCCCTAAAGCTGTCCCCAAACCTGGCCCTAAACCTGCACCCAAGCGCGCCAAGGCACCTGCCAAAGCTGCAGCCAAAGCTGCCAAAGCTGCAGAGCATGTGCAATTGTTCCGCATGCGATACAAGCGGGGCACAGGGTTCCATTCTATGTAAAGCACTCATCAATCAGCCCATCACATGAGAAACTGTGATGCAGATTGACAGATCCAGAGTTCTGTAGTGCTGTGCTGCTGAATGTGTCCTTGCTCTTGTGCCAGACACACCCTGGGGTTGAGGGGACACGTCACAAGTTGAAAACGGTTTTCGACCAAGGGTGCCGCGCGCAGTCACTGGGTCCAAGCTTTTTTTTCATGCAAAATCTTGTTCTTTAGCCCTTATCTTTTGTTTTCAGCATAAAAAAAAGGATTTCGCGCTAAAAAAAAAGGTTCCGCGCTAAAAAAAAGATTCTGTGCTAAAAAAAATTCCGCGCTAAAAAAAAAGATTTTTACATGATCATCATGTATTTCTCAAAAAGTTGCACGGTGGGGGCTTACAAGGAGTGCTACTGCACCAAGCCAACCCCTGCCAGCATCCCTCCCTTTGTGCATCTTGGTCCGTCCATGTTGACCGCCATCTGAAGATATTTGGAAAGAGCAAAACTTGAGCATGAAGTTATGGGCAAAATTGTGCACCCACTGAGTAGTGCTTGAAAACAACCTCTACGAGGCAATACCACTCGGCTTTGTGCACCGAAAAATGCCTCTAAACAAAGTCTGAGCAAGGAATCTGAACGTTGGGACTGACTGGGCTGACAGGGATGCAAATGTCCCAGGAGTTGATTACCATGGCTGTCAGACACTGCAGCAATGCACAGGAAGGTGGGTGGCAGGTTGCATTGCAGAAGAAATGAGCAGAAAAAACCTGGTTGGCTCACTCTGCATCTGAAAAGACGTCCCCACTCAGCAACTACGACACACTGCTTGTGTGGACAGGCAAACAGTGGGGGTCACTATCATTCTTCTTCCATGTACTGACCACACACCCGCAGAAAGACACGCTGCTCTCTGGAAAACTTTTGGCCCGTCAATTTCTCAAAGGCCTCTGCGCATGCCTGGTTCGCAGGTGAAAGGCGGATCTCAGAAGACTTGCGCCTGTCATCTACAATGACCTTCCACAACTCATCACATCTCCGTTGGTCGTTGCACAGGCTACCAGTGTACCCCACGGGCACCTCAAAACGTTTCCTGTTGATGTAGAAAGGCTTCAGGGCTTTGCGATGTCCCTGGCTGGGTATTCATCTGTGCAGCTGAGCGCAGAGACGTTTTTGGGTCTGTAGCTTCGTGGTCAAAGTCTGGATACAAAGGGGCCTCTGATGCACTATCAGAACTTGAAATGCTATGAATGCAGCTGCCTTAGTAAGAAACACATCTGCAATGGAATGAGAACTGGGTTTCTTATCAGTCTGCCACTTGATTGTGCACTTAGAGCCCTCCGGCACGAGCACCTGACCCCGATGCAAATAACCCTTGTCCCCTGACCGCAAGTGGTGAGTGAACACTGCACACACTTTGTCGCCCTTTGAGGCTTTGCAATGCATGGGTTATAAACAGTGGAGTGAAAGGGGGGCAATCAGTGCAGCAAATTGTCAAGCATGCGTGTGAAAGGTAAGAAAGAAAGGGGGGCAGGGGGGTAGAAGTGAGACATCTGCTCCAGCTGCCAGCATGCAGTCCCTTCCTCAATCTTGAGACGTTGGTTCCGCTGAAACTTGAAAGTTTGCCCCTGGGCTCTGGCCAACATGGCCGAGTGCCCTACTTTACAAAATCCAGGCATTACCTATGATCCGTTCAAATGACCTCTCCGCATAGGTCCCCCAGCGAAGGAAAACCCCTGTTCACTGAGCAGATGAAATTGTGCACATGGGCTCTGGCCAAGGTGGCTGAGTACCCTACTTAACAACATTCAGACAATAACTGTGATCCTCTCTGATGAACTCTCTGCATAGGTCCCTCAGCTCAAAAGGGACACTCCTGTTCTGCGTAATGCACCCAAAACCTTCCACATTCATGACATCCCTGCACCGGGCACCTCCTCACCGCATGCACCAGGCAACAAGGAAAGAGGGCCATTGGGTGCATATTCGGTCAGTTCAAAACCCAGGTTCCCCTACTGTATGAGGTTGTGAACATGGGCTCCGGCTAAGGTGGCGGAATAACCTACTTTTTTCTGTATTTGTTTGGCATGTCCAAAAATCCACGGCATTTTAGCCCTTCTCCACAAGGAAGGCGTCTTGTGGATCATTTCCACAGTGGCATGTCCCGACGCCATCAAGTGGGTTACATCATCTTCACGCAATGTAGTGTGTACTGCAACAGCACGTTCTGCAAGTGCTCAGCCATCTGCTCCGGTCTAGTTGGCATTCTTTACCGTTCTTTGCTTTGTCCCTTGTTTTTCAGGATTCGCTAAGGAATGTGGATGATTTGTCCGGTCAGGTGCCCCTCGGAACTGCATTGGTTCTGTCTTTTTTTTTAGATGCGGATTATTCTTTTTAGAGGTAATATCTTTTCTTAGCTAAAAAAAATATTCCGCATTAAAAAAAGTATTCTGCGCTAAAAAAAATTTTTTCCGCGCCAAAAAAAAATATCCAGACTTTTTTTTTCTGCACGCAGTATTTTTTTTTAGCACAAATGCCGCAAATTTTAGAAGTGGTAAAAAAGGTGTTATGGGCGATTCTCTAGGCACCTGTGGGGGACGTGTTGTGTGCGGGGACCCCATGACAGCACGGGTGATCAAGCAAGTTTGATTTTGACCCCCCCCCCCTCCAGCTTGGATTTACACTCTGGTTTCACCCATTTCTACCTTTTTGCGCATTTCCACCACATCCACTCTTTTTCTGGGTTGATTGCTCCCCACCCACAGGGGACGCTGACCTGTGAGGCTTGCCACGAATCCCCCCCCACCCCTCTAGACCCCCTCTGGAGCGCCATAATTATCAACTTCTTACAACCCTGCATCCCAGCGCAAAATTTCGTGGATTTTCTGCGGCTTTCACAGTCTGCCCAGTCAGTCCAAAGTTCCAGATTCCGTGTTCAGACTATTATTCGGTGCACAAAGACGAGTGGTTTTGCCTCTGAGAGGTGGTTTTCAACCACTACTCCGTCGATGCAGAATTTTGCCCGTAATTTCATGCCCAAGTGTTGCTCTTTCCAAATGTCTTCAGATGGTGGGTCAACATAGGCCGACCAGGGTGCACACAGGGAGGGATGCAAGCTGTGTATTTGTTTGAATCATGTCCAAAAATCCATTGCACTCCAGCCCTTGTGCACAACGAAGGCGTCTTGTGCATCAGTTGCACTGTGACAGGTTCCTACGCCATGAAGTGGGTTGCATTATCCATCATCCTCACGTAATCTAAAGTGTAGTGCAACACCACGTTCGGAAAGTGCACCTGGCATCAGGCAATCTTGTTGGCAGTGGCGTCATGCTGGGCGTCATGTTGTCCCTAGATGCAACGAACGGTGTGAATCAGTGGTTTCTATTGCATGTTTCTTGTAGGGCCAGGGCAGGTTCTTGGGGGTTTATTTTTTATATGCGGATTATTTTTTTTAGAGGTTGTATTTTTTCTTAGATCCCAAAGTGTGTTCCTGAAACGTTGTTTTATTTTTTTTTTAGATTTGCAGCGGACTATTTTTTAGAGAGCCATCTAAAATTTTAGTCACTTTCGACCTTTCTTTTAGATGTTTTGTATTAAATTTTAGATGTTTTTTTTTAGGTTGTATTATTTTTTAGCGCATCTAAAAAAATATTTTCGCATCGAAAAAAAATATTATCTCAACTGCATTTCTGCCTCCCCTCCCCACCCCCGGCTTTGTGTTCTTTCAATTTTACCAAAATCCCACTTTCTACTTGGCAATCTAAAAAAAAAAAGATTCTGTTTTTTTGACGGTTTGAAACATGGGAATGATTTTTTTTTGGATTTCGGGTTTTGTTGGAATCTTTTTCTTTAGTAGAGAATCTTGTTTTTTGGATGTGAAATTTTTTTAAGATGCTTTCGCTCATTTTTTAGCCGTTTTCCCTCCTTTTTTAGCTATTTTGACTTAAATTTTGGCTGTTTTCTTAAATTTTAGCGCATCTAGAAAAGCAGATTTCGCATCTAAAAAAAACATTACCCCCAGTCAGTGCCCTTGTCAAAGTGCTTTGTCCAAGCACCACTACTGGATGTCTAGCTGGACCTGTTCATGCATACTGCAAGTATCCTGGAGGGTTGGAGTCTGAGAGACAACCAAGAGGAGTACCAATGTGTACTCCAAACCCTCAGTGTTGGCCTAGAGGCACGCTTGATAGACGGCGACTTGAACACAATGGGGTCTAAGTAACACTACATTATGTCTGCCGTGTTATCATACATTCATTACAATGTGCGATGAACATATTTGAACAAGTGGAATCAACAAAACTATACGTGATATCATATGAAATGGTTGTGCGAAAGAAGGGTCACATGTCTCTGTCCTGCTTTGTCAGGCTTTGCTTTCCACGGTGAAAATACCTTGGTGCACTGAGAAAATTCTGTCGCTACTTTGAGCACATTATCTATATCTCAAATGGCTTCTAGAAGGGCAAGCGAGAAAGAAAAACATTTAATCAAAAAAACGATCATAACACTTTTAATCGTCCATGTACTGTCCAACTAGAGATAGTTATACAAATTGAGCAAAATCACGTTACAAATGTGAAAAAGGCATAAATTACTCAAATGATAACCCCGGCCTACCATGTCAGATTTGGATGAACTAAAAGCTCTTTTGATTAGTTTGTTATATTCTTAGTCTTTCGTGTGTTCAAAACTACGGCGTTGATTCCTGTGACTCGGACAATGAAAGGTCGGTAGCCCAAATTCCATACAACGAAATGAAATCACAAAAGTGGTTATGTAGCAATACTTGCCATTGAAAAAAATGGATAAGTCACATCTCGGATCGAAATCTAGTAAACTGTAGCTTTTTTTTTTTCAGTTCGGTACACCGACGTCAAGCCAAAGCGCCGTCACATGTGCTATCAAAATAACTAATCCTGGGATATGGCTTGCTTGTATTTCAAGCTTCTAGTTTACATATAGTTTAGTTCGAGAACTCAACTTTGTTAACGAACTGTCAGATTGGATCGCATCTCTAGCTTATGGATGAACCCTACCGAAAAGTCAAACTTGTGAGGTTGCTATCTTTTTCAACCGAACACAACAAGACCCGGACGTTAACATTGAGATTTGGTCATTTGGATGGGCTATGTTGGTGATTTTTGAGGTATGATTTGTTTCCGGGTGTGGCGTCCCATAGACAATGCAATGAAAAATGGTATTTGCAAAGAGGTGGGGTCCCCATTACTTGACCCTCACATACGAAAATCCCTCCATGAGGCGCGGAGTATTGAACAAGTGGTCGAAATATTGAATATAGGCTATGTTGATTTTGCACCCATGAAAAGTGTGATCATTCCCCGGATGCATGGCACGCATGTGACCAACCACAATCAAAGCAGTTGAACTTTTCTTCGATCCCACTTGACTCGGCGACTCAAAATCATAATTGAACGCAACATAGATGCAATGCTTCTTGCAAAGAAGCAATTGAAATGGGAAATTCGTTCACAAATTTGAACCATCACCGTCAACGATTCCCATTGCGCTGACCCATCACCAATGTTTCACAATCGACGATGATTTCAATAAATGGTTCAAAAGTAAACTACTCAACAATCTATAAGCTCTTTAGACCATTTCACCCATGCGCAATTGCAATCGCACGATTCTCAATCCTAATGCCCTATTAAAACCATACAGGATAATTATCCTGATTTTTAATTGTTCCATTATACGCACTTATTGTTGGCCAAGGCAACCATGGCAATTACCATGGTCAAAATTTCTCCGGCGCCCTAATCCATTGTACAGCCTCATTCGCCAACGAAAAGGTTTAGACAGCTTTTTTAAACATCAATTACAGCTTAACAACCACCGAGCAGACAATGAATATCAGTACATCATATCTCTAGATAAATCGAAAAAATTGCCACCACTTTCATTGAAGCTGTCTTGTCTTGCAATCTTCTCCTATTTTTGTATACTACATGCAAAGCTGTACAACAGATAACGGCTGCAGAAAACCAGGTCGCTCTCATTTGCAAGTAATTAGCCAACAATGGAATATTTTGTTATTGGAACCTTGCACAAGACGATGAAAACCCTCGAATATGGCTTGGACATATATTGCTTGTGCTCACGTCCCCCCCCCCCCAATCCCCGTCTTGCAAAAGCTCAACACAGGCTACTGGATCATGCACCCCTGCCACAACCATGCACAGCGATGGAAATTACTTACGCATCTCAAACACAAATGGTTACCATGCAAATTCTAAAGTTCTGCAGAATCCTAATTTTTGTGTTGGGTGTTTTGAATTAATAGTAAGCAAAAATTTTGCGGCAGCATCCAAAAGGGGCAAAAATGGGCAAAAAGAAATTTTGCGATCTTTTTCTGCGGAACCCATTTTTGCGTAGGGTGTTGGACAAAAAATTAATTTTTTTCTGCGGTCGTTTTTGCGTTTTGGGGATTGGGGTTGATTCATTTTGTTGCTACTGCAAGAAACCGTGCGTACCTTGGACTCTGAGATTGCAGTCCATTTCTACACAGGCATACAAATATCGATCAGTTGGACTCTGCGATTGCAGTCCATAGCACAGATAAGCACCAACCAGCGTGTTTCAGGTCGACCGATTTTTTAACAAACGAATTCCAAACTTTTCCATAATAGTGCGCATGGCACGTAAAATGCTGCTTTGTCACTTTGTCTGGATAATAGTACATGAAATGCTGAAAATATGCCACAGAAAACTCTGCAGGATAAGACAACAAGAGAACCACAGCACTGTACATCGCTGTGAAAGAAAAATAGGATGAACACACAAAAGGTCGGTGTTGGACTAGTGGTTGCATGCGTGACGGATCTGCCACCCATCTTTTTCGAAATCACATGCGTTTGCGGGGTGATATTGGTCTGTTGTACCCTCGTAGATGACCTGCGGTGGTACAACTTGGCCATCACAAAAAGAATGGCAACCCGATATCCCGAACTAGCTACTTTATCTGCTTTGGGGCACATCAACAACCACATTCAAATATCCACGCCGTGAACTAGCCCCTTTATCTGCTTTGGGGCACATCAACAGCCAAATTCTACTAGTTTAACACTTGTGACAATCCCAGATGCCTCATTCTTTGGAAGCAAAGCAAGGTGCAGAACGGTGCATGAGACATGCTAGAGGGGGACAACAAGCAGTGGGGCAAACTCTCCCGCGATTGTGGCATTCTTGCAAAAAAAAGAAGCAGGAGCAAAAGTTATTTTGTTTTTGCGGAACCTGTTTTTGTGTAGCAGATGAAACCTATTTTTGCGGATAACAACACCTTGTGCCAAGAAGTAATTATTTTCACAATCCTTTAGATTTCGCACAGTACTACTAGCAGCAAACTACAAAACAGCTGAGGATAGGCACAATAGCTGTGGCATGTGGCCTGATTCTGGAACCACCTGAAGGTGCCCCGACTCCTCACCCTAATGTTTGGAAACCTGAGGTTGTTACCGCGGAGGCAAAACTATTGACTGGGGCAAAACAAAGATATTTGCTTGACTTTAGATTTGGTACAGTTGCCGTACTCTTGTGGTCAACACCCTTTCTTGAGAAAAGCCTGCCAACCCCCTCAGAAATACTTCATATTTTGGAGTATTATGGAGCCATGAGGTTGATCAACCTCTCTTTGGTGGCAGTCAACCACAACCTATTCGCTAGCAAGCATTGTGTCCTGGGCTGCCATTCCGACGGGTGCCCTATGAAACTAGCACATGTGCGTAATGTAGTACAAGCGCGATTTTAAAATATTGGCCCTCATATTTAAAATCACTTCTCTCTTCTTTTTTGTCCTGGCAATTTCTTCGTACCTGTAATTGTTTCCCAAACCCAGTCTCAGACTGGACTGAATACAAATGGTGGTGGTGGTGGTGGTGTTTCCATCGACCTTACAATTTTGGCATTATTGCTTCACACAGCCCTCTAGTATTGGGGCAATTGAAAAGCGAACATTTGTTTCTGGGTCAAAAAAAAGATGTACATAACAACTCCTTGCAAATTTGCAAGCAAACCACAATATTCGCACTCTTACAGGTTGCCTTTCAGGAGAACACAATGCGATTCTCAGCTGCGCACAAGAAGAACCACCTCAATCCCTGGTCCTCACCCACTATCACCAACGTAAATCGGATTTTGCTGCAAAGCAGCTCAGTGTGCAGAAAACAGAGGAATCTTAATTTCCATGCCTATCTCCTGACCATTTCACAATTCAATTGCAATACGGCACTGTACACAATGCTGCTTGGTGATGCCTCTCGCTCCATGATGATCATTCTGCATCCCGACAGGTAAATTCTGCGCTGCTCCAAACTCCAGGCTCCTGCGGTACGCGTCTCTTGGCGATTTGGTGAAGCACTGCTGATATTGCACTGTCTTCTGAACAATACCTGTGGTATTACTGAGGAAGGGGGGAGGGGTAACACGGTCTCCAGGAAAATATTGGTGTTGGTAGAGGTGGGGGGGGGGGGCAAGGTGTCTGGCTTCCACAGTCTTTGGTAGCCTGGGTTCAGGACTAGGTACTGTGCCAAACATGCACAAGTACATCAGGCGTTGAAGCGCCAGGGGGGGGGGGGGGTGAAATTATACTCTGATACCAGCTGCTGGTGGCGTTGCCATAGAATTCTCAAATGGGGTGTGCACAAACCCACTTGAATTGTCTTGTTAAGGGTTCAAATTACGTTGGGTGGGTTCAGAAATCGAAATGGTTGCATGTGAGCTAATTAATACACCAATTCACCACGAGTGCACTCCTTCCCTGGCCTATTTCAGCCTGAGGAAAATTCTTGAGATGCAAAGGGCCAATATGCGGCAACGTGGTTTCCGAAAAGATTAAAATGTGGTGGCTTGCAAAAGAGTGCACAAACACAACTTGGCATGCGGTGCCCACAAAATCGTTCAGCCTGGGCTTATGTGGTATCCAAGGCGCTGCACAGGGCATGTGTAGTATGGGAATCTGTCACAGCGAACCCAAAACCTCCTGAGTATCAAGAAATACACACGCTGCAGTCATGTGAGGGAATGGGACATGAAGCAACAGGAAGAAGCAATTAGGGGAAGCAAAGTGCAGCCTGCTGAATTCAGGTCAACAAACTGGTTTCGTCTGTGGATGACATGGCATGCGAAAAATTCATTTGGTGTGGCCGGGGAGTGGAGGGAGAGTTCGAGCCTGTTCCAGGGCAAAGAGCTCCTCTAACCCAGGTGATCTCCCGCATTCCCAAAGCCCCTCCCAAAAGAACCCAGTCCCCCCAGGCCTGCCCGACACCACCCCAAGGATTCCAGATCCAGTTTCCTGCTTATCAGATTCTGGGCAATAACAATGCAATATCAGGCACTGCTGACAAAAGGGTCATCAAACAGTTTTGGTGCCAAGCAACTGTGGGGCCAACAATGTGCAGGCTGTGCCTGCATATCCGTAGCTGTATCAGGACCACATACCCAAATTGCCACGGTAGACATTACCTGTTGGTCAGCACACTACTGCAGCAAACAAGAACGGGGAAAAATCGGTCTTCTCCCCCATCCACCGAATGAATTTTTCACACACCAATTGCTGGGGTGGGGAGAAATCGCATCCTGCAGCGCACCTCATTCCACGCCATGTGAGCTTGAGCACTCAATGCCAACGGCAGCTGACACATTTACAGAAACCACACAGAGGCAAACTAGAGGGCTCGAAACCAAATGCCATTTCTGAAGAGACAGAGCACTCACAAGGGATGAAGCCATTTACATGATCCGTTGTCCATTGCGATGTTGGTGTTGATGTGCCAATCTGCTTGTGCACAGAGGGGTGTTTGCCCCACTCCTGGAATCGCGTGCTGTGCTATGGTGCCCGCTGTTGCCCTGTTGATGACACCAACTAGCCACAACAAAGCAGGGCCGTCCGTAAAGGGGAAAAAAATGCCCTCCGTCATTCTGACACTGCAGTTTTGGTCAATATCAGCTTCCTAGAGAATTGCCAACCTTATCAACATAAATTGTTGATTGACCCCCCCCCGAAATGAAACCAAGCATTCGGTGAGCAAAGAACTTGAAACGGTGCAAGTCTGTGTATACCCCGTTGACAACACAGACGGAAATGCCGCCAATGCTTCCGTGTGCATGCTTCCTGTCTGCTGAGCAACAGGTGTGCATGAAAAGGCCACAAGCCACACTCAATTGGTCAGCCTTTTAAAGGCCCCAAATGGGGCATTTTTCTTTGTGGTCCTTGTTGGAAAACACTGGAGAATGTGCAGCGAAGAAGCAGGGAGGTGAGCAAGTGAAAAAACGGGGATGTGCTTTGTGACTCCTGTAACCCACAATGCTAAACAACCCACTGCAAGATTCAGATCCCACTGCGAACAGCGTCCTATGAAACCACACAACCACCAGTGGGGACTGAAACATCTGATTCAGTGCAAGCAACAAAGTGCAGAAAAAGTGAAAAAATGGGTCACCAAAACTTCAGACTTTGACGATAGGCCACCAATCCGATGGATATGATGCCATGTGCTTTACGCTGTCATTGCTTAAAACCGTGAAAGCAAAGATGAAACTCAAAAAGCTACTGTCCCGAATTCTGCAACCAAATAATTCGACCTCTTGCAGAACACGGCACTGCTAAGAAACTTTGCAACACAAAACTGCAGCACCCTGATTCACGTAAAATGTGAGAAGAGCCGGATACCAATCCACGAGCACCACACGTCACAGCTTCTTATCTGTTCTCTAACAGGCAAAAGCTACAAGTGCAGCACACAGTAACGTCGTAGGACAGTCCATGTCAAAGAAAAGGAATCAGGACATGCCAACAGCTCAAAGAGGCGAAGACGGATTTTGACATATGTAGCCCCCCCTACTTCGATATACGAACCCCCCACCAACACCTCAGTGCATCACCCCCGACTGTTGAGTGAGGCCTGCATGTTTGGTAAAGGACGAGTCCTGTTTCGGGGCATGATCAACCCCTGCATTGGTACTGGAGAATCCGTCGTTGATTCGATGTTCCATTGTTGTTGAACTGTTCTCCAGCTTTCATATCACTGTTGCTGTGGCTTGTGATGCGACACCTTCTTCAGCTGCCGCGCCACATTCTTGTCAATCCGTTGCATGCCCGAAGGCAAACAGTTAGAAAAAAAAAACCAAACCAGTGTTCACTTTGGCTGGGAGGGATTGTGGGCGTGAGACGTTGGCTGAACCGTCAGATGGAGCAACAGCAGGTGCAAACCCAACCCCCTCGGTCTCCAAGCCACCACCCCCACCCCCACCGCGCTCCTGCTCAAGAAACAAAACGTCACTACCTGTTCACTGCCGGTGCGCGACTGACACTGAAACAACAGGTCTGAACGAATCCCTGCCTGCGATTTCCCAATCCAAAAGAATATGGCCTGCGTATGTCAGATTAGAATGTTGTCCTTGAGCAGATATGAAATATTGGTTGGTTTGTTGAATTTCTCTAGACTCACAAATGGTGTCGTTGTCGAAATGAAAGTAGGAGGGACAAACACATGGGGTGAAAAGCAGAGGAAAGGTTCAGCGGGCCTGTAATTGGTGTGCTGTGGGGCACCGTGCATGCAGTTTAGGGGAGTGGTGGTTGCATGTATATCGCAAGATTCATGCATCTTGTCAGTGCCTTGCTCTGTCATGCTGCAGGGGTAATTGATTCCCCTGCAGCGTCCCTTCATGGAAAAGAAATGGAACAGAATTAGGCTGGGTTGGGTGAGAAACCTCTGGCTTCGTCTTTACGATTCTTGAAATCAGACCATTCAAAATCCTGACAACTGGTGAGGCTGGTCTACAAATCATCATCCCCATAAAATCACTCATCATAAACCGAGACGCCTCTCCATAAATCCCCCAAACATGTCAACAAATCACCACCAAAATGGGTGCAGTATTGGCTAGAAAACGAGAACGAGAATCAGGGCAGATTTCTGGGTGCAATCACCCCTGATGGAATTGTGCAAAACACAACCAAAGAATAGGGGTCTGGGTGGTTTCATCGCTGTCAACAAATTGCCCCAATGGAATTGTGCAACAAAACCAAGAGGATAGGTCTGGGTGGTTTCGCCGTCGTCAAAAAATTGCAAGACCAGCACATCCTTCGCGCACGGACCGTGCGTCACCAGGGCGGAACTGGGAAAGCACACTCCAGTGCAGATGCACCGGCTGATGGGCACAGGATTGAGCACATCAGCGTGCAGAAAACCTCCTCAGCCTGCAACCCTCCCTAACGACTGCACACACAGACACACAGACACACAGACACACAGACACACACACACACACACAGCGCTGCGCGCGTGCGTAATTTCACGAGTTGACAACCAACAAACTAGCCAGCCACCATTCTGAATCCACTGAGGGCGAATGGTCCCGGAACCATTGACTTGGGGGTGTGGGGGGGCTTGGGATCCCTTTGCCCAACCCCCCATCGCCGGATCCCTGCAGCAGAGACATTGCAGTCTCAACCGCGTACCCAGTGCTCACCAGTTGCTGTCAAGGTGGGAAACGGTTGGCCCTTGTAGCCCTCTGGCTGTAAAACACCAAGGTGGCCCGCTCTCACATTGAGGCGGCAGCTTTCCCACACCTTCTAGCCCCAAATTCTAGGATACTCCATGGGCCCCGTTCCCGCTATTAACCTTTCATGATCTAATGCCAGATGCCCTGGACCTGAAAAAGATGCAGTGTACCAAAACAACACAGACCATCCCATGGCAAACACAGAGTAGCCAAATAACAGCGAAACCGTCAGCAGGGCACTGTAGCAGGCCAGCATGTTCCTGGGATGCGGTGGGCATCATACTGACGACACCCTGAGGCAGGCAGCACATGAAAAGATTTCAAAATTCAGAAAAATGAAAGCGGTGTTCTGGAATCAATCCAAAGCAATCCTCATGTGCCTGGGAATATTTTTCAGAGGACCATTGGCACTGAAAATGAACCAACTCCGGGCTGCCTTTGCACTTTGGGCCTCCTCATGTGCCTGGGAATATTTTTCAGAGGACCATTGGCACTGGATTTCAAAATGAACCAACTCCGGGCTGCCTTTGCACTTTGGGGGAGCCCTCCTGAGCCCCCTTCTGAACCTTCTGAAGAGGGGGAGTCCAGCGACGGGGGCTCCGTTGGCCTTCCGCTGGAGTGTAGTGGGCTCGGGTGTAGTGGGCTGGACTGTAGTTGGTTGGAGTGGTCTGGGGTGTCGTGGGCTGAAGAATATTGGGCTCGAGTGTAGTGGGTAAGAGTGCCCCACTGTGCAGTTGAACTTCCACCCACACCCAGGCCCCTGGACAGAAAATGACATGCACTCCCCACAACCTTCTCTTCTTTAGGCTTACTCTGGCTCGGTGCGTTCGTGCAGGGTGCAGGTAATCAAACCATTTTGTGAATGCGGGTCACGTGTGGTGCACACGAGTTGGGGTGGTGTGGTTCATACAACAACCAGCAACCATCCTCGAAGCTGTGCTCGACAAATAGGCTGCTGCCTCATGGTGAGGCTGGCTGCATGGCAAACTGTGATGGAACTTTGCCCGTCATTCACTTTGTGTTGTGCATAGGAGTGTTTCTGCATGTTCGATCTCTAATACAGCGCAGCGCAGCTGCCTCACTAAGAGCTGCTGCAATGTAACCACTCAGATGTGGATGGTGGCAAAAAGAAGCGAACTGAGAGGATTGTGGTTGACAGGGGAGTCAATACCAGACTGGGAGGGGGAAAGTTGCATGAGTTGAAACCCTTTGTACGTTTTCCTCAAAGTGCTGCAATTACAGACTGTCGCACAACTCTCTCGCCAGAAGCTCTCTTGCCAACCCATATTTGTTACAAAAACCAAGACGTGAAACAGAACAAAATAGAGTTCGAAATCGAAGTCCACAATCCCGTCGCTTTCTCCGATGTATGCTTGTATGGTCATCCTCAACTGTAAGCCCGACCACTGCGCCAGAGCCCTGCCACACAGCTGCAATAAATGTGTGCACCTTGTCCCCAACAGGAACCAAATGCGCATGTTTCCCTGTGGAAGGACGCCATGCATTTGGAGCCATATCCACACATGGCGTTCGTGCTGCAATATCCAGGTGGCAGTTTTTCTGGAAACACACTGTGTGGTTCAGGGGTCAGACCAGACAGATGTGTGGTAGGTAGTCCGCGGATCACTGATCCGCGGGGGTCCAAAAACCCCCCCCTCCCCCCCCCAAAATGATCCGCGGATCACGGATCACCTACCCCATAAATCCCCCCCCCCCCACTGCCGAGCAAAATGATCCACGATTTCCCGGACCATCGATGCAGACACGTGATGATCCAACGGGTAGTAATAGTAACACATAGTGCAAGTACAAAGCACCATATTGATCCACCAATTTGTGTAAAAAAATGATCCAAAAATGTAAGTTCCAAAAAAGAAATGACACAAAATTGGTGGATCATTTCTTGTTTGGAACTTGCATTTTTGGATCATATTTTTTCCACACAAATTGGTGGATCATTTCTTTTTTGGAACTTGCATTTTTGGATCATTTTTGTCTCACTAAGTTCCAAAAAAGAAATGATCCACCCATTTGTGTGGAAAAAATGTGATCCAAAAGTTCCAAAAAAGAAATGATCCACCGATTCATGTTCACAAAAATGATCCAAAAACGTAACTTCCAAACATAAGTGTGACATAGTGCAAGTGCAAAGCAACATATTGAACCAACAATGTGTGTTATAAATGATCCAAAAATGTAAATTCACTTGTTCCAACAATTTGGCTTCCAAAAAATGATGCACAAGTCCACGAGATCATTGGCACACAGTTGAAAGTACAGTGAGCAAAATGGTCGAAAATGGTCCAAGAATGATCCAAAAGTGATCCACGGATCACCTACCCCATAAACCCCCCCCCCCCTCCCCACTGCCTAGTGTTTGGATCAAAAATGATCCGGATCACCCACCCCATAACCCCCCCCCCCCCTCCCCTGCCTGCCGCACGATGTACCTCGCGACACTGCGCGGCAAGAAGGGCGCATGACGCACCAGTGGCGGAGCGTTGGTGACACTTTCCTCTGAAGAAAAATGTTGGTAGTCTTCGGCCCGCTCTTCCTCAGGGTCGAGTTTCTGCTGCAACCGTTCTGACAGACCGCTTCTACAAAATGGGTAAATCCGTGCTGGGGTCAATAATCTGCAGCACGGTCCTCTGCTTCTGCTGCACGCCGACCTCGGTGTCTTGACCCTGTTGAGTGAGAGGAAAGAAGGTTGAAAGCAACACATACAACCGCAAATTCAAGCCAACGAGGAGCATACTCGGCAAAAGGGCCACGGTTCCCAGATGCATTAGGCGTCTCACTCTGGCTACGTGCACTCCTCCTCACTGTTACTCGCTAAACACGTCCCACCCCAACAGTACCGACAAGCGAGGATTCGCAGTAAAACCTGTGGCTCGCTGGTCTGCCCATCACACTGCTGCTGGGCATCAACCTCCCACGTCACTGGTTTCCCGGACTTCGGGTCGATAATGGACACAGGTCGAGGGGGGCTGTCCCGGCGAATCGGCTCTGCCTTGAGCTCCTCACCAGATTTCGGGTCAATGATCGCCACACCCTTGGACTCTCTCGCTCGCTTGGGATCGTGTGAGATGACGACGCCGGAAGTAGGATCAACAATTTCCAAGGCACGGCTCTGCTTTGGCTTAGGGGTGACTTCCTTGTTCATCACAACCTCCTCTCCTGATGCAGGATCAACAATCTTGAGGGTTTCTCGTTTAGGCGGGGCAGCAGTGCTGGATTCGACCTCCTCCCGAGGCGCCACGTGTTCAGTCTTGAGCGGCTGCATGGCTGGCGAATCTTTTCGTCGCTCCACGTGCGGCAGTTGAACCTCTTGGCCCGAAGCTGGGTCAACAATGGCCACCGCACTCGAAGCCACCTTGGCTGAGTTCTTCACTGGAATCGTCTGTGCCACTTTCGTGCCAACCGAACGTTGATTTAATCCTGAAACTTTTTCAGGGCCTTGCAAGATTATGCTGGGGTCAACAACGCTTTGCATGCTTTGAACGGGGCCTTGCAGAATAACGCTCGGGTCGAGGACCGGTGTTGACATGTTACCTGCCGTGAATGGAAAAGGTACAACACAACATGAATCCGAAGACGGCTCAGTGCATACTAGTCGTGACCTTGAACACGACAACCATACCTTGGAAAACAGGCGCGTTGAAAAAAGCGGGAGCCGGCATGGTCGTGGGGAAGGCTGCCATTGTAAGAGGCGAAGCCGCCAAGGTAGCTGCCATAGCCACAGGCGAAGGGTACAAGACGACGTTTGCAGCGGGGAATGCTGGTACGCTCGCCGGCTGAGCTGGTACGCTTGCCCCTGATGGCACTTGCAGGATGATGCTGGGGTCAACCACGTCGCTGGTTTGGAGAGGAGTACTCTCTGCTTCGACCACCGGCCCCTTCAGTAAAATACTGGGATCCAATGTATGGCTGACCTCCAACCTGACATCCTGCGCAACAAGGTTCGGACTTTGGTGTGGGCTTGCAACTTTCTTCGGCGTACGTTTCGATTCCGTCACTGGCTGACCGATCGACAAGGAAAATCCATTCGTGAAAGACGAAGTGCTGCTGTCACCAGGTTCTGGAGACTGCCACAGTTTAGAATCAAAGAAAGGGGACAACGTCTTGTGCGGAGACGTGCTTTGCGGCGACACATCGTATGCTTTCGGGGAGTCAAACAACGAATACATTTCAAAAGTGTATGGAGCTGGCGAAGGCAAACATGGCGAAGGCAAACAGGCCCAAAACTGCACGAAGAAATCCTGCAGGCTGAACAACGTTACGGAAGGAGAGACAGTAAGTGACCAGCTGGCGTTATGCCTGGTCGTACCTGTGCACAGACAGAATGCTGTGCACCAGTGTACACCACTACGAGGGTCAACGAAGATCCAAGGCCAGTAGCCAAGGCAGTATGGTGAACTGATTTCCGGAGTAAAGGGTCGCTGATTCCAGATGCCAGCTGAGTGCACCCTTCTGGATAGCTTGTGTCACGTGTTTCTTTTCTCGTCTACTCCTCCCAACCCGACCCAAGACAGAAAGGTGGATGGTTCCTTGCGAGTGAGGAAACGCACAACCCCACCTTCCAAGGATTATCCGATGCTGCAGCGCCAAGCCTCAGCCGGCGATGCCAATTGCATTTTTCATTAACGGTTTCATTCAATCCGTTCCGTTGTTAATGCTCCCCTTGATGCCACAAAAACTTTGGAAAGGATGGTGCGGTTGCACTTGCGCGGATGTGTGTTTAGCGAGAGGCGCCGAAAAGAGGGTGTGATGCATGCAACGTCAAGTAAGTGGCCTTGGAAACGTGGTGATGGAATGGAGGAATTTGATTTGATTTGAGGTATTTGAGTACAACGATAACCCTTTGTGTTGCGCAGAGTCGCATTCTTGTTGTTGTAGGATGCAGGATTCAGCATCAGCTTTTCCCAGATCCCAAACCATCTGTTATGAAGGTTTGATTCAGGATATGATTGATTGGTTATGGATTCCTCGTGGTTTCCGATTTGCACTTTCCCCAATCTCACGCGACTTTTGAAATGATATGCGCAGCAACTTGCCTGAATTTCGCATTTCACCTGGAGCCAGAAACCCCCAGAATTGGACGGAGCCCGACAGTAAATGGCATCTCTCTGAGAAGGGTCCTACCGTTTCCAAAATGCACGGGACAAAGGGAGCATAGAGTTTGAGTCTCGAATTACTGTAGGGCGCTTGTCCTGTGCGTTTTCGAGCCGACTTGTTGGAGAACCGACGGCGAACTTTTGGGCTCTCGGGGACCATTTCCGGGGTGAAAAACTGAGTGGATGGCTGCATAGGTGCAACTATAAACCGGACCCTCACGGCCCCCTCCTATAATGGGCACAAAAGCACACAAAACATAGCTGGCACATACATTTCACTCCAACCATTGCGCTGGTTGGGTGACAATTAAGTTGCTCCTTGTTCCTGCCAAGGCGCAAAATATCATCTAGAACAGGGGACATGTTTGTTACACAGTGTGTTATTGGCAATGCCCTTATGCATGCTCCGCCGTGCCCATAAGCCCAATTGACAAGTGCTTCGCAAACAAGTGACAGTTTAAATTTGCATGCAAAAGTTCAACCACATAGAGACCAACATATCCGCCGTCCTTACGAGAAAAAACGACGTGATTACCACACATTCTCCGCTACAACATTCTCCGCTACAACAATTCTCCGCCACAACAATTCTCCGCTACAACAATCTCCGTTGCAAAAGTCTCCGCTACAACAAGCTCCTACAACAACTCCCGCTATTACCAACATCTCTTATATCGGTTTCCCGTTTCCTACATCGTTGCTCGCTCTCACGTATTGAAAATTGGATCGTTCACCATTGGCTTCATGTTCACCCGTTTGACAATCAATTACCTTGGACGTACCTATCATTGGGACGTTGGTTTTATTTCTCCGCCGTGCACGTAGAACCATTGGATTTGAACGCTCCACAATTCCGTTCGTGAGACAACGTGTTGGATAACACGCCGCTCCGTTGAAAACTATGATGACACTCAAAATTATTCTTGCCGCCCCACCCTTTGTATGTTATGTCGTGTACGTATTGTTTGCATGGACAATGAGAGCAATCCTTCTACGCCTTCCAAGTCATATTGATTTTAAAACACATTATTGTCGGTTCTTCATTCTAATGGCACCAAAAGGACAACCTCAAAAGCGTGAGTTGGTCGGGGGATCACCGCGCAAGAAGAAATCACCCGCGAAAAAATCCGGCGACAAATATTGTTCCTATCACAAGTTCAACTCTTCGCACACCACGGCGGAATGCTACATGCTAAAAATGAAGAAGAGTGGACGTGAGATTGGCCCACGCACATGCCACGTATGCGGCTCCAAGGACCACTTGCAACAAGATTGCCCACACATGGTGGATTGTGAAGACGTTGATCCCGCTACGGGTGAAACACGATCGTTGCGGACGTGCTTCAATTGTGGAGGCAAAGGGCACCGGCCTTGTGATTGCGCCTACCGCCTAGCTCGATGGCGTATGGGAAAAAATGCCAAGCTATTTTTCAATGCGCTCAACGAAGGTACGGAGTTTGTGCCCATCCGCCCGGGCCCCGAGAGTTTGAAAACAAATGCAAGTATGCCGCACACGAATACACCACGCTCTAGCAGCTCGGTAATGTGCACGCCCGTTGCAACGAAGTCATTTTGGCGCGCATCCGTCACGGGACCGGCGACGTGGACCGCACAAGAAGTTGAAAACGTCATGGGGATGATTGAGGGCGAACCTCAAATTTGCCGCGAAGGTGCGTCACTTGTACTCACATTCACGAGTGAGGGTGAGGTGAACGAAGCGGTGGGACAAATAGAAGGCACCATGGACTTGGATGGTGGTGGTTATACGATCAAGCGATTAGAACCGGCGACGCCATCTACCGTCTCCACGCCATCTACCCCAGCACGCCAGGATTACACTTCACCGAGCACCGTCATGTCACTTGACCACATGTTCAAGGAAGTGGACTCCCGAGTGGAAGCAGCCGTACAAAAACACACCAATGTCATCAACGCTAATTTTGCGGGCATCGGGAAAACATTGGAAAAAATTGAGGCACGCCAAGCACTACAAGACAAACGCCAAGAAGAAATGCATGCCACACAAACGACGCAACATGATCTCCTCGCAAAAATGTTCCAGCAGCTGCAAGCATGGAAAGGTGACGAGCCGTCCAAGGTCCAAGAAGCCAAAAGCCACAATGCAAATACGCAAGCACAAGCGCCGGCAACCGCCGATGATGTCGCCGTAAGCTCAACGCCGTCGCATGCACACGCACCCGTGGTGCACGTTGTAGAAGAGGACACACCCAATGCCGACAACAGCAAGAGCAAAGGTAACACGCGACCAAGAGCAGCCCGGCTACCGGTGCGCACGGAGCCGTACCCAACGCGTTTGCGGACAGCGAGCACGGGGGACGCGCCGTCATCCTCGACCACGCCAGGATCAAGTATGCGCCCACCGCCCGCGACTGCAACGCCCGAGGTGACACGAGTGTCGAACGCACAGCTCATTGAGCCAGGCACAGTGGTGCATGCAGTGCAAGGGCACGGGGAATCTGCGGAAATTATCACGGTGCGAGTCTTGGCAGCCAGTGAGCGTGACCACACATCGGGCATACTGGCGCACAAATGGAGCATGGAGCATGGTGCAGTAGTGGGGGATGATACGCCAAGCGGTGCATTTTTTATAAATTCCGACAACGTGTTTGAAGACCCGGATGCAGCGACGGATGCGTTGCAACGGCACCGGGAAGCAAAGAAACTGAAAGTATGACTATGCCGCGTACACGCCGCAACCAGGTGGGACGTGTTGGAGCGTCCCACGTCTTCCCGTATGACCTGTGGGCTAGAATCTGCTCTCTACTAGATGTACACTCAGCACATGCGCTGGTATTTTGCTGCCGCTGGTTGTTCTGGAATGCCGAGCAACTGCTGCGCCCTTTGAATGTCCGTGTAGAACACCTAGAGCCCTTGTATTGGAGTGTGCAAAAATTACGCGACTTGGAATGCATCCTGCCCCCATTGCTACACTCGCCACGTGCACAACGCCCACGCCGACCGCCCAAACGTTGGGCTGAAGAAATGCCATGCACAAGACCAGCACCAGCGCTGATGTCCCAACCTGCACAACCGCCGCACAAGACCAGCACCAGCGCTGATGTCCCAACCTGCACAACCGCCGCAGCGGAAGCGCGCGGAACACCCGGCGGGACCGCGTCGCCAACCGTGGAGGAAAGCGCGAGTACAAAAGATCTCCCGGCTGCGTGTGGGCCTACACATCGCACGCCGCCGCAACCGACAGGCACGTAGCGCACGGCGAGCATGGCGCTTCCGCGTCCCACGACCCCTATCGTCATCAGCATCATCATGCGAATGGACAGACGATGACCTCACGCGATTGGATGACCTCCGAGCACACTTCAATGCAGTTCCCCCCTTGACAGATCATGATGATCTACCCATTGCAAAACACGTGCAGTTGGTGCAAGACAAAGTGCAGTTATTGGAGCACGCCTCACAGTTGGGCTCTGCGACATTCACGGACAAGGCCATGCAGTTCATCCTGGAGCCCTTACCACCGTACCAGGAGCCCTCCGAGTCATCGGCAAACTCGGATTCCTCTGGCACGTCGGATCAGCACTCCCTGGACGTTCTGCAGACCATCCATGAGTTACGAAAACGCTGGGGAGATGAGCCGATCTGCACACACGTGGCGCGCCTGAAGCACACCATTGCATACTCCCGGGCGCTCACGCGCCTCTGGCTAAAATTCGCGCGCACACAAGGCCTGCTCGCATGGGCAGAAGTCACATACGCACACGCGTTAGATTTCGTAGAAACCTGCCATGCAATTACACAAGCCTCTCCGTCACAAGCACCTGACGCTCCATGGTACCGAGTGCCAAAAAACTGGCTCTCAGCATGGGAATCCGTGTGCATGCTCGACCGGGTTATTGGTGTCCGCGCAGACCACCATGACATGCCACGATGGGAACCGTGCACGCCACACGAGCATGCGCTGGGAAGTGTGTCCCCCACCACCCCACCCATACAGGCACACGCGTCAGTACTGTGGATGGTACAGGACCACCACCAGCCCTCTGATTTGGACGGGCGGTTGACCTGCCCGGACGGTGATGGCCCTTCTCAGTTCATCATAGCGATCCCAGATACCCGTGAAGATTGGCTTGCACATATGAAACTGATGGAAACTGACGGCCATGCATGGTGTGCGGTGACAGGATATTCCTTTGTCTACCACGCGCAGAACGGAATCAACGTTTTTTGTTCGTCAAAAATGAATCCATAAAGTTTTGTTGTTCCGGGGGGTTTTCGAACGTGCCGGACGTCATGGAAGCATCCGTTTTGTTCATTTCCACCGTTTTCCATGTGAGAAGCGTATCGTGCCGTTGCCTCTACCTTGGCTTTCGTGCTCCGTGTGCCGCGCGTGTTACGCGTGTTACGTGTTCTAAGCGTTCGCTTCTAGGTGTGCCTCTGGAACTCGAATAACTCGTGTCGCATATCCGTGCAAGGCGTGTTCCGCGTTCCGCACGTAACCGACATCACGCTTCTGGAGGCCGGAACCCACGTTTTGCGCGAGCTACGCGTCCTCCTGTACCTCAGCCCTTTCTTTATGCCCGCACCGCTTTTCCCGGATAGCCACAAGCAGTGGCTCGCCAAGGGGGGCCACCTGGGCAGTTGGGGGAGCGCGGCCACGCTGAAGCACAACGCGTTCATCGTGTTCCAGATCAAACAACAGACATGTATGTGATTGTTCAATGGGGTGGAGTACGGATGGCGTACGAATTGGAAGAGGAACGGCAACTCGAACTTCCGGCGTCTGGAGCATGGTCGTTGGTGCGCACCCGAGAGCTGGCGGCGAAGAAACCGCGGGTATCTGTGTGCTTTGTGGTCTCGGTGGTGTGCGCGCTGGTGCCTCCGCGCCGCCTCTGGAGGCCCATGGTAGCGTGATGCGCGTTCTACGCGTGTTACACGCATGATTCCTTGCACGCTTCTGGAGGAGGACTTGCCGTGTTACACGTTGTGCAGACTGCCGCTTGGGATTGGGCGCCCCCGCACATGAGCGGGTACCCGCACCTGCCAGGCCCGCCACCGCAGTACCAGCAGTCGTACGACGAAGACCCGCAGTGGCCCAGCTATCCGCCACTGCTGCGGGGCCCGCCGCCGCATGGCCAGCCGCCGCGGGGCCACCCGCCTCCCTTGCCCTATGGTGCGCCGCCGCGGGGCCACCCCCCTCCCCTGCCGTATGGCGCGCCGCCGCGGGGTTCCCCGCCTCCCCTGCCCTATGGCGCGCCCCCCGGCGCATCGGGCGAGCCGCCGGAGCTTCGTCCGAAGGCGCTGCTCGGCCCATTCGCCGATGTGGCAGAGAGCAAGAAGGTGCGTGGGCGGCTGCGGAACCAACCCGATCGTACGTCCTCCGTTGCGGCTTTCAATGCGTGGTTTGTACGGAGCCGTGAGTCACATGTATGTGGAGCCCCGGTCTCGGCTGCCCGATGTTCTGCCACTTGGTTGCCCCCCTCGTGTTTCCACAGGATCCGCAGGAGACGGGCGAGACGCGGGACGATCCCCAGAGCATCAAAACAGAAGGATCTGGCGCCGTTGGGATGGAGGTGGAGCAGGTCGCTGTGCTGCGTGTTCTCCACGCGTGCTTCTTTGTCGCCTCTAGAGGCTGGTACGCCCCGTGTTGCGCGTGGTGCGCGTTCTCCGCGTTCTACATGTCTTGCCTCCGCCGTGCCTCTGGAGGACAGACATCACGTCGTTCGCGTTCTGCAGAAGCCTCCCCCAGAGACGGAAGGTCAGGGGGCCAAAGAAGGACCCAAGGAGCCCGCAGAAGGCGCTGCAGAAGGCGCTGCCGCACGCACGGAGGTCTCAGCAGGGGGCGATGATGGTCCGGCAGGTGAGCAGGTGCGCGTTGCGGGGTCACTGCTGTTTGCGCGTTATGCCCGTATGGTTTTGTTTTGCCTCTGGAATCCGCCCTGGCATGTGTTGCGCGTTCTGCGCGTGTTACGCGTTACACGTGTCTCGATTCTGGCCTTCCTCTGGAGGACAGCACCCCGTTTTCCGCGTTCTGCAGGCGCCTGTGCGAGTGAAGGAGGAGCCCCCCGACTCCCCGGAACGCCATGCCGAACCGGAGACGGCAGCCGAGGGCAAGATGACGGACGGCGAAATCCAAGAAGTGTAGAGGGTTGGGAGGGCTGGGAGGGGGAGGACGGGTGGGAGGGGGAGGGGTTCCAGGGGTTTTTCTCCCCGCTTGGGGAACCGAGTCCGGGATGGCCGGACCCCGACGAGTCCCGGGGGCGGCAGAGTTCGCAGCCCGCTTTGCGGGTCCCCCCTTGGGAAGTTTCGGCGCAGACAGGCGCTTTTTCTCAACAGGCGCCGGACTGGTGGCGTCGTAATATGTGGTAGCTATACCCGGTTTCTTGGCTGTACGATAACGGAGTATTATGGCGATCGGACATGTAGTGCCCGGCGCCCAGCACAAGCGAACTGGTGGTGTCCCGTAAAAAAAGATACCACACCTGTTGCCTATTGCTCTGCGGTCGGGGAATCGAGGTTGAAACCCCCCCCCTCCGCTGCAGGTTGCTGTGTGGTAGGGGAATTGAGGCTCAAACCACCCCCCCCATGAAAAAAACACCCACAGTGCCCTGTGCTACGTGTGCTGCGTGTTGCCTCTGACTGTGCCTCTGGACTGCGTGTGGCGCGTTCTGCGCGTGTTGCGCGTTATCGGCGTTGCCTCCGGTTCTGCCTCTGGAGCCTAAAAGTACGTGTTCCGTGTTGTGCAGACACACCGCTCTTCAAAAATGCCATTTCCCACGTGCCGGTGCGGATGCCGGGCCGCCGGGTGTGCGCCCATTGCAACCGGGGCAAGACCCACTACGTTTGTTGTGGGTGCGGCAAGTGGTACCATGTGGGGTGCTTTGCCGTGGCGCATGGGGTGACCGGGGTGGTAGAGGCAGATGTGGAGGAGGAGGGCGACGAGGCCGAGGTGGATGGCAGCGAGAGGGAGGAGAGTGAGGATGACACGGAGGAGGAGAGTGAGGAGGAGGGGGAGGAGGATGAGGAGGAAGAGAGTGAGGAGGAGGAGGAGAGTGACGGGGAAGAGGACGAGGACATGGAGGTTGACGAAGATTAGGAAGGAGAAGGTGGTGGAGGGCGGACGTGGTGGAATCGTGAACTTCATGGCCGCCAAGCCTCTGCCATCCCTACCCATGGGACCAGTGCGAACCCTGGGGGACAACCGCGTAGGCTGGATACCCAAACTGTGAGGACGCGGCCCCCCAAAAGTGCGCGCGTGTGCAATAGTGACGTGCTACGCGTGCTACGCGTTTTGCGCGTGCCGGAAGTCTGCTTCTAAGTCTGCCTCTAGAACTCCGTGCTGCGCGTTCTGCGCGTTCTGCGCGTGATGCGTGTGTTGTTTGCGTTCTGCACGTGCTGCGCGTGCTGCGCGTTTTGAAGCAACACGCGCAGCACGTATTGTGCCGCGCAGACCGCTTCCGGACAATAACGTCCCCTCCGTAGACAAAGGAATATGAACCCTCTGGCATAGTAGTCCCTGATGCACGCACGCCGATGACGCACACACGGTATGGTCACACCAGAAAACTGCCACAGAAGGCCACTGTCACATTACACTGGTATATTGTGGGTACAGGATCCTGGGATGTACGTAAGTATATAGCATGCCTCAGCAAGTTGTGCCACCGTAAACGCCTGAAATGGCACATGCCACCACGGCGTGTATTCACCACTGCAGGTGCAGGAGAAGAACGCAAGTTGTTCTGGGATGCATGGGACATGTTACTGCAAGAACGGAAACGACTGTACAGCACACGCATTTCGTTGAAGGCACTTGCAGCGCACATGGAGCGCGTCCGCAACATCCTGCCCTTGGCACCACAGAAGTGGGTTCGCCAAATTTTTGGGCTATCAGACGCGTGGACCTTGCCTTATGACAAACGGTCCACCCTGGTTTACTGCATTGCCACCCTAAAGAATGGGCGCAAATACATCGGGCAGACGGGGGGTCGGGGGACTCTGCGCTCGATGGCAAAAAGATTTAAAGAACACCTACGCTGTGCGCTCAATTTTCGCGCCAAACGCCACCGGTTTAAAACAAAAGAGTATGGCTTGTATGAGAGCATGCACCGTATGGGACCAGAGCACTTCTTCATGGTACCCATGACGCTGGAAACACCCCATGCTGTCAACTACAGCGAACACCAATGGATCCAGCGCATGGGCGCCAATGTATATAATTGTGTGGCAGACAGCCGATGGCGCTCCGCGCGCCGCTACCGTTCATTTTTTGTACCGCCACAACCCTTAGAGGGCAAGGACATGGTGTCCGAAGCCCACCGTCTGCTGCACATGCGTGGACCACCAACCAATGAATTGCTGAACATGTGGTTGCACAGCCGTGTGCACCTCCCAAAGGGGTTGCGCTTGAAAATATGGGAGCGCCTGTATGCGCTCGTGCGAGACCGCCACGGTATAAAACTGCCCAAGCGCCTCATGATCCCCCATCCACCCTGTGACCCGAAGGACCTGTCCTCTCTGAAAGCCCTTTTGCGGGATACCCTTGTGCACTTACCCATTCCCAAGATCTTGCAAAAATATTTCCTGTCCATTACGTCTTTCGTGGCGCGACGCTCATGCACAGTGCGCGACTTGTTGTGTACTAAAGGCACAAAGTCTTCGTGGGAACAACTGAAAACCGAGGCGGCAGGACCATGCTCCTGCCATGAGTGTCCCTCCACGCTGACACGTGTAAACGGGTGTATCGCAGTACGCTCGGTAGGCGAAGTACGCACCCTCCTGCCCAGGTGGGCGCCACTGTTGAACCAGAACCTCACTAACGCAGTCCTAGGCGACGAGGAGCAGTTTCTGCGAGGCGCACGAGGTGCGGTGCAGCGTCTCATACGTGCGTGTCCCCGCATGCCCCCCGAATGGAAGCCAGTCCTACAGCAGCAGGTAGTGTCTGGGGTCAAGGAGTTGTACTGTACAGCCGTGCAAGACACACCCTCCTGCCTACACAGGACTGAATTACAGCGCGCGCGCAAACACATTGGGGCCCGGTTTGTGGTACTCCCTCTCGATAAGAACGGTGGTAAAGGGATGGTGATGCGCAGGCGCTTGTACGCGCAGCTACTGCTGCAGCACTATGGCGATGACGCCCAGTTCGAATTGTTGCATGACAGTGCATCACAGTCTGACGCAGAGCAATACGCTCAGCAGTACCTGTACACACGTGCCTGCCAGTTGAAGCTACAACGCTTCTTCAAACTAGGACGACGGTATGGGCCCCCCTCCACCTTTGTATTGGTGAAAAACAAGAGCATGGAGCGCGAAGGGGAAGGGCTTAAGCTGCGACTTGTTTTTTCGTACTTCAACCATCCGATGAAGCAGTATGCTAAACGCATAGGGCGCTGCCTGAATGTCCTGTTAGAGGAGGCAAAAACGGCCCTGCACACGTTCGAAATGACCAAGGTCCACGATATCGTACAGTGGGCACACACTGTGAACTCCTGCACATCCCGCATCAAGCTGAAAACGCCGCAGGGGGACCGCACACATCGAAAGGCGTCATTTTTTGAGTTTGACGTCAAAGAAATGTTTCCCCGCCTTCGGCGTGGGGACCCTGAGGCCAATTTCACAGCTCTGCACAAAAAACTGACAGACGGTGAACTACCCCCGCGCTCACTGGGAGTATGGGAGTCGGTGAACCTGATAGCCAGATTGGTCAGGGAAGCAAAGGGACTGCGGGCATGTAATGGTGCGCCTTGGTTCGGCATCGGTGATGAGCGCCCATTGGACGTCATGCGCAAAGCATATGGGGAGAGGGCAGTCAACATTCCGTGGCAGGAAGTGCAGCGCTATGTACAGTTTGACATTTTCCACAATGACTGTCTGGTTTTGGGAACTCGAGTATTACGACAAAAGAGAGGAGTGCCCATTGGGGGGATGTTGTCCGCCCAATTGGCATGCCTATATTGTATGCTACATGAGCATTATTGGATCTCCAAAGTTGGCCCGGCAGTGCCCTGGGGACCAGATGTATGAAGTACAAAGTGTTCGAGGGTACTCGGGGTTATGGGCCCCCCCGTTCCGTTTTCGTGATAATTTGGTTGGCGTGTTCGTAGGACCACGCAATCTGGAGGCGCTACGACGCCGGTTCGAGGATATACTGGGACTTGACCTTCAGGTGGAAGGGTTTGGTCCAGATTGGGTTTCGTTAGAGGCGCATATGTCTTTTCACCCTCACACAGCCCAGATTGGGATGCGCCTGAAAGACAAACTCAGCCTGCGACCACACCCCGACAACCCACAGTCCTCGCCACCAGATACGGCTCACACAACCCCCCCCTGCTCCCTCCACCTCCCATCCCACCCCATAAACGTATCGTGCGGTTCCCGGATGCACACTCACCGAATGTGCAAAGTGTACTGACCTCCCTGGTCCCATCACTAGTCCGGAAGTCGATACAGTATGCCTTCTGCGCAGATGACGCTGTCAGCAACCTCTCACTGATGGTCTGTGAATTGAAACTAAAAGGTTATCAACAGTCCTGGTGGCGTCCTTTAGCCAAAAAGGTGCTGAACGCACCACATTTTGGCGGCTGGGCGCCTTTATGGGCAGTGTTAGCGAAGCGGTCACTTACCGCTTGCCTATGATTTGTCATGGGAACGTGGGTGAAGGTTTCTTATTGAAGAAATGTGATCACACGTGCATACTTTATGCAACACCGAGCTGTCACAATACCATTGTTTGCGTGTGCCGAAAACACTCACTCCTAACCCATGTCCGACCACGGGTACTAATGATGCACACTGGATTTCGGTCATTTGTGTCGCTTGTTGGTACAGCGGACGTACATGTTTGTTACACAGTGTGTTATTGGCAATGCCCTTATGCATGCTCCGCCGTGCCCATAAGCCCAATTGACAAGTGCTTCGCAAACAAGTGACAGTTTAAATTTGCATGCAAAAGTTCAACCACATAGAGACTTGTGCTTCAACGCAATGTAATACCTCGTGGTTGTGGTCTTCGGGTTATCGAGTTGCTTACGAGCTTGTGGCACTGCATCCCGTATTTCCATGGGGTTAGCAATCACATCTTGTCGGAATGAGCTACGTTTAGCCACCACAAGTGATGCAATGATTAGGGTCCTCCTTTTTTGTCGCCTTTCAAAAACCATTCGCAAATACCGGAAGACCGTTTCCCCCCACCGGTTTGTGGTTTGCATTGTGCCTTCCTCATCGGTTATGGTCAAGGTTAGGTGCTTTTGGAACACATGGGAAAGGCTTTGGATAAAGAGGAAGACAAGATCCTTCTGTTCGTGGGGAAGGGTTAGGTATTCAGGAATGAGAAGGCGGGGATCTTGCTCTCAAGCCAACACCTTGTCCCGCCATGGCTTGAGAAATTTCTGGTAGTCTTGCCCTGTAGTGGTACCAAGGTGATGACTACCCTTAAGGAAAGGAAGCTCAAATTCTGTGGAGAAGGTGGAAATCAAGCGCAACGCAAATAGAAACCCCAACGAACACTTTGAAACGCCCTGCTCGCTTGCTTCGCATTGCGTTGTGTCTGAGGAGGTGGAAGGGGAGGGAAACAAAGTGAAAAGCAACGAAGAGTACCAATGAAGCGACGGATACAAAAATTACATCAACAGAACCGCATTGTCCTTAATGATTGATTCACAATCCAAAATTCAATTGTCGGCGCAGGAAAAAAGATTTCTTTCTTGAAAGCCTCAAATAATTCGGTTAAGTGGGCCTACCGCGGTAGTTGGCTCCAGGTGTGCAACCTGTCACCTGGTGTGCAAGAAATTCCACATAGAAGTGG
Source organism: Eutreptiella sp. 'Long Island Sound 2002' (assembly GCA_964036045.1). NCBI lineage: Eukaryota > Euglenozoa > Euglenophyceae > Eutreptiales > Eutreptiaceae > Eutreptiella > Eutreptiella sp. 'Long Island Sound 2002'. The sequence continues at coordinate 41,329,403 of OZ038392.1, forward strand.
GCCCACACATGTGCAGCCTCCACTGCACACCCTCTTCGGGCCACATCCGGACACGCGTTTTGGTGTTGGGATGTAATCCCGTGCCCGCCCGTGGTGTCAATCCAGCCTAGTGCTGGATTGACATCGCGGGCGGGCACGGGATTACATCTTGGTGGTGCTTGCGATCCCGAATTGTCCAACGGCAAGGTGTCTTGTGGTGTAGGTTTGGCCATCTTTGTACATCTTGCATGACTTTGTTCCTTCACTTTGTGCTCCGTTCGAAGTTACAACTTTCTATCACTTTCAACTATAGGCACTTTGAACTACAATGCGATTTCAACGCTTATGGCAACATTTGCTTTTCTTGTTGATTTACGCGGCCATTCTCCCGTGGTCTAGTGAGGCCGTTGGGGAAGGGAAGCCAAGGGTCAACAAGGCCGGGCTGCAACTTACGGAGGCGAAGTGGTCGACCAGAGCCTGGATGATGATGCCGTCCTTGATACTGACCCCCTTTTGACCCCTGAGGAGGTTGAAGTGGTTAATTAGTAATGAGGATGTAAAGTCGCAGTTGCCAATAGTCATCCTGGACCCCGTTGTCCCCGATGCACCGTCACTTGATAGTGCGGTTTCTAGTTAGCACGGTTGGTTGACAACCAAAATGATTTTTTGCGTGATGTTGGTAGTAGGCCCAAACCTGGCGAGTTTACCAAGGTAGAGGGAGACTTGTGGGTAATTTTGTATAATAAGTTCCTGAAGCGTCAACAGCCATTTGTTGTAATGCACAAGGAGTGGCAAAACCACGTGGATGGGGACCAAATCCATTGTAGGACCAATGCACAATTGCGAAAGTTTAAGGACACAGCTAAGCGAAGGAACTGGATCCCTGAGGATGAGGGACCTGAGGGGCCTAACCGCAACCCTAGCCCTGACCATGAAGTGGAGGCTCCAGTTGAGGAAGCTCCTGCACAACCACAAGCACCACCACAAGCACCACCACAAGCACCACCACAAGCACCACAACCTGAACCACAACCACAAGCACCACAACCTGTACCACAAGCACAAACACCCCCACAGCCATGGCCAGCAGATGCATACATACAACATGCACAAGCACAGGAGAATGCACGTGTGTTTCTCCGTGACCAAACCCAAAGGGCACTCACTACTACTAACTTACAGCTTGCCCACTACTCCGCTATTGGTAACCAAAGGGCGTGGACACCGGAGGGGTTTCATACCAATCAGAGTGCTCATTCAAAGGTCCGAGGAGCTAGGCAGGAGGTTGAACCAATACCAGTAGTGGTGCCCAGGTGAACTGTATGTTGTATGTTCCAACAATGGTGTACTTCATCACGTGGATGCAATAGACCTACTTTGCCACTTTTCAATTGCCTTTGTTTGTCATTGTGTATGTCTTCCTTCCCTCCCTTTTTATGAGAGGGTTAAGATTAAGGTTCACCGAGCTGGTGGAACCAGTCTTGGTTTTGTAACCCTTTTTAGTGTCTACCGTGGACCTACCAGGTTTAGCAGCAGCAGCAGCAAGCAAGCAAGCAGCAAGCAAGCAGCACGCGCGAAATGGGACTCCGTCGTGGTGCTTCACATTCCGGTGAAATTTTGGTGGATGATACCTATGGGTGTGAAGTACAATCACACAAAGTTTGAGCAAGAAACTCAACAGTGGCGGCCGGGAACGGGATTCGCAAGTGGCGGACCTCAGTTTCAAAAGCTGCAGTTTAGGGCCACAAACAGCCATTTTTGGGCCAAAAAAGACCTGGAATCCATTCAAAACGGCCAAACGAAGGGGAACGGTGGTTACACTCCACGTGCGGCTTGACTTCCCCGTGGGCGTGTTCCGGTCAGTGGGGGGGAGGGGCTGGGGGGGGGGGAGGGGGGGGGGGGGGGCTCTAGCTGCCCAGCCACCCGGCCAGCCAGCCACCCGGCCACCCAGCCACCCAGCCACCTAGCCAGCCAGCCACCTGGCCAGCGACCTTGCCACCCAGCCACCTAGCTGTGTAGCCACCATATTGGGTTGGGCCTTGCATTTTCGCATTTTACCTCTTTGCCTTTGCTGTCAAGATCACATCACATCACATCATTCTAGCCATCTAGCCACCCAGCCGCCCAGCCACGCAGCCACCTAGCTAGCCGCCCAGCCACCCAGCCACCCAACCACCCAGCCACCTAGCCACCATATTGTTGGGCCTTGCATTTTGCCTGCTCTCAAGATCACATGATGATGATGATGATGATGATATGTCCAACACAAAAAAAATTTTCAACGGAAAACTTTTTGTTCAATGCAACAATTCCATGTTGAAACATGTTTTTCAACACAACAATTTTTGTGTTCGAAAATTTTGTGTTCAAAAATTTTGTGCTGAAAAAAAAAAACTTTGTGTTGAGAATTTTTTTTTGTGTTGAAGTATGCCACATTGTGTGTCTTAAGCTGCACGTGAAGTTAAAATTAATGAATTAAATTGAGCATGGGAGGGAGGGGGCGTCATTTTGCACTTCAAAAAAGGCCACACAACCCAGTGGCCCCAAATGCACTGGCATACATAGCCACAAGTCAAAAGGGGATGGCTTGCACCCTAGGGACCCCAAGTGTGGCCGTTTTTTCTTCATTTTCCTTGATTTTGGCCAAAATTTCCCCCCAGCCATTTCTAGCCAGCCGTGGCCAGCCAAGGGGGGGGATGGGGGAGGGGGGGGTCAACCCACCCAGCCGCGGCTAGCCGCAGCTAGGAACACCCCCACGTGCGGCTTGACTTCCCCGTGTCAATGAGGTCTTTGCGGCCCTCTAACTCCATGATATGTCCCGGAAATGGCCCAAAAAAGCCCCCAGAAGCTCCAAATGCCGACAGCCACAAACCAAGAATAGGCCAGATCTTTGGCTACATGGCTCAAAATGCGATTTAGAGGGCACCTACACCACTTGCAACCCCCCACTTTTTGTGGTTTCCACCCCTCAGAATTGCCCAAATGGACGCCTAGACCCCACTACCTATGCCCACTAGGCTGCGGCAAGCTGCAAGCTCAAGCCCAAACAGGTGGGTGCCCAAATGGGTCAACAGGGTCTGGTGACACGGTTCGTCAGGTTTGATACCTATGATAACGTATTGTTCGTTGCGGGCCCGGTCATTTTGCGGCAAGGCCTTCGCGGTGTCCCTATTGGAGGCTTTATCTCAGCACAGTTAGCTGAGATTTGGGCTATTTGGAGAGAAGTGACAGCTTTGCACGGTGAATAGGTGCCACAGACGATACAGGACATTCACTCAGCTATTCGTCAGCCACCCCGAGATTTTGTTGATTCCCCGAAACCGGCTGACCTGCCTCTTGAGGTCCGGTGTACTTTTTCAGACAATTCGGATTTTACCATGGCCCCCCGCAATGCAGCCTGCATGATACCGTCTGGTAAGATCATGACAGCGCCCTCCTGCCCTGCGATGACTATTGACAGCCTGCGAGAGGTGGGGTGCTATCAATGGTGGGCCCCACTTGACAGCATGTTTGGATCTGTCCAGGTGGGCAGTGAAACTGTGTGGTTGATCAAATCGACCCCATGGGATGGGGCAGCCAATGGCAGGATTTCCACTGTGTTGCAGCACGTCCAGAAAAAGCAGCGCGGGAGAGTTGCGAATTTTCTGAAGGCTTTTCATCCTTTACTGGCTGTTCGGGGCGAAATTCTGAACCCCATGTGTTGGCCAGACTCCCAGCAGCTGAGTGCAGCCTCCTTCCCCTTCGTGCTGTTTAGTCGGTATAGGGATAACATTTACCTGATCTGTGCAAATATGGGTGCGAGACTGTTGGAGCATATTAAATTTGTTGTTTCTGTGATCCTTCGAATTGTCTATGGAATCCCCTTGAAATGGGAAGCGCATGGGAGCGACGTCGTCTGGGGTGAAGCTGTCATCACGCATGGGTCCCACCCCTCCGTCCTGCGTTTGCGTCGTAAAGGGGTCTGCCTCGATCTGCGTGACACAGTGAATGCTGAATGGCATAAATGGGTCCACCCTAAGGCGCCCAATGCACGTGTGGTGTGGAGGTCACTCGTGAGTGCCCTGATTTGCAAATCGATGTGGTATGCATGGTCACGAGACGACCTTGTCTGCAACGTGCGCTCCATCATCTGGGGCCTGACTATTCGAGGCTACCCCTCTCGATGGTGGAAAGGTCGGGTCTTCAGAGCGTGTCAGCGGTTTGCCCTGGATGCCTTCTTTACCAAAACCGATATTCTGGTTTGGATTGAAGAAGCCAAGCGCTTTGTGTGCGATTCTGAAAGCAATGGGCCGAGTTCTGGATCTGTCTTGTGATCTTTTGTTGTTATTTGTTACTATTTGAGTGCAGGAGCCAGCGCACGAAAAGCGGGGCTGAGCTAGCAGTTGCACTCGGATTGCGGGTCAGGGAGGGATGTCGTGTTCTTTTGATTCTACAAGTGTTTTGACTGTGCTCTTTCATAACAGTGCAAGGTTTTTGTGGGCTGGCTGTAGTGAGACGCGAGCCTGATGCTTTGGTCTGTCTACCACTTGGGGCTGATTTTTTGAGCCCGTGGTTCAGAGCAGCGTGAACAGTATCTTTGATTGCAGTGTGCCGCATGGCCTTCATGTTTGTCTGGCATAAGCTTGTGTACATTGAAATGCCTGATATCCCGTCCACCATATTGCCCTGCTTTTCGACTGTCATCTGCACTTAGCTTCCCATGTTCAATTGATTTTTTGGCTGAGGAGTTGTGCTGGTGTTGAGAGTGCACTTGTGAGTTATCCAGTAGGGGCAAAAAGATGACTTTTCTCAAAAATGATCCTAGGCCATGTGCGACGCTAAAACAAGTGTTTTTGGACCGTTTTGAGCTTGTGGGGGCCCATTTTGGTCCTCCGAAAATCCCAAAATGCCTTGAAAATGGGCTGATTTGGGACCCAAAATGGGTCAAAAATGGGTCAAAAACGCATTTTTCCAAACCTCATCCTAGACCATTTGGGGTGCACAAACCGGTGAAATGAGCCCATTTTGAGCCCATTTTGGGGCATTTTGGCCCCTCAGAAGTCCAAAAAGCCTTGAAAGTGGGCCTCGTGGTGATGGGGTTCACTTGCAAGCTGATTCCACTTTGTCAAGAGCCATCAATGTGTGAATCATTCTTGATGTCCCTCACCAGTCATAGCTGATGCTCCCTCCCCCACCAGCTTGGTCCCAATATTCAGTCTTGATATGCTCCCTCTGATCCTTAGGGTTTGACTCGCTAAGACCCTCCCCAAAAAAGTTGAAGGTGGGCTTTGGTGACCTTCCCCAAAAAAGCCGAAGGTGGGCTTTCGCCGAAAAGGGCCGAAGATGGTGGAGGCCATGCCGGCACAAGCCCCCCCCGCCTAGTCCCCTTCCCCGTCCCCTTCCTAACGAATTGTTGGGAGTCGGAAGTCCTATCCTGAGGCGGGCAACCGTTGAGCCCGGTAGTTGCATTCTACCGTGAGTTCTCACGGGTGGTGGATGGTGCCAACCAAATGGCCCTCCAACTCCGCATCATGACGCGACAAATGATGTGGGCCAGCTCGGTCCGCGGCCACGAACGCCTTGCAAGGCTCTTGGTCTCGTGGAACGTGGAACCACCATGTGGGAGTTCCAATGGGACATTATCCAGCGCCGCTATTTCGCCGGGCCAAAGTGGTGTGCATTGACCATGTCACCACAAGTGGTACATGCTTTTGTCTTTGCTATGACCGGCAGAAGTTTAAATCCGATGTATATATGGGCCAGTTTAAACTGCGTGAGGTGGTCACACATGCAAAACACCCATATCGCAGCGCCAACAAAAGAATGGGACGCGTCTTGAGCATTGTATGGCGCCAGGCTGCAGCGACCCTGAAGAGTATGGAAATAATTTCTATGAATGACATGCTCCCATGGGTGAGAAAAATAAAACAACCGGTTGAAGGTTTCTGGCTTGAGTTAGACCTAAAAGAGATGTTTATGTCCATCCCCAAAGAGGCTGTCCTTATAGCACTCACTTTCTGCCTGGACACAATCACATCCGAGGGGAACCACCGAAATGGAGTGCTGTTCTCAGTGTCCAAGGACGGCAACAAAAAACGTGATTGTATTGGGTTCAAATCCAGGGAATTTTTTCAGGTTTTTACCGCAAAAGACGTACTCTCCTATGTCGAGTTCAGCCTGACCATTGACTGCATGTTTGTTGGTGCCAGCAGCATATTTCAACAGGTCACAGGTGTGCCACAGGGTGGCAGCCTGAGCGCCCAGCTGGCATCCATTTATTGCATGTGGCGTGAGGCCAAGCGCCCGTCACCAATTTGCCGTGCCCTCCCCTCCCTACGCTATAGAGATAATTTCTTATTCCTCATATCACCCGAATGGATCATCCGTGTGTTTCATAACACACGTGCATTCCGGCGATTAGTACGTATCAAAAAGAGAGGCGAATCCTGTGCTCAATACAAACGGAACTGCCTACCCCAGGTCCAGGCATGTCCACAAGCGTTACAGACACAAGTGACAGAAAAACTGATCAAACATCTGGAAGCCATTTACAAACTGGGTGTGCAATTTGAGCAAGCAGGACCCACGATTAATTTCTTGACCTGCCGTCTATCCGTGGGAAAGGAGGTATGGGGCCCACTTGCCTGGAAGTCATCACTCCATAATAGTGGTGCCAAGGCACCGCCGCCTTTGTCCAACTGGCTGGATGTATGGGCCCCGAATGCCCCCAAAATGCTTCAGTCAACAATACCAAACAGTGTAAAACAATCACAACATTTCAGGTTGAACAGGTGTGCTGTCCGCGAGAACCTGTCGGTGCTCGTGCGGTCACTGAACGTGAAAGCATACCCACAGACATGGTGGAAAAACCCGCTGGTATGTTGCTGCCGAAAATGGGGTATCCAGGACACCCTAAGGGAGGTCCTGCGCCAACCAAAGGGCCCGTCTGGCGACATGCCCCAGCCCACGTCCCTCCTGACAGCTATCCGAGGGCAGACTGACCCAGTGATACCGCCTGTGTTTCTGCACACCCTTGAGAACCCATCTGTTTTGTCACCGCCAGGAATGATCAATCCTGTGTTCATACGCCTGACAGCAGGACCACAGCCACAGTCCACACCAGCACTGCCCGAACCGGCAACGATACTGACACCACGACCACCACAAACGACACCACGACGGCCACGAGCAACGAAACCACTGGACACAAACATGGCACCAACCCAATCACAAACACCTGCACGCACCAAACGCACCAACAACACATCACCACGGCGCCCAAGGCGCCCAAGAAAACAGCCCACCCCACCAGCCACACGGCACAACACACCACGAACGGCACCACCACCGGAACCCGTGATGGACACACTGCCCCTAAACGACGACACCCGACAGACAGCGGACGACCCACACAGTGAGTCACCGAGTGACAGTGACGACTCTGTCTCTGCACTTGCACATGTCCCTGCAGGACCGTCAGTGGCCCAGGAGTACACACAAACAGTCCACCATTGGTGGGATACTGAAATTGCCCCCTGGAAATCAATTGTGTTAGGTCGTTGGGACACAGTCCAGTTTGATGCTATGACCCCTGATGCGAAGTGGATGTACATAAAATACAGGTTCGATGCACATGTGCATTACAGAGGTATACCCCCACCGCCCATTGAGATGTGGAAAGAGGAAATTTTGGATGTTACATCACCAGAAGCAAGTGCATGGTTTATGCGGCGTGACATACAGGAAATGCAAACCGAAGTGACAAGTGAATCCGAAGGGTAAACTATAGGCGCACAGTGTGCAACAACGCCACCAAACACAGGAAAAGGCACACAGAGCACATACAGGTCAATGCCCGAGTAAGTAAGAACCTCCGTTGCTGCCGTACACTGTCTACAGAAAATATTTGTGGCATTGGATTTGTTGCTTTGTCTCCTATCATTTGTACCAAGTCCACCTGACGACGTGGACCGTGTGCAGCAATAGAGCCTTTTGGTTGTTATGCTCCCGTAAAGGTCGCCAAGAAGCAGCTATGTAGCCACTGCCGTACAACAACGACGGCATACATGTGCAAGGTGTGCAACGTGCCCTTGCACATCAAGTGCTTTGGCCTGGCGCATGAGGTGTAGGCCATGGAGGACGGGAACAAGACGGTGATGGTGGACATGCATGGATTGGACGAGACGATCATGGAGGCTAAGCCTCTGCCATCCCTACCCATGGGACTAGTGCGAACCCTGGTGGGACCCCCACATAGGCCGGATACCCAACTGTGACGACGCGGCCCCACCACCCCCCTCCCCCCCAAGCACACGCCCCCACCACTCAAACACAAACACAAACACAAACAAGGTCCTGTGTGTTCTGCGCGCCCTGCGCGTTCCGCACAGGTGGTTCTGGAGTGGGTCCAGAACCACCTCTGGCAGAGCTCAACGTGCAAGACACCCAGGACACCCGGGACGTTTGGTTCCATTTGGCCAGGACACTACCATGTCCTACAAGTGGTACCGGTAAAAAAAGTAGGTTCTGTAGCCAAGGGAATATGTTGTGCATTATTTCCTTTCGTTGGGCTTCTGGTTTCGCGCTTTGGTTTCGTGTCTTTGCACTTGTTGTTATTGTGCCATGTCGGATCATGAACAATGCCATTATGCATCTTCCTTCTATGGCCTTGATCTTTGTGCCATGCTATGTCCAATGCAAATTCCCGCACTTTTTGGTGAAAAATGGTAAGGTATCGTCAACATAGACTCATATGGTGGCCAAAATGGGATTTTACGATGGTTTTGAGTGGATTCATTGATCTTCGAATTTGCACCCCAGGTATACCCGGGGGGGGGGGGGTGTTTTGGTCGGGGTCTGATCCACGATCCACTCCGATCCTTGGGGGGAGTCTGGGGAAGGTCCCATCCACGATCCATGGAGTACCTCGTCTCCAGTGCTCCTTGACAAACGGGGATGCATCACTTGCACCATGACTCGGTAATGAAGCTGAGCATAGGGAAGAAGAGGGGCAAGGAATCGGGTGCATGCCTTTTAGTTGGTAAAATCGCTGGCGCCCTTGGTTCCTCGAAGATGCGGTGGGGAAGGCGGTGGACGCGCTTGTGCGAGCGTAGCCCAAATAGTAGCTTGGGACCGGTCCAGCTACTGTCCTTTTTGGGCACGCAAGGTTTACAGCCACTCCCTGAGAGTTTGAGAAGATTGGTTGGTTGGCTGTTTACGAGTTGCTTCTTGTTTTCTAGTCATTAGTCACTCGTCATTCCCAATGTCGAATCAATTTTAAACACATTAAAACAACCCTATCTCATTCCTTAATTGCACCACAGTAGGCATACGTGCGCTGCGCTTCTTGTGGTTTGGCGGCCGCAGAAGTCGGGGGCATGTCAACCCTAGAGCACCGGAGATTGGCAACTGAATCTCTCTGACTTTAAAATCATCGACTTTCGAGTGCTCCAACTTTTGGCCGTCCCCAGTAACCGTGTGCACGGCTGTCTGGGTTTTGCACGTGGTTTGGATCCTTACCAACAAGGGACAAAGCACCCGGGAGCGTACTTTCAAAAAAAGACTTCCATTCAGTCTCTGTAAGCTTTGCATGAGCGCGTTGACTCTCGCACATTTGAGGAGTACTTGGGGTGATCTCACGGTGCCTACCGGCACAGATGTGGTTTGAACATGGACGACAACGGGCAGGGCAAGGAGGGCACATATGAACGGTGCACATAAACCACCAAATATGGTCAAGAATATGTTCATTTCATTCTTAAGAGCAGCACAATACTTTCAAGGGGACTAGGCACTCCGATCCACGGCGTATCACAAGTCCCGCACGTGTCGCGGGAGGAGGTCCAACACACCGGTATGCTGGACCTCCTCCCGAGGGCAGGGCAAGAGGGTGTTTGAAGGGCACGCGCACGTATTGCCACCACCACCGCCACTAGTAGGTTCATAACCATAGCCCCCAATGGCTGTCATATTTAAGAGCCAAGGTCCACTTACTAGTTGCACATACTTGGTTTTGCGCACGGTACCCATTCGTTGTATGGACACTTAACAGATCATGACAGTGCTGACAAGTCCCGCACGTGTCGCGGGAGGAGGTCCAACACACCGGTATGCTGGACCTCCTCCTGCAGGGCAAGAGGGTGTTTGAAGGGCACGCGCACGTATTGCCACCACCGCCGCCACTGGTAGGTTCATAACCATAGCCCCCAATGACTGTCGTATTTCAGAGCCAAGGTCCAATTACTAGTTGCACATATCTTGGTTTTGGGCACGGTACCCATTCGTTGTATGGACACTTAACAGATCATGACAGTGCTGAAGCTCAGCCCTCGCTCATTTTGCTTTGCATTATGTACACATTGAACAGTTGTATTGAATATTGGAAGTTTTCAAGAATAGGTTGATGACGTGTTGCCTTGGATCACATCATACCATGTCAGTAGGTGCGCTACTTTTTCCATGCTGTTGCCTTTTGCATCCATCACACTACATGGAAGTGTGTGCCGTGCTCTTTTTTTTTCAAGAACACTTTGTGGATCACTTTTGGCCTCCAAAATGCATTGCTAGTTGCACTTGACAAATACCTTTTCAACAAACGGTCATAGATCACTTGTTTCCTTTTGAATACACTTGACACCGCATCACTTGGTGCACTTTGAACATTTTTTTCTTTGCCGAGCTTGGTTTGCTTACTGGAACAGCCTGCAAACCAGCATTTCATTGGTGATGATTGCTCGTTGTAGATGAAGATGGCTCCTGAGTCTCGGATTGGTGGTTGGCCGATCCATGCATCAGGGGAAGGTAGTGTGCGTGTGTGGGGGGGGGGTGATCCATAATCCATGACTCAAAGTTGGGGGGGGGGGGGGGCTGCAAACCAGCGATCAGCGATCCGCAGACTGCCGACCGCACAAAGAGGTGGCAAGCTGCATGGGCCCGCCACCTCTCCCTTTGCTGCTTTGGATGCTTAGGGCAGCCCAAAAGGTAAAATGGCAAATGCTTCGATCAATCGGTCTAGAAACTGAAGGCAATCAGCTTGATTGCATGGTACATCAGTTCCCAGCCACACACTTATTGTTCGGACACCTGTTGAAACCCTCATTGGAGGATCAAAAGCGAAGGGGATACGTGCGACGTTCTACTCCAAGCTTCCCTCATCATGTTCGCCATGTTACACAGAATGATATTATTGCATGCGGAAGTTTCCAGATTTCTCTTGAGCTTGTGCGTCATCTTTTGCTGTGTCTTGTGCATCGACGTGCGCCATGCACTGCCTGTCACCAACCGATCTGGGTGCATCATCGCTCTGGGCTCACCCATGCATTCCTCATCCGTTGCTATCCTCAAGAATGGGCACGTGCTAATAGCACTGCAAATCGGATCACTCTGGGCATCGAAAGGTTTTGTCCAAAGCCCTTTTACCCTTGTGAACCCTTGTACAGCAGGGGTACAGGAGTAGAGAGGTACACGGGTACACAGGAACACAGGTACACGGATTTGGGTTTGGATTGGGAGGCCGATCTTATGGCTCACAGGCGGCCTGGGTGGTGCACAATGGCGTCCCCAACAACTCTACATATCGGCCGGCCATGCCATATTAGATGCACTCGCCGGGCCCTCAATGGATGGTGTGCTGGGCATGGTGGCTTGTTCTTGGGCCTTCTGTTGCCCTCATCCCCCGCCCTGCTCCAAGTGAGCGCCAGCCCTGCGGCCGGGGCGCACCGTCCCATTGGCTGCTTGCCCACCCCCCTGGCCCCTCACTCTGCCCTGCTCAACATTTCCCTGACAATTCTGCATATCGGCGTGCCATATGAAATGCACTTCCAGGGCCCTTGATGGTCCCTGTGCAGGGGGAAAGCCTGCCCGTCCCTGCCCCGCCCCCTGGCGCTACCACCTCCCCCCGCCTGCCCCTGCCCCATCCGCTGGCACCCCCCCCCCCCCCACGCGTGGGTACCCACCTGGACACACTCGGGGCTCACAAACGGCACGCTTGGGGCATGCAAAAAGGCACACTCATGGCATGCACTGGGCATGACTGGGCATGCACAGGGCATAGTCAGGGCGCATGCAGGGCACAGGGGATGCACAAGTCCTGCATGGGGTGCGCACTTGGCACACACACTTTATGCATGCGCTCCCTGGGCCCTCGATGGCTCCTGGGCATGTGGTCACTCCAACTCCTACCTCTACGCCCTCCCCCCCCCACCCACCCACCCACCCAATCCCCATCCCACTTGCGGACACCCCTCTCCCAGACCCCGCCGCCCCTCCCGGGGCCCTTGACAGCCAATGCACCTGCCTGGCGGCTGGCGACGCCCCCTGCCACCAGGCCCTCGACGGACCCGCCAGCTGTGCAATGGTATTATTCTGGTGTTTGATTTTGTTGCTGTCTCAGTTGTGCCGCACACAATTCATATGTGTACCCAGTGGTGTGTGGTCGGCATGCGGTCTTTGTTGGGCGAGTAATTGCTTGCTGTGGTGGGCACGTGGTTGCAAACTGTGTGTGCGCACTTTGCTTGGGCGGGCGCCACCCGGCCCGCAGAGCGACGCACTGGCCGCTCCCCTTTGCGCAAGGGGGACATCCGGCCCTGTGTGGCGTGCACCGGGCCTGCAGTGGGTATCACCGGCCCTCTGTGGCGTTCAGCAGGCCTGCAGTGGGCACAACAGCCGGCTGTGTGCGGTGTGCACAGGGCCTGCGTGGGACAACTGGCCTGTGCACAGTGCACAACGGTGCCCCCGGATGTGGGGCGCCGAGGATAGGGCTGAGGGATTTTCAGGGCAGGTCAAGGTGGAGCTGTGCCGCCATCATCCCCCCAAGCGGCCTGTGAGTCTTAAGATCGGCCTCCAAATTGGTGGGGGATACTGCCCATACAGATATTTGGGCGCCAGGCAGGACACACAGCGGTGCCCAGGGGTTGGGAAGTACTGCTCATAAACATGAATTGGCGCCAGGTAGGACAAACAGGGGTGACAAGGGGGTGGGGGACACTGCCCATAAACATGAATTGGTAGTAGCCTGTACCCCTGTACCCTGTGCCTCTGTTCCCCTGTGTACCCCTGTACCCCTTTTGCCTTGTGCGTGTGTGCCCCTGTACCTCTATGCCCCTTCACCCGTGCACCTCTTTTTTCTTGTATCCCATGTCCTACTCCCCTGTACGCCTGGACCCCTGCACCCTGGGCCCCTGTACCGTTGTATTTTTCTCTCCTGTACACCTGAATCCAGATCTATTCGCAAATCCTTCAGTTTTTCCAATCAATGCTACTCCCATTTGTGTCTCCATGGACCCTTACAAGTGGATCTTCTCCTGTATGGCAGGTCAGCAGGACCATCCAATGAATTGGCTCTTGGCTGTGCAAATGGCCGAGGAAGAGATTGGCATCACGACTCCATTCCGCAGCAACAGCACGGACAAGTACACCCTGGGGTTGATGGGTCCTGCAGGCACGTCCAACAGCGTGAAATGGTCCTTGCAGATGCAGCAGTACATCCCAGTGGAGAAGTGGCAATTGATGTCACATCACCAACAGGGGCACGCAGCCCATGCGTTTCTGGACTCTCCTTTTGATAGGGCCCTCGTTCTGACAATTGACGGTGGAGGCAACGATGGATGGGGGTCCCTGTTTCTCGCCCAACGCAGTCCGTACAACATGACAGAACTGGTGTCCATCGATTATAACATCGGGACCGGGTGTGTGCTGCATCTCGGCAGGCTTGCAAGGGGCGCAGGTGAAGCTCCTAGGCACACAACAATGGGCTTCCGGTGGGGCGTTTGCCACATTGCTCCTTGGTTACCTTCGCAGTTTCATTTGTACGTCTGCCAGAATGCCATATTCTGTTTTCAGTTTTGGCGAACAGGGGACGCCCCCCCTCCCCCCATTCAAAAGTCAGAATTCTGCGGGGAACCCAAAAATGCCAAAGAACAACCGAACTTGTTTGACCATTCTCCTCCGGAATCCCCCGCCACCCCGCTCAAGCCGTGGTACGCCAGAACCGGACCGGGTTCCCTTCAGCCCCACTGCCCGCAGTGGCGTTTGAGCCACATGCGGGAGCCTTCAGGCCTCCGGCGATTCCTTTATTTTTGGAGTACGCCAAGGCGGTAAACCAGCGGTCAACCACCACACAAGACACCAGAACAACCCACCCCTCGATGGCTCTTGTGTGGCTGTACGTTGCTTCATTCCACGCAGCCAGTACCCACTGGGGTATTCTAATGACCAAGGCCCCCTGCAAAGCCATGGTCCCGTGGCAGGGCGCAGCTTGGTTGACACCTGAACCTCTGCCTACTCGACCCCACCCACGAAACGAACCTCCAAAGGAAAGGTGGCGCATGGTTGAACGGGGCCAGTGTCCAGCAAGTGCACCCTAGCGTTTGGAGCGTTGGGACATGCGGCCCGGCGTACACACGGCCGCCCCACCTGAGCTCACCACAGGTATTGGAACCTCCGAGAGGCGTCGCTGAAGCCGGAGAATATGACAAACGGTGGATCCCCAGCCCACGCTCTGACCCCAGCCAGGGAGCATCAGGGACCTGAGAACTTGTGGAGCTCAAAGTGCAGAGTACCACGTGCACTGTCATGAACTGAAGTTGCTGAAGGCGTTGTGAAGGCTGGAGAAAAAGTGGCGGGTCCAGGCCTGAGCTTTCATTGCCACTCAAGCGTGAAACATCCCCCGTAGGACTGACTGTCGCAAGGTTTGCAAAATGTTCCCTGCATTTTGAACCATTTCGGATGACCGGGAGACTTTGAAGCTGCGTAGATTGCCCAAACCCCACATACCCCGATACGCTCACCCATCTGCTCTCTGGGACGAGAGGGCAGGCGGTGAGGGCGGAGGGTGAGGGCAGAGGACGAGGGCGCCGTTGCCATTGCTCTACCACGGGGATTCTTCACGACGAAATGATTTGTCAACCGCCATCAAAGACGACTTCAAAACCCACTAACTGCCGTTGGTTGCCCTCAGTCATCTTCCAACCTTCCATTGTTTCCCCTCGAACCACTGTGCCCAAAGATCGCCTGGATGCTTTTGTAGATACCAATACATCAGCAGTGCGTTCCTCCTGCTTTCGCGGCTGGCGAAGCTGCATGACTCAATCCCCTGCTGGGCCTATAAAAAGAAATTCCCGGTGGCGTGCCGCACGCTCCCAGCGAAGCTCATGGGGCTTTCTATGATGAGCACTGAAGTGTATCCCAGTTGGTTAGCCAAGATCAAGCGACTGTTTCACGTCGTCCCGCCCTCCAAGTATCGCGAGCTACTTACGCGGGTGCGACAGCAATGCCGCGCCGAAAACGGCAAATGGATCGCGGCGATGGCATCCACTGTTCAAAGGGCCCTCGAGGACAAGGTGCTTGCGTTCCTCAACAACTCCGCCGTCGAGTACTGGCTGCCCCGTGTGGACGGAGTCGCCTTCGCAGGAGGTTCCCCTGGGCCCTGTGCCCCTTTACCCCATGTACATCTGCACCGTCACACTCACTCTTGTACGCAAGTCGTGGCTGTCCTTTAGGAATGCACCGAGTGAAGATTCAGTGAAAACCTTTTCAATGTTTAGGCTGAAATCAACCGGGAAGATGGGGTTTCTGTGGAGATAAAGGGGCACAGCGGGGCGGGGGAGGGGGTGGAGGCGAAAACCCTGCTGCTGTGCTGTGCTATGCTCTGTGCTGCTGTGCTGCTGTGCTGCGCTTTGCTTTGCTGCTGTGCTGTGCGGTATGGTGCAGTGCTGTACTGTGCTGTGGCATACCCTGCCAAGCTGTGCTGTGTGGTGTTTTGCGCTGCGGTGCTGTGCGATGTTTGGCGTTCCTGTGCTGTGCATCACTCTACTTCTTTACCCCTATGCCTATCCCATACCCCCGTACTCCCCTGCTCCCTACTAATACTCCCCAGGGGGTGCGGCTCCAAGGATCCTAGGATGCCAATCCCCCCCCCCCCCCTGGTGACCTGCCACCAGTATAAAAACCCTCAGGATGGTAGCATGCAGGCCGAGCGCCTGCCTGCACAGCCCACAACACAGAGAGGGGTGGGAGCGAGAGAGGGTGCAAGTGCGGGTGAGAGAGACACAACAGTGAGCGGGGCGAGGGTGTAAGGGGACGATGGGGAACAGGTACACAACGGGTGCGAGCCCTACGGGGCGCCACACCATGGCATTCCTCTCTGCAGGGGTGGACGTGGGCGACGGGGTGATCGGAAGCTTGGAGGCAGAGCACGGGTCTAGCAGAGGCTGTGGCAGACTTGGATGTGGACGTGAATGTGGACAGGGTGCTGGTGGACCGGGCGGGTGTGCGGGGCTGCTGGCGGCGGCGTGGACGTGGGGCAGGTCATAGGCGACAGCCAGGCGGTGAGACCAGGTAACGTCCCCCGGTGGCTCACGCGGTGGCGCTCTGTGCGCCGGCCTTGTGCCTCGGCCACCAAGGCAAGTGCGGGGGGGGGGGGGGTATCAGGAACGGTGGTCAGACAGGGGAGGGCAAACGGGACGTGTGGGTGCGGTCAACGGCAGGCACAGGCGAGACGGATGGCCTGCTACCATGTCCTGAGCGCGTCGCGGCCAACGGCCCCCCGCTGCGGCGGCGTCTAAGCCGGGGCTGCGTGGCAGTGGTGAAGCATGGGGGCGTGGAGTGCCCCTGCGCCACTGCCCAGCCATAGAGGAGTTGATCAGAGGCGGACGGGGAGCCGAGGAAGAGAACCGAAGATCGGTGCTGAAGCAGGGGCTGTGTGGGTTCCACGCCATTGCCCGGCGAGCGCGGTACAGGTGGCCACCGGGGTCGACCCGGGGCACCGGAGGCGACGGAAGTAGATGAAGAGGTAGCAGCGGAACAATAGACGTGGTCATACGTGGTATGACAGAGGCGCGATGCCACATGTCAGGTACCGGCTGAAATGGCTGGGCCATGGGCAAGAGAAGTGCCGCAGCGCGACCCAGGTGCATCCGTGTGCCTTTGCAGAAACCACACCGTGGCAGCACGACAACCGCCGATCACGGGGGCCTTCCTCAGTGCGAAAGAGGCCAACCAAAGGTTTGACCTTAACACCCTACCAGCGGACCGCTGGTGGAAACACATCGCGGTTTCCGATGTGATCCGTGTGGACGACATGTACGACAACGCGCCGGGCCGACCTAGCGGCGAACGGCTTGACGGATGCCAAGGTGGCGCAGTGGCATGACTACGGGGTGTTGGCGGACGTCACCCTGGCGACAAGTGCAATCATGTCGAGATTTTGGGTATCGTTCATTTTTCCAGACCACGTTCTCTTGTCGGCATTGGCGTGCAAAGACATTCGGGAGGATCAAGTAGCCACGCCGCGGAAGCTCCGTGGAATGGAGAACCTGGTGCGTGAGGCGGGCGCGGGACGAGCTGATCGCCAACGTGACCGAGGACGTGGCCCGATGGGCGGCAGTGCAGGCGGTACTAGCAACAACGGTCCCGTCAGCGACGTTCAAGAAGAAGTTGAAGGCAGCGACGTGGGTGGAAGCGGAGCTGATGCTCAAGGGTGAGAAAACCTTCCCCCCCGACGGGGGGCATGAGTGCGGAGGCTCCACAAGGAATGCTAGCGGTGGCGAGCCACGTTGCATGGGTGAAGCCCTCGACCCGGGGAAGAAGTCCATATGCGACCCAGCTCTCCGGTGGTCTCGGGATGATCTCCACAAAGCGCCACTTGACGATGAACCGGATGTGGACTTGGACGTAGCCAGGCAGCCGTTCTGGCCGGACCTGAGAGCGGTGCCCCAAGATCCTCTTGGGATGGGGGACCGGTGTCCCGCACATGTGCCACTGCATTGACGCCCTCCACCGGGCGCAGCCCCGGGTTGGAGGCCGCCCTCGTAGAGGCTAGCAGATGAGATTGTCCGAGAGTAGGTGAATCCGGGAGGGTCGGCACGTACAAATGTACGCAAGATCCTGGAGCGCGATCATGAGACCCCGGCAGAGCTGCGGGCGGCGGCCCTTGGAGATGAATGCACACGCGACCTGGTGCAAATGGCCCAGGAGGATGCCCTGCCTGTGGGATTGGGGTACCGCTTGCGTGACGCTATCCAGGACGCCGACAAGTCGGCGAATGATAGGCATATTCGGAGGAAAGAGCGCAATCAAGGAGCAGAAGTTGGTAAGCAGCGAGGAGACATAAGTCCGCCAAAAGAGGTCTTCTTGGTCTTGGGCAAACATGCACGTGCGGCGGCACTCAATGCCGCCATGGAGGCCTGCTTTGGGACGGGGTTCGGCCCAATGGATGACGAAGCTCGGGGGAGGATCTCCTTGAGATGCAACGTCGCAGACGCGCTGCGCAAGGGCATCCTGGTGGGGGGCCGGTTGGGCTGTGCAACCTTCAGATGATGAAGACGTGCCCCGCCGCCCGAAGGGGGGCGCAAAGGACACGAGATGGTCTGCAGAGCGAGGCTGCGAAGGCAAGGGCAAAGGCAAGGGCCTCGGGCGAGGCCTACGGTGCTATGGGTGTGCTTCCACCCACCCGTGGTCCCAGTGCAGGGTGGTGAAGTACGAGTCCTAGAGGGAGTTGTGCGGCAAATGTGGGGAACGAGGACATCTACAGGAGCTTTGTGAGGCGACCCGGGCGAGTTGTGAGTGGTATTGGGCGGAGTACGGTAGGCCGTGGGAATGGACACTGAACCTTGTCCCGAATGTGGAAGAGGGGCGGCATCGGCCTCCGAACACAGCAGGTCTCCGAAAAGAAGAAGATGATCCAAATCAAGGTCGCGGTCCCCTTGATCGGGGCGCTCGAGGAGCCCCAGAAGCCCGAGGAGGGACTCGCGGGGAAGGACAAGGAGCCGAGACGGAGGATGTGGGCGAGACCGAGATGGTGGTATGGCCTGGGAAAGGCGTCGTGAACAAGGAGACCGTGACCGGGACTATGATGGGGAGTACGACCGGGATCGCCCCCGGGGACGGGAGCACGATTGGGATCGAGGAGGACATCCGGACGCGAACCGCCCGATGGCGCTGCCGTGGCACTGGGGACGGAGCCCCCAACCAACGGCACCCAGCCTAGATGCGGGGCGGCGTGTGCCCTCCCCGTGGGATGGGCATCCCTCAGGAGCGATGTGGACCGGAGGCCGGATGCCCCCGGTGCCAAGGGGCCGGGCCCCGCAAACGCCCCAGCAGCTCCCGCAGCAGTAATGTGCGAGCCGAGTATGGGAGGACCGCCCTAGTGGTCGGGTTTTTCGTCTTCGTTTTCTTTTGTACGTCCGCAGGTGCCAGGTTTTTCTAGACCTCCTGTGGGGAGCCCCCATTAACAGCTTTCGGGTTCCTTGGCGGCACGGCCGGGGTGTGTGAAGTCTGGTTCGACGGACAAACACAGTGGTGGCCCCACGGGTTTTGCTAGGGCAGAGTCTTAGCGAAATTTTACGTTTATGACACGGCATCCGCCGCATGGCAGGTGGAGCAAATTGCAGCAAATTGTGGCGATGTGGGCTTCATGTGCTATGCTATGAGTGTGCATGGGTGGGGGGCATGTCCACGAATGGAGCCGATATGCGGGACAGATCGAGGCAGGTGGGTCCAGGGTAGGCCGCAGGCATGGACGGAGTGCGCACCAGGCATGAGAGGCACTTTTCAAGGGCAGAAGTAACGACCCGTCCAATGCCTATGGCACGTTGGACCTGTCAGGGGTGGCATACCTCCTGAGACGCGAAGGGGTACAGCCTCGAGTACGGGCAAGTTCCGGGCGGCCACAGAGCGCTACTCCGACGATGCGGTTGTGGTGGGAGTGACAAAAGAGTTCGTGGTGCGGCAGCTACGCCGGCAGGATGAGGTGGCTCCGCGATACCAAGTGCGCAATGTACTAGAGAAGCAGGAGTACTTGGGCACCCAGAGGGATGCCTTGGGGAAAGCGAGTTGGGAGGTCTTACAAGACCGGCATTACGGGCAAGCAGCCCGGCGGACGGTGCGCCAAGGCCTCTGAGTGCTGGGCTGCCAAGTCTACCAAGGTGCATCTGGCTTGCATGCACGTCGAGCAGCTCGAGGCGCGGTGGAGATGTAGAGCGCGGTGCTAGGACCGGGATCCACCTTGAAGGACATGGCCCGGGTGTACCAAGAACAAGTGGCCTCGCAGGTGGCGCCGCAAGTGCAGGGGTTCCGTTATCAGAGAGGGACGTGTACAAGATGGCGGCCCCAGCAGGTAGGATATGGCGGAGCATGTGCACCTGCATGTACGGACAGACTCTTCCACACTATGGTATTTGTTGGACAAGGCGCCGCAAGTCCAACACCCACGCACCGTGGCGCACAAGTCGACAGTGTGTACACAGCTACGACTCATGAATGGGGTACACAGCGACTCCGCGGTGCGGGTCTTGCGCACTTGGTACCGGCGGGCGGCGAGTTCCGTGGAGGATCAATTGGAGAAACTTCTCGAAGAGATCCATGAAGAAGTGGTGGACGTGACGGCGGACCTCAAACGTGGCGGACCCAGGGCGGCCTTGTCGCCGCCATGGGGGGAGTGGACCCACCAAGCGCCGGGAGCACATGTGGTGGTGTATACAAATGGGAGCCACCGGGAGACGATGCGGGGTGCGGGCACGGGAGCGGGATTGGTTGTGCAGATACCAGGCAAACTTTGAATTTTTGGCAAAATATTTAATTCACAGCCTGGATTCTGGTGATTTCAGTGTGTCCGCAAAAAAAAAAATTAACGCAAAAAAATCAAATAATTATGGCATTCGGCAGCACATTCTTGAAGAAATGTACGCAGATTTAAAGGAAATTCCTAGGATACATAAAGCACTGTGTAGTGTAGTGTCTTGTGTCAGGGAGGGCACATTGGTGCAGTAGTACAGTGGTATATGCACAGACTTGCAAAATAGGAGTCCTGGGTTCCATCCTAGTTGGACCCAAACTGCTGGCACTTTTTTTTTTGGCCATCAGTCCTGTTGTCAAACTGCTGGCAAAAAGACGCAAAAAGAAAAATCTGGCCAAATACATCACAGAAATTCAATTGAATATAGCCTTTGCTAGGGTTAAATAGGGTGCTGCAAAATGCCTATTTACCGAAAAAATCGCAAAAAAAAATCCTTTCAGTTTTTTTTGGACAAAAACAATTTTTTTTTTGCTAAATATTAATTTCGATCTCCAAACGCAAAAATTCAAGCTCTACAAAAGTTCGCGGTTTGCTCGGTAGATGACACTTGGTTGGGGGTGGCGGTACCCCTGCCACCGGAGATGGATAATACTACGGCCGAATTGCTGGCCCTGGCTCTGGGACTCTGGATCGCATGATGCCTCAGGGACCTCAGAGCATGGGCAAGGGAGGGGGTATATGACGCCCAGGCGGCGGAGTCCCTGGTGGTGGGGTGCCCGTATTGACAGCGAGATCCTCTGCGGAAAGCAATACAGTGGAGTGCGACTCCGTCCGAGGCGCTTCACTAGTGGGTGCGGGGCCACGTGGAGGCTCAAGACAATGATAAGGACTATGAACGTCGGCGGCAGGGGAATGCCTGGGCAGATGGGTATGCGGAAGTCGCGGCGTGAAAAAGCGCACGCGGGCACCAAGTGGCCCTCCCACTGTCATTGGGAGCGGCGTACGGGTTGAGGAGAGTGGACGCCCCGGGGAAGAGGGAATGGCGCATCCACCGGCCGGGGTACTGGCACCCCCCAAGAAAGATAGACTCCTGGTTTGAGGAGCAGCTGACAGCCAACCAGAGGATGCACTGACCTTGGCTGCCCTGCACCTAGGGCAGTGGCATCCCCCGCTCCAAGCGTGTGGCCGTTGCTAGCATAAGGACGGGACCAGGTCGAGATTTCAGTGCCCCTATCATCGGGAGCGGTGGTGGACGGCAGCGAGGGTTGGAGGGGTTCACTGGAGGATCCCGGATGGAGACAGCTGCTGGTGGTCTCCACCTAGCGGGTAGTCGGACATGCCTAGGGGAACAAGGGGGAGGAACTCACGACTGGGCCGCTGTCCCATGGGGACAATATGTGGCCCCATAGGTGGTTGCGGTGCTGGACTTCCAGTGTTGGGCGCAAGTGGTGCGCCGATTCATGGAGGTTTTGTGAAGGAACAAACGAGAGTACGGGGTCCGACGAGTTCCAAGAGATGGCCGACCCGGCGGAAGCAGGACTAACAAGGTTCATTTCCGGTGATGGTGAGAGGGTGTGACAAGTAGAGACAGGAACGGTACGGGGGACGGTACGGGGCACAGAGATAGCGGGAGCGGGTGCGAGGGGTTCGCGGTAGGGGGACGTGGGAAGACAGTTGGCGGGTAAGAGGAGCGGGGGGAAGACCACGGCGGAGAGCGCCACCCATACCCATTGACGCGGCATAGGTCCGTCGGGAGGACTCCCCCCCGGGGGGGGGGGGGGGGTGATTGGCGGCCGCCACAGCCGTGTCGTACAACCAACCAACCAACCAACCAACCAACCAACCAACCAACCAACCAACCAACCAACCAACCAACCAACCAACCAACCAACCAACCAACCAACCAACCAACCAACCAACCAACCAACCAACCAACCAACCAACCAACCAACCAACCAACCAACCAACCAACCAACCAACCAACCAACCAACCAACCAACCAACCAACCAACCAACCAACCAACCAACCAACCAACCAACCAACCAACCAACCAACCAACCAACCAACCAACCAACCAACCAACCAACCAACCAACCAACCAACCAACCAACCAACCAACCAACCAACCAACCAACCAACCAACCCCCTAGGGGGCCTCCGGCCAACAGTTAGTTGCCAAAGGTGCTGCCCTTAGGAGTCCATGGGAACCGAAGGCGCCCGACGCTCCATGGGCACCAAAGGCAACCCAAGGAAAATTTTGTCCACTTTGCACCCCAACACTATCCTTAAACCCAACCCTGACCCTAATGCCCCCCCCCCCCCCAACCCTTAGCCTAGTCCTAATCCTACATCTACCCCTACCTCTAGGCTTGGCCCTGCCCCTAACCCGGACGGAATATTGGGACCGAACTGATGGGGGAAGGAACATCATCTAGGCGACTTCAAGGACACCACAAATGATGTGCGCACGAGAAAGTGGATGAGGGCGGCTCAAAAGAAGCTCAAAATGAGCTGTACTCATCCGTTTGGGCACCACCACCGGAGTAGGACACTTATTGGAATACAATGTTTTTGAGCCACTTGTGGTGCCAAATTGCCCCATTTTCAAGGCCCTTTCGCACTTCAAAGGGGCCACAATAGCTCGAAATCGGCTCAAAATGGGCTCATTTCACTTGTTTTTGCACCCCAAATGGTCCAAAAGTATGTTTGGAAAAACATAGTTTTGATCCATTTTTGACTCATTTTTGGTCCCAAAACAGCCCATTTTCAGGCATTTTGTGACTTTGGAGGGGCCAAAATCGCTTGCAATGGGCTCAAAGTTGGCTCGTTTCACTTGCTTGGGCACCTCAAATGGTCCAGGATCATTTTTGGTAAAACACATTTTTGGCCCATTTTTGACCCCTTTTTGGTCCCAAAACAGCCCATTTTCAAGGCATTTTGGGATTTTAGGAGGACCAAAACGGGCCACCACGAGCTCCAAAAAGCGCCAAAAACACTTGTTTTGTCATTCCATGTGGTCGAGGATCATTTTTGACAGAAGTCTTTTTATTTTGCACCCCGCGGTGCTTGTTGACCCACTTTTGGCACCAACGTCTTTGGGCTACTTCTGCAGCTTGCTATAGCTCAGTGGGCCTAGGTACGGGGGTCTAGGCGCCGGTTACGGCAATTTTGAAGGGTGGAAACCACCAAAAGTTGGTGGTTGTGGGTGGATTAGGTGCACTCAAAATCGTGTGCTGACCCACGTAGCCCAAGATATGGTCTGTTTTTGGTTTGAGGCTGTTGGTGGCCAATATGCACGAATTGTTGGTCTTCTGGGGGCCTTTTGGGGGCGGTTCACGGGCGTATTGTGGAGTTAGAGGCCCTAGAGGACCTAGGCGACTTCAATGACAAATGAGGTACACAGTGGACGAGACGGGCTCAAAAGGGGCTCAAAATGAGCTATATTCATCCGTTTGGGCACCACACAAAGACTAGGATCATGTTTGGAAAACCATGGTTTTGACCGGTTTTAGAGCCATTTGTGGTCCCAGATGGGCCCATTTTCAAGGCCCTTTCAGCCTTGACAGGGCCCAAATTGCTCCACATGGGCTCAAAATGGGCTCATTCCACTTTTTTGTGCACCCCAAATAGTCCAAAAGTATTTTGGAAAAACACATTTTTGATCCATTTTTGATCCATTTTTGATGCCCAAACAGTCCATGTTCAAGGCCTTTTGTGACTTTGGAGTGTCCAAAATGGCTTGCAATGGGCTCAAAAAGGGCTCAAAATGACCCGTATTCTGGAACCAGTCTTGGTTATATAACCCTTTGTAGTGTCTATATATATATATATATATATATATATTACTACACCCCTCTCCCCTTAAATCTAGCTAACAAGCAAGCAACAAGCAACAAGCAAGCAACAAGCAAGCAACAAGCAACAAGCACTTCTCCTTTCCGTTTTGGCCATTGCTCGGCCTCATCGATCCGGGCTCTACTCTACTACAGCCACCCTAGAGCTAGGTGGTGCCCTCGCCAAATCCAGTTTTGAGCCAAAAACTCACCGGTGGCGGCCCGGGGCGGGGCCGCCAAGTCGGGAGGTGCCCTCCCAAATCTGCGCAGTTTTGGGGCAAAAACAGCCTTTTTCCGCCCAAAATAGCCCCCAAACCCGGGCAAAACACCCCAACGAAGGGAAACGGAGGCTACGTGCCACGTGCGGCTTGACTTCACCGTGTCAAAGGGCCCTCTAGTGCCCTTCGACTCGACGATATGTCCGAGAAACGGCCCAAAAAGGCGCCAAAAAGCCCCAACATCTGCGCAAGGTGCACCAACACCCCGAAACCAAGCACGGGCCGTATCTTGGGCTGCGTGGCTCAGAATCCGATTCCGAGGGCACCTAGTCCACCCGCAACCCCCCACTTTTTGTGGTTTCCAACCCTCGGAATCGCCCAACGAGACGCCTAGACCCCCGAACCAGTGGTCACCTGGTGGAGCCGGAGGGCAGCCCGGCCCGCGCACAGCGGGGGCCAACGGTGGGTCCACCAGGGTCCCCGGGCGAAAAAAATCACTTTTTCCAAAGTTGTTCCTAGACCACTTGGGATGCTCAAACAAGTGTTTTCAGCCCGTTTTGAGCCCGTGGTGACGCGTTTTGGGCCATGGAAAATCCCAAAATGCCTTGAAAATGGGCCATTTTGGGACCAAAAGTGGGTCAAAAATGGGTCAAAAACGCGTTTTTCCAAAAGTGACCTTGGACCATTTGGGATGCTCAAACAAGTGTTTTTAGCCCATTTTGAGCCCGTGGTGACGTGTTTTGGCCATGGAAAATCCCAAAATGCCTTGAAAATGGGCCGCTTTGGGACCAAAAGTAGGTCAAAAATGGGTCAAAACCGCATTTTTCCAAAAGTGATCCCGGACCATGTGGGATGCTGGGACAAGTGTTTTAGCCCATTTTGAGCCCATTTGGACGGGTTTTGGCCCATGGAAACCCCAAAATTCTTCGAAAAGGGGCCGTTTTGGGAGCAAAAATCGGTGAAAAAAAGGGTCAAAAACGCGTTTTTCCAAAAGTGATCTTGGACCATTGGGGGTGCACAAACAAGTGTTCGAGCCCATTTTGAGCGTGTTTTGATCGAGTTTAGTCCCTTCCCCTACGTGTATGCACCAAGTTGTACCCTTCACACGTACCTTAGAGTGGAGCCACGTAGAGTATGGGAGAGGGGTGTAGATTAGAGGATGTATTTGGGCGTTTTACGGGGGGGGGGGGGGTCATTCCGACGCAAAGTGGGAGATTTTTCAGTTTTTGCCGTTTTTCTCAAAAATGTCGCTCCGCTGGGGGGGGGGGGGGGTATGTTATACCTTTTCGAAATCTCCAAGAAATGGCCGTTTCGGAAAGGCATGGTTGGGGGGGGGGGGGTAGGAGGCCACATTTTTGAGATCCGGGGCCCGAACTTTTGGGCGTTTTGGGGTTTTTGGGGTCTGCACTGTCTGTACCTGCTGCCTGTGTCCTGCACCGTGTGCTATTTTGCTCTCCCGTCCACTGTTTGTTGCACAGGTGCACTTTGTTTGTTGTTTTTTGTCCACCACAATGCCCCCCAAAGCCAAAAGACTCATTTTGGGTTCCCCTAGCCCCAAAAAACGCAAAATCAGCCCCTCCGACAAGTTGCCGGGGCGTCAATATCATTTCTACAAGGGGATCAGCCGGAGAACACTTATGGAGGCGATCCCGTACGAACGTCAACAGACCCTTTTTGGCGGACATGCACAACAACATCGACGAAGACATTTTTGATTTTAATGACATCAGGCAGAGACACACTGTGCAGGCCCTCCTCAACTGTTTTCTCACTTTCTCAGAAGGCAGTCAACGACTTGCTCGATTTCTGTACGACACAGTCGGCGACAGCCTGTTCGGTTCGAAACAGGACTCCTTCCTCGACACCATTTTGGTGGACAGGCTCAAGGACACCATCACCCTTCTCATGCTTGTAAGAACAAGGGGTATGTGGGTTCTTGGCAACCAATTGAGGTGAAACGCAAGTAAAGTGGTGCCCTTGAGTTTTGTTGTGTTCCGTCTGCATTTGTTTGACCTGCTCCCAGAAAACCAGGAATTTTTGCTGAAAGACCTTGACTTCCGGCCTTCGCACAGGCCGCCACCGTTTCAAATCAGCCCGAAACCTTGATTTTTGGATTCTCCATGTCCAAAATAGGGGGGTCCCATGTTTTCACTAGTAGGCCCACCGACATCCATGAGAAATTCTGAAAACGGCCGAAAAACCTCCCACTTTGCGTCAAAACCCCAGAAATCACCCCCCCCCCCCGTAAAAACGCCCATATATATATATATATATATATATATATATACATATATATATATATATATATATATATATATATATATATATATATATATATATATATATATATATATATATATATATATATATAGTCTAACCTCTGACCATGGCCTTGCGGTTGCGGTGGTGCGTGTGGTGGCGGCTCGCAGGTGGCATCGGCGTGGCAACGGCGGTACTGCGCGGCGTCGTAGCGATAAGTATGCGGTCGCCTCACCATTGTAGCGACTTACTGCTGGGGGGCGCCAGTCCGGTCGGCTAGAGGCGAGGAGAGAGGAGGAGCGGCATACTGAGTGGTCCGGGGGGTGAAGCGCGGGCCAATGCTTTAAGTAGGCTCGCCACGTCGTCGGTGGAGGCCGAACCTGCGGCCTGGCCGCTGCTGTGGCGGAAGTGGCGCAACCACGGGAGCTGGCCAATCAGTGCAGGTAAGGGTCAAGGGTAGGCGCCAGGGCGATGTATGTGGGCCAGATGAGGTGCACTTGGTTACCACAGCCCGGGGCGAGCCTCTGGTGGGTACCCCTACAGGGGGTTGATATCCAAGCTACGGCACCCACCAGCCCGAATCCCAGCCAGCGATATTCACGAGCTGCGCCTCTCCCGTCGCGGGGCGGCCAGCGTCCCCCCCAGTAGACCCTCAGGTTATATTATACGTGGGCAAGTGGATGCCTCGAAGCTGATTGGGTTCTGGCCCCTGACAAGGAGTGCCGGCACAGTATATATCTGGGGTGTGGGTGCTGCTCAGGGCCACGGGGACGTGGAGTTGATACCGTGTTTCTGTACTATACTAGGGGACTGGTGCGGTGGGTCGGCGACGTACATAGTGGGGACACGGGGCGATGAAGGCTGAGGGCCAGGCTAGGCTGGAGCCTCCCAGAAATCCTGGCTGTGCATAAAAGGGTTATTGCGTGCTGGCAGTGGATATGTGGAGTCAGGGGTGGTGGGTATTTACGAGTACGCAACTGGCAGTGGATTACGTGGGGTCACGGGTACTGGACGTCTCCACTGTGGCGGGGGTACGCGAACAACGGAGAGTCCGCTCTTGCTTCGCCGCATGCGTGCTGCTTTGTGACTTGGTTGCCGCTTTGCGCCGAACGGAGAAGCCCTTGCTTTCTGCTTGTTGCAATGCTGCTGCATTGCTGTGCCTTGCCCCCATACCCCCGGCGAACAAACGGGCCAGCGTCCGTCGCCGTTGCTAATGCTAACGCTTTGCAGTTGCCACTGCCCCCAAAGCCTGGTTGACCGGTATTCCCGGACCTCTGGGTCCTCCGTCATGCTGTGGGCCACCTCAGGCAGCCCTGGGACCCACGGGATTGAGCGAGGCAGGAACCACCTGTCGGCGCAAGATGCCCGGTAACTCCAGTAGACGGCATGATAAGTGGTTACGACTATGACTATGACTATATATATATATATATATATATATATATATATATATATAGTGGACGTAACAGGTTTGGCAAGCAAGCAGCAAGCAAGCAAGTAGCAAGCACGCTTGAAATAGGGAAAAATCACACCTCCGTCGTGGTGCTTGGGATTCAGGTAGAAATTTGGTGGATGCAACCTATGGGTGTGGGGGACAACCACACAAAGTCTCAGCCAAAAACTCAACGGTGGTGGCTGGGAACACGTGTCGCAAGTGCCAGACCTCCAATTTCAAAACCTGCAAATTTAGGGCCAAAAACGGCCTTTTTTTTTATACCCTAAATGGCCCTAGCACCTGCTGAAATCGGCCAAACAAAGGGAAATAGTGGCTACTCTTCACATGCAGCCACACTTCCCCTTGCCGAAGGGCCCTCTAGGGTCCTCTAACTCCACAATATGTCTGCGAACCGTCCCCAAGAGGCCCCCCAAAGCACCAAAATGTGTGCACATTGGGTGCCAACAGCCCCAAACCAGAACCAGGATTCAATATTGGGACCGAGCTGGTGAGGGAAAGAACAACGGTTAGGAAACTTCAAACACAAATGAGGTACGCACCAGAAACTGCATGAGAGCGGCTCAAAATGGGCTCAAAATGAGCCGTGTTCACCCGTTTGTGTGCCACAATTGGACTATAGGATCATTTTTGCCGAACCATGGTTTTGACCCATTTTAGAGCCCTTTGTGGTCCCAAATTGGCCGGTTTTCAAGGCCCTTTCGGCCCAATTTGCTCAACATGGGCTCAAAATGGGCTCATTCCACTTGTTTTTGCACCCCAAATGGTCCAAAAGTATCTTTGGAAAAACACATTTTTGATCCATTTTTTTTTACTGATTTTTGGTCCAAAACAGCCCATTTTCAAGGCATTTGGTGATTTTGGACGGGCCAAAATCGCTTGCAATGGGCTCAAAATTGGCTCATTTCACTTGTTTAGGCACTCCAAATGGTCTGGGATCATTTTTGGAAAAACACATTTTTGACCCATTTTTGACCCATTTTTGGTCCCAAAACAGCCCATTTTCAAGGCATTTTGGGAATCGAGCAGGGCTAAAACGGGCTGCCACGAGCTCAAAAGGCGGCAAAAACACTTGTTTTGGCATTCCATGTGGTCTAGGATCAACTTTGAAAGAATTCTTTTTTTTTTTTGCATCCTGCGGACCTTGTTGACCCATTTTTGGCACCAACCTCTTTGGGCTACTTCTGGCAGCTTGCCCCAGCTCACTAGGCCCAAGTACAGGGGTCTAGGCGTCGGTTAGGGCAGTTTTGAAGGGTGGAAACCACCAAAAGTTGGTGGTTGTAGGTGGATTAGGTGCACTCAAAATCGCGTGTTGACCCACGTAGCCCAAGATATGGTCTGTTTTTGGTTTGAGGCTGCTGGTGGCCAATCTGCACAAATTCTGGTGCTTCCGGGGGCTTTTTGTTGGTGGTTCAGAGACATATTGTGGAGTTAGAGGGCCCTAGAGGACCCTTTAGCACGGGGACATCACACTTCATGTGTGAAGTAGCTACTATTTCCCTTTGTTTGGCTGTTTCCAGCAGGTTCCAGGACGATTTTGGGTAAAAAAAATCGCTAATTTTGGCCCTAAATTGCAGATTTTGAAATTGGAGGTCTGGCACCGGCGACACCAATTTCCAGCCGCCACCGTTGAGTTTCTGGCCCATACTTTCTGTGGTTGTACCTCACACCCATAGGTAGCATCCACCAAAGTTGTAGCCGAATCCGAAGCACCACAACGCAATTGTGATTTTCCTCCATTTCGCGCGTGCTTGCTCGCTGCTTGCCAAACCCGACAGGTCCTCCCGGGACACTAAAAGCAAGATTGGTTCCACCAGCTCGGTGGACATACCATATCTTGAGCTGCGTGGGTCAGCACACGATTTTGAGTGCACATAATCCACCCGCAACCACCCACTTTTGGTGGTTTCCACCCTTCAAAGTGCCCTAACCGACGCCTAGACCCCCGTACCTAGGCCCAGTGGGCTATCGCAAGCTGTCAAAAGTAGCCCAAAGAGGTGGGGGCCAAAGTGGGTCAACAAAGTCCATGGGGTGCAAGAAAAAATATTTTTTCAAAAAATGATCCTAGACCACATGGAATGACAAAACAATTGTATTTGGCGTGTTTTGAGTCCATGGGGTGCAAATTTTTTTTTCAAAAAATGATCCTAGACCACATGGAATGACAAAACAAGTGTTTTTGGCGCTTTTTGGAGCTCGTGGTGGCCCGTTTTCGTCCTCCTAAACTCCCAAAATGCCTTGAAAATGGGCTATTTTGGGACCAAAAATGGGTCAAAAATGGGTCAAAAATGTGTTTTACCAAAAATGATCCTGGACCATTTGATGTACCCAAGCAAGTGAAACGAGCCAACTTTGAGCCCATTGGAAGCGAATTTGACCCCTCCAAAGTCACAAAATGCCTTGAAAATGGTCCGTTTTGCGACGAAAAAGGGGTCAAAAGTGGATGAGAAATGTGTTTTTCCAAAGATCCATTTTGAGCCCATAGCAAGCCATTTTTGCGACTCGAAAATCACAAAATGCCTTGAACGTGGTCCGTTTTGCGACCAAAACGGGGTCAAAAGTGGATGAAAAATGTGTTTTTCTGAAGATTCTTTTGGACCACTTGGGGTTCAAAAACAATTGAAATGAGCCCATTTTGAGCCCATTGCAAGCCATTTTTGCAACTCGAAAGTCACAAAAAGCCTTGAACATGGGCCGCCCGGGGACAAAAAATCTGTGAAAAATGTATCAAAAATATGTTTTTCCAACGACACTTTTGGACTATTTGCGGTGCACAAACACGTGGAATGAGCCCTTTTTGAGCCCATGTGGAGCAATTTGGGCCCCTGTCAAATGCAAAATGGCCTGAAAATCGGTCAATCTAGGACCACGAATGGCTCAAAAACCGGTCAAAACCATCGTTTTCCAAACATGATCCTAGTCTTTGTGTGGTGCCCAAACGGATGAATACAACTCATTTTGAGCCCCTTTTGAGCCGCTCTCATCCACTTTTCAATGCGTACCTCGTTTGTTGTTGAAGTCCCCCAGACGATGCTGCTTTCCCCACTAGCATGGTGCCAATATTAAATCCTGGTATGGTTAGAGGTCGGGCAAGGGGAGGTAAGGGGAGCCCGTGATGGACCAACGCTTGGCCTTGACTCCTTAAATTACCCCTCTTCGACCCCTCCCCCCAGTCCACCCCCCCCCCCCGCAGGCAAAGGCCCCCCAATACCGCCTTCATCGCCCCTCCCAAACCCCCCCCCCCCTCCCAAGCCCCCCCCGCCCCCAACGGGACCTCCGGCCAACGATTAGTTGAGGGGTCGGTTGGCGCCTAGAAGAGCCCGAGGAGTCGCCCCCCCCCCCCCCCAATATGACTACTCCTAATTTCCATGTATTACCGACAGAGGAAGACACTTCACAATTACAACGGTGTAGGGGTATGCCAGATGTAGGAGCACGCAAGATGTTGCGTCGAAGGTGTTGCAACAACAGACAATCTTTTGATTACAAGCCCCCCCCCCCACCCCCACCCTCCCTCTAGTTGTTGGACATGTTGGGCTGTCAGATGATGTGGTGTGCTATCCTGTGACAACACCGCACAGCAAAGTACAACACAACACAACACAACATTGCACTGCAGAACACATCATGCACAACACAATAGTACACGGCACAGCACAACACAGCAGAGCACAATACCACACAACATTGCACGGCACTGCAGCACACTGCAATGCAAGGCACCGCCAACCACCGCTCCGCGCAGTACGGCACCGTACCACACCGTACCACATCAACCAACACAACACAGCACAATGTAGCACAACACCACACTACATCATACCACACCACACCGCACAGCATTGCAACACAGGGGACTACCAAGAAGGTAGGTGCTATGTAGCCATTCCACCCAACTCAGGGGCCCCGAGATGGCGGGGGTTAGGTAGCCCATTCTGATTTGTCCCTATGTTGGGGATTCGCGAGAAGGCAGGGGTGATGTAGCCATTCCGCCAAATTGAGGGCTCCCGAGATGGTAGGGGATAACAAGCCACTTGTGATTCTATCCCTCTAGCGACCCCCAAGAAGGTAGGGGTGATGTAGCCATTCTACCCAATTTTGGGCCCCCGGGATTGCTGGGGTTAAGTAGCCACTCCTCAGTTTGCGATTTGTTCTTGAGACGTGAGGCAAAACAGCAGTCCTATGGCCTGCGATCTACGGCTCGCGGACTCGGTACCATAGCAAAATATGTGGGAAAGGTAAAGGCAAAGTACCATCAAATGATCGCCAGCCACCATGCTGGTAACAAGCATGTGTGGCATCCGATCGCCGTCAAAGGTTTGGAGCGCCAATATCTTACTTTATCTTGCACTACTTTCTTATTTTACCTTCCTTACTTGCATGCATCTATATCTTCCGAGCTTTCTCTTGGTGCCTGCTTGTGTTTCTGGTTGAGTGCTCCCTCCAATCATGCAAGAAATGACGTTGGGTGAAAAGATGGGAATTTGAGTATTCAACAACCATGATAGAATGATGTACATGACTGGTCCGATGGGCAAGGACTAAGCAACTACTTTGCTATTTGTGGCATGTGTTTGTGAAACACGAACCACAAACGTCCTCTTCATCATCGTCACAATCGCGGTGTTTGGGTCATGTACAACGACCCAAACATGTGGTGGTACATGGTCCCGGGGACCATAAGGCTGATACCATACTTGCTTCCTTCTGCAAAACTGTGTAAAATGCAACAAGATGCGCACACTTCGGTGCAATTGATTTGCATTGCCACGCCAAATGTTACTAATCAATCCCGAACACCACCACAATTTGTGGGCACTGCAATGAGAAGTAATTGCATTTAATTGCACTTGTGGGGATGCGGTTGTGTATGTGGCACCATAATTCTCTTATCCTTCTTCACCTCTATGAATTTCCCATGTTACAATACACCCTATATTGGTTTTGTTGTGTCATTTGTGTGTAGGATTCTAGGGTTGGAGCAAGGACTGGCGTTTGGGGGTAAAGCATTGGGATAGATGGCCATTGATTTGGATGCCGAGTGCGCGCCGGGCAAGCATACCCTCTTTGACCCCCCCCCCCCCCCCACTTCCTTTGCGAGAGCAACACCCCTTTCGGAGAAACAGTATGTGTTGTTTCCCTTTTTGCACCTACACATGTTCCGACTTTTTGAATGGTGGCGTCTGCAGTGCACTCAATTCAGAGTAGGAACACTCCAGCCTATACAACGTGTCCACGGCGTGTCCAGGCTCACACATGGCCGCACCTTCAGCAAGCGGGGCCTGCTCACTCGCCCCCCCCCCCCCCCGATGATCCGCTGCAACCCCTTTGACAGGCACTGTGGATACTGGGGTTCATTGACGCGCTCGTCGCGCTCGCCGGAGATGCACCGGCCTAGCGGGCGACAGGATCGAGTTTGCCAAGCGAGCTGCACGGGCACAGCAATAGCCGAGCGCACGTGCAAGGCACCATGGCCCTGCGTGCGCCGGCCATGGGGGAGCAACAAGCGTACAAGACGCTAGCACGAAACAACGCTGACACGAAACAACAAGGAGCTCCTACAACTCGTAAAGGGCGGAGGTTGCGGACATAAGGGCCGAGGCAGCCAAAGAGCGGGAGCACACGGCTCACCGTAGGTCAATGGCTCCCCTTTGCGGGCCGGCGGGGCAAGCGGTGGCGGCGGCGAGTGGCGATCAAGGAGTTGGACCACAAACTGCAGGGCGCACTCGGTCGCCCACCGCAGGCGCGGGCTAGTGGACAAAGCTTTGCCCGTTGAGTTGGCGCGTGGGTATGCCGCGATGGTGCCCAAGGAAAGCCCGCCGTGGGTGCTTAACACGCGCCCCCTGACAGTATTGGGGATGCGCCTCTGGGAAGCCACGGAGTGGCAAGAACGGCGGGCGCACCCCTTGGGCTTCGGCTTCACGCCAGCTTGCAACGCGGCAGACGGGGCAGCGATCACACAGCAGCTAGGCCTCCTAAAGTGATGGCAGCGAGTGGGCATGGGGTTGGACTACCGGAAGAGTTTTGACTTGATGCCACAACGCATTGTATTTGCCATCTGTTACAGGCTAGGATTTCCCCCCGGGGTGTAGCGCGCGTTGCAAGGGATGTATGAGCAGCTGCAACGTAGCTTTAAACTGGCTGGCATCTTGGGCGACTGGTGGAGGGTGACCACTGGTATCCTCCAAGGATGCCCATTGTCCGTAATCTTGATCAACACGCTAACATTTGGAAAGCGGAGATAGACGCCCTCTGGGAGCGGGTGGTCATGGCCACCAGAGCCCTCCTTCCACTGCGCGTGAGAGACGAGGAGCACCCACAACAGGTTGTTCCTGAGGATCAGGGCCGGGGCATCACGGGCATTGGAGCCGGGGGATACGCCATATGGGGCACCCGGCAAGTGTCCTTACGCACATGCCCCAACTTATCACCTTCTTGCGCCGCTCCACAGTGGTAGGGTCACTGGCGATGGCGATGGCAATGCACGGCCTGGAACCAGCGGAAGCGGGATACACGGATTCGGCCAGTTTGGGGGCGAGCACTCCGTGGGCTACCTAGAGACCCAGCCGGCCCGGCAAGGGGAAGGAACCGGTCTACCGCCTGTTGTTGCCCGGGCACAGGACATCACTGATTATAAGGGCCAAGTATGACCAACTGGTCTAGCCGGCTAGGGTGGCGCGAGTACTAGGAGCGGCGCAAGTCATCCTACAAACCATACAGGAATGCTGGACGTCCCTAGCATTACACAGTCCGGTGGGTAGGACTCTACAAGCAGTCAAGTTGGCCATTCACCAAGGCCCGCCTCTCAAGGTTCATGCACGCCATCAATGCTGCTAGAGCAAGCCCAAATAGGCAAACAACAAACGCGTCCACGACCTCGATGTCGTCTCCCTCCGTAGCCCACAACGGCACCAGGCATGTGCGTCTTAGGCATGCTAGCTATTGCCTCGTGGGCCCCAACGCCGGCAACGCCGCCGCCGCCACCTAGAGGTGTAGCATCAACGCATTCCTCTTTGCTGCGTAGCGCGGGCACTCCCACAACACGTTGCACTCAGTCTCCTCTGCTTGCGCCGGGCAGTAGGGACATACCTGTGGGCGGTGCATGCCTTGCTTGCCTGCCCTCGAGGCAGCCCACGTGGTAGTGGTCAAGATCACGGAGAGGGTTGTTTCGCCGCTGAATTGCCCGAACCCTGTTGCCAGGCCCCCAAATCTGTGCGGGCGGCGGGCCTCAAGCTGCCGCAATGCCGCATGCCGGATGCCGGATGCTGTCCCACACCCGGTGCTAGAGCAAATTCCAATCCTCCGCGACCAAGTTGAGCTCCTCATGTTGGCTGGGCACTCCTACCCATGGAGGGAGTTCACGGGACCGGTGGTCAGCAGGAAGGGTTGCCCTTGCGATCGGCGCCCCGCCTCGTACATGGGTGGAAGTGGGACCTGTGCTTGGGGGCAAGCCTCTTAGCCTAGGCATGGCAAGTTGTGCTGGATGGAAGGAGAGGCCTCTTAGTTGGAGCCGGCCCTCGACCCCGAGATCACAACAGGCAAGGCACTTCCGGCACGCCCAGAGCACGCGACTTGCATGATGGTGCTACTGCTGCAATAGCAGATCGCCGTTCTCAGGCGTGCCTTGCGGTCGCTGTAGCCGCAAGCGGTGGCAAAACGGTTGCTACCCGTAGAAGAGATGCAAGGTGCAAATCACTATTGCCACTGGGTGGCAGGACATGCATGGGGGTGGAGAGACGCCCGTACTTCTCTCAGGCGGACATGATCTAGCAACTGGAATTGCTGGCGGCGCATTGCACCATAGTCTAGCAACGACGCTTGCAGCGCCCGTTGCATGTTGCTCCAACGGCTCACTTTCTGAGTGGGTACTGCCCCCCAACGGCTGCCGGGTGCAGGCCACTATTGCCCTACCAGCGGCTCTCACGCGCGCCGCGTAGAGCGCAGGGGGTAGGGACCGTGCCAGTGCTGGCATCGGCATCGTCGTCGTCATCATCATCATCGACATTAGCAGACTGCACCCAACGTGCACGACGGGGTCTCGGTAAGGGCAAGGGGTCATCGGGCTGACTCTGCCCTCTGCACGGTGCACCATCTTGCGGCTGCTGCCGGTCGACCGGCCAATTGTTGCAGATACGTCCACGTGGGACAGTTGTGGCAGGGGGGCGCGCCAGGCGAGCGGGGACAGTACATATCCGGCCAGGACTCTGTCAACTGGCACCAAGCGATGCGGTCGTTGCGGCCAGGGACATGGAAGGATGTCCTCGGTGACCTCGGCCCGAAGAGGGCATGGAGACATGTCAATGCTCGGAGCTCCAGGAGCCGTCACGAAAAGCGGCAAGAGCGGAGCTAGCCAGAGGGGCGGCCCTACCACCGCCGCCGCCGCCGGGACCAGATGCCCCCCCCCTACCCGCGGGATGGGGTCTCTAGGAGAGGGGGGGGAGGGGGCAGACGGGAAGGCAGCACGGAGGCGACACAAGGGGGGCATGGCAGATGCCCCCCACTCCCCTCCGCCGTGCCCAAGAAAGGCTGCGCTACAGCGGCAGGCAAGCGACCAATGAGCGCAGGGTCACCAGGAACCTCCAGCCCCAGCAACGCCTTGGTATTGGTGCTGGCGAGGAACCACAGACTACAGGGGAACAGGCGTACAGGGGAAAAGTGGTACAGGGGTAGAGGGGGTATGTGGGTACAGGAGTGCAGGAGCAGAGGGTTACAGGTGGTAAGGGGTGCAGAGGTACAGGGGTACCGGTATGGGATACCAGGGTACAGGGGTACAGGTACTCCCACAGCCCACATACTCCAATACCTGGTGTTCATATTTCCTGCACAACTCCTTCCTCCTACTCTCGCGCCCTCATAGTCCGACAGTCTGAATGCCGACACACTCAACACCTTCATGCGTCCATGACGCACATAATCCTACAGCCTCGTACCAC
Organism: Eutreptiella sp. 'Long Island Sound 2002'; assembly: GCA_964036045.1. NCBI lineage: Eukaryota > Euglenozoa > Euglenophyceae > Eutreptiales > Eutreptiaceae > Eutreptiella > Eutreptiella sp. 'Long Island Sound 2002'. The sequence continues at coordinate 41,366,570 of OZ038392.1, forward strand.
TCCTGGTACTCCTCCTTCTGCATTCGCGTACCCCTGTACTCCAACAGGGGTGGCATTCAATGTCCGGCTCACCTCGCTCCTGCAAGAAGTGCTGCGCAGACCCATACACGTTCCGGCAGCCCCGGACGACTACGGACTCCCGATTGGCTATGCATGGGCTGCACAGCCCCCAACGCACAAAGTGGCCTGCCCCCCCTTTGTCGGGCCCTCTGTGAACTTCACCGGATGGGAAACGGCGGTGCAACAGCTGAACCTCACGTCCCGGCCCCTGAACATGCTGACCGCCGCCGAGGCCCTGGTGAGTGGCAAAGTGCTGGGCATCATCTCCGGGAGGCAGGAATACGGCACGCAAGGCCTTGGCCATCGCACCCTCGTGGCCGTCCCCGACGCGCAGGCGCGGCTCTGGGCATGCACCCCATTCGACAACATCTTCGGCCGCTTTGTGCTCGTGCTCCGCGAGGGCGATGTGCCGGACGTCCTCAACGAGCCCCTCGTGTCCCCCTACGCCCGCTTCACGGGGACCCTGCGGCCCCGCATCGCGCGGCGCTACCCCAACATCACATGGCCCAATGGCCGGATCGTTGTGCAAACGATCAGCCCTGCGGTGAACCCGACGCTGCATGAGCTGTTGACGCGGATGGCCCCTGCCTGGCCCACGCCGCTGCTGCTGAGCGCCCCCTGGAGGTGCCCTCCCTTCCCTTGACCCCTGTTTGTATCCAAGGCCCAGGGTGCACTGCTCTTGTATCGCGACAGTCCCTAGAATCCAACAGCTGAGGCGGAACTAACGGGATACCAGCTTGCACTGGCGTGTTTTCGCGGTCCAGGTTGTGTGGCCGGCAATGGCTGGGTCGCGGGTCCGTCTCCTCCTCCTCCTCCTCTTCCGTCCTCCCTTCATCCATCCGCCGTACCGCCCCCGGGATGCGGGGGTGCGGTCGTCGATGGGCATTCAGACAGGGAGTAGACAGAGAGCGGTCGGGCCTTGACCTCCGTCGCACCACCTCCAAACTGAAGACCTGTCCGGCCAATGCATGTGGACCGACGCAGAGCGAGCCCCATTCCGATCCCGATGGACCCGCCACCCACCGGAGGACTTTCCAGCAAGTCTGCCACGGGTCATACGAAAGGGTGTCTCGAAAATTGCTCTCAAGGGGTGGGGTGCGTAGATTCAGAGAAGGAGGGTGGGGTGGGGTGGGGTGGAGTGGGGTGTTGTTCCATTTGCTGAATCTCCCATGTGTTTGTATATAGTATCTCATTTGGTCCCATGTACCCTTTAGCTGTCGGTCGTGCAGTGTCTCCTAATCTCAGGTGCAAAGGATTCCCCATTTCGCTTTCAGCAGACGTGGGGGAAGTCGGGTTTCAACCCCGGGGGATGTTGCCCCCCCAAAATTGTGTGTGTGTGTGGGGGGGGGGGGGGTTGGGAAAAGGGCTCAATTGACAGGACCATTAATCACTTATTATGAACTCTGGCGCCAAAGGCGCCGAAACTTTTTTTGAGCATTGAAAATGGTCAAGTTTTTTTTCCACCAAATACATGGCAAATGATGACTTTTCTGAACCTGGCCCAAAATTGGGCAATTTTTGCAACGGAGACCCTCACTTGCGGCCCAGGCCGCCACCAGTGAGTTTTCAGCTCATGCTTCGGATTTGGCAAGGCCATATGTGGGGGTGGAAGCCACCAAACTTGCGGCATGCACCGGGCCGGTGTGTGGGATTAGCCCACGAAACGGATCGCTTGTTGCCAGTGGTTGCTGTTGCTTGCGTCGGATTTATGGGGAGGAGGGTGTAGGGTGAAAATACCCTGTATTCTACACCTCTCTGCCCAACGCTATGTGGCTCCCAGGGCGGCTCTCGAAGGCAGGAGACCCATTGTCAAGCCTTTGTGGCCCTGGGCCCCACAACACTTGATTGGTGGCTTCAAAAGGCTAAAAACCACTTGCTGGATCATCCCAAGTCGTCTTGGATGGTCTGAGTCCCATTTTGGACCATGTTTTGTTACCAAAATGGCCCATTTGCAAAGCTTTTGGGACCTTAGGGAACCAAAATGGTCGCTAAATGCTCAAAGTTGGCGAAAGTTTTTTTGAGTGCTCAAGAGGGTGAAAGCCTTTTTTTGGAAAAACATTGCGTGTTTGACACATTTTCGACCTTGTTTTGGTCCAAATGGCGCATTTTCAAGGCTTTTTGGGACTTTTGGTGGGCCTAACCGGGTCACCACAAGCTTAAAACGGGGTAAAAATACTTGCTTGATCACCCTAAAGGGCACAGGGGGGCCCACCCCCTTGGATTCCAAAAATCCCATTTTCAATTTTTGCCGAATTTCGGGTCCGGGTCACCTCTAGGGCCGGGGGGTCAGTCTCGGTAGGATTTTGGGGGTCCCGTCAATTGAGCCTTTTTTGGGGTGGGGGGTCTTGCCAGAGGGCTCTATCAGCCCCCCCCCCCCCCCCCGCCTTCGCGGAGTTGAAGCCCACCTTTTCTGGGGGTAAAAGGCGCCGAGGGTCAGCTGGACCTTGACAAGCCGATCCCCCGTCTCTTGTGCATGTTCATGTGCCTGTGCTGTCGCACCCGTGACGTCACACCCGTGTCACCAGACAGGGGATGGGAGCATGGGCCTTTGTGCCGGCCTGTCTGAAGACCACCAGTGGCTGGCAATCGGGCTGCGAAGCGGCCTTGGCCCGTGCCTCAGCCTCTGCCCCTTCACTTGTCATTGCCTCTGCTCCTCTTCTCAACGGCGCACTACCGGACAGTCCTTTCCCAGGACCGGGACCAGGTGCGTAGGCACATGGGAACCATTAGGTGCCGCCCTTTTGGAGCCTATTGAAGCTCCATACCTCAAGGGGTCAGTCAGACCCATAGCCCCTTGCAACCCCGTGATGTTTCGAGACAAGACACTTCTCCAAGGAGTTGTTGGTTCCGGACGAGCCGAGATCCCTGCCCCGCCGCTCCTCCCCCAAAATGGGGTTTGTGTAGGGGCACCCACCCTCCCACTGTGGGAAGCGCAACTTCTGCGTGCCCTGATAGAATAGGGGAAGATGTGCCATGGGTGTCCCCTTTTGGGGCGGTAAGGGGGTTGGAAAACCGAGAGTCAAAAACGAAAAGGACAATTATGGTGTGGTTGAGTGAAGACGCAAATGGCACCGATGCATCAATAAACAGAAAGAATCCAGTCCGCGTGTCGTGATCTGCCTCAAATGGTCACCACTTCTCCCGCTTGGGCCTACCGGCAAATGTGAAGACATTGCTCGGCAGAAAACCCCGCTCACTACAATCATACTTAAGCAAAGATCGGAGGGAGAGCGGCAAAAGCAAAACACTTCTCTGCACAAATGCAAGAGGCGAGGGACGTATGCCCTGAAGGAAGTGCTGTTCGTGGGGGCACCGTGCCATGCATACCCATACCAGCCCCCAAACGAAAAACTCAGATCATTGTGCGGCATCCCTCCATTTTGAAGTCGGTAACCACCCCGCATACCCAAGATCCAACCACAACCACATATTAGGCAAACCTGCAGCCTCCCGCCAGCGTACTTTCGGGAAAGTGTGCCTGCGTATGGGGGTACAGAAACCAACGACCACATCGCGATGACGAAACCGCGGCGATGAAAGTGACAGCACCATCTGCAGTGCGCACTGTGCACTCACTTGGATTAGGGGCTGATGGAGTTTTGGCAGAGACCGTCAACAGAACCGACCAATGCGCCACTTAGTGTGCCCTGGTCCCACAAATGAATCTCAACGACACATACCCCCCCTGACGCGACCGCCAGCATTCCTTCCTTGTATTGCTGCTTGACGCTCGTCGGGATCTGATGACCTCTGTGCTCTGAGTATGTGATACTCTGTTGCCAACCACAAATTTCTACTCTTCTTGCCGATGTACGCATGCAGCCCCATCTTCCCATGTTCATGCTTGTATGCAGGCGTCGCGCAGAGAAGCCTTGGTGGCAGTGGCTCAATAACCTCGCGAACCAGTTGCAATTAATGGCCACACACCCCATCGATTACGTCATCGCCGGTGATCAATGGATCATGCGGCGGCCCGGAATGATAACCCCGGAGCCACGTGGGCCCTGGATGCCCTCCCAGCGCACTCTGTTGGGCGAGCAATGTTATCCGGAGGTGTGTTTGCGTTCGTTGTGTCCGAACCCTCCCGGTCCTTGTTGAGCCTCTATTTTTGTGCCCATACTACGCTGAGACCCCCCCCCCCCCCTCACGACGACCTCCAGCGAAGCCCCAGCCCAGCCCGCATTGTAGAATGGCTTAGCAACACCAGTGGGGCCCATGTTGCAGGATGGTACAGTAGCTGCTGCGTTTCTCTTTTTCCGCAATTGGGCACAGCCTTCATCTGCCGCAAGTTATTGCATGGCGTCACTCAAATCTTATGCACCTCAATGGGCCGGGGTCCCCAGTGTATATCAGGAAGAACCCATGTACGTGTTGTTGATAGCACCTCTCTCAGCACCTTACGGGGTACACCCAGGCGGTCGCACAGAACTGTCATGGGCCAGGGGCTTTTGGCCCTACGTGCCGCAGCGAAGCGCCAGGGGCATTTGGTGGCATGTGCCGCGCTGTGGAGCTCAATTCAGCACAACTGGCAGTTTGCCTCATGAGCTCTTTTGACTCTTTTGAAAAATGAAGAAACGCCATTTTTTCAGACCTCCTGATCTTAGAAAGATTGCCCCGGGGAGTTTCCTCCTTCAGAAATACCTCACCCTGCCCCAGTTTGATTTGCGTGCAGCGGAGGTCATCATCAATGTGTAGCGACTGTCAACACACAAATTTCACGGACCTCAATTGCGTACAGACGAGGGGTCTGTGCACAAAAATGTGAGCCTCAGGAGGCTTCCAGACCGATGTGGAGGGAAGTGGAGAGATATGGCGGGTTGTGGTGGGTTGTGGAGGGATCTGAAGGGAGTCTGCTGAAGGACCCCTGTTGTAGTTCTCTGCATTGAGAGGGGGCCATGGACAACCGCAGAAGATGGAAGGAATGCCGCAGGAAGGCAACAGCGAGGAATGTGTTCAGCTGTGCACCACCAGCTGTGAACTCAGGAGCCATGTCATAGCGGCCCTGCCCTCATGGGCAGAATTATGATGTAAGGGGCATGTGGGCCATGAGGCCTGGCAGCACAGCACCCCACACGGCCTAACCTCACTGGTGGCAAGACCTGGCCAGCACACTGGCAGCGGACCCCAGCGGTGGTCTTTTCAATAGATCTGCTGCGGCCACGAGTTGCGGGATTTGTCATAACTTTCTGCCAAAAGCGTCTGGGAAAACGAGTCCCTGATGTTGTTATTCAATGCCGGTGGTTGTGCTGAGCCCATGGGTGCCGAGATATTGTGAGCACTTTGCGATATCCAGGATCTAGTTAGGGTTGGCTCTTTGTAGTACAGACACACCATGTCCACACTGACGCCCCTCATTCCGAGTTCCCGTCGTATGCTTCGTCCGTCTGGCTGCAGGGAATACCACCGCCACCGCCACCAGAACCGCCGGAACCAAAACAGCCAAAGGTCTGTTGTCCTACTTTATTGCCCGGTTTTAATCAACCTGGAACCCACCACTTGCTTTTCCGCAGTCATTTTTTGGTGTGCATTGTATTCTGGCGGCACAAGCAGCACGGCTGGTCACTGGGCATTGCTTTTGATTGGTGTTTCTTACTGTCTGATCTTGCTGGGGGTAGCCGCTGCACCAGGGATTCAGTCACATGCAGGTGCATGTCTATGTGTGCAGGTCATTTTTCCTCCTCCCCAAAGGGTGGGGGTGCCACCAGCGCGGGGTGCACAGAAACATTAGGCATAGAACTGTATAGTCCAGCTCGCCTTTGACACATGTTCGACACCAAGACACTTTGGACGTCTGCCTCGTGGACAGCACCGTGCTAAGCCATAGGGCTTCCCACCACCATACCAGACATTGGGGAGGTCGTTGCCCACTTGTACCACCGATGGGGGTCTGCTTCCGATGCCTCAGGAGCACAACCTCATCGGGGGCTACAAGGTATCCGATCGCCTCGCCCCCTCAGCAAACTGACCCACCCAGCGCATGTAGGCCATGGGTGCCAACCAGTGTGGGAGAGCGCGACTGATGAGATGCGGTGCCCCACTCGCTTCTGTTGCTGACTGCACCCCCCGGCAGTAGCAACCCCTTGGATACGTGGGGGAACCCCTTGGCTGGGGGGTTTGACGAGAGCTGGGCTGCATGACCCCCTAGGCACGTGAGGGACCCCCTTGGCTGGGGAGTTTGACGAGAGCTTCACAGCAATACCCCCAAGGCGCGTGGGGGACCTCCTTGGCGGGAGGATTTACCAACGATTTGCCCTGAGGAATTCTTCCCTCCCCTGCGTTCCCTGATTGTAGCACTTGGCACGTCTGGCGCGGGCGGTCCGTACGCATGAATCCTCCCCCAACCTTTGGGAGAGGTTCCTGCAAAGGAGGGAGGAGAGAGTACCCTCACCTTCATTTTCCCTAACAAGGCACAGGAGGGAGTTGTGGCGGGGCGCACGTCGGTGACGGAGGAGGAGGATGTTGGGGTGGCTGGCATTGCTAGGGGTTGCTGACTTTCCCCCAAAGCCTCCTCACCGCTGGTGCTAGGTGTCGCGTGCTCCCTGCTTGCGGGCTGTGGCTTGGGGTGGCTAGCTGTTCCCGAGGCCCACGAGGGGCTGGTATTAGGCACTGCGTGCTCCCTGCCTATGGGTTCTCGCGAGGAGCCGCTAGCAATTTCCCAAGCCCGGGGGGGGGGGGACTAGGTACTTGGTGGTGTGTGGTCCATGAACAGAGATCTGGACTCTGGGTTGTCTGCCGTTCCCAAAGCCCTAGGGGCCGGCACTGGGTGCCATGTGCCCCCTTGGCGCGCGCTGTCTCTAGGGTCCACTAGCCTTTCCCAATGCCCAATGCCCAGGGGGCTGGTACTAGGCGCTGCGTGGTCCCTGGACGTGTTTGGTCGATCGGGGTCGCTAGCCTTTCCCAGGGCCCAGGTGGTTGGTACTAGGCACCACGTGGGTCATGTTGTTTGCTGACAGAGGGAGGGGCCATGAGCCGTTCCCCTGGCCTTGGGGGGGTTGGACGCTCTGAGTGACCCCTCTCGACCTTTTGTCCTCGCTTGTCGCCCTGCTGCCGTAGCAGAGCTGGATGATATGGTGCGTTCTAGCCTGACCCCAGCCTAACCTGGCACCTTGAGGTTGGGCCATAGGCCCTCGTGTTTGGGCCCGTCCTGGGCCCTCGCCTGCCATTTCCTGTTGCCCCGATCTTCTCTCGCTTGCTCCTCCGTCTTGGGAGCCCTTTTCAAGGAGGTTCAACGAGGAGCTCTGGAAAATGGGATCCAACCCCCCGCCCTGAATTTTCCCAGGCTAGAATGTGGGGATTTGGACCCAGGCTTGCTTTGCATGCTTTCAGTCCTGTGCACGACCTGTACAAACAAAAATGCCCCCCCCTCCAAGTAAAGCTGTGGTTTACTGGTTTGGTTTGCATTTTATCCTACCAATCTGGCAGCCCCTCAGTATTGGTGCTGAAGCTGTGCAGACTGCATGGCCAAGGGCCAATCTCATGGTCCACTGGTGGCCTCGAAAGCGTAAGCATTCATTTTGATCTTCAGGTGCTCGGATTTGGAGCGGTCGCTGAATCAAATCTGTGCATCAAATTAGGGAGGTTCCTGCAGTGGAATGCACCGCCTGATATATTGTGTGTTTTTTGTAATGCAGAAAGACAACAATGACCACAAGAATAAGAACGATTTCAGTGTGCAGCAGAAATATTTGCAGGAGTTGCAGCAGCAGAAGAATCAGCTAGAGAAGTATGTGGGACCTGGTAGAGGTTGAATGACTGACATCTGGGGCATCGCCTCCCACCATTTCATTTCAAACAATGATGGGGCCTCAGCAAAACTATTATCGACGGATTCATGCCCCCATTTCGTTGTGTTGTCTCTGAAATTTCTTCAGCAGCACCACATGTCCTCAGCTTTCGAATATCGGTTGCCGGGATGTGCGTAAAGGGAGGGCAGGTTGGTCAAAGATCCAAGAAGGCACGCCTTGAAAATAAGTGCCTCGTGAAACGAGGCTTTCATGGTGGATCTTGTCTTCTTGAACATGAATAGGCGCAGAGCAGCCCCCTTTCCAGTGGTATGTAGACTGACCACCACCATCATCACTATGGGAGCCACCCACGGCTGGGGGGGGTCGGGAAAAGGGACTCTAATGACCCCCCCCCCCGGCCGCAATTCCTCATGTTCAGCAGAGCACTGTTGACCATGCGGTTGTGCAATTTTCAGGGCCATCTGCAGAGCACTGTTGGGGATGTCTTGTTCAATCCTTGTTACTAGATGGTCGGCACCGTATTGTGGGGAGTGTGCTTGTTCAGTCTGTTTGACGTACGGTGTACACGCTACACAGTGGTGTTGGAGATGTATTTGTGCAGTCCTTTTGGCAGGTGTCTGCCCAGCACTGTGGAGTGTGTGCTTTTTGGTGGATGGTCTGCAGAGCAGAGCAGAGCAGACTGTTGGCGATGTGTTTGTGCAATTTTTTTCTAACAGATTATCCGTATTTTCCTGGCAGATTAATTGCAAAGCACTGTGGAGTGTGGGTTTGTGTTTGCTTTTTGGTGGATGGTCTGCATGGAATTGCAGGGAATTCATTTGTGCCGTCCTGCTGGTGGATGGTCTGCGCGGCACTGGGTTCCGCATTCTGTGCCACGATGTATTGCGTGATGTGGGGTCTGCACATGGTTCTTTTGTATTGCACACATCACATGCACAATGAGCAGCCCATATGCTGCACTGATCAGCGTTGGTTCGGTTAACTCGATAAACCTTCAATAAGTGTGTGACGCCTGCTGTATTCACCGACCCTTTTTTGGCCCTGACCTTTGCCCCTCGCTCAGAATCCCTCCCAGTCGACTAGTCACCAGCCGGCGGCAGCGGTAATGGTGCGTAATCGGCAGGGCCCGATGGTGACGTGTTCATTTGCATTCTCCCAACCATTTCACTCCTCTGCACATGTCAATCGTTTGCTTTGTTATATTGTAGATCAATCGGAGATCTGCAGAACAAGCTACAAAAGGTGTGTTCGCTGTACGTACCAGCCTCACTTTTCACTTTCCTGTGCTTTCATTCATTTGTGTGTCTGAAGCGGCCGAGGGTCTTGGGTATTAGACACCATGGTATCTCCCATTAGGTGTGGGCTGCATGTGTTCCCCCTGATTTTGTTGATAAAGTGGATGATTTCATTTTGGATGTGGACCTTGGGTTGGAAAGGTGGCATAAACGATCCAGGATAAAATAGCGGTTTTTGGGGGGGGCATTGGCTCATCAACCTTACCTCGTCCTCCCTCCTAGTGCTCACTAGGATGCGGTGACGGGGTAGGCTCAAGGGATTCAATGGAATTGCCGTGCCCTGGCAGCCACTGGCAGCAAATAAGTCAGCCCACCACAACGGTTTGCGACCAACTAGCACCACCTAGCCACCTCCATCACTCGCCTCGGGCCTGCCAGCCACGCCAACAACAGCCGCCACCCAAAAGCCCCTGCCCCAGACAGCTGCGGCCAGCTACAGCCGCACCCAGAAATCCTTAGGAACACGTTTTCACACAACGCAAGCAACACTCACCCTCTTCTTTGGGGTCAGCTTCACCCCCGACACGGGCGTTCAAAGGCCCACCCAGCCCCATTTACGGTTAGCCATGGCATCCCAGCACATGACACGCCACACTCACGGAGGACACACACTGTGCGGGTCCTCGGACAAGAGCCACAGAGGAGCCACGCAGCACACAGCGGTGGGCCTCCACCCCAACATCTGGCAAGCCGAAGCCATCCACCACACACCACGAAGCCTTTCAGTCTTCGGGTCTGGTTACAGGCTGCGTGCAGCGTCGCACCCCCTGCTACATCACACACTGCTTTCCATTACCTCACTGTGAAGGCTCAAGAGCGTAAAGGGCACTGTTCCTGCCGCATGGCGGGCTAGGCAGCACCTGCAACTCATGCCAGACAGGCCAGTGGCGCTTGCCAGCTCCGGCATGCTTTTGCAGTGCCCCGTCTCTCGGAAATCCATCAGTATCATGGCTCCCAATGGGTTTATATGTGCTTCCATTGTCACCAAATGATCACCCAACAACGGCCCAAGGGTGCCTAGGGGTTGTCAGAGGTCACCCAGAAATGGCAATTTTTCAGCCAACCCATGCCGGCCTGAAAACTGCTAAGTCCTCACCAGTGGGGCCCTTTAGGGGAGCCGATCTTGGAAGGTCGGAGATCGCATCCGGGACCCCGTCATTGTTAGGGTGGTCCATATAGAAGATAACAAATGGAATGGGACCTAGGTGCCAATGGACGCACCGTATAGGCCAACCAATTTTTGCCCACCAAGGCGCATGCAAGCGCAAAACAGCACATTTGGGGGCCGATAAGCACCACTGAGAGGGCCTAGTTGGTTCTACATGGCTTCCCATGAGGTTATACATACTCACATTGTCTTCAAATGATCGCCCCCAAAAGGCCCAAGTGTTCCCCGGGGGGGCGGCCACGCCCGGTCCTTGTATGCGACCCCCCCGCCCCCCCCCCCAGGTTTTGAGAGATACTGGGTTGGGGGGCATGGTGCCAACGGCGCTCAATTTTTTTTGTGCATGCTTCCCTTTCAACAAACCATCCACGCTTTGAGCCAAAGATTAGCAAGATATATCCCGGCAAAGACGAGAAGCTCTATTATCGCATACAGACCTCCATACCCCCAAACCCCCACACACACATTCCCCCTGGAGGTAGGCATGTGGTAGTAGTGGGTCGCACGCAGGCCCCCCACCTTGGCAACCCCCCCCCCCCGCCGAGGCCGAACCACCAATACCCCCCCCCCCATCACCACCCTCCAGCCGAGCCCCCCCCCCCAACCGCCCCCCCCCCAAGTTTTGACAGATAGCTAGAGGTGGGTCACATCAGGCCCGGTTGTAGTCGCCCCCCCCCCCCCCCCCCCCGGGAAGTGTTCCTATGACGGTCAAGGGCCGCCAGAAGAAATGCATTTTTCAGCCAAAACGTGTGGGCCATTTGAAGTGAAAACGGTCATTTTCCGTCCTTCCCATGGGCCATGACCGGCCCTAGTATGCGTATACTGTTGGCAAGTCCACCTCGTAGAGAATATGCCCCGAGCAATTAATTCCCAAGTGGCTGAGGTTGCAATCATCTCGCAAATCCATTAGCATCATCCACCATCCGAGGAAAAAATAACGTTAGTATAGGTCCATTTTGGATATGTCCTGTTTTTGGATCTATGATCACCAAGAATCGCCCAACACAACGCAAAACAACCGAAGGCGCCGCTTAAAAGGGCCAACGCACCAAGCGATGGGCTTGGATGGTGCATGACTCCTAATGGATTCTTCTACACCCCCATTGTCACCGAATGATCACCCAACAATTGGCCAAGGGTCCTTGGGCGTTGCCAGAGATCATTCCGAAATTGCCATTTTTCAGCCAACCTATGGTGGCCTGAAAACGGTCAAGTCCTACCGGTGGGCCCCCATAGGGGTTGTGGTCTTGGAAACCTAGAGATAGACTGGGGCCTCCGTCATTGGTTAGGAGGACCATATAGAAAAAAAAAGTGGAACGGGACATGGGTCGGAATCAGTGCAAAGCCAACCAACTTTTGCCTGCCAATGCTGCAAACAAGCCCAAAACCACACTTTTGGGGGCCTAAGAGGGCCTAGTTCGTGCTACATGACTCACCATGGCATTTCGCATTCTCCCATTGTTACCAAATGACCACCCAACAACGGCACAACAGCCTTTGGGGGTTGTTGAGGGTGTCCGGAAATCACCATTTTTCAGCCAACCCATGTTGGCCTGAAATTGACCATGTCCTCACCGTTGGGGCCCTTTTAGGGGAACCAATCTTGGAAGGTGGGAGAAAGCATCCGGGACCCTGTTCTTGGTTTGGGATCCATATAGAAGAAAACAAATGGAATGGGACCTAGGTTCCAATTGACGCACAGTGGCCGCTATAGGCCAACCAATTTTTGCCCACCACGGTGTTAACAAGCCCAAAGCCGTGTGTTTGGGGGCCAATAAGCACCATTAAGAGGGCTTAGTTGGTTCTACATGGCTCACCATGGGTTTATATGTACTCCCGTACCCGCCAAATTATCACCCAACAACGGCCCAAGGTCGGAGGTCACCTAGAAATCACACTTTTTCAGCCAACCCATGCCTGCCTAAGGCTGGCTACGTCCTCACCCGTGGGCCCCATAGGGGGGACAATGTGGAAACTTGGAGATAGCAGCACCCAGGGCCCGTCATTGGTTAGGGGTCAAAAAGAAGAAAAATGTTCTACAGGACCTGGGTCCTAGATCGACGCACAGTGGTCGCTATAGGCCAACCTTTTTCCCCCCAAACAGCCCTTTTGGGGGCCAATACGCCCCAATAAGAGGACGGAGTTGGTGTACATGGCTCCCCATGGGTTTATGCACACCCCCATTGTCACCAAATGATCATCCAACAACAGCCCAAGTGTGTTGAGGACCATCACACTGAAACTACTACAAAATTGCTTTGGATCATGGAAAGCCACAGGAATAGCATTCTATTGTAGAGCATCTGAGTGTGTCTGAATTTGAATGTCAGTGTGTAGTTTGAACAGTGGACACTGTTGCATGCCCATTGATTTGGTGAGGGGCAGAGGGGGTGAGGGTGGAGGGTCACATGGAGGCGGGGGTGGGCAAACGCTGGTCGAAGCAGGCAGGTAAAGGCAGAGACAAGGGTTATCGTGCCATTTAATGCGTTCGCTGCCTGCTGTCTGTTTAGGGCGGTGCTGATGAAGAGGAGAAAGGGGACGACCGAAGGCACCGGCGGAAGCACATTCGGGTGCGGAGACATGGAAGTGAAAAGCGATCATCGGAGAAGAACGACACTGAACTCAATGCGGCTGCAGTGAACCCTCACTAAACGAATGGATGTTGGCGGATGGGTGTTCCTTGGTGCCACAGGAGTCTGTGGGTTTGGTAGCCGAAGTCTTACAGCATCGCTGCATTTCGTATGCAACTGTGCAGATGAAACGTGCTGCTTGAACTGCAACATGATTATCATCCATCATGAGAAACAGTTTCGGCAACATAAAAAATGCCTTCGTGTCGTGATGCTGGTAGTCTTGGTCGGATGCTGTGTACATCTGTCACAATCAATGGACCAGTGTGTTGCTCCCTGACAATTAACAACAGCACAGGGCTTGGCAGAAGAAATGGGCGGCGGCAACAGCAATAATCAGGCACAACACCGTTCTTTGCATGGTAATGCTTGGTAGCAGGCTGCGCTTATAAGTTCTGAGGGAGGGGGCGACGGATCCCACGAGGGGCAGCCTGCTTAAATTTGTTTTCCCCCAAAGCCAAACGGTGAGTCAAGAGAGGATGGGTCTCAGGGCCAAAAGCCCCCCCCCTCCCCTTCCTTACAAACACCGTCTGCTGGGGAGGGTTTGGCCGTTGCTAACTCTTGCTTGGTCTACACTTTAAAGCGGTGATTTGCAATGAATTGTCTTCAACTGTTGCTCTTTTGCTGGCCTCATTGATACTTGCAGCGTGAGTGGAAAGCGTCAACCGTCCAGAAGATGTTGTCAGAGCCATAGCCATCTGCACGTAGTGCACGCTAGAGTGTCAATTTGGTTTTGCGCTTTTTGGGTAGACCCCCAAAGAAATTGCCCAGCCAAAAATGGACGGGGGCGGCCTTCTACCCCCAACCTCACAGCGCCCACAGTCCCCCGAGCCACAGCCTCCCAGTCCCACAGCCCCCAGCCTCCGCTCAGCGCCGCAGCTCCTTAGCCCCTTATCCCCCCAGCCCCTCAGCCCCTCAGCCTGACAGCACTACAGTCCCACAGTTCTGCGGCCCCAGAGCCCCTCAGCCCCACAGCCCAGGGGTGGATATAATAGTGACGACATTACCAGGGTGGGGGTGGGGGGGGGGGGCGTTGAGCCGGGAGGCAGTGATGACGGAATGACGATTACGATTTGCTCCTACTTCGCTTTACAGGTATGTGTGTTCGCAGAGTTGGATGAATCTGCAGCTGCGCTACCACCATAAAGCACTGTGCACTGTAGTGTTTTGTGTTAAGGAGGGCAGATTGGTGCAGATTGGCAGATTGGTGGTATATGCGCAGTCTTGAGGTTTACGGGCCCTGGGTTAAAGTCCTGTTGGGCTCAAGACCCTGGCGCCTTTTTTGGCCATCAGTCCTGTTGTCAAACTGCTGGCAAAACTGCCGTTCAGTCACACGGGTAAATCGTAATCATAATCGTCATCGGGGGGGAGGGGGGGGGGGCTGGGGGGGGGACCCCCCCCCCACTATTTACACTATATCCACCCCTGCCACAGCCCCACAGCCCAACCCCCCAACAGCCTGAGGCCCTCAGCACCACAGTCCCACCGTCCCTCAGCCCCACGCCCCCTCAGATGTCCTGAAGGGGTGCAGTGGCCATGACCTTGGGCAATACAGGATTGCCCCAGCCAATGACAATGTGCGTTGGGTAAAGGCCGCAGTGCTCGTTCAGCAGCAGGAGGAGGAGGATTGAGATGCTGCTCACCCCGCCCATTCCACTTACCCCCCCCCCTCCCCTGCGGCCTGCACAGAGGGCACGGGCGCACAGCAAACTTGTGTCTGGATGATTCTTCAGTGGTGTGCGGACAGACCTCCCTGACGGGTGGCCCCTGTTTGACAGAGCCTTCACCAGCAGCTTTTGGAACCGGTTCACAGGGAGGCGTACACCTGACATCAGTTGCTTTTCATTTCTTCTTTTTGCCCCCAAGAAACGGAGGTCCAGGTACGGGACCCACTGGAGGTGTTGTGCACATCGGGTTTGCGTAGTTTGCCTTCATGGTTCCCACCCGCGCCCGCTAACAGAGGGCCTGCCCAGGGAGAACAACAGCCAAAGGACCGCATCTTAGCTCGTCTCAGATGCACAGCAAGCAACCCACAGCCCGCATTACTCGAACAAATATGTTACCCCCGAGGTACCTCCAGTGGGCTGCTCTGTTGGTCTACATGCTCCCCACATACACATTCCCCCACAATGCCACCCACCCACCCACCCACCCACACACACACACACACCCAAAAGTCACACAACAAAAATGCAGGTTATGCAAAAGACATAGCACTGGACACTGGTTGATCTAAACGGCTAACCAACCAGCCTTCATGCCTAACCAGCCTTCACGGCTAACCAACCAGCCCCCGAGCCCTGTCAGCACAATGTGCGGGGGGCAACAGTTATGCTGAGTTGCCCACGTCAACCGTCGACAGTACAAGGGTTTTCCCACCGCAGCTGCAACAACTGCATTATACCGTGAGCAGTGGCTGGCTCCTTTCCGTTCCATTTTGGTTCGTTCCCTCAGACTGGGACCAGCGAATGTCTTCTTTAACCCACTGGGTGCTGCAGGGTAGGTATTCCATGGGGGGGGGGGGGGGGGTCAAGGGCTCACTGTCTTTTTTTTGGGCGAGGGGCAAGGGCGCCTAAATTCCGAACCAGTTTTGCCAAATTCTTTGGTTTCATGATCAGCCAGTCTCAAGAAAACAAACCTGTAAATTGTCTAGCCTCTTCAGTGTAGTCGTCACCCTGAGTGATCCGTGATCAGTGAGTGAGTGATGGACGGCAACTGCAAGCCAATGTCTCCCCAGCTCCCAGCATGCCATTTACTGGCCTCTCTACATGGAAAACAACTCGCCAGTGGTGGATTTTTGCGTTCGCCGCACCCCGCACAACTACCAGGGCAACTGGGGACAACCTGGCAGGCGTAGACGGGCCAAGTGTGAAGTGTGAAAATGGTGGGTATTGATAGGGATGATCCGGCTTGGCCATCGTTTTCTCTTGAATCAGACCACTTGCACAAGCCCTCAAGACATGGATGCCAAATGAGAGCTTCAGAAGGCCCTGCTTGACCAGGCAGACAGGCTGCCGGGGGCAAGGGGCTGTGGGGCTTTGATCAGTTGTGCGTCTGCCCCATTCTCCATCCCCTGTGCACCCCAGGGGCACCGCCCCCAGGGTCGGTGTGTGGGGTCGACCCCATTTTCTGGTAGCAGTAGCACCGGGGACAAGTTCCCCAGCTCCACATTCCTCTCTCGTTTTGTGCATGTTTTCTTGGGCAGCCGGGCTCATGGACTCGGACTTGGGTGAAAAAGGGCTGAGGCTGAGTGTAAAGCTTTTGACCAGTCCATCTTGTGCCATCCTTTGCCCTCTTCGTGGTCAGGTCTTTGTTCACTGGGAAGGTTTATGCATGTGCTGCAGCCCTAGTACGACCATGATGTATGGGTAGTGTTTGCCATTGATATATGTGCTGCTTGGAGGCAGATTCTCCATAAAGGGGGATACCATGTGTCCCAAAATGAGCCAATTGCACTAAACCCCCATGGGGGCACAGTGAGTATTGAGTAGTCTGAAATAAAAAGAACTGTACCGGCATGGAGAAAAGAAACCCCAAATTATGGACACAAAAGCCTGTTTGCAAGGTTTCGCGAACACCTTTTTATCAGAAAAATGTGAATTTTCTGCTTCATGTTGGGTACAGAAAATTCCGTTTGCGAGATGAAAATCTCTAATATGCGGTGAAAGCCCCCAATCCACCGCTGCAAGCTGGCAAGGGACCATCAAAAGGAAAGAGTTGGTATGTTAATCAATTCTGTTCCTGTGTTGTGTGCATTACCCACGTGACAAGTGGAGACTGGTGGTGCTAAGTTTGAAAGAAAATAGCTCGCGCCAAACAAGAATAATTTAAAATTGTTGCTTCGATAATCTCAATTCTCCAGTTTGACCGGGAACAGGTAGGCAGATTGAGCCAAAAAAAATTGCCTAGATCGGATGAGAATGGCAGCCGTGTCTATTTTGGATGTACCAAAAGCAAAGCCTGATCAATTTCTATTATGTATTCTTGCAAATCGAGCTCCATGGGGTGCTAATTGGTTAGCTTGTAGAGTTAAATCAGCACCAAAGTTGCAAATACTGCAAAAAAGCGAGGAAATCCATATAGTTCATCTTACGGTTCTACTAGTCGTGTTGGATTTCCTATAATTTTTTTTTGCACATGTTCCTCTTTTGCTGGCTAGTGCGCATGACAAGCAAAGAAGTGCATAGGGGGCCTGATGTTCTGTGCGGATTTTAAAGCGAGAGCTTTTTCTCATGTACGATAAGCGCCGCAATGGGTGGTCAATCGACGGAAGCGTGTATAATAAAAGGTAAAGTCAGCAAGAAGGCCAGCCTCTAATTGCTTAAAAGCGCGTTTTAAAATTTCCATAATATTGATTTTGGTCAATTGAATTAAGATATATATTTGATATATATTACTACACCCCTCTCCCCTTAAATCTAGCTAACATGCAAGCAAGCAACAAGCAAGCAACAAGCAAGCAAGCACGTCACCATTCCGTTTTGGCCATTGCACGTTCCTATCGCCTCGGGCTTGACTTTACTTTAGCCCTCGTAGAGCCTAGATGGTGCCCTTTCCAAATCCAAGTTTTGAGCCAAAAACCATCCGGTGGCGGCCCGGGGCGTGAGCGCCGAGCTGGGAGGTGCCCTCCCAAATCTGCGCCGTTGTGGGCCAAAAAAAGGCATTTTTCGCCCAAAATAGCCCCCAAACCCGGGCAAATTGCCGAAACGAAGGGAAGCGGTGGCTACACTGCACGTGCAGTGTCACTTCCCCGTGTCAAAGAGCCCTGTAGTGCCATTCAACTCCACGATATGTCCGAGAAAGGGCACAAAAAGGCCCCAAAATGTCCCAAAATATGCGCGATGTGCACGAACACCCGGAAACCAAGCACGGGCCGTATCTTGGGCTACGTGGCTCAAAATCCGATTCCGAGGGCACCTAGTCCACCCGCAAGCCCCCACGTTTTGTGGATTGGAAGCCTCATAATCCCCCAACGAGATGCCTAGACCCCCGTACCAGTGGTCACTTGGTGGAGCCGTAGGGAAGCACAACCAGCACATGGTTGGGTCCAACGGTGGGTCCACCGGGGTCCCCGGGGCGAAAATTTTTTTTTTCAAAGTTGTTCCTGGACCACTTGGGATGCCCAAACAAGTGTTTAGCCCGTTTTGAGCCCGTGGTGGCGCATTTTGGCCCCGAAAAATCCCAAAATGCTTTGAAAATAGGCCGTTTCAAGACCAAAATTGGGTCAAAAATGGGTCAAAAACCCCTGTTTCCAAAAGTGATCCTAGACCGTTTGGGATGCTCAAACAAGTTTTTTTGGCGCATTTTGAGTCTGAGGTTAATGGTTTTGGCCCGTGGACAAACCCAAAAGGCCTTGAAAAGGGGGGGTTCTGGGACCAAAAGTGGGTCAAATATGCGTCAAAAACACGTTTTTCCAAAAGTGATGCTGGACCATTTCGGATGGTCAAACAAATGTTTTTAGCCCGTTTTGAGTCCAAGTGGACCAAGTGTAGCCCCTTTCCCCATACAACTCTAAGGTACGTGCGAAGGGTACAACTTGGTGCAAGGGGCTAAATTCGATCGAAATGGGCTCAAAATGGGCTCAAAACACTTGTTTGTGCAGCCCCAATGGTCTAGGGTGACTTTTGGACAAACACATTTTGGACTGATTTTTCACGGACTTTTGATCCCAAAACGGTCCCTTATCAAGGCATAATGGGATTTGCCATGGGTGAAGATCCGTCCCAATGGGCTGAAAATGGGCTAAAAACACTTGTCTCAGCATCCCAAATGGCCGGGATCACTTTTCGAAAAACACGTTTTTGACCCATTTTGACCCATTTTTGGTTCCAAAACGACCCATTTTTGAGGGATTGTGGGATTTCCGTGTCCCGAAACGCGTCACTACTGGCTCAAAATGGGCTAAAAGACTTGTTTGAGCATCCTAGGTGGTCTCGGAACAATTTTGAAGAAAATCATTTTTTTCGCCCCGGGGACTTTGGTCGACCCATCGTTGGCCCCCACCGTGTGCGGTCTGCATTCCCCTCCAGCTCCACCAAGTTACCACTGATGCGGGGGTCTAGGCGTCTCGTTGGGCGAATCTGTGGTGTGAAAACCACAAAACGTGGCGGCTTGCGGGCCGACCAGGTGCTCTCGGAATAGGATTTTGAGCCAAGGAGCGACCGCCACTACATGTTAACATGTCATATGTCATATAGTTGACATATATATGAATTATTCCCTCAAAAATGCAAAGGAGAAGAGGAGGAGCACTTGCATGTGAGCTGCCGTACAGAGACCGCACCCCAAACTCATGACTGCACGCCTCAACAGCCACAAAGAACTGAGGCACAGAAGTCAAAGAGACTTTGAGCGGTCCACCTATAAAATCTGATGACTCCACAAACATCGCTTTAACCACAAAACTTCTATACTCTGACACTCCGACTAGATGATCAAACTGCCAATAGTAAGAAAAAGTGCTTTTCCAATGCTAAGGGGTATACTTTAGTTGTACTAGAGGTGCTCTAAGCACACAGGCATTTCTATCTTAGTATTGGCCCAACTAAAAGTGGTGATGACACATTTTGACCTATGGAACCAAACACTAAATCAGGATATGGAGTGGACCCCTTAATCCCCTATCAATGTGAGGCTATTCATCTTTTCCTGAGTTGACTGAGAACTGACATATCCAGGGCAGAGCCTATGAATTTATCTATGTTTCCACATGAATTCTTAGCTATCCTAGTGGTATGCACCCTAGGGGCTGGGGCACCTCTTTTGAGAGGTCCTGGGCTCAATTCCCGGTCAGCCTAGCTAAGTAGGAACATCCCATGTGACATGGCAGTGACCTCATCGCAACATGCCCTGCCACCTCAGCACATATGGGACCCAAAACAAAGAGTGCACATCTCCTGAGATGGCACTATGGAGATTGAGGGACTATGGGGCAGTTTTCCAACTCTTTTTCCAAAACATTTCAACTATTCTTGTGAATATGCAATCCGATTTGCCCTGAGTTGCAGTTTCTGTGAATATTCTTACATCTTTCACTGTTTACACTGCAGCCCTTCATGCTTTGATCCTGATTCTCTTCTACTTGCTTATCTCTGGCTTGGGTCATCCTGGATTGGTTGTATTTCAGCAAATAAAACATTTTCCTCATCAAAAACAAGCAGCAGGAAACCCTACACCAGCAGCAAGCAGCAGGAGAGGCACAACAAACACACAGTGTTGAAATCACTATAAAACTTTCTGGTAGCAGAGGCAGACTGTCTCTGCGTACCGGCAGCAACCCCGTGCCGTACATCCAGTGCGCCGAGATCAGTCATATATAAGCAGAAGGGCGAACGAAGATGGACACCAAGAAAGAGGACACCGACGTGAACACAGCGCCTGAGGCACCAGCAATGCCAGCACCTGGTGAACCTGGACCTGGACCTAACGCTGTACCTTGGGAGCCCTTACATGGGCCAGTGGACGTGGCGGAGGATTCGATGGAAGGACTCCAGTCGGCCTTCCGGGCCCTCTCAGTCGAAGAGGTGGACACCCATCCTGTGAAGAGAAAGAGAGAGAGAGAGAAGGATGCTGGAGTAAGCAGAACAGACGAAGGAGCAGATCAAGGGCACGCCCCGACGAATGATCCTACCTTCGAAGGCGCACCAAGCGCTTCTGGCCTGCACGCATCACCCTCTCCTATAACCTGCACACTCTCAACTCCAGACCCAGCCGCTGCAACATCCACACCCATAACCAACCCGCCTATGGCTGAGGGCACAGACTTTACTGGTATGCCTACCTACCCTGCCTATGGTGTGAACCCACCTACCACTGCGTTTCCAGAGGCAACTACTACCAGTGAACCGGTGACCTCCAGTTCTGCGCCGCGATGGTATGCGGCTGACTATCACCATCCTCTACCCGCTACGGGAGCCTATGTGGATGTTCCTGGGTATGCAACCCTGAGTGGGTTGAGGAGAGGACCTGAGTCATGCGGGGGCAGGAGTACAGGATCGGGGAGATCCTCCAACAGGTCCCTGACGCGGTCGGAGATCAACGAGGTGCTCCGAGGAGCCACCTCTAAAATTGTTGGCGACCTCACTCAAGAGATTCGAGATAAACTGGAACCCCTGATGATACCGCCCCAAGCGTCACCTACCACGGTGGGAATGTCACCCCATCGAGTACAGGCCAACCACTTGGTGGCAGGGCTGACAAACACCCTGAGGAGCCTGAGAGGCCGACCGATGCGGACCCCTGCAGCGATACCGAGAAGCCCTTTCGTACCGAGAACGGCCCAGCCGCCCTACAGCCACGTGGCGAATTCTACGAGAGCCGAGCTGGACCGGCTTGGGCTGACAGCCTTGAGGGCAATGGTTGACGTGGAGCCCTATGGCTCTAGTGATCTAGGCGGAGATCCCTCCGATGATGAGCCGCCGTCGATGACCTCTGCTTCGCCCTCGGAGGACGATGACCCGGAGGACCCCGAGAACCCAAGTGGGAAGAAGAAGAAGAAGAAGAGGAAGACCCGACGCCCTGAGGGACGCAGGTCTCAGGAGGCTAAGGCTATTGCCACCTCCAAGATCGTGGTGAACCTGCCTGAGTTCACAGGCAAGGACCTCAGCAAGTTCGCTGAGAATTTTGGCCGGTTCCTCCGATTGACCGGCCAAACCCACGCTGGTCAAGTGCGATCTGCTCCTGCAGTGCTGCAAGACCAAGTACCTGGAGAAGCAGGTCAGACAGATGGTGACTAATTCCGCCACCTTTGTCGATGTGTTGGTTGCCTTGGAGAGGCAGTACCCGAACTATGAAACCGACCTCTCCATCAGGGCCGAGATCCAGAACCTGGCCGTGCTGCCCAACAACCCCAAACCTGGCAGGGTCTCCGAGCTGTTGGCTGACCTGGATCACTGGGCTGGACGATTGACGCCCGGTTCCTACAGCAGCGGCGACCTGCTTTTCTGGTTGGTGGCTAAGCTCCATCGAGAGCTGTGGGACGAGTGCCGTTCAACGGCAGAGCGCAAGGCTAGATCCCTCCGCTACGAGGATCTATGTGTACTACTCCTGGAGCTGGCGCTGGAGAAAGAAAGCGACCAGCACCTGAACAACTACCGTGCTGGAGGTGGAGGCTCTAGAGGCCATGGCAAAGGGTACCAAGGACCCAGACCTGGGCAGGGGACTACCCCCAAACACGCCCGTATCATGGAAAATGTCAAGGAGCTCTTCTGGTGTGATGCCAGAGACGAGTAGGGCCACCTGCAGCACGCCCATGACTGCGAGCAGGGAGACTGCTTCGTAGTCAAAGGGAAGCAGCAGGAAACCAACACCGGCGCCAAGAAGCAGCTGCCGGATCACTACAGGTGTACCATCACCTGTGCCTTCTGTGGGAAGAGGAAGCACTATGAGGATGAGTGCTACCACAAGCAACGCCTGTCGGCGAAGCTGAAGGGGGAAGATCCTGGCAAAGGCTCTGGCAAAGGTGGAGGCAAGGCAAAGGCAACGACTCCGGCAAGGGCAAGTCAAAAAGGATGTGGACAAGGGCAAGACAAGAGTTAAGGTTGACGAGGAGGAGCGCGCTAACCGCCAGCCAGACAAGGACAACAGGAACACGGACAAGAACGGATCCAACCCCAAGCCTAATCCAGGGGGGAACTCCGAGCCCTCTGGAGGGCAGTCTGGTCCGACCACACGCTCACAAACGCAGGCCCAGCAAGGACAAGGGGCTAAGCGTGAGCATGAAGGCGGTGGTGACGGCAATGCTAAGAAGAGAAGCCGTTTCATGAGGATGGCCCGCAAGCTGCGGAACAAGGGGTTCGAGGTGCCCTGTCCCGCGGAGTTCTGACGGGGACGCTCCGGTGGCGCCCAGGACCTGGTGTTTTGGGTACGTATCCGACTAGGGGGACGGAAATACCTGGGGGTATTGGATACTGGCGCCACCATATCTATAGTTGCCAAGAGAATTTTACCTTTTGGGAGCCTGAAGAACACCATGACCACCGCGGCTATACGAATGGGGGATGGACATGTGGTGCACAGCTGCGGGGACTGTGAAGTGGAGGTACCTATGGGCTCCCGGACTATCGCCCATCGGTTCTATGTGATTGACACTGAGGCCTTCAACTTTGTATTGGGGACTGACTTCTTCGTGCAGCACTCCCAGATACAATCCCTGACGCTGCAAGCGCCCTACGTCCTCTACGTGGACCACGGCAGTGGCAGAGAGTCTGTGCCACTGGAGCAGTCGGAACATACCTCGAGCTACCCGAGGCTATCGAAAGAGGAGGCTTCGAACATGATGGGGGCCTCCAAAACTGAGGACTATCAACTATTGGGGGAAGTCCTAGACCAAGGTCTGAAGGAGTTGGGTTACTCTAGAGAAGACCTGAGTGTGGAGTTGTTCGCCAGCGACAAGCAGCATGTACTGGACCTTTACTGCAGCAAGGGGAAGAACTGCAGCTACAAATTTACTGGCCCTCTTTCGGGATGGCCTACAGGAACCCCAGGTTCAGTGAACTTGGGAGGGTCCTGACCAAGCTGGCCTTGGTACGTTCCCGTATGGTCCTGTGTTCCCCCGATTGGGGAGCCCATGGGGGCAAGGAGTACTGGCGAAACCTCCTTGACAGGCTGACTATCAGCTCTGTTCGTTTACCTGATGAGGCCATCTACGTGCCTCTGCGGCGTAAGACGCCTATCTGGAAACCCGGATGGGGGAGTATGCTCAGCGTGGTGGACTGAGATCTTAACTCCATCCCTTGGGAGGATCTGGACCCGACTCTGGTCCAGGCTATACAACGAGAAAGCAATGGACTCGCCTTGGGTGACTTGGGGGATCGACTACGACCTCAAGATGCTATTAAGACTACACCTGGAGGAGATGAATACGTCGTGACTAACACCAACGCCCCCCAACTCTCCCTGCCATGCACCTGTTCCTGATGGAGTCTCTGAGTGTGGACTATCTGAGCTACCTAGCTCTATCCACTCAGATAACGAAACTGAGCACGACGCCTTCTTCGTGCAGACCTGTGTGGAGGAAGTGGAGAACGCCGAGTACGTCGCCCCACTGAAACCCCTACTCTCCATGAGGGTGGAAGACCCCGTGGACGAAGAGCTGGACCCTCGATCCAGGCTAAGGGAGTATGTGGACTCCAAGAGGAAGTTGGTGGCGAAAAAGCTATGCTATGCTAAGCCTACCCGCAGCTCATGGCCACTGAAGCAAGGACGTATGGGAGATCTATCCCAATTGAAGGGGGACCTCGAACAGAAGATCACCACCTGGCAAAGGAAGGTAGATCTTAAGCTCATGAAGAGCGTGTGGGGCGCCCATGTGAGGACCCCAGAGGAGGACGACCTCTCGGAGGAATGTGTATGTGAACCCCCTCAAGCGTGCCTATGTTGCCATCGTCCATCGGAGATGGTTGCACAAGACCTCCTATATGCCTACCAAGGGTTGAAGGACACTACCAAGGGCGCAGAGTCGGTGGAGGATCACCTGCCGACGTCTATTACACAGGGGGCAAGCAACTTACACTGTGACGAGGACATGGAGGACAAGATCAAGCTTTTCGACCCGCGGGTGCAGAAGCTTATAAGAACCTATCTGGAGGTGTTCGGAGAACTACCCCCTCCAGCCTCATGTGACAAGCTGGTACAGATGGACCTCAAGCTGAAACCCGAGTTCGTGGGTCACAAGATCCGGAGGAGACCCTATCCAGCTCCTAAAGAGCAGGCCGACGAGATTGAGCGACAGATACAAGAAAGTATCGACGCTGGCCTAGTCCTGGAGTACAAGGACGGGGACTACCCCCAACACTGCAGCCCCTGTTTCCTGGTGGCTAAACCTGGGTGTACAGCCAAACGGCTGGTAGTGGACTACGCAGAGCTGAACAAGAAAACGCTGAACCACTCAGGGTCCATTCCTAATATGGAGTCTACCCTTGAGAAGATAGCCTCCTGTCGCTACAAGACCAAGACGGACAAGAGGAGCGGATTCTGGCAAGTGGACCTGACGCCCAACGCTCAAGAGCTACTGGCCTTCATCACCCCTCAGGGGAGGGTGTTCAAGTGGAAGGTCATGCCATTTGGCGTGGCCAACGCACCCGCTCTATTCCAAGAGCTGATGAACAAGATCTTGTCCATCCTACGAAGGAGACCTAAGGTGCAGGAACTTATATCCCGTGGGGCGCAGATGGAAGCACACATCGACGATGTATGCCTCGGGACCAATACCCAGGAGGACCACCTAATCCTCTTGGGTGAGTTCTTTGTGGTTTGCCAGGAGAACCACACACGACTCAAGCTGACGAAGGGTGAGTTCATGCAGGAGACCATGTAGTACCTGGGGTTTGACGTTGGCAATGGGTGGTGGACCCCAGCGGCCTCTAAGGCCAAACGCCTGATGGATGCTAAGGTACGACACGAAGACCCCAAGAAAGGACATCATGATGTACGCAGTTTCAGTGGGGTGTGCAACTTCTATCGCCGCCATATCAAAAACTTCACCTACACCAGCGCCATTCTGACAGACTTGATCAAGAAGAGTACTACTTGGCGCTGGGGCCCACAAGAGCAACAAGCGTTCGACGAGCTCAAAGACAAGGTGGCCAACGCTAAGTGCTTGGGCGTGCCTAGGGCACAAGGGGGGATGATGCTGGTGACCGACGCCAGCAATGTGGGCGGTGGTGGAACGTTGTTTCAATGGCAAGCACTAGAGAAGGAGGAATTCGACTCGGCCATTTTTCAATGGGGGACGGAAGGTCTCAACTCAGATGGAACCCTCAAGCACAGCTACCCTGACGACAAGTGGGTCCTAGTACCTCTGGGCCACTGGAACTGGAAGTGGAACCAGGCCAGGGGGAACTACTCCACCTATGACCAGGAATTGCTCGCGGGTATGCTAGTGCTATCCTCAAAATCACGACTGTTGGCGACTAACCCTGTGGTCTGGCTGTGTGACCAAGAGCCGGTCTGCACTTTCCAGAAGGGCCCCACACCTGAGAAGGCCAAGCTACGGCGCTGGTGGACCTACCTCAGTCAACTACGACTGACGGTACACCATATCCAGGGAGTGAAGAACGAGTGTGCAGACTACATCAGGCGCAACAACTTCGACGCCCTGACTGGTGCCCGGTCTGAAGCGCTGGCTAAGGATGCGTTCAGCCGTATGGACGTCCACTTGGACCTCAACATGACTATGATACGCCCCCTGGATGGACTCCAACAATCAGAGTACCTGAAAGAGTTTGGGGATATCTACAAGCGCCTGGAGAAACGCCTTGAACCCCTCCTGGTCAACCAAGATCAGTGGAAGAGGGACAACAGCTACCTCTGGCACGAGGACCGCATCGTGGTACCTAGTGACAGAGTCCCAGCGCTGCTGAAGTGGACCCATGAGTCCAGCGGTCATGTCTGTGCTGACCGTACCCTGAGGCTGTTCAAGCAGTGGTTCCACACTACGTGGACTGACTACCAACTGCGGGAAACCTTCCAGCCTATCTTGGACAAGTGCCCGTGCAGGTCCTGCAAACCAGGGGATACCAGGGACAGAGGTCTCTACTCGACCCTGCCCATCCCTCACTGTGCTAACAGTGTTCTATACGTGGACTACACGGAGAAGCCGAAGTTCGGGGGCTATGACTTCGCCCTCGTGGTAACCTGTGGGTTGACCAGGTTTACCAGGGTGTTCCCATGTACCAAACACATTGCCGGGGAGGAGACTATCAAGATACTCCTGGAGGAGTGGTTTTGTGTCTATGGGGCGCCCAAGGAGATCAACTCCGATGAGGACGTGCGAGTACGCTCAGATACCGGCTGGTACAAGAGGGTCCTGAGATCCCTCAATGTCCAGGTGTCTACGGCGATCCCCTACTCGTACACGAGCAACCCCCTATGTGAGCGACAGATCCGTGTCCTCAAGGAGAATGTAAGGATATGGTGCAAAACCGAGCGCACCAGAGACTGGGTGAGACTACTCCCCGTCATATCCTTGATGATGAACTCCCAAGAGAGTTCAGCTACTGGCTACTCGCCCGATGAGCTATTCCTAGGGCGCCCGGCGTGGTTCCTACATGCCCCCTATCCAGAGGACACCCATTCTTCTGTGGGTGAATGGGTCCAAGAGCAACAAGCGAAGGTGGACAAGGCCAAGGCTATGCTCCAGAGAGTGAGGGAGCGTCAGTGGAACAAGAAGAACAAGCACCGACCACCGGCCACCTACCAAGAGGGGGACTGGGTGCTGGTGCACCACAGCCGACTAGCCGCCTGGCCACGCTCTACCAGCGACGACCCATACTTCTGTCCCTACAAGATTCTATCTGTGGATGGACACCGTATAACCGTGCGGTGTTCTCCCCGTCCAGGGGGGACCCTGGTGTGCGCTGCTCAACACCTGAAGCGCTACTATGATCCTGAAGACCTCTGTGGGGAGGAGTGGGAGCTGAAGAACGAGGAAATCGCCGCCCTAGACCTACAAGGGGCTGCCAGCCCTGTGGAAGTTGAAGGGGAACTCCCCGACATGAACGCCGAGGAGATGGCTAAGGAGGGCTTCTACCTGGTGAAGTCTGTCCTACGCCACCGCTACCGCCAGGGTTGGCGCTTCCTCACCCTCTGGGAAGGGTTTGGAGTCAAAGAGGCCACCTGGGAGCCTTTATCTGCGTTTGTTCTACCTGAGGGACGCCTAAACTCAGTTCCGGTTGACTACTTGTCCCAGAACAACCTTGGTGAGTTGCTGAGGCTCGGTGAGACGCCTGCCTCCAAGACCAAAGCTAGGGACTGAACCTTACCCCTAAGTGTGCTACGTATGTCTTTGTGTGTCTCACTTCTCTTCCAGGCGTGGCTCCCGAATCAACGGGGTTCGCTGATGTCGGACCGAAGGTCCTAGTCAGTTACTGGTACCACTCGTATGGCGCCCAATTTCTGTGCTGGCGCCTATCCATTGGGGAAGACAGCAAAAGCCCTACCTACTAGAGGGGAGGGGTGGCCAAGTGTGCTAAGGGCATACAAAACGCCCATTTTTGCTAAAGGCCAAAAGCTAACGCACTCCCCTGCCCACGACGAAAAGCACGCGGGACAGGAGACACCACCACTCTACACACCCTACCTACAGTGGCACCATTCTGGTGGGCGAGCGCTACTGCAACTGGCTCACGCCCCCACTCAGGATTACCACTCCTACACTCACGCTCTACTGGGTGGTGTTGATGAACAAGGTCGTGGGTCCTAATGACCCTCCTGTGAAGAAGACAAGAGAACACAGCGCTGCTAAGCAACTGTGGCCTAACAGGGACGCCACAACGCATTTCCCTGCTAGGGCTTGGAGGGAAGGGGTGCTCTTGTTGCGTGCACAGCGTGGATGTCGGTGGAGTCAAACTGCCCTTGCCACTCCTGGCTGAGTCGCAGTTAATTGATTGTGTGATCGGCGCCCTTGTTTCGCAGGGCAAGAAAAAATCGGGATAGCCGCCGAAGGCAGCTGCTGCGTGCACCAATCACCCTATCTGCCCACCTGTAAAGCAAAGGCCAATGAAGAGGTGTTTGCGGCTGAGGAACTAAGCCACACTCCACGTATTATACGCTTCTCAGTGTGACCTATAATACGCTGTCCTCAAACACCCCTGTCAAGCAAGCAAGCGTTAAGAGACTCCTCAGGTTCTCTTAAAGAACGTACCGAGGAGCCCCTGGGTAACCTAAACAAGGTTTACCGTGCGCATTTCGCGTGGCCTACCCTTTAATGCGTGTGTGAATGCACGAGCATGCACGAGTTTCCGAACAACCTGCTGCAATCACTGTCTTGCTGCCTAATCTTACCCAAGATCACGAACTCAACCAGGGGGTGGCCCCACCTGGGCTTACCTACCTTACCTACCGCTGGAGAGTGAAGCAAGGTGAGGAGAAAAAAGAGGCGCAAGCGAAAAACGTTGCTATGCACTTGTGTGCATGTCTAATCACGCTGATCTGACCTCTAACCATCTGCAATCTTTCTAATCTAGCCCTCTATCGTTTGTTAGCGCTGCTACAAGACTCGTTCACGGAGACACCAGACGAGCAATGTGCATGCTGCATACGAGACGAGCACACCTGAGGTTTATACCTGATTCATTGAAGTCTTTTCGTTGATGTTGGAATTCTTGGATTTTTGATTCTTTCTATCAGTGTGGGTGGAATCTGTATGTTTATTTATTTATGTGTGTCTCTTCACTTTCCTGTGTACGTGAGACATACGTTTATAATCTCATTATTTTTGTATTCTCCGGCGCTTCGCTAGGAGCCGCTCCTGCGCGCCGCCTTTTTCTGCCCAGGAATTTCTTGATTTAAAAAATCGAGAGATGACTACAATTTTTCTAAAAATGTGCATTCGATGCACAATTGATTCTGCTCAGGTTCGTTGTTTTAGAAACATTCTAGGCCGTCATTTGACGGATTTAGGTGTTGTCGCTTCGCGCTTGCGTGAATTCGTCCATAATTCTCCCATTCCTGTCTGTACAGATACCCACGCGCAGCCTCGCTGCGTACGCCGTGTTTGGACCGAAATGCAGCAGCCTGGAGAGACTGAGCAGAGCCCAAGACCCCACCAAGGGGCAATTCAATTTTTTTTAACGACTCCCTTCGCCCTAAGACAGGTCACAGGTCGCCTGCAGGTTTACGAGAACCCATGCGAGTCTGTATATTGCGTCTTGCGTTGGGTTTATGTCGCGCCGCGTCTTGGAGGGAGGGATGCACATGCACATGTTTTTGGCATGCTCCCAACCTAACCCAACCAAGCCAAAGGAACCCCGGCAGCGCCATGAGCGCTGAGCTTTCTGTAGGAAATGTCACGAACACAGCAGCAAAAAGGCGCCAGCCATGGTGACCGCCCATTTTTCTGTGTGAGGGAAGCTATAGGTATTTTAAAGTAGATGTGGAAACCAAGGAAAGGCCAAGAAAAAAATCCCTTTTTCTGAAGGTGCGACAGTGGTGGCCACCACAGCACAAGGGGGGAGTAAGAAAAAGTGCTTTTCCAATGCTATGGGGTATACTTTAGTTGTATTAGAGGTGCTCTAAGCACACAGGCATTTCTATCTTAGTATTGGCCCAACCAAAAGTGGTGATAACACATTTTGACCTATGGAACCAAACACTAAATCAGGATATGGAGTGGACCCCTTAATCCCCTATCAATGTGAGGCTATTCATCTTTTCCTGAGTTGACTGAGAACTGACATATCCAGGGCAGAGCCTATGAATTTATCTATGTTTCCACATGAATTCTTAGCTATCCTAGTGGTATGCACCCTAGGGGCTGGGGCACCTCTTGTTGAGATGTCCTGGGTTCAAATTCCGGTCAGCCTAGCTAAGTAGGAAGATCCCATGTGACATGGCAGTGACCTCATCGCCACATGCCCTGCCACCTCAGCACATATGGGACCCAAAATATAGAGTGCACATCTCCTGAGATGGCACTATGGAGATTGAGTGACTATGGGGCAGTTTTCCAACTCTTTTTCCAAAACATTTCAACTATCTTTGTGAATATGCAATCCGATTTGCCCTGAGTTGCAGTTTCTGTGAATATTCTTACATCTTTCACTGTTTACACTGCAGCCCTTCATGCTTTGATCCTGATTCTCTTCTACTTGCTTATCTCTGGCTTGGGTCATCCTGGACTGTTTGTATTTCAGCAAATAAAACATTTTCCTCATCAAAAACAAGCAGCAGGAAACCCTACACCAGCAGCAAGCAGCAGGAGAGGCACAAAAAACACACAGTGTTGAAATCACTATAAAACTTTCTCCAATGCCCCTGCAAAAATCCACCAGATGAAGAGCAACAGTTTGTACCCTTGAGTTGCAGCAGTCAGAATACTACACCACTGTCGCATGACTGCACGCCTCAATAGCCACCAAGGTGGAAGGCACACAAGTCAAAAGAGATTGTGGGCAGTCGAACTGCAACTTCTGAGGGCTCCACATGCGGCACTTGAACCACAAATTGACGTAGGTACATCCCCAGAAAAATCAGCACTTGAGGCTCCATGTGCAGAGTGTAAAATTGTCCTAAACGGCCAAATGTTCTCCCGGTGCTATTTTACCCACTGATTTGTAAGCGGGGCCGGTACGGGCGCGTTTCCCTGAGCCGAGCGAGTCACAAGCGCAGGCACAGCACTGGACAAGAAGTCTGAACCTTGCTGAAACTCAGAGTGAGCGCAGCGATCACAAAAGTAGCCCTTTCGTACCTAAAAGGACGAAAAGAGATACATCATGCAACCACAAAAACAGTATGTACACAAGACAAAATGGCACAAAGGGAGTCAGAGGAATTGGACAGGGTCCCATACGGAAACAAGGGTAGTTATGGGAACCCAGGACCTTCACCCTGACACACATAGGGGGGCAGGATACAACTCAACATCGGCCCTGAGATTTACTGCAGGCATCAGGGCACACAAGCAGGAAAAACCAGAAATGAGCATGTGTTACACACAGGATTCAAGTCAAAATTCAAGTGACGTATGGACTTGGACCGATCTTTCAAGGATAGACCAAGAGTCCAATGACCCAAATATGACCCAAAGACACTGTTGGTAGGCCATGGACAAAAAGCTGGCCCAAAACTGACCTGTGGCCTAGCTTTGCCATGGACCTGAAGTGACCCCATGAAATTAGGAATTCTTGACAAAATTCCTGGTAAAATTCAAAATAGTGAGCCTATGTACCAGTAAGCTTCAAGTAAATGCTCAACGTAAAGTAGAGAGCACCATTGAAACATAGGAGAAGACCCCAAGGTCTAACTCCTCATAGGTTTTTTACTGTTAGCCTGTAAAGTGACCTCATGACAGGGTGTTTTTCAAGGCTCTGTATAGACCTGGTTGGAGCCATGTAAAACCACTATGCCATAGGCTTGGCAAAACGGGTTCGAATGACTCAAGTACATTATCAAGCATACCCAACCAAGTCTCAATACCCAAGGTATACACCTTGGAGTGAATGAGGGTCAAAGAACAAGGGAATTTGACCCAAAGAACCCAACAAACCAAGTCCCTGAAGTGGACACATGAAATTTGAGATCTCTAAAAAGCTTTAGAGATCCGGTTGCCCTGAGACGCCGGCGGCTGGAAATTCATCATACAAATCAAATTCCGTGAGTAGAGAGTTGGGGCTCTCATAGGAATCAATTCTTGAGTCAAAACTCAACGATGGCTGGGAGTTTTGAGCTCCACAAGTGAGCACATACACAGGGAAAAATTGGACATGCATGCTGGGCAATTTTTCCTAGGCATGAAATTTACTCAAATTTGCTTGCGCAAAATTGACCGGAACGAGCCGCCGTGCGTCGACGGGTTGGGAACTCGACCATAGATGCATAGTAGGGACCGAGTAGGCCCCGATGGATACAAAGTTCGAACAAAAACTCCATGGTAGTGGATCTCCATGATCGCCACAAGTGAGGACATGAAATTCAAAGGTCGAAAACGAAGTCGACTTTTTTGATGCTTGAACTCGGTAGATGGCCGCAAATAATGCAAACAATGACGAATTGCAAAGTAGACACATACCCAAACATGCACAAACAATAATTGGGTTCAAACTCTCCACGGGCTTCGAGAACCGAGCCCGGAAAGTGAGCCCATGAGTGGGAAAAATTGAGTGAAAATGGACATGAAAATGACATAGTGAAAAAAGCTTAAAATGTTTCAAAATACTTTACGAAAAGAAGATGTTTGAGGCTCGAAGCGAGTCAAACTCTTCTATATTTCGAAAGTACGCATCAAGTACGTACAAAACAAGTCTTTACTTGACTTCCGGCTCCATGATATGTTAGAGATATCATGTCCAACTTCGAGCACATGAAAAAAAGTGTGCTCAAGTGAAGGTCATTGAAATTTATCTAACACTTCGTCATCGGTTCAAAAATCAATAAATAAAGATCATACATGCACTCGAGACTTGCACGAACATGCATGTCGTAAAATTAGCGAAATTCGACACAATGGCTCCGCGCACGAATCTCTCAAAGTGGGTCCATACAAGGGCCAAAAATGGCTCTTTTGGGCCATGGATGGCAGCCCCACCATGGATGTCTTGACCCACCATGGTTATTAAATGAATTCCAAACGTCAAAATAAAGTGACCCAAAGTGTTTTGGGTCCGTGTACACCATGGGAAGAGATGCATACCTTTCTTTTCATTGAGCAATTCATGGTGTTCTTGGAATCCTATTTTTATGACTCAAAGTCAATAAATCACTCATAACTTCAAATCTACTTGCAACTCACAAGTTTATTTAATATACAATTAAAATAGACACTTATGGCTTTCCGATGCATTTTACTTTAAAGGTTACGAAAGCAGTGGCTTAAAGATATCCTCTGCTGAAGTGACCCTATGAAATGCATAAAAATGGCATGCCATGACTAGTCAAATGAGGGGCAAGGGAAATGAAAGACACCGTAAGGTGCCGGCGAAGCTCCTTGACCTACTCAGCATCTTATTTTGCCTGGGCATCATGTCGATGCCCAGTTTTCGATTTTTACCTCACCGCTTTGCGTTTTTTTGAATCCATTGTATAATTATGACATTGAATGAAGCAACAGTGAAGTCAAATCACTGTCGCTGGCCTTTGTTGAATTTCCGTAAAGGCCAGTTCATGGTTTCGCGATTTTGGTCGCACGGGCGCCAACTGGCGGTAGTTGCGCGAACTGGCGCGACGCCGGTTCACGCAGGCGCCGAAGCCAAAATCCAGGTCCTGTACGTTTGCGAATTTCACGGAAATTCGCCCACAAATATGAAGGGATTTTCATTCCCTATCAATTGACGCAAAAAACCAAAAAAATGCGCCTAGTCCCCTGAAGTTTCCCAAAGATTTCAAGTTTCGGGGAACTTGGCATGAGGACTTGTTGTGGAAAACAAAGTACAGTTTGTGACCTGAAGAGGGGGGGTAAAGGATGAGTAGTGGAGGACATAGGCGGGGGTTTGGGGGGTTGTCTGACACCAAACACAGAGGTCTCAAGTCCTAATCCTGCACATAGCACACAGAGCTCGACATCCACTGCCGGTACTGCTGAACTGAAAAGCTCCTAGGGTAGAAACTGCAGCAGCAGATAAATGCCCAATAAGACCACCTCTCGTCCACCGAGCTTGGCATAATCATGACCAAGGCGTCAGGGCAAGAGGCGGAAATGTGAGACTGTGCTGCACACAACAAATACCCACAGCAGTTCAAGCAGCTCTTGTTTCTTTTTTCGCAGAAGAGGACCTGGTTGAGGTAGGAGTAGTAGTAGTAGTAGTAGTAGTAGTAGTAGTAGTAGTAGTAGTAGTAGTAGTAGTAGTAGTAGTAGTAGTAGTAGTAGTAGTAGTAGTAGTAGTGATTTGATTGATTTGATTTGATTTGACTGTATCGTTTTGTACCGGATCCGTACCGGTCCCCGCGCAGTTATCCTCTCCTATCAACCACCTACCTACAAACCTTCTTTCCACTTTGTTGCACCTGTCGACACTTCCAGTCATTTCAAATCAAATCCAGACCGAGGCCGCACCCCGGCACGCACTTCCTGATGCTGACAGAGACATACAGATCAAGTCTGGTGTATCCTGAAGAGGGGGGGTAAAGGATGAGTAGTGGAGGACATAGGCGGGGGTTTGGGGGGTTGTCTGACACCAAACACTCCCCTCCCCAGCTCAGTGTACCCACTGAGGCGGAAGAAACCACCAGGTGGTGGCAGACACAAAACATACAAAGGGATGGGACGGGTGGGTGTAAAATTGTCCTAAACGGCCAAATGTTTTTTACACTCCCCTCCCCAGACCAACACAGGATCTGAGTTGGCGCCTGCTCTCAATGAAAAACAGGTGGCCGCATCAGCTTTCCACGCCCCTCCCCAGCTCAACGCCGGGGACCAAGTTGGCGACCACTCTCAAAGAAAAAGCTACGGCCAACTGGCGAGTGGGCAAACTATGTACACAAGAACTGAGGTGACTACCTGCAGCACGGCTTCCCACTTCCACATATGTACAAGAGTGAAAGGGCCCGCTTGCCATCAGCGGGTGAAAAAATAGAAAAAGGTAGCCATTCTCAGCAATGGCGGGCAGGACAAGAGAGATGGGATAGTACACAATAAAATACTATAAACTGCCTGAAATTCAGCACCAAACACAGATACAGATCGGGGCCTCGTCCTGTCATGGTCCTGAGCTGTTTAACGTACCCCGGTGCGGACGTATGTGCGCTGGCGGTGGGAGAGGTACCAGCAGGAAGGTGGTATTCTCATACCCCAGGTACCTCGATGCCGAAGCACTCCAACGTACCCTGCTGGCGTTCGCGGTTCCCCATAGGCCAGTCCCCTTTGACAGTGCTTGCGCACCAGTCTTATTGCACATTATACCATGCAACCGCCTGGCCTTCAATCACACGAAGGCCGAAAAATCAAGTCGCACACCCTGCTTATTCCGGGCTGTATGTCCGTTTAGACTCGGCTCTTCACAGCCATTCCCATGACCTGGTGAGCGCTGGGGGTTCACTGCATTGGCTGGCACTCTAGGTCGGAGCCACTCCAAGCCAATCCAGGTACATGACCCCAACTACTGCCCCGCATCGCCCCTGCGCGATGCATTTCAGGACTCTGAGATACCCCAGGGCGTCAAGTCCAGAGATATCCCAGGAGGAGAAGGAAAGGGAGGTACTGCAGACCTGCAGGTCCAGAGATACCTCAGTGGGGAGAAAAGAGAGAGGGAAACACCATAGATGCCACCTGACCCACTGCCCACTGTAGGCCAGAGACCGGCTCAGGGGCTGCAGGGACATCCAGGCGGGTGTCAGGGGGTGGAGGATCTGCCTGATTCAGCCCCAAACTAGAAGCCAGGCAGGACAGTTTATAGACACCCTCAGGCTGGGCATCAGGACAGCAGATCAGTCGGTCCAGCCACAGCTTGATTTCCCTGAGGGAATCAGTGGACACCGTGATGTGGTGCCGCTGATTGTAGTCCAGCCAGTCTTTATTGATGTCATGCAGGAAAGCAGTGACATCATGCCACTCGGGCCGGTCAAAACCCCGGTATTTGACTTTCCACCAAGGTTTGCCGCCTTCGAAGGGCTGTTTGGACTTCTTCGCTTTCCCTCGAACCTTACCCCTATACTCATGGTCCAGGACGTCCTCGACAACATAGGAGTCGTCGTGGAGGTCCCGACGCTCAGAGTAATGATGGAGGGGGGGGTTCACACCATCCCGTCGGGGTATATAGGGCTTTAGCCTTCCCACCGACAGAATGACCTCCTTACCGTTCA
This sequence comes from Eutreptiella sp. 'Long Island Sound 2002', assembly GCA_964036045.1. Classification (NCBI taxonomy): domain Eukaryota; phylum Euglenozoa; class Euglenophyceae; order Eutreptiales; family Eutreptiaceae; genus Eutreptiella; species Eutreptiella sp. 'Long Island Sound 2002'. The sequence continues at coordinate 41,402,697 of OZ038392.1, forward strand.
GGTTTACTAAGTATGTATTCGTGGAAACCTTACGGAGGATCTCTGCAGGGCCCTGCCATATCCTGTCCAGCTTGGGATGTAGGCCAGGCTGGTCGGTCCTATTTCGCACCCATACGCGGTCTCCCTCCTTAAACTGCAGAGACGGGTGTTTTTTGAGGAAGGCCTGGTACTCCCGGGCATGAAGGTCAACCAACTTTGATTGGATGAGCTGGCGTTCGTCCTGAGCCCTGCGGAAGTACTCGGTCGCATCCTCCACCCCGGTATCCACGGTCAGGGGGGGTACCTCGCCAAACCCGATAGGGTCCCGGCCGAAAACCAGCCGGTGCGGTGAGTAGGGTGCGATGGGGCCCGGTAGGTCATTAAGACCCCACAGGGCAAATGGCAGGGCATAGATCCAGTCCAACTCGCGGAACACCAAGTATAGCCGCAAGGCATTGATAATAGACTGGACTGCCCGCTCCGCACGCCCATTACTCTGTGGTCTATACACTATAGACTTGGCCTGGGTAATGCCAGCCAGACCACAAAGGGCGTCGAAGAACTCTGAGGAGATGATGGACTGGTTATCAGAATGTATCTCCCTGGGCATCCCAGTAAAAAAGGCACAATAGTGCAGAAATAGGGCGGCGGCTTTATGGCTCGTCAATCCCCCTTGTCTACATGGAATGGCCAGGATATAACCTGTCAACCGACACACGATAACCATCGCATAGTCCACCTTCACCCCTGTTTCAGGATGTTTAACTTCAGGCAGGGATACAAAGTCCATTGCCACTGATGCAAAGGGATAGGAGGGCACGGAGAAGGGCTCACATGAGTCAGGATGTGGGCCCCTTCGTGCCTTGGACTGTGCACATACCACACAGGCATCCACAACCTCCTTCACTCTGTCCCGAAGGTTATCCTCGGACAGATTTCGGACATGGAACTGTCGCTTGAACAGTTCCAGGGTTTTGGGGGTACCTGGATGTGCAAAGTAGTGCACTGCTTCTATCACCTTGCTCAGGATGGCCACAGGAACCACTGCCCTACCATCCACCCTGATATGGGGGTGTCCCCATTGTGGTTCATGCCACCGGTAGATGCCATACTCAATGTTTTTCTTGATACCCCAGTCAAGCAAGACTTTCAGGTTGGGGTCCTCAGCGTAGTATGGTTCCCAATCCTCATACAGGATACTACACGGTGGAGGCACATTGACCGATGTGACGGAAGCAATCAGGGCGTGGGGAGCATGAGGAGACTCCCTCATCACATGGGCCATACCATGGAGGTCTGGATCCTCAAAGAACTCAGGACCCACGGACTCTTCAGCCTCAGAACCACAGTCAGGATCATCAGGATCACTGTGCAGGAGGTTCAGGACACCACACGTGTTAATCTTATGGTGATCCAGGCAATCAGGACACCGAGAGGGGTCCGCAGTGAGTGGCCGATCAGCAGGAAGGGGGTCCGGAGTCACCTGGGCCCTGTATTTCGGAAAGAGCAGAGCATCAGCTGCCCTCTGGGCATCCAGCTTGTCCGGAGTGGCCGTTTCCAGGCTGGCGCACTCATAATGAAAGCAGGGGTAGTGGCTGGCCGCGCGCAGATTGCTGTACCTGCTGCAGTGACCATGGCACTTGGCCGTATGGCTGCACGGGGGTCCAGACTCACTCCCTTCGCGAGATATGGACAGCCGATCAATGAGGGCATCATTTCGGGCCTTTTCTTGGGCTTCCCAGTCCTCATACCCCTTGAGGTTGGCGTCCGAACCATGGAAGTTGGTGTCATCCGCCAGCCCCGCAGGGTAGGCCCACCGGCTCATCCCGTCCGCGACATCATTGTCCTTACCCGGCTTGTATACGACAACAATGTTGTACCGGGAAAGGAATTCATGCCAACGGCCGCGACGACCCAGGGGCCCAGCCATGGTACAGAGATCCTCCTTGTACCATGACTCGAGGGACTTGTGGTCCGTGAAAACAGTGACCTTACGCCCTGATATCCAGCTCTTGAACTTGAGGAGGCAGGACACCAGTGCGTAGGTCTCCTTTTCTCGCACAGACCACGCCCTTTGTCCGGTCAAGCCCAGGGCTTCGCCCTCAGGACCATACCGGATCTGGCCTTCGAGTTTTTTTGAGTAGAAGGCGCAAGGAGCCCAGCTACCATCAGGCAATTGCTGCTCCAACACACCGCCTATGCCAAAATCCGAGGCATCAGTGTGAATCGCATATTCACCCGTGTCATTGGGGATATACAATGCACACTTCTCGCACAGTGCCTCCTTGATTTTGGCGAAACTCTGCCTCATGGTCTCAGTCCATTCAATGAAGTTGCGGTCCTTGGGGACCTTGCATTTGCCTCCCTCAGGCGCTCTCTCATACTTCCCTTTCAAGCTGTCCATCAGGGGCGCAGCCAGGGAAGCATATTGGGGTATGTAAATGGAATACCAACTACATACTCCGAGAAATCCCTTCATCTGCTTGGGGGTACGAATCATGGCCTCAGTCCAGTCTAGAACTGCAGCCACTTTCTCGGGGGCGGGGGATCTCCGTCCCTGGTGAAGGATGTGACCACAATATTTAACCCTTTGACAGAAAAGGTGGCACTTTTCCTCCTTCACTTGGAGATGGTGGTCAGCCAGGCATCGAAAAAGTTTCCTGACCAACTCATAGTGCTCAGTTATGGCCTCTTCATCGAGGGCACAACTGTCCAAGAGCTTACCCTTACCCCTGGAAGCCTTGGAGGGGGGCGTACCCACAAGCAGATCATCAATATAGGCCCTTACCGAGGGAGGCAGGTGCCTGATGCAGTGGGTGACCATTCTCTGGTAGACCTGTGGTCCCACTTTCACCCCCATGGGCAGGACGTTCCACTGATACACTCCCCACGGGGTACAGAAAGCCGTCAGCGGACGACTTTCCTCCGTGAGGGGCATCTGGTGGAACCCATCCTCAAGGTCGAGGATGGTCCAGAGATGGTTCCCATGCTGTCGCTGGAGGAGGTCCTCAATCACCGGTAGGGGGAATTCATGTCCCTCGAGACATGAATTCAAGTACCGATAATCAATGACCAACCTGGACTTGTTTACCCCAGGTTTCGGCACCAAAAACCCACGTGCCACCCAAGGGCCTTTGGATCCCTCAATCCAGCCCCTTTTCTCAAAACCTTGGACCTTTTCTTTCAGTGCCTCTTCCCGCAGACCTACTGCTCTGATGGGGCTGAAGGCCACAGGTTTTGAGCCCTCTTTCAGCTCCAGCTTGACCCACCCATCAGGTCCCCTCTTGTTGGCATTGGCCTTGATCTCCTCCCAATTATTCCGCTCTGAATTGAAAACTGTGTCCTTGAATTCATCAAGGAGCTTTTTGCGGTACGACTCCACCATCTTCTGAAGATGGGGGTCTGAGAACTCCTTGGCATCGGCCTCTAGGACGGAACGCACTGACCGAGTTCTCGAGTGGAAGAGTTGCTGGGGGGGGGTCCTGTGATCGACCCAATTGGCAGTCTCAGTGCCAACGGGGTCCATCATCCAATCTACCACTTTCTGGCTGGAGATGGAGGCCTCTACCTTCTCGAGGCGATTCAGGGTGAGTTTGGGGGCAGCAGGGCTGTCCCGGGACGATGACTCCACTTCGGATCGCCGATTGGGGTCATTTCTGTCGTCCTGTGAGCTGGGCTTGTGGAATGCAGGATAAATCAAATCAATGTCGGGCGAGTCAGGGGGGCCATACCCTTCCTTCGCCCTCTTCAGTGCCAGGACATTCCAGTTCCGGCGCTTCTTGCCCACGGGTCTCTTGCCGAGGCCCGGGGCTGCAGTGGTACCCTCAGGACGCCAGGCTCCCTGATGGAGGACCTCTTTGAGGTCAGGATCACCCAAGGGCTGTTTCCAGCTCGTCTGGTTCAGTCCCTCTTGTTCAATACCAAGTGCATCGAAAAGTACAGCCCGGTACTGCAGGTGACCCTCCTGAGAGAGCATTTTACCCTTCCCATTCCAAAAAATACTCTCCCCTTTCGGTATGTCCCACCAATCCACTGCAATCTCCCCTAAACTCCAAAACCACTTCTCTCTCTTTCGGACTGGTACCACTATAACCCCCTTACCCCCTTCCCATATGACCTTTTGCACCGTTTCCGGCAGCTCACGAGCTGGCGGGAACAAAAACAAAGTATGATGCTCCCCTCCCCAAGGGCACATATACCCTTTTGGTGCCTTCTTGGTCTTACGGGGGGGTGAGAGTCCAGTCCGATTTCGCTTCTTCACTCTTCTTCCCCCACGTCCCTGACCCCACTCACGCCACTGTCGACCCTTCTCACGCACTCCACTCACAGTCCCGAGGCGGTCAAAGGGGCTGAGTGTGGGCTGGAGAGGCTCGGTAGTCCCCAAAGCTCTTCCAGCCCATTCACACAACTTTTCGCGCCATAGCGGGCGCAGGTCGTATCTTCCATTCTTGAATATGCCTGGCCGCCTCAGTTTCCGCGGTATCCCAGCGAACTGTCGGGGTCGTATCGGCGGGATCTCCTGAGAAACCCCGGTGGGGGCTGGACTTGCCATGGGGGCTTTGTCCTGTGGGTCCTGCAGGTCCATGACACTAATGTTCATGGCACCAAATTCCACACACCCGTGGTCCCGTGAGTACCCGAACCGGCCCATGAACTCATCGGGCGGATCGAAACCCAAGGAACCTTCATCACCCGAACAGGATTCGAAATCCTGATCGTGGACATTAATCGACCGGACTCCTGAGAGTTCCTGGTCGCCGATATCCAGCCAATCCTCGGCGAAGACCGCGATCATCTTGGTCAAGTCCCCAGAGACTTGCAACTGGGCGGTAGGACCTTGATCGGACGGCTCTTGCCGGATATCAGGGGAAGGAAGTACAGTGGGGGTAGGAAAAAGGGAAGAAAGGGTTTCGTCGACCATCGCCTCTTTGGTCTGGTCCCAGTCTGCACCAGCTGCCGGGACCCTCAGTTGCGACCTGATGGGCTCACCAGTCGTTGGCACTTCAGGCCATGCTGAATGCTTTTCTGGCTGGACGGAGTGGGGTGCCTTAGCCTGATGGCACAAGCCAGCCAAGAGGGATGTCATGATGCATAGGGCGTCCACCAGCTGTGGGTCGCCCCTTGTTGGCGCTGAAGCAGGGGGAGTATCTTTTTCAATCCACCCTCTGGAATTCTGGTGAATCCCAGCCTGGGCGGCTATACTCCCGGACAGGGCGAGTACAACTGACACTAACTTATGGTAATCCCATCCTGTGGACTGAGATTCTGGGTCACTGCCTTTGAAGGCAGCCCTGGTCAGTTTGTGGACCGCTGATGGGTCCTCTCTCAAGCCCTGCTCAGGCTGTAATCCTGCTGAACTCGGCGTCAACAAACTGCCCTGCAACTCAGGTGTAATGGGGATGATGGTCGAGGGTATGACCTGGGCATCAGGACCGCTTCCACAGCTGGTCCCTGCCGGTGAGAGTAGAACCTGTGAAGGCCTCTCCATCATTTCCTGAGGTACAGATTGTGTGTTCAAGATTGTGTGTGTAGTGTCAACTGTCGCATGAGGTGCTGTCACTTCAGAATAGGTCAGGGTATCGATGGTGGGCGACGGACTGTTGAACCGTTCAGACCAAGGCACAGAAGTACCCAGGCTGCCCTGTGCCCTCTCGCCCGCACAACTTACGTCGTGCGTTTGTGGAGCGCAGAGGTATCCCGCGGAGGCAGGGACATGGCACCCATCGACGAAGGCAGATCTCACTGAACCCTCGTCCCGATTGAAACCTGAAGGACCATCCTCAGTGACCGTTGGCGCAGAAACAGAGTATAATGGGACGACCGACTGAATCGGGTTGTCCCTCTCAACCTGGGTCAGTTCCAGCCCAGGTGGAGGCTCAGAGGCCGGGACAGTGATGGTCTCTCCACTGAGATCCTCTTCAAAAATCAATGACCCTTGCCCTCGGAAGACTGCCAAACCATACCGAGCCAATAAGGGATACCCCACTATGGCTCTGGGCCCAATGTCAGCGATGTACAGAGTTGCATCAGGACATCGGGCTCGGACGTATTTCCCTTTGTGTGATACGGGGAGTAAGAGGGCCCCATGTATACAATGGGTGCCTCCCTTCAGGAAATTCGATCCAGCCCCAATCAGCCGTATTGGACTGTCAGCCTTGGTACGGACCAGATCTGGTACCAGCTCATATCCGATGACCCCTATGGCTTCACAACCCGTGTCGATGATGCACTGAAAGTCCAGCGCCGACGACAGGGGCTCCAGGGACTTCAAAAAGAAGGTCCCTGGCAGGATCAGGCCTTTCCTGGCTGCTGAGTCCACTACCGCTGATCGGGGCGGTCTCAGTACCTCCCGTTCATCCCCCTTGAGTACCACCGCAAGGCGCACCGCGTATTTTTCACCCCACAGGCAGTCCACCCTCAGGCTGGGGTACCCTGGGCGTCCTGTGAGCGGGCCTACGCCCCGTCGCGTCCGCTCACGCCTCTAATTTCGCTTCTGGGGGGGTTTGGCAGCTTTCGTTGGCTTGGGCTGCAAGTGTGGATGGAGTTTCCAACACTGATCCGGGGTGTGCCAAGTGCTGCCACAACCCGTGCAGGGGGGTCCCTCCTTCCGACCCTTCTTTTTGGCCCCTTGCAGCGGTCGTAGGTGGGGATGCTTGCGGTAGCAAGTCTCCACCTTGTGACCCTTGAAGCCACAGAAACTACAGGGGGGTCCAGTCTTGGTGACTTCTTGCCCAAAAATATTGATTTCCAGCTCCTCGTCAGGGGACGCTGGTGGGCTGTCACTCTCTCCCTGTGCAGTGGGGGGGTACTCAGGATCCTGCAACAGGTTGTGGACCCCGGCAGGCGATGTGGAATACCCCTCGTCAGGGGGGCCTTCCTGCAGCTGGTTCACCTTGAACCCCTGGTGCCGCCTCCGCAAATGAGCCAGGTGCTCATCGGTTTTTTCCTGCTGCAGGAAGTAGACCTGCACAAACAGGTACAGCCGGACATAGTCAAATGACCGGCCGCACTTAGTTTGCTCTGCAATGACCTTTCGGGTCAAGTCAGAGTGCAGGCGGAGGGCGTCCAGCCAGTCCTTGCTGGCGTCCTCCAGGGTGACTCCTCCCCTCACCCTCTTGCCCCAATAGCAGAAATCCTCAAAGATCCCACTGAGTTGTGATGCCGTGCAATGAGCCGGCACCACAGTACTCTTGTAGGTATCCCTGAAGAGATCTACATTGGTCTTATTCCTCGCCTCCCATTCCACCTCCTCCTTTACCTCCTTGTAGGAGAGGCATCGGCGGAGATGGCGGTCCTCAATGGGGCCGGCGATCTTCGGGGGTATGGAGGCCAGGATTTCCACAATCCGGGCCTCCTCACCCAGGGCACGCCCCACTGACCGTTCCCACCTTCTCCATTTCAGGAGGTAGTGGTGCACGGTTTCACCCTTTCCATCCCACTTGGGACGGAGGTTGGCCCGCTGCAGGTCCCCAAGGGATGTGGGGTCCAGGTGGGGGGTGGCCTGATGACCATAGGCTCCTGGCCCCGTGGTTGCCCAGAATTGGTTGAAAGTAGTGGGGTTATCCACGGGACTCGGGGCCGGGTCATCAGGCACTTCAGCAAAGGCCATACCCCAAGCAGGAATCCCTACTGGTTTGACCTTCGGAAGTTCCTCATCCTCCGGCCATCTCAGGATTACCCTAGGGTCAAAATTTCCCCGTGCATCAAAGTGCCGAGGGTGGAGTCCCTGAAGGTGACGCCTCTCGGCACAATAATGATGTGCTTGGGGGGGGGTCGAGGAGTATGGCTGATGCTGATGGGTGTGCTGATGAGCATATCCAGGGGGGGGTCCAGAGAAACTGAATTCTGCACTTGGGGGACCATGGGGGGGGTGATAACCTGGTGGTCCCATTTCTGTAGGCCCTTGGGGGGGGTGATAACCCGGTAATTCTGATGTCTCCGCTGCACGGGTGGCTGCACAAGGCGCATGTGTATGCACATACGGCTGTGGGATCACATGCACATGGGGATGGGGCGTCGCATGCACGTGAGTATGTACATCAGCAACTTGACAAGCCATTTCAGAATGGCCACTGAAATCTGGAGTATGTACGGGATGATGGGCCCCCTGAATGGCAAAGGCACCGTCTCGGGGCCCTTCTTCAACACCCTCCTCACCCTGCAGCCCCTCAAGCTGGCTCTTGAACTCCTTTATGAGCTCATTGCAGCCTGCCACCTGATTCTCCAAAGCGGTCAGGCGTTCCCCTTGGGCCCTGACCTGATCTGCAAAGCAATCAGAATCTGTGGGGGGGGGCATGGGTCCCAAGGGGGGCTGTGCTGGAGTCACGGGCGCGGTCGTCATGAGGCTTATGCTATTCAGTATACTGTGCCTGAACTCGGATCCGGCGCGCCGCTCGTTCTCCATGGTGAGCTGGACTTGCTGCAGCTCTGCCTCCATGGTGGCCAGCTTGGTCTTGAGGGGGCGGATGGATAGATCCGCTGGGGTCGTTGTAGAACCGGCGGTAGAACCGGTCGCGGCGGCGGCTGACGCCATGGTGGCCTTGAGCTTGTCGACGTAGCCCGGGAGAGCGCGACGATGCTCGGGTTCTCGCTGCTCCAGCTCGTTGATGCGCTGGGTGAGGGGGCCCAGCTGGGCTTCCACGGCGCGCTTGATCTCCACCTCCATGGCCGCCTTGATAGTCGCAAGGTCGGGGGCGGCTGCAGCGGCGGCGACGGCGGCCGCGGTGTTCGCTTGGAGGGCGGTGAGGACACTGAGTTGGCTCAGCTGTTCGGCCCGGAGCTCATCCCCAGACCTACTGAGCCGCCCAAGCTGGTCATCAAGGTGGTGGACCCGCTGATGCAAGGTGTGCCCCTCGGTCCAAGCCTGGGTCAGCCCGGCGTCGGTGTGCCGGGCGAGCGAGCGGACGACTCCGCTCAGGTCGCTCACGAAGGCCACGGTCTCCTGCTGCACGGTGGCGGACTCGGCGGCGAAGCCTCGGTAGTGGGCGGCCAAGGCGTCGAGCTCCTGCCATTGCTGCTGCACGTTGACGGTCTCAAAGGTGGCCGACCTCATGCGAAAGGCCCGCTGGCCTAGGTCGTTGCTGAGCTCGATTTCCTCGGCGAAGTGCCAGCGGCCACCCTGGGGGTCCTCAGCCCACTCAGGGAAGGCGTAGGGGGCTAGGTCCACGAGTACGGGGGACGCCGGGGGCGGCCGGACATCGGACCCCGAGCTGCTTGTTGAGTCAGACCCATGGGGCCCGGAGCCGGTAATGCGGAGGGCGGGGGCTGCCACGGAGGGGACGAGCTCCCCGGTTCGCGGGTCCAAGTCCTGCATGTCGAATCTGAAGTTGTCTTCGTTGGGGGGGTCTTTGTGAGCACCACTTCTCGGCTAGGTACTCCGGCGTAGCCCTTAGGAGACTTTTGTGATAGTACTCCCGGTGCTATTTTACCCACTGATTTGTAAGCGGGGCCGGTACGGGCGCGTTTCCCTGAGCCGAGCGAGTCACAAGCGCAGGCACAGCACTGGACAAGAAGTCTGAACCTTGCTGAAACTCAGAGTGAGCGCAGCGATCACAAAAGTAGCCCTTTTGTACCTAAAAGGACGAAAAGAGATACATCATGCAACCACAAAAACAGTATGTACACAAGACAAAATGGCACAAAGGGAGTCAGAGGAATTGGACAGGGTCCCATACGGAAACAAGGGTAGGTATGGGAACCCAGGACCTTCACCCTGACACACATAGGGGGGCAGGATACAACTCAACATGGGCCCTGAGATTTACTGCAGGCATCAGGGCACACAAGCAGGAAAAACCAGAAATGAGCATGTTTTACACACAGGATTCAAGTCAAAATTCAAGTGACGTATGGACTTCGACCGATCTTTCAAGGATAGACCAAGAGTCCAATGACCCAAATATGACCCAAAGACACTGTTGGTAGGCCATGGACAAAAAGCTGGCCCAAAACTGACCTGTGGCCTAGCTTTGCCATGGACCTGAAGTGACCCCATGAAATTAGGAATTCTTGACAAAATTCCTGGTAAAATTCAAAATAGTGAGCCTATGTACCAGTAAGCTTCAAGTAAATGCTCAACGTAAAGTAGAGAGCACCATTGAAACATAGGAGAAGACCCCAAGGTCTAACTCCTCATAGGTTTTTTACTGTTAGCCTGTAAAGTGACCTCATGACAGGGTGTTTTTCAAGGCTCTGTATAGACCTGGTTGGAGCCATGTAAAACCACTATGCCATAGGCTTGGCAAAACGGGTTCGAATGACTCAAGTACATTATCAAGCATACCCAACCAAGTCTCAATACCCAAGGTATACACCTTGGAGTGAATGAGGGTCAAAGAACAAGGGAATTTGACCCAAAGAACCCAACAAACCAAGTCCCTGAAGTGGACACATGAAATTTGAGATCTCTAAAAAGCTTTGGGGATCCGGTTGCCCTGAGACGCCGGCGGCTGGAAATTCATCATACAAATTAAATTCCGTGAGTAGAGAGTTGGGGCTCTCATAGGAATCAATTCTTGAGTCAAAACTCAACGATGGCTGGGAGTTATGAGCTCCACAAGTGAGCACATACACAGGGAAAAATTGGACATGCATGCTGGGCAATTTTTCCTAGACATGAAATTTACTCAAATTTGCTTGCGCAAAATTGACCGGAACGAGCCGCCGTGCGTCGACGGGTTGGGAACTCGACCATATATGCATAGTAGGGACCGAGTAGGCCCCGATGGATCCAAAGTTCGAACAAAAACTCCATGGTAGTGGATCTCCATGATCGCCACAAGTGAGGACATGAAATTCAAAGGTCGAAAACGAAGTCGACTTTTTTGATGCTTGAACTCGGTACATGGCCGCAAATAATGCAAACAATGGCGAATTGCAAAGTGGACACATACCCAAACATGCACAAACAATAATTGGGTTCAAACTCTCCACGGGCTTCGAGAACCGAGCCCGGAAAGTGAGCCCATGAGTGGGAAAAATTGAGTGAAAATGGACATGAAAATGACATAGTGAAAAAAGCTTAAAATGTTTCAAAATACTTTACGAAAAGAAGATGTTTGAGGCTCGAAGCGAGTCAAACTCTTCTATATTTCGAAAGTACGCATCAAATACGTACAAAACAAGCTTTTACTTGACTTCCGGCTCCATGATATGTTAGAGATATCATGTCCAACTTCGAGCACATGAAAAAAAGTGTGCTCAAGTGAAGGTCATTGAAATTAATCCAACACTTCGTCATCGGTTCAAAAATCAATAAATAAAAATCATACATGCACTCGAGACATGCACAAACATGCATGTCGTAAAATTAGCGAAATTCGACACAATGGCTCCGCGCACCAATCTCTCAAAGTGGGTCCATACCAGGGCCAAAAATGGCTCTTTTGGGCCATGGATGGCAGCCCCACCATGGATGTCTTGACCCACCATGGTTATTAAATGAATTCCAAACGTCAAAATAAAGTGACCCAAAGTGTTTTGGGTCCGTGTACACCATGGGAAGAGATGCATACCTTTCTTTTCATTGAGCAATTCATGGTGTTCTTGGAATCCTATTTTTATGACTCAAAGTCAAAAAATCACTCATAACTTCAAATCTACTTGCAACTCACAAGTTTATTCAATATACAATTAAAATAGACACTTATGGCTTTCCGATGCATTTTACTTTAAAGGTTACGGAAGCAGTGGCTTAAAGATATCCTCTGCTGAAGTGACCCTATGAAATGCATAAAAATGGCATGCCATGACTAGTCAAATGAGGGGCAAGGGAAATGAAAGGCACCGTAAGGTGCCGGCGAAGCTCCTTGACCTACTCAGCATCTTATTTTGCCTGGGCATCATGTCGATGCCCAGTTTTCGATTTTCACCTCACCGCTTTGCGTTTTTTTGAATCCATTGTATAATTATGACATTGAATGAAGCAACAGTGAAGTCAAATCACTGTCGCTGGCCTTTGTTGAATTTCCGTAAAGGCCAGTTCATGGTTTCGCGATTTTGGTCGCACGGGCGCCAACTGGCGGTAGTTGCGCGAACTGGCGCGACGCCGGTTCACGCAGGCGCCGAAGCCAAAATCCAGGTCCTGTACGTTTGCGAATTTCACGGAAATTCGCCCACAAATATGAAGGGATTTTCATTCCCTATTAATTGACGCAAAAAACCAAAAAAATGCGCCTAGTCCCCTGAAGTTTCCCAAAGATTTCAAGTTTCGGGGAACTTGGCATGAGGACTTGTTGTGGAAAACAAAGTACAGTTTGTGACCTGAAGAGGGGGGGTAAAGGATGAGTAGTGGAGGACATAGGCGGGGGTTTGGGGGGTTGTCGGACACCAAACACAGAGGTTTCAAGTCCTAATCCTGCACATAGCACACAGAGCTCGACATCCACTGCCGGTACTGCTGAACTGAAAAGCTCCTAGGGTAGAAACTGCAGCAGCAGATAAATGCCCAATAAGACCACCTCTCGTCCACCGAGCTTGGCATAATCATGACCAAGGCGTCAGGGCAAGAGGCGGAAATGTGAGACTGTGCTGCACACAACAAATACCCACAGCAGTTCAAGCAGCTCTTGTTTCTTTTTTCGCAGAAGAGAACCTGGTTGAGGTAGGAGTAGTAGTAGTAGTAGTAGTAGTAGTAGTAGTAGTAGTAGTAGTAGTAGTAGTAGTAGTAGTAGTAGTAGTAGTAGTAGTAGTAGTAGTAGTAGTAGTAGTGATTTGATTGATTTGATTTGATTTGACTGTATCGTTTTGTACCGGATCCGTACCGGTCCCCGCGCAGTTATCCTCTCCTATCAACCACCTACCTACAAACCTTCTTTCCACTTTGTTGCACCTGTCGACACTTCCAGTCATTTCAAATCAAATGCAGACCCAGGCCGCACCCCGGCACGCACTTCCTGATGCTGACAGAGACATACAGATCAAATCTGGTGTATCCGGTTTTTATTCATCTACTAATTTGAGCTCCTTGGGCTCCCTTGCATTGGACTGCAACCACTCCGTTCGATAATGTCTCACCTGCCCAGGACTGCCCCAAGACACCTTTCATTGGACTTTGAGAACCGTCACCATTGCTTCTCTACCCATGCAATTCAGGATAGTCAGGACACGTTGGCAACACACTGACCGTCAACCAGCCCTCACAATTAAAACAAATCAAACTTTGATTGATGAATGCTTGAGGTGCGAGGCACGGACTGCCACACGACTTTGGATCGAATTGTGCAACATTGTTGGCACACACGCTGCCGGAGCAGACAGCGCCACATTGCATATTTCTTGGAGTAGCACCTGTGGACATAGTTTCCCGCTATGCGGAAGGAGAACCTGAGACTGATGGAGAATGATACCTGTGGACCGGGCTACAACGTTTGGTCGCCCCCGTGGGACGCCGATGAACTTGCTTATCAGAGGGGCAACGCACACACAGAAACCTGCACCAGGACCGCACAGCGCGACTCGAACGCACCACAAGTCCGTTCGGTTGGAAAATCTCTCAGCACACTGGGCCTAAGTGTTTCGTGACTATTCCCTTGACTGCATTTCGTGGTGTCCCTGCACGTTGGTGCACCCCCGCAACAGCGATCGCACACGTAACCCAAGACATCCACAAACAGCGTGACGCGGTGAAAGCTGTCACTGAGATCTTGTGCCTGAATCGGCACAGGCGTATGTACTGGCTCTGGCCCGAGTCACAACTGGCCCCAGCCCATGAACTTAATATTTGCGTGAAAAGCCCCAGTGAGCCTGTCCACGCGAGCGGTCATGATTATATTCCTGTTTGTAATGACTGCGATGGGCATCTGACGACTTGGGAGCACTTGCTGCGTGGAAATTCTTCTGCGGATACCTCTGAGGCTGGAATCTGGGACGATCAGTGCCCTTACCACCTGCAGAGGGAGTGAACAGCAATCCGATATTCAATTGAACCAATAAGGAGAAAACCACTTCAGGATGAGCACCCAGAGACATGTGATAATCGGACACCAGAAACCCAACACTATTGCCTTTTAATGTATGGAAGTGCCAGAGATTGATGCCAATATCCTGTCGCAAGGGAAAGGATGCACCAATAGACCCGTCGTTGCCTGAGGCGGCGAGACTGTGCAACCTCCATCATCTCAGCAAGGTCTCCGTGGCTCTCAACGGGGCATACATCTGGACATTGTGGGCTCCAGTAACCAACGGCAACACCCACAGGGTCGACCAAGAAGTGGCTGAGATGACTTCCAGCATGCTCCCTCCATGCAGACACAAGCACCCGCAGAAGCCGGGTGGAATACGACTGTCTGTGACTGGAAATATGACCAGAAAATCCACAAAGAACATTACTGTTGATGGAATGCAGAAGATTCAAGACCAGACGAGGCTCTGCTGCAGGCACAGAAGGCAGATCAGACTCGCTATCTGATTGCAGTACTTGACTGGCACTACTTGACTGGCAGCCGCAAGAACCTGCATTTGCAGCGCCTACGGAAGTTGAACTCCGTGACGAGGAAGGCAGCCGCTAATCCCACGAAAAGGCATGAAGGAGATCCACACAGGCCAGTGCACCGGCCCTGGGGAGTCTAGAGACGGCAAACGACCCGCTTGATCCGGATGGATCCAGACAATATGAACAGGAACAGCGCCGTGTACGGTGATTCTGCCTCACAGGACTTCGACGCGATTTGACGACACTCCGGCGTCCACTAGAAGCTTTCTAGTATCCTCCAGCCACCGCAAGATGTTCAGCTTGGTGTAGAGACAGTCATATAGTTGTTGAAGAGAAACATATGGTACCCATTGCCTGCACAGGGGACACTGACCACCCTCATGATCCCAGAACCATTCATGTGTGGCAGAGTACAGCGACCAGCATCGAGCAAGACCCCAGAGCTTCGATCGAAGGGGTTGTACTTGCAGCCAATGCCGGGCTCCTGTGGTGGACTCGAGAAAAACGCTCAGCCACGCCCTGCACCCTGGGGTGGCACCGTTCTGGATCCCTAGAAAGCCAAGCAGATCAGCCTCTTGAACAAATTTTTTAAGATGCACAATCACTTTCTCACCCTGAAACGGCAAGACACTGGAGCCACCGAACCACACAGAGAGGACCACAGAACTCGGAGCATGACGATCCGCTGCCCACTTCGCATTTGCGTCCATCTCCGCATTGACTTCAGACAGCCAATCGTTTAGGTTGCTGTCATGTTGTGCTGGAAACCAGCCCCACCCATGCAGGACTCCTGCGACATTGCCCGCTGCCACCACTCTGTCAAAGATATGACCAGGACGCATTGTGAGTGTCGCAGAACAGAGAGATAGAACTGCACATAGGCAATCGGACCACGACCAGACCAAACGCACAGGCAGGTGCAGCCCATCGATAGCCTCTTCGAACGCTTTTTACTGCTCATGCAGAGCCGTGGCCCAAAACACATGCTCTGGAGACGGAACTCCGAGACACTTGAATAGGCATTGCCGCGGTGTTCTACAGGGAATTCCAAAAACAACTCTGTAAGCTCTGCAGATCATGCCAAACATGTCGAACATGTGTGCCTGAGCAGGGATGTTCACGATGCATTGAAAAACCAGCCTGCACACTACCAGGCCAGCCAGAATGGCATGAGCAACCTGAAGGGATGTAGGCCAGTTGCGTAGTCTGCCGATCACAAGCCTGCATGCTGCCTTGATGACACGAAAAACTTTTGCAACACCACCCACAGGATTGGCGTTTCCACCCAGAAATTTGACGTACGCGTACTTCTTCACAGACTCCACTGTGTCCGAGCCCCACTCGACTGTGGATCGAACACGAGTCACTGAGGTGCCTTTTATATCAAGCGACAGCAGTTTCATTTTGCCGCTGTGGTTTCGCTGACACAGAAGATCTATCACTGCCCTAAGTCTGTAGGCTAAGACTTGCGGACCTTCGTCATCGATTGCAAGACCAGAGGTGTCGTCGACATACCCCACTGTCCCCAAATGTTCGTCTGCCAACTTCATTGCCACCGGCATACCAAGACAGCTCAGGGCCACTGCCACGTGCAGGAGATTAATCCCGAGAATGTAGAACAGGGGATCAAGCCCCCCGCCTTGTAAAACTCCTCCAAGGTGATGATAGGGGTCTGCGAGCCCCTGAGCGGTGACAACTGAGGTATGGAAAGCAGAATATTGTTCCAACAGCGGGAGGACAATGTCCGCCTTTTCTTGGGATTCTGCACTGGCAGCAGCAGCAAGAACTCCTCGGGAGATCTCATCGTACGCTCCCACCAGGTCCAGAAACACCACCCTGGCGGAACAGAACCTTGCGAGAGACTGATGCATGCACAGATGCACCAGGCCGCGTAACCCATGAACCGAGCTCCCTCGATATCCAGCAAACTGTCGCCCACATGAATGAGCTGGGGTGGTACCCATTTGCATCGTCACCGAAAGGAGTTTGGCCTGAAGGCGATAGAGGGCCGACATGAGTTCTATCGGACGAGAGTTCACATTGATGTCAAATCCAACACTCTTGAACAGTGTTAGGTGGAGAATCCACAGAGTTTCAGGTGGCCACTGCTTGTACAGTAAACGGAGAAGGCTCAGCAACCTGAGTAAGCTGGCGAGACACATATCCTTGACTAAACGGGGCACAAAGCAGTCTACTCCAGCTGTGGGGCTTGAGCAAAGGCTGAAAATACTCAGGAGCGCCTCCACTGAAAAGAACTTGTGCGGCGATCGGGTTCGCTCCATCCACAGGCGCCACACTGCACCGAGGGCAACCACCGGGCGTTGCTGATACATTGACTTGATCCACTCAACCAGAGTAGGATCCGGCCTGAGAATGTACTTTTTGGCACACACTTGCGGCGCAACTGCCAGAAACGCCGCACCCTTCACTAGAGAGCCTGTGGCAGAACACTGGATTTGGTGCATGACCATAAATGGGTTCGAACGCCTCAACTTCAGCACGCTCAGGGACCTGTCGGTAAGGCTAGGACCGGAGACTTGTTTCCAATCAAAGATAACCGACTTCCAGTATGCAGTTGACTTCAACCTGGCAACGGACTCTCCTCTCTGCCATCCTTGCCCTTGTAGAATCGCTTCTAACTGATGACGTCCACTGGAGGTATGTCCCTGAGGCTGCGAACCAGGGCGTAGGGCAACAACCAGGCACTCTCTGCAGGCTTGCATCCACAATGACGGGGAACGAATGGCTCCACTGAGTGCCTCGAACACCTCCGTGAACAGCTTTCTCTGAGCACCTTTCAACCTTCCCGCCTCGACAGGGCGCTTTCCAGATCCTGTGGCACCACGCAGCAGGGACACTGAGCCGGAGGCGTGAACTACAGGATGATGTCCAATGGGGGAAAGCCACAAGCCAGACAGAGCAGACCCGACACCTTTCACGACAAAGAAATTCTTGGGCAGAATCGGAGAACCCTCCATAGAAACAACATTTAACTGATGTTGCTGGAACACCACACTGGACTGACATTGACTCCTGATGTCGCGGTTCCAATCTGCACCCAGCGCAGTCCAAATAACAGCGGACTCTTCAATAACTCCAACCACTGACAGGAGCTGCTTGTGGTACTCGGCCGTATCAGACCGCTGAGCCATATGAAGCGAACCAGCAATCCCAAGTCCCAACGCCGAGCTGACCAGAACCAGAAGCGCAAAGTACTCATCCAGAACAACAGCAACAAAGGAAGCCCATGCTCCCCTGACCCAGACGTCCAGACCCTTGCCAACAAACACTACTGTGGAGCGCTTACTCCAGAAGCCATCCAGGTAGCGGCTCCGACGCTTCTTTGGGGCTCCGTATGTTTCCTGCAGTGCGATCATGTCTGACATGCTCTCTGCTTGCAGTGGCAATATTTGATCCCACTTGGTCACCGGGGTTTCTGTGGAGCGATTGATTCCCTGCAGGTTGATGCTGAGCATGGAGAACTCACGTGGACCGGATTCAGGTTCTCTGGCACCAGCATGTTGGACCACGCACTGACTTGATACTTTTGGGAACAGCATAGCGGGGGTGTCCAATTCAAGAACAGGGACATAAAGGGCCCATGCTCGCTATTTCTGATGACACTTGGGGCAACTTGACCGCAGAATGATTTCCACGAGGAATCAAATTTGGTGACTGAACACATGTTGGACCACCAGGCATCAAGCTGAATTGGAACGAGACTTTGACGACGGGCAATTAATCAACGATTACGTTGAAGCACTTGCGCATTGACACCTTGAATCAGGGCATGAAGAGCAGACCACAGGGGCAGTGTGTCGTCCTGCTGATCTGTGTCCACACTGACGGGCCAATGAACAATTCCAAGGCTACCAAAAACCGCTGGTGAGAATTCCAAGTGGAACTTGCTGGATCCTTGCGCATATACTCCTGAAGTACACTCCTCACTTACATCGATGAGGACCGACGAACAGCCAACCAGAGGAATAGCTGGAAGCCCATTTTTGCGCCAGAGGTCGCATATACGAGACCACTGCGGTCCAATAACCTCGACGACGGCGGCACTGCTCTGACTCCCAGACGATACTTGCACTGTGCGTGAAATTTGCTGCGTTATCTCTGCCGTGTGACACGGCTCTCCAATGGTAGTCAAAGAACCCCAGTCACCTGGCAAAGTTGGCAGAATGCTGGATGTGGGGACATAGTTGCCCGATTTCAAACTGCCCCGATTCTTCTGAGCACCGGATACACATTTGGATTTCGCAATGGAACTGCGGACCCCTGATGGAGAATCCGAGGCTAATCCACAGGATTGCTTGACAAATATCTCAACTTGTTGACGTGCTGACTCCCACTGGTCAGCTCTCGCACCTCCACTTGATCTGAGTACCCATGCGGGTCACGAGCTGAGGAAACCCTCAGATTTCCTGTTATTTCGCCGTTAGTGAGAAGGGCAAGCTGGGGTCCCGGAACATACATCGCAATCTGCCCGTACTGATTGAGCATATCGCGGAAAGTGCGATAATCTAAGCTTAACATCCCAAAGACCTTCACGACAGCGGCAAAGGCATCCAGCGCATCCACTCCCTCAAGTCCCTGCAACAGAATTGGCTTCAACCTGTCAGTAGACTTGGCATACTTCTCAATTGTTACCGCGCCTCTCCCTGCTCCACCTGTCCATTTGAGTTGCGGTTGTCGTTGTCCAGATTGGTCCTCCTGACGGCCTGCATCATTGCGAATCCCAATACGTTGGGGGTTGGACTCACCAGTTTTGTCGTCAGGCACATCAGACACCGTGGTGCGCTCCGCCTCGTCGACATCCAGCACACAGGCTGAACTAGGGTTGGATCCCAACCTGGCTTGTTTGTGAGCTTTGGCGTTGGGAGACGCAGACGGTTCCCGAAGGCGTTTCAAAGACTCTTTTTGCTGCTTGTCACGCTGTAGCTGAGCAACTTGTTGACGGTCTACGCGGACCCATTTGGTGAACGCCACGAGAGTACTTGTAAGCCAGGCAAGTTCATCCTGAGAGGCATGGGGAAGCCTGCACTGAAGAGCTTCAACAATGCCTGTTGCAGGCAGGAGCAGAAGGTCGACAGCCAGGCTTTCTCGGTAGGAGGAAGCCAGGAGACTGTGTAGATGATCTTCTTCTTCCAGCGACAAGTTACCATGCGTTTCCAAGAGCAGGTGCACTTGCGCAGAGGATCACTTCTCAATTGGTGTGGCGTTGGACGAGGAGGCACCTGCTTCAACACCTCTCAGATCATCTTCGGCATCAGAGATGAGATCGGCAGCATCAAAGAAAGTCAAAAACCACACGGACCACATCACCCTCAGGGATTTCTTTTTGTGCAGCAAACCAGAGCTCCATTCGCACAGGAGACTTTTCAAGGTAACGTAGCTGACACATCTCGGCACTGCTTCCAGACAGTGATATTTGCTCTCGAGATTGCTGACTTGCGTCCACCCCTTGCGCCTGGTCAAATTGGAAATGGACCCAACAATCTTTGCTTCATCCAATTGCGACAGGGACTCCTTCAGAGAACACCATGAATCAGGGACGACATCGGGACGCAGGGCTGAAAATGACTCCAGAAACCCCAGAGTCTACTTTGCCAGCAAGCTTCGAAGCGCAAGAGAGAGGACAAAGGGATTCTCCGAACCAGGTTGTACCCACAGGGACACCAACTCTCACACCGCTTCTCCTTCATCAGGAACCCATCGCAGTTGGTTGACATCGGTGGGGTAACTGCAAAAATGCCCCAGACGATAAGAAGACATGGCGTGTACAGGAGCTCTGAGAGGCAGCACGACGAGCTCCCCGTAGGACACAGACAATGAGCAGTCAACTCAGCAACTACTCGCCACTGCACTCATGTGTTGAGAACCTCAATCGCCAGATGGTAACTGCACCAGGCAGGCATCCGGGAGCCCTGAGAAGGGCACTATTGATGAAGCATTGCATGATTTGATGGTATCTGCACTCGGCAGGCATCGGACAGGGCCAGCACCCTGTGAAGTCACTCCCGGTGACATTTACTTCCATACTCGGACTCTCGGACTAGATGGTCAGAATTGCCAAATACTGCAGCAGCAGCTTGTGCACTTGAGTCACCGCACTGAGAAGACCGCACCACAGACCCATGTGCGCACGCCTCAACAGCCACACAGGCCGAAAGCCCACGGGTCAAAGAGACAGTGAGCAGTCCAGCTGTAAGGAGGTACGCACAGGGTGGCAGCAGGGAACCTGGTCGCACTGCAGCTCATCAGCTGGTGCGCCCGGCGCACCTACAGTCGCCCCGGCGACCTACAACAGCACGGCAACCTGCATCACTGAAACCACGAATTGACGTACCCACTACTCCAGAAAAAACAGCTCCTGTATATTTGTAGAAATCCGCAGGAGGAACAGTACGACCTTGTACCCTTGAGTTGCAGCACTTAGAATACTACACCACAGACTCATGACTGCACGCCTGAACAGCCACAAAGGCCACAGGCACACAAGTCAAAGAAGACCGTGGGCCGTCCAGCAGCAACTTCTGAGGGCACCATACGCAGCACTGGAACGATCAAGTGATGTGATTCCGTTCCCAGAAAATCTGCTCCTGTAGCACAACACAGGGGCTCCTGAAACTCCATGTGCGGAGATTTCCAGCCCTAATCCTGCACATAACACACAGAGCTTGACATCCACTGCTGGTACCGCTGAACTGAAAAACTCCCAGAGCACCAAATTGCTGCAGCGCAGAAATGTCCAATAAGGTCACCTCTCGTCCACCCAGCTTGGCATAATCATGACCAAGGCCTGAGGGCAAGAGGCGGAAAAGTGAGACTGCACTGCACACAACAAACTCGTATCAATTCAGGCAGTTCTTGGTTCTTTTTTTCCTATCTTCGCCGAAGAGGACCTGGTTGAGGACCGTAGTACTAGTGGTAGTAGTAGTAGTAGTAGTAGTAGTAGTAGTAGTAGTAGTAGTAGTAATAGCAGTAGTAGTGGTGGTAGTAGTAGTAGTAGTAGTAGTAGTAGTAGTAGTGATTTCGATTTGATTTGATTTGACTGTATCGTTTTGTACATGAGTTCTACCGGTCCGCGCGCAGTTATCCTCTTCTATCAACTACCTACAACCTTCTTTCCACTTTGTTGCACCTGTGGACACTTCCAGTCGCTTCAAATGAAATCCACACCCGGGCAGCCACCCGGCACACTCTTTCTGAAACTGACAGAGACATACAGATCAAGTCTGGCATATCCGGTTTTTTGAACAACTAATTTGAGCTCCTTGGGCTCCGTTGCAATGGACTGCAACCTTTCCGTTGGATAGTGTCTCACCTGCCCGGGACTGCCCCAGGCCACCGTTCTCTGGTAGTTGAGAACCTTCACCTTTGCTTCTCTACCCACTTAGGCGGCCAGAGCAGGTACACTTTGAACAGAAAAATGTGGTGGCCAAATTCTACCGAATACCCACTTCTTTTGTCAACGATTTTTCGAAGCAGGAATGGGTCTCAAAAACGTCAGTTTTTGAAAACATCTGTGCAATAGGGGTGCCTTTTCACACTTCCTCATCAGGGATCGGGAGGCCTCGCAATCCAAAAATCATTTTCGTGGCAACATGGAGCTATTTACCCACATTTTGGATTGCGAGGCCTCGCAATACACTCAATTGGAATGTGTAAAAGGACCGCGTTTCATGAATATGTGGTTGCTGTGCAGTGCCTACACAGTGCAGGTATCAATGTGAATAGGTGTACTTCTGAATATCTATTCGAAAAAGGGGGGTAAAATAGCCAAATTACCCATTTTTAAATGCGAGGCCTCGCATTCCAATCCACAATGTGCGTTCTTCGAGGGGTTTACCTACATTTTCAATTCGGATTGCAAGGCCTCGCAATCCAAATTGAAAATGGCATCATTTACCTACATTCTTCAGTCAGTGAGCATGAAAGGGGTTAAAGAAATATCATGACAAAACGTTCTGAGGTGCAAAACCAAAAAAGTAGGGTATGTAACTCAAAATACCGCAGATCTTGGGCCTCTACCAGAAAAATTTAGGTAATTTCCTAAATCCAGCATATGCTTTTTTGGGCCAAAAACATGCATTCTTTTGGGTAATCTGACCAAAAAGCTGACTGCTTAAATTTTCCCTCGACAAAACGTAGGTAAATGAGGCAAATTACCTAGTCAAAATCTGCAGACACCCCGGTACAAAAGTGTACCCGTTTCGGCCGCCTAAGACCCATGCAATTCAGGAAAGTCAGGACACATTGGCAACACACAGACCATCAACCAACCCTCTCACTGAATCAGCAACAATTCGAACTTTGATTGATAAATGCTTGAGGTGTGAGGCACGGACTGCCACATAACTTTGGATCGAAACGTGCAACATTATTGGCACACACGCTGCCGGAGCAGTCAGCGCAACAGGGCGTATCTCATGGAGTTGCACGTGCGGACAAGTTTCCCCCTACTGAAGCGGTACCCAGAACCTATGGCCCATGGCCCGGAGGCCTGTGAGCCGTCACACCCGTGCGGAAGCCGTTGACACCGGCTATCCCTGTTCTCTAACCCGTGAAATCTGGAATCCGATTTCTAACCAATAAATCGATGTAGAATTACGGTGATTTTATTGTCTTGATCGATTTTCGGTCAGAAATCGGTGAAATACCCGATTTCTACCGCGATTTCTAATTGCCGTGAAATCGCCGCCTGATGTCGCCTGTTCGCGCGCCTTCGTCGCTTCTCCGTGGCGAGTTTTGTTCCGGACCTTTCTCGAGTACCTTTGAGGTTCTAAGAGAACTTAAGGGCGGAATCTAGAGGGTATTTAATGTACTTTCATCTGGTGTGTTCACCAGAATTTTTCGCCGTTGCATTTTCGAGAAAATCAGCGCGCAAGGCTTTCCGTCGATCGTGCGAACTTATGCTTCTCAAGGACCATGAGTTCGGACAGAACCCGACATCCCCCCGCTATGTCTTTCGTCCATGCCCCTTTCACGTGGGCATATCCCTTTGTATAGGGAAGCGGGCAATAGCGGTGTTTTAGGCAGCCTATGGGTCTCGCAAACCCAAGTCGTTTGCGTGCGCAAACGCTAACTTTGTGGCCTTGTGAGCATGAACGTTAATGACCGGACACAATGCTCACAAGACCAAAAGCTCGAGGGCATTTTCGTTTTTCGAGCCAACTCAACGATGGCTACACGCAATTCAATGTGTACCAAAACTCTATTTCAAAAGAGGGCAAGTTTTGGTCGAAAATTAGGCCAAAATGGCCAAACCCCCAAGGGTCGTACTCGAAGCCTATGAGGAGTTGAGCCTCAAACCAAGGCGATATGTAAAGTAGAGACCACGAAGGACATCGTGGATGGCTTGGTTGATTTTTAGAACCTTGTCTTCTTTTTTATATTATTTCGCCTTTTGAGCACGCGTGCCACATTGCCTCTTTGCACACGCGCTCATATGCAAGCACTAATGACACGAGTGGGCGGAGACAATCTAACCATAGTGTGCATAGTTGAGAGCACCTACTATGGGCCTACTCCAAAAGTGTTTACTCATATTTTTGCTCCTCAAGGTCCCAAAGATATGTTCATGCCAATATCGCCGATATATGCACTTTTTCCCATAAATAGTGTGCATCAAGGAATGAGGTGTTAAAAATGCTTTCATTGTGCTTTGAACCTCAACCCTTGTTGCAAAAGGGAAGCAAAGCTTCGGTTTGCATCCATGCAAGAGCCCGAGGCTCCTTTCTTTCGTGATACGGAGATACGATATTTGGAGGGACCACTTTTGGGTGAATTTTGGCCGTTTTGCCCAAAATGGCCACAAAATCCTTCTCCCCCTGATTTCACCCCCGAGGTTGCGTGCGCCACTTGACCAAGGGTAAGGGCAATTCGGAGAGGGCACATAAACCCGCATCGAATGGGATGTTTCCCCATGTGGCCTCTCCTCTCGATGGGAGAGTTGTGAGTCACCCAATTTGGGGTATGTTGCCATTCTGCCCCATTTGCGTATCACTTTCCCTCCAATGGGGAAAATAGCTAGAGGCGACCATGAGGGTTGGCAAGTGGCATAAATTGGGACCTGAGTGCCATGTGTCCATAGCATCTTTGGTTAAAAGGATCCTCGACGTGGCCATGGAGATATGGAATCATGAGTGCGGGCCATTTTGGCCAAACTTCGCTGTTTTTGCCATTGTGTGCCATATTGGAATTACCATATCTCCATGGGGCACGGGATCTAGCCAGGAGATAATGGCGAATATTGTAGCATATGACCAAGGGCTGAACGCCATTGAGTTTCGTATTTGCTCCTCTGGCTCATCCTGAGTTATTCAACTTTTGGTGCGATCCACGATCCCCCCCTTTGCACCGCATGTTGCTTTCTGCCCCGTCCGTGTGGTCATCCCCTCGGTGAACAGTAAGCAGCCAGCGTGACAGCAAGCGATAACCCAGGGCATGGGACCCAAGGGGATATCAAGGGTTGTGAATCAAGGCTTGGCGCGTCAATATCGCCAAGATATCCTACCCTGGACGGTCGCCCGAGACGGCCGATTTTGCCATTTTGGCAATCATGACCCCAGTTGACGAACCCGTGGTGCCCTGATGCCGGGACCTCAGAGGGAACCAGGTTGGGTGGAGGCTCCAGGGAGCTCGTATACGAAGGGCATAGGGTCAGTTGCCTCGTCCCTACCTCTGGCGGGTCCGGACGAGGGGTCAATTTCGGAGTTTTTCAAGCTAATGTCAGTTTGGGCTGAAACAGCCCATTTTCAGCTACCAACTCCTGAGGGATAATGGCGGGGCCATATCTCTGGCTCAGAGTGGAGTTGGGACCTGCCGTGAGGGGAACATAGGGAGCCACTGTCGGTTGGCCCTGGCCCTCTTGGTTCCCAGCAACTCGCCTGTGGCTGGGCGGGACACCCCCCCTATTGGCAGGGTTTCGGGGTCCGGACTGAGCAGGTCATGGGTTGTGTTTGAGCCCCCGCCCCCACCAGCCACTGAGAGGGTCGGACCTGGGATTGGGATACGAGTTGGGATAGAGTGTCTATTGTCCTGTGATGCCCTTACCCCAGTCCAGTCTTAACCCCATGTGTACATATCCTGATGTGTTGCTGTACATACTTTCGTTCCCTTGTTGCAGAGTGGCAAGGATCCTGAAACGCTTTGTCACATGACACGAGCGTATTGATGCCCTTGTGAGCGTAGTGCTTTGCCTGCCTGCTCACCTGTGCGTGTCACCGCAGCGTCCCGTGGCCGGCCCCCCACGGGAACGCGTCAAAAGCGTTTCACCGCCGCGGGGTTACCCATCCCTCGCGTGCCACTCCGGGCCACCAACCCCGAGCAGCGCGGCGCAGCTGCTCGCAGCTCGCAGCTCGCAGCGCAGCGCAGCAGCTCGCAGCGCAGCGCAGCGGCTCGCAGCGCCACCCAGCGACAGCGCCGAGTTCGTCACGGAGCCCGCAGCGCCGTCCAGAGCATCGCCCTGACCGCGCCGCGACCGTGAAGGAGTTGCACAGACCAGGACTCCTGCATCAGCGAGTCCCATCGGCCGACCAGCAAGGCCGCGTCAACCACCTCCACAACCACCGGCTGACCAGCACCAGCCGCACTCCCAATCCAGTGCTGCAGCACCCGCCTCAACAAACACCACCAGGACCAGTTCGTTGAGTGGAACGAGTGCACACCAAGGACCTCAAGACCAAGTACGCCCCCGCTGCCATGGTAAACTGGCAAGAAGCGGGTAGGACGTGGCCGCGGCCCCACTCCCATGCGGCACACCTGCTGCGTGGGTTGGTTTGGGACCAGCACTACCGCCACAGCCACCCCCAGTGCGGAGGCGGCATGCCCGGGAGCTTCGAGCTCCGCACGGACATGGCCCCGGACCGCCTGCAGGCCGTGGAGGACTGACTGCGATCGGAAGGGTTTGCCTTCCGCTTCCAGCAGAGGCGCTGGAGGACCTGGATCCGGCCGGACAGGCCCGGCGAGGGGCTGCGCCCCGACGGGATTGAGGAGGACGAGGACTCCAACGCGTACCCGTCGGGCGCCTCGATCAACGTCTCCATGTGGGACATGATCGAGAAGATCTTCCCGGAACCGGGGAGCGAGCGCAGGCTGCAGGGCAGCAGCAGCGCGTCTCCGGGGAAGGAGAGGCCAAACTCCGCCGCGAGACTCCCCCGGGAGGATCACGAGTGGAGACCCTTCGAAAGCTTTTCGAAGGGGACGCCTCCTCCAAGATGACGCTGGACGAGGCGGACACGGGCAGCAGTGGGAGCAGTGGCCCCACCGCCCACCGACGGAGGAATGGTAAGGGGAAGACCCCCGAGAGGCCACGGAGGCCAGCGGGCGGACACCCCCACGACAGTGACCCCTTCTTCACCGCCAGCGACGGGGATGAACGAGGCCGCCTACATCGCCAAGTGGTGGATTGGACGGGCGGAGGAGGCTAAGACGTCCCCATGGAACCGGAAGGTGAGGATGAGGATCTCCCTCCTCCCCACCGGAGCTCGGAGTCTTCCGAGACCGAGACGCCCAGGTGGGGCGACATGGACGAGGATGACGACATGGACTTCGGCATCACGAAGAAGCGCCCATCCTCGGACCCACCGAGGCGACCCGGCGGAGACCCACCGGGACCCCCTAGCGGAGGACCATCAGGACCCCCTGGAGGACGCCCACCAAGTGGACCCCCTGGAGGCGGACCACCGGGCGGGGGAGGACCCCCTGGACCGGGCGGACCCGGCGGAGGCCCTCCTGGAGGACCCCCTGGAGACCCCGACGACCCACCAGGGAACGGCGACCCGGATACCACCTGGCGGTGGATTGTCTACATCCGCAGGAGGGTCCAGTTCCTCGAGCGCGAGGTAGACACTGGCAAGGGCGAGATGACTCGCATCGCCGGGGTCGCCGCGCGCGCAGAGAGAGCTGGACATCGCCAGGGCCGAGACCAGGTCGCTGAACACGGTTATCAGCGGCCTGCAGCAGAGGCTGGACACGCTGGAAGCCTGTGGGAGCGTCGGCAGCGACCACCCACCCCTGGAGTCTGGCTCGTCGGACGACGGCTGGGGACCCGGACCAGGTCCAGGCAGACCCCACGCCCCCGGCGGAGCCCCCAGGAGTCGCCCCAGCGCCAGTGCCCCCTCTCCCACCGCCCCCTCTCACCACAGCGCGGGCCGCCGCAACGAGCGCGTGCCGCCCGGCAGTGGCAGTGAGGATTGGCGTGATGAGTGGCTCAGCGCGGAGTACCGCAACCGCCGTGCTCCACCGCGGACACCGGTACGCCCCCGGCGCCCCGCACCAGCCCTGGAGCCAATCCCAATGGCTGGTGGACGTTATGGTGGACTCAGGGATGAGGTCACCAGAGGAGACGTGGAGTGGGATGTCGGCGAAGGTGAGGACCTGGACCTGGACCTGGAGGAGTTCGACATCAGCCCGCCGCGTGGTGTACGACAGGAGGCCGCTGAACGCAGCCACCGGCGCCGTGATGAGGAGGCATACATGCAAGGAGTACGGCGTGAACATTTGGGTTCAGCGTACATGGAGGAACCGCGGCGTAGCCACAGGGATTCCATGGAGGAGATGGACGTGGCGGCCGTGGGAGTCCGTGGGCGAGGCCGATGGGAACCTCGGTCGACCTCGCGGCCGGCGTTCATGGTCTCTAAGGCCGCGGATGCCGCCGTGTGGGAAGACTTGAAGGACATCAAGCCCCCCATGTACGACGGCAACCCCCTCAACCTCGACCGCTTCTTGGAGAAGCTGGACGATTGGGGGGTAACCGTTACTGAGGACATGCATCCCGCTGATGCGGAGAAGTATGTCTTCAGACGGTTCAGGTACCGCCTGCCGGAAGTGCTCAGAGAGCTATACTTCGTGGCGACCAAGGAGGGGAGAATCAAGACCCTCAAGGAAGCCAAGAAGTGGCTCAACGAGCAGGAGCGGGTGGACGCTCCGCATGTGGCTGCCAAGCGGTGGAAGTCCATCAAGCTTCAGCATGATGGACGGGAGATTCGCCTACGGGACTGGCGAGACTTCCGAGGGCATTACACCCTCCTCCGCCGCAACGTGGAGGATTGGAACGAGGGTGACGAGCAGGCTCGCCTGCTCTCCATGCTGCCGGAAGCATGGATCAAGAGGGTCACCAAGGAGGAATCCAAGCGGGCCAAGTCCAACCACACGGTCAAGATGATGCTCCCCAAAGAGTATCATACGAACGTGGAGGCTTGGACGAGGGAGAACGTGGCCCGGGATGTCAAACGGCACTCCCTGCGGAACACTCTCCTCATCACCGTCTCGGGCGATCGCGAGAAGACCGTGATGTGGCGCCTTGACGAGTGTGAGTTGAGCGGCCAGACCATCCGTCTGCAGGCGATCCCGGCGCCGATGAGCTGCGACGAGATCCTGGAGTGGGTTGGAGAGGAGGTGCTCAAGGAGTACCGGAACCTCCACCACACCCGCGGGTTGAGGCCCGGCGACCGCGACGTCAACTACGTTGGCGAGGGACCTGGCGGGGAAGCTGCCATGGACCCAGGGGGAGCCGACGGCGATGAGACTCTCGTCGACGATGACGACGACGATGAGCGCGCCGAGGTGGCCGTTTGCGCCTTCGTGGCCAACAACCTGAGCGCGGGGAACAACCGGGGAAGCTGGAAGCCCCTGCAGCCGGGTTGGAAGAAGAAGGAGAAGAGGGACCCTCGCCGCGTTGGCGACCCTCCGCTGTCCTTTGGGGAGTTCATACGAGCTCACCCGCAGGGCTGTTTCGTGTGTTATGGGAGGAAGAAGGGCTTCAACCATGACCACCGAACATGCCCCACCCACAAGGCCGACACGGAGGCTTACAAGAAGGCGCACGGGTCGAAGAAGCGTGCGCCCGCGGGTATCCGGGAAGCCAAAGTGGAGGTCGACAAGGACGAGCTGGCCAAGCTGATGTCGTCGGTGGGGACCGAGTTGGCCAAGGAGATCCAGGAGATCAAGCGGAACTGGGTCCCCAGGTCGGACAACAAGAACAAGGAGAACAACCAGAATGACCAGAACAAGGACAAGGACAAGAAGGGTAAGAAAGGGGGAAGGAAGAAGGGCGTCAACGAGGTTGATGCGGAGGAGAACACCCCTACTTCCACAACCGACGCCCCCTAGCGGAGCCCCTGCAGCCAAGGGCCCCAGCTAGGGCGGTCGCAGGATGGTGACGTGGGAAGCGCCGAACCATCCCAGTCGGGAGTCGATAAGCACAAAGGGACTGCCGCGGGCGGAAGGCCCGGTCCGGCACCCAGTCGCGGAGGCGGGGTGAGGGCAAGTGAAGGCACGAACCCTTGCACCCGTCCGTCCTTCGCGACCAAGAATGTGTTTGATGTACTTCAAGATCTATCCGAGAGTATCGGAGGATCACCCGGACCGCAGCTGGATGCTGCAGATGGGCAGTTTGAGCCCATTGTCCACGACCTGCACCAGTCGCTTGTTGAGCTTCTGGAACGGCCGGAGATCCTGAGCTTGCACGCCGTGCGCCGCGTGGGGCGTGAGCGGCAGTTGCACCTCAAGGTCCGTGCCTTATGCGGGGAAGTGGAAAAGGTCTTCGACGTGTTGGTCGACACGGGAGCTCAGGTCAGCTTGGTCAAGGCTGGCCTACTTCCGCCAGAGTGTCTGACCGACAGTCGGAAACCTGTCAGGCTGAAGGTGGCGAACGGCCAGTACATGGTGGGAGGCGCGAAGGAAGCGGCCATTGGGCTGCAGTTCGTGAACCATCATGAGCTGAGCAGCCCAGACCTCGGCAAGGAAATCCTCCTGCACGGTCGCTTCTACGAGGCCGAGATGGACTGGGACATGATCGTTGGGTACGACCTCATGATGGAGACGGACTCCGGCGTCCTCCCGGCCCAGGCCTCCATGACCCTGTACCAGGACGACCAGCTCTCGTGGCTTTCGTCACCTGAGCACCATGTGGAATGCCAATGGATCCACCCGGAACGCAATCAGCTCGAATTGGCCGCGCTGGACACTGAGCCAACTGGTCCTGCAAACCAGGAGTACGGCGTAATGCCGGAAGTGGCGAGCTGAGTTGTCGCGGACCTGGGAGCCTCGGATCTGGCCCTGGATGTGTTCTCCTCAGGAACCTCCGCCCATCTTCGGGTTTGTGAGAAATACTGGAGCGCCCAGGACTCCGCGTGGAAGAAGCACTGGGGTCCGCATCAGGGATTGATGTGGATTCATTGCCCCCGTTGGGACATTCCAAGGGCGATAGCGAAGATTCGCAAGGACCGCTCCAAGGCACTGCTGGTTGTTCCTATGGGATGCACCGAGGAGGAAAGTACCCGACATTGGGTAGCCTCATTGACCAACATGACCTTGAACAAGGTCGTCCTACCGGCTGGAGAGAGTGTCTATCAGGACGCTAAGGGACAGCCCATGCCACCCCAGAGATGGCCAACGGAATTCCACTATGTGGATGGGGGCCTTGATCAGGCCGACGCCACGGACTTCGTGTGTGTCAACCGCATCATAGCAGAGCCCTGGCGGCAGTGCTTTGCGGTTCCCCCTGTTGACATCGAAGAATCGGAAGACCCCCTCACTGAAGAGGAGCTGGATCTGGTTCAGGGGTATATGGATCAGCCCTTCCACGACTGGGGAAACCAGCGTGAGGGCAAGGGCCAGGACAAAGCCTGGTGGGAAGTGGACTCCATCGTCTCCGGTTCCTATGACGGGAATACCTTCGTAAAGAGGGTGCTGGATCACATGTCCAGCCAGGACGAGCCGCCTGGCGGTAACCCCCCCACCTACGGCGATCTATTCCGAGGCAAAACCAGAGATGGCCCTTTGGGCCACCTGGGAAGACCGCCTGAGCCGAAACCGAGCGGGGTCGCTACCCCTCAAGTAAGCTCCGTGGTTCAAGTGCCCGGAAAAGCCAAGGCGGAGTCCGATGATTGCCCCAAGATCCAGGCGTTGAGGGCCAGGCTGAAGCAGAAGTATGGTGACACCTTCTTCAGCGGAAAGCCTGTGTTTCCCCCACCGGTGCGTGGACCGTATGGCGAGGCCAAGATACGACTGAAGCAGGACCCCCGTGTGTATTGTCACCGGAAGTTTGCCCTGAGGGGCGAGAGGAAGGAGGCCATGGAGAAGATCCTCCGTGACTTCATCCAGAGAGGCTGGCTCGAGCCGTGCCACTCCGAATGGGCCTCTCCGTGCTTCGTCGTCCCCAAGAAGGGTGCCGGTGAGTGGCAGCTCGTGGTCGACTACCGCGGCCTGAACGCCCAAACGCAGCACGACAGCTATACGCTGCCCCTCATTGAGGACATGCTGCAAAAGCAACACCGGCGGAGGATCTTCACGGTGATTGACCTGAAACATGGTTATCATCAGATGCCTCTCGCCGAAGAGTCCCGTGCCTGCACAGCCATGAGCACCCCACTTGGAGCTCTCCAGTGGAAGGTGATGCCCATGGGCGTTACCAACGGCAATGCGGCTTTTCAGCGGATGCTGGAGAACCTGCTTGAGCCGGTGCGTGACTGTGCGGACCCCTTCGTGGACGACGTGATCATCACGTCCGGGGACCCCAGTATGAGCTACGAGGAGCTCCTGGAGGCACATGAGAGGGACGTCACTCGAGTGCTGGACCTTCTGGTTCGGCACAAACTCACGGGCAGCAGTGACAAGGCCACCTTTGCGGTAAGCCAGGTGGTCTTTGCTGGCCACGTAGTTGGGAACGGGCAGCGAAAGCCCATACCTGGCAAGGTGGCTGCGATTGAGCACTGGGAAAAGCCCAAGACGGTCTCTGAGCTACGGGCGTATCTGGGGTTCTGCAACTACTACTCGGGGTATATCAAAATGTATGCCGAGTATGCAGCCCCCATGACGACCATGCTCAAGGGCAGCCGAGAAGAGACCAAAAAGGGGTCCAAGAAGGCTCTGGTCTGGGATGCTGATTCCGACCGTGCCTTTGAGGGGATGAAGCAGGCGCTGCTATCCGCAGTGGGTCTGCACCTAGTGGATCCCGACCGAGGGTTCGTCCTGCGCACCGACGCTTCCGACTACGCCGTAGGCGCTGTGTTGGAGCAAGTGCTTGACGATGGGAGGCACGTGCCCGTGGCCTTCTGGAGCCGAGTCCTGGCGGAAGGCCAGAGACGGATGTGGACGCCCCGTGAAAAGGAGGCGTATGCCATCGTCATGGCTCTCAGGAAATGGGCTGGGTACATAGCCCTCCATCCCGTCACCGTCTGCACCGACCATCAGAGTCTGCAGTCGTGGCACAAGGAGCACGTGGACACCCCCTCAGGTCCCGCCTCCCGACGGGCAAGATGGCATGAGACCTTGGCCAAGTTCGACCTCACGGTTGTGTATATTCCTGGAAAGGATAACACCGTGGCGGACTGTCTCAGCAGGTTGGCCTATCCCGCCAGCAAGGGCATGACGGATATCTCTGCCCATGGCGATGAGGCTGAGACCGCTGAAGCCAAGAAGATCATTGAAATGGAGCGCCTGATGGAGGAGGAGGGTGTTAAATGCTTCATCGTCATGGCCGCGGATGCCCCCCTCGGAACGAGGATGGGCAGAGCGGTCAGAGTACTCGCCCCGGACGCGGGAGCTGAGTCCGACAAGCACCTCTTCCCTGAGTCTTGCCTCCAGGACGACTGGACCGACGATTACGCCAAGTCTGAGGCCTTTGCGGCCGAGTATAGGGCTGTGACCGACCCTGACGACGGGCAGAAGTGGCCAAAGGGGCTGACTGAGGAAGATGGCAAGCTCTACCGGAATGGTAAGCTGCTAGTACCGGAGTCCCGGGTGCTCCAGCTTTGTGAAGCTTGGCACCACCACATGCTGCACCCAGGGGTCAAGAAACAAGCCCTTGACATGCAGCGCCGGTTCGAGATCGACCACATCGTTCTCTACACCGCCATCAAGGAGGTCAGGAAGGGTTGCTCGGTCTGTCAGGCCTGCAATCCCGATAACCGGAACGTCAAGGGGGAAGCCCAATGGACCCCGGTTCCTGACCAGCCCATGGAGAGCGTGGCCATGGACGTCTTCTCCATGCCCGAGGTGCACATTGGCAAGGAGACCTTTGACTGTGTGGTTCTCTGCGTGGATCGCCACAGTGGCTACGTAGTAGCCGTTCCGGCACGCAAAAAGGGGTTGCTTGCCAAGGAAGTGGCAGTCATGATGATTCGTCATTGGCTGACCGTCTTGGACATCCCCCGCACCATTTGCAGTGACCGAGGGCCCCAGTTTACTGGTGGCTGGTTCAAGGCTATGTGTTCCCTCATGGGAATACGTCACGCCAAGAGCGTCGCCTATCTCAGCCGGTCTAACGGCCGTGCTGAAGTGGCTGGACGGCAGCTGTTCGAGAAGCTGCGCGAGATCCACATCACCAATCCACGTCGGAACTGGTTTGACGAGATGTGGCCTGCTCTGAAGGCCCATCATGACACCCCCACTCCGGGCGGTTTGTCCCCTCACCAGATTCTGTTCGGCAGGGACCCCCTGGGTAGGGGACTTCCCTTGTCTGGT
Organism: Eutreptiella sp. 'Long Island Sound 2002'; assembly: GCA_964036045.1. Taxonomy (NCBI): domain Eukaryota; phylum Euglenozoa; class Euglenophyceae; order Eutreptiales; family Eutreptiaceae; genus Eutreptiella; species Eutreptiella sp. 'Long Island Sound 2002'. The sequence goes on from OZ038392.1 coordinate 41,436,583, forward strand.
GATGGCATGGCTATGGATGCAAAGGAATTCTTCGCGCGGCAAGAGCAAACGGCGCGGGACATCCGCCAGCAGCTCGAGAAGGAGCATGCTGAGCGTCAGAAGTCCGCCCCGAGCTCGGCAGCGCAAAAGTTCAGGGTGGGAGACCAGGTGTGGGTGATCAGACCCCGCCCCATGGGCACCCACCGCACCAAGACCTGGTTCACACCCGGCGAGGTGGTCCGCAGGATTGGTGAGGACACCTACCGCATCAAGGTGGGTCACGGACAGTTCTGGGAGCGCCACGAGAGTCAACTCCGTGTGCAGGAGCCCGACCTCCGTGGCTAACATGTGTCCCTGAACTATGCCGCACATGAGGCTGATTCGGACGACGACTATGCTGAGCAGGACGACTATACAGTCGAGAAGATCCTTGCTCAGCGTCCGAAAGCCTCGGCACCAGGAGGCCTGGAGTTCAAGGTTCGGTGGCGAGGCTATGGGCCGTCCCACGACACCTGGGAACCCGTCTCCTCGTTCGTGCCGCGGGTCAATACTCCCTTCATGGAGTACATCCGCAAGCACAAGACCAAGATCCATGTCTCGGACTTGGCAGCACTCACCCGGGCGATTGCAGCCAGGGGTGCCTGATCAGCGCCCTGAGCTCTCCCCTGATGCTTTTTGAGCGCTTGTGTGGTCGACGGATCGTCCCTCACTTGCTTGCTCTCTTACATCTTCCGGTGACCTGCCATCAGACTGGCCATATACCCCCCCCTGCTGAATCCAGAGGAGGATGGCCCCTCTCTTCTTCTATTCGTCACTCCCCCCCTGCTGAATCCTTGAGAAACCAGGTGAGGTGACTGAACTTCATTTTTCTGAGCTCTTGGGGCCTTGAAGCCCATACGACGTTGCGCAACGGATGCCGCTGTCATCGGCATTGCGATTTTTGAGTGTGTGGTCTGGTCCCATGGCAATTGCGGGATCCAGGCCAGTCTACGTGTGTCGCGACTATATATGGCCTGAACTCAGGCGTTTTCCTGTCCACCCTCCTGCATACGCCTTATCCTGACCGTGGCGTGGTTTGGCGCTCTGTCCAGAGTGTGTTTACACGCCTATGTACCCCGCTTATTGCTTGTCCTTCTGTTCCACGGGATATGTGCATTTGTATGTTGCGATTGTCAGCCCATCATTGACGGATGGACTGTCTTTTCCCCCCTGTGGGAATGCGAATCGGAATACAGGGGCGCCCTGCTTCGCCGCCTACATGTTCTTACATAGGGTCCAGCTTGGACCAGTACCTAAGTACAGATTCTTCTGTTTGAGTGCCCGTGATACCGTGTGCCCTATTCGCTGTGATGTGGAGATCCTGATGGCGCCAGGCGGGAAGCCCAGTTGCCTGACTACAATCCCAGCGGTCCGCCACTGTCAGTCCCAGTGTGAGCCTACCGACTTGCAGACGCACTTGCAGTCGGATGGCGGCCTCCGGTGCTCCTGACCTCGGTCAGTCTGCCTGGGAAACTGGTGGTTTGAGGAGTCGACGCCTCCGCCCACACTGCATGAGGACTCCCTCATGTATGGCCTTCGTGGTAATAGGGCGAGGGAAAAGACGGCCTTGATGCCCGATCCCTTAAGGAGGAGCTCGTTCGGCTGTACCACTCTGGACTCGCGTCGTATGGATATGGACATGGTGCGCCCGAGGAAGGACCCGTGGGGACTCTCCCCCAGCCGGCGGGCCTTGGGAAGCTTGGGGTAGCCTGATGGATCTTTGGGGTCGCTCTCGACCTGTGGGACCACCTCGGTCGTCGTGTGACGCCTATGTTGGCCGTGTATGCCACTGCCACTGTGGTGGTGACCGTCGCAGCCGGCACCCGGTGCGCCTGATATGGGTTAACGGGTCCTTTGGATGCCGAACAATCGCCGCCAGGACCCGGGACTTGATACTTGATACTATACTTGCAGTTATGTGTATGGGTATGGCTACAGCACCGTACCTGTCTTACTGGGGGACTCAGGCGGGGTTCGAACCCGCGTCTCCCGCATAAATGGCCGTGAAGCCGAATAAAGAGCAGGCACTCTAACCACTACTGTGGGACTTGGGAGGCCTAACCCGCGAATCAGCCTGAAGGAGGATGTGACACACCCCCCCCTTCAGGGGATAGTCCTGGGTACCCGCTGCCATGCATGGGTGTTATCGAGCCCCCCCCAGGGTTTGCTCTAAGGAGGGGGGTGAAGCGGTACCGAGAACCTATGGCCCATGGCCCGGAGGCCTGTGAGCCGTGACACCCGTGCGGAAGCCGTTGACACCGGCTATCCCTGTTCTCTAACCCGTGAAATCTGGAATCTGATTTCTAACCAATAAATCGATGTAGAATTACCGTGATTTTATTGTCTTGATCGATTTTCGGTCAGAAATCGGTGAAATACCCGATTTCTACCGCGATTTCTAATTGCCGTGAAATCGCCGCCTGATGTCGCCTGTTCGCGCGCCTTCGTCGCTTCTCCGTGGCGAGTTTTGTTCCAGACTTTTCTCGAGTACCTTTGAGGTTCTAAGAGAACTTAAGGGCGGAATCTAGAGGGTATTTACTGTACTTTCATCTGGTGTGTTCACCAGAATTTTTCGCCGTTTCGTTTTCGAGAAAATCAGCGCGCAAGGCTTTCCGTCGATCGTGCGAACTCATGCTTCTCAAGGACCATGAGTTCGGACGGAACCCTACATCCCCCCCCTATGTCTTTCGTCCATGCCCCTTTCACGTGGGCATATCCCTTTGTATAGGGAAGCGGGCAATGGCGGTGTTTTAGGCAGCCTATGTGTCTCGCAAACCCAGGTCGTTTGCGTGCGCAAACGCAAACTTTGTGGGCTTGTGAGCATGAACGTTAATGACCGAATATGCAAGCACTAATGACACGAGTGGGCGGAGACAATCTAACCATAGTGTGCATATTTGAAAGCACCTACTATGGGCCTACTCCAAAAGTGTTTACTCATATTTTTGCTCCTCAAGGTCCCAAAGATAGGTTCATGCCAATATCGCCGATATATGCACTTTTTCCCATAAATAGTGTGCATCAAGGAATGAGGTGTTAAAAATGCTTTCATTGTGCTTTGAACCTCAACCCTTGTTGCAAAAGGGAAGCAAAGCCTCGGTTTGCATCCATGCAAGAGCCCGAGGCTCCTTCATTTCGTGATACGGAGATACGATATTTGGAGGGACCACTTTTGGGTGAATTTTGGCCGTTTTGCCCGAAATGGCCACAAAATCCTTCTCCCCCTGATTTCACCCCCGAGGTTGCGTGCGCCACTTGACCAAGGGTAAGGGCAATTCGGAGAGAGCACATAAACCCGCATCGAATGGGATGTTTCCCCATGTGGCCTCTCCTCTCGATGGGAGAGTTGTGAGTCACCCAATTTGGGGTATGTTGCCATTCTGCCCCATTTGCGTATCACTTTCCCTCCAATAAGGAAAATAGCTAGAGGCGACCATGAGGGTTGGCAAGTGGCATAAATTGGGACCTAAGTGCCATGTGTCCATAGTATCTTTGGTTGAAAGGATCCTCGACGTGGCCATGGAGATATGGAATCATGAGTGCGGGCCATTTTGGCCAAATTTCGCTGTTTTTGCCATTGTGTGCCATATTGGAATTACCATATCTCCATGGGGCACGGGATCTAGCCAGGGGGAAATGGCGAATATTGTAGCATATGACCAAGGGTTGAACGCCATTGAGTTTCGTATTTGCTCCTCTGGCTCATCCTGAGTTATTCAACTTTTGGTGCGATCCACGATCCCCCCCTTTGCACCGCATGTTGCTTTCTGCCCCGTCCGTGTGGTCATCCCCTCGGTGAACAGTAAGCAGCCAGCGTGACAGCAAGCGATAACCCAGGGCATGGGACCAAAGGGGATATCAAGGGTTGTGAATCAAGGCTTGGCGCGTCAATATCGCCAAGATATCCTACCCTGGACGGTCGCCCGAGACGGCCGATTTTGCCATTTTGGCAATCATGATCCCACTTGACGAACCCGTGGTGCCCTGATGCCGGGACCTCAGAGGGAACCAGGTTGGGTGAGGGCTCCAAGGAGTTCGTATGCGAAGGGCATAGGGTCAGTTGCCTCGTCCCTACCTCTCTCGCGCCCGGACGAGGGGTCAATTTTGGAGTTTTTCAAGCTAATATCAGTTTGGGCTGAAACAGCCCATTTTCAGCTACCAACTCCTGAGGGATAGTGGCGGGGCCATATCTCTGGCTCAGAGTGGAGTTGGGACCTGCTGTGAGGGGAACATAGGGAGCCACTATTGGCTGGCCCTGGAGCCCTCTTGGTTCCCAGCAACTCGCCTGTGGCTGGGCGGGACACCCCCCCTATTGGCAGGGTTTCAGGGTCCGGACTGAGCAGGGCATGGGTTGTGTTTGAGCCCCCGCCCCCACCAGCCACTGAGAGGGTCGGACCTGGGATTGGGATACGAGTTGGGATAGAGTGTCTATTGTCCTGTGATGCCCTTACCCCAGTCCAGTCTCAACCCCATGTGTACATATCCTGATGTGTTGCTGTACATACGTTCGTTCCCTTGTTGCAGAGTGGCAAGGATCCTGAAACGCTTTGTCACATGACACGAGCGTATTGATGCCCTTGTGAGCGTAGTGCTTTGCCTGCCTGCTCACCTGAGCGTGTCACCGCAGCGTCCCTTGGCCAGCACCCCACGGGAACGCGTCACTACGAGGAAGGAGCAGCTGAAACTGATGGATAATAATTCCTGAGGACCGGGCAACAACGTTTGATCGCCCCCGTGGGACGCCGTTGAACTCCCTCATCAGAGGGACAATGTACACACAGCAACCTGCACCGGACCGCACAGCGCGACTCGAACGCACCACAAGCCCATTGGGTCACTTATACCGGAAAACCTCTCAGCAAACTGGGCCTAAGAGTTTCTAGAAAATTCCCCAGACTGTATTTTCGTGGTGTTCCTGCACGTTGGCATACTCCCGCAACAGTGATCGCACACGTAACCCCAGACAGCCAAAAACTGCGGGACGTGGTGTAAGCAGCCACTGAGATCTTGTGCCCGAATCGGCACTGGCGTCTGCACTGAATCTGGCCAGAGTTACTGCTGGCCCCAGCACATGAACTTAGTATTTGCGTGAACAGCCCCACTGAGCCTGACCGGGCGAGCGGTCTTGATGATATTCCTCCTTGTAATGACTGCGATGGGCATCTGATGACTTGGGAGCACTCGCAGCGTGGAAATTCTTCCGCGAATGCCTCTGAGGCTGAAATCTGGGACGATCAGTGCCCTTGCCACCTGCAGAGGAAGTCAACAGAAATCAGAGCTTCAACCAAACAAATAAGGAGAGCACCACTTCAGGGTGCGCACCCAGAGACATGTGATAATCAGACACCAGAAACGCAACACTATTGCCTTTTATTGTATGGAGGTGCCAGAGATGGATGCCAATGTCCTGCCGCACACCACTCCAGGGCCACTTGGGGGAGAGGATGCACCAATAGAGTCGTCGTTGCCTGAGGCGGCGAGACTGTGCAACCTCCATCATCTCAGCAAGGTCTCCGTGGCTCTCAACCAGGCATACATCTCCACATCGTGGGCTCCAGTAACCAAGGGCAACTCCCACAGGGTCGACCAAGAAGTGGCTGAGATGACTTCCAGCATGCTCCTTCAATGCAGACAGAAGCACCCACAGAAGCCGCGTGGAATACGACTGTCTCTGACTGGAAATATGACCAGAATATCCAACAGGAACATTACTGTTGATGGAATGCAGAACATTCAAGACCAGACGAGGCTCTGCTGCAGGTACAGAAGGCAGATCAGACTCGCTATTTGATTGCAGTACTTGACTGGCACTACTTGACTGGCAGCTGCAAGAACCTGCATTTGCAACGCCTGCGGAAGCTGAACACCGTGACGAAGAAGGCAGCCGCTAATCCCACGCAGAGGCATTGAGGAGGTCCACACAGGGCAATGCACTGGCCCTGGGGGGTTTGGAGACGGCAAACGACCCGCTTGATCTGGGATGGATGCAGACAATATCTAACTCTGACACCGCTTCTCCTTCATCAGGAACCCATCGCAGTTGGTTGACATCGTTGGGGTCACTGCAACAATGCCCCAGACCATAAGAAGACATGGTGTGTACAGGAGCTCTGAGAGGCAGCACGACAAGCTCCAGTAGGACACAAACAATGAGCAGTCAACTCAGCAACTACTTGCCACTGCACTCATGTGTTGAGAACGTCAATCGCCAGATGGTAACTGCACCAGGCAGGTATCCGGGAGCCCTTAGAATGGCACTATTGATAAAGAATTGCATGATCCGATGGTATCTGCATTGAGCACCCGACACGGGCAGGGGGCTGGAAAGGGGCCCAAGGGCAAGGGCAAGGGCGCCGCGGGCCCGAAGGGACAGGCGGGACGGGGCATGGGAGCCCAGGGGGGAGGACGGGACGAGGGGAGGGGAGCAAAGGGCGGGGCGCCCCCGCAGCCGGACGTGCAGCCGGTGAGGTGCATCCCCCCCGGCATCCAACAGATGCCGGCACACCACACCCACCACCACCACCACCACCACCACCACCACCTCTACAACATCGACCCTGACGCCAGCGAGCTCGTCCCCCCCCAACCCCCACTACCCTGGCACCAGCCAGCCCCCCCCGCGCCGAGGGCGGAGCCGGCGCGGATGGCCTCGGCGGAGGGGGGGCGGGGCGCGGCATCGGCGCCGCAGGCGCAGGGGCAGCGAGGGGGGCCGGCACGGGGGGCAGAGGAGGGCCGGCCATGGGACCGGGACTGGGGCGCGGTCCCGGACCATCTGGGGGAGGAGACCCTCCCCCTGGTGGGGGAGGTGTACGGGTGGTTGTGCTGGGCCAACCAGGGGACCTCCAGGAGGTCGAGGAACCGGCCCTTCGATGCCGTGCTCCTCCGGAGAGACGGAGGAAACCGAGAGGTACCCCCGGGGGGGGGGTGGGCAGCACCAGAGGACCATGAGAGGGTCCTCAGGTCAGTGATCCGGGCGGCGTGGCCCGACAGGGAGCCGACGTGGCCGGCCTTCCTGGAAGGGGGAGCGGTGCTCCGCGTCACGGATGCGGACGCCAACAACTGGCTCCCCTGGGCTTTGCGCAGCGCCCTCGCCCACTGGCGCTACCGCCGGCACAACCCGCCGCCGCCACAGCCCCAGCCCCCACACAAGCGGCGGCGCAGGTGATGGCCCAGACGGTGGATACGAGAGAGTGGGGGGGGGGGCTGGGCCCCCCGACCAACACCCCCCCCACGGTACGGCACGACGCAAGAGAGCGTGCCACCTCCCGCGGGAGGGAGTGCGGAGACAACGAGCGCGGGGGGGAACCTGCTGCCCCGCAGCCCGCTAACCACTGACCGCTAACCCTCACTGCCACCCCCGGCCGGCCAGCGCCGCGCGACGACGGCCGGGGGGATGAGGGGCCCCAGCGAGGGCCTGCACAAGGATCCGGCTCTAGGTAGAGGGGGGCGGGGGAAGGGCGCGACCCCCCAGCCGATGGCTGGCCCCCGGGGCCAGGACTGCCATGCCGCCCCCCCCCCCGGCCGTCAGGAGGCGTCGCCAGGGGACCAAAGGCCCCCCCGCCCCCTCCCACACAGGCCCGAGAGCGGGCGGGGGGGCGGCCCCCCCACCCCCCCCCCGCACCCACTCCAGCTGGGGAGCCACAGGCGCGGCCCTCCGCCCCCCTAGGGCCGGGGGGGCGCCCCCCCCCCCAGAAGGGACGGCGATGCGGTAAGGGGAACGGCGGCTCGACCTGCTCCCGCGAACCCACACCGGCGTGCCGGAGCAGCGCGCACAACGGAACAGGAAGGAGGCCGCGCCCCAGATGACCCCCCCGTAACCACAGCCCACTCAGGGATGACAGAGGGGGGGTTTCAGGTCTGCTGGGGCCCCCGGGGGAGCGGTCCACGGGCCGCCCCTCACCCCCCCCCACCCCGGGGCGGCACTTCAGCCCCGAACGCACGCGCATGCCGGAATGGAATGCGCCGGCGACACGGAGGGGGCCAAGATGGAGTACCGCAGGCCGCCGCCCGGAAGGAGAGCAGGGAGGCCGCGGCGCGACACCTCCGCCCCCCCCCCGCCCCCCCACCGGCCCGCAAGCCGCGGGGGCCCCGGCCCCCACCCCCCGAGGCAGGGGGGACGCCCCCCCCCCGCCCGAGAGAGGAGCCGGAGTGCGACCCGCCCCCCCGCCCCAGCCGCCGGCTCCCATGGGGGCCGCGAAGAACAAGCGAGCCCACGCCTGCGCGCCGGGACGCCGCACAGATCGTACCCAGAGAAGCCGGGTGAAGACGAACCGGAGTGGTATGGGGGGCCACGCCCCCCATGGACAGCACAACGCCAGTGACGCCCGCTTTGTTGCCTGCCCAGGGAAGGCAGAGGGACGGAATGAGGCAGAGCGACCCCCCGCCCTACAGGCCCCACCCCGGCCGCACAGCCGGGGGGTACGGCGCACGCCCCCCCCCCCCCCCAGCTTGCCCCCCAGCATATGAACGCCACGGACCCGCCCCGCGGCGCGCAGCCCCCACAGGGACAGAGCAGGGCCCCCACACCCACACGCCCGCGCCCACAACACGTGGATCGCGGAACCCGACAGCCCGCCCAATGGACGGGCAGTCGGGGGAGGGGGAGCGCATGACCCCAGACGCCCCACGCAACGGTAGAAGGCACCCCCCCCGGGGACGCCCTGCCGCCACTCCCACAACCCCCAGCCAAGTAGGGGGGAGCCGGGACCGGACCGCCCCCCCCCCAAGCACGCCAGACGGAGCAAGGGACCGGGGCAGGACACGCGGAGGGGCACGGACCACGTCGAACGGCCCTACCAGCGCCCAGTGCCGGGACCACGCGAGATGCGCGCGCCACACCACCCAGCGCGGGGGGCAGCGGACACCGCGAGAGCGCGAGCGCACACACACGAAAGGGACACGCGGGGACTACCGGAAGGGCAACCGGACCGAGCGCGCGGAACGCACAGACCGCGTGGAATGGCGTACCAGCGAGCGAGGGTAAGGGACACCCGGACGGGACGGCCCGCCACACGCAGCGCGGAACACGCGGGGCGGGGAGGGGGAAGCGAAAGAGACACGACGCCAGGTACCGGCCCGAACCCCCCGAACCGGCCGCGAGCGCCGCGCACACACAGACGGGGCACTGCACCCGCCAAGGCAGTAGTGGCGCACAGCGCCACGCCCCAACCCCTAGGCTAGGCAGCCTCCGCGCCAGCCCAAGGGGGTCCCACTGCGGACAAGCCACCAGCACGGGCCCGGCGGCGCCGGCGCCCCAGGCGACCACGCATTAGGGGGGCAACGCAGTGGGTAAGCGCCCGCAGCCACAGTTGCGAATTGATGCACTGACCGGGGAGTGGCGAAACGGGGAAGCCGGGGAAGGACGGGGCTCCGAGCTCTGTGAACCCGGGGGACCCCACCACCAGGCAGGAGGTGCGTCTTGGAGGGCCCCCCACTAGGACCCGGTGGGGAGGATATCACCTGGCCCGACCAGGTGGCCCCCCGGGGCCGAAAGACGTCTAGTACCCGCAAAATCAAACCTCAAACCTCAAACCCTGCAGTGAGCACGCATCAGACAGGGCCAGCACCCTGTGAAGTCACTCCCATGACATTTACCTCCGTACTCGGACTCTCGGACTGGATGGTCAGAATTGCCCAAGACTCCAGCAGCAGCTTGTGCACTTGAGTTGCTGCACTAAGAAGACCGCACCACAGAGCCATGTGCGCAGGCCTCAACAGCCACGCAGGCCGAAAGCCCATGGCTCAAAGAGACGGTGAGCAGTCCAGCTGTAAGGAGGCACGCACAGCGTGGCAGCAGGGAACATGGTTGCACTGCAGCTCATCAGCCACTGCGCCTGGCGCACCTACAGTCGCCCCGGCCACCTACAACAGCACGGCAGTCCGCAGCACTGAAACTACGAACTGATGTGCCCACTACTCCAGAAACATCAGCCCTTGAGTTGCAGCACTTAGAATACTACACCACAGACTCATGACTGCACGCCTCAACAGCCACAAAGGCCACAGGCACACAAGTCAATAAAGACCTTGGGCAGGCTAGCAGCAACTTCTGAGGGCACCATACGCAGCACTGGAACAATCAAGTGATGTGATTACGTTCCCAGAAAGTCAGCTCCCGTAGCACAACACACAGGCTCCTGAAACTCCATGTGCAGAGATTTCGAGTCGGAATCCTGCACATAACACACAGAACTTGACATCCACTGCTGGTACCGCTGAACTCCAAAACTCCCAGAGCACCAACTTGCAGCAGCGCAGAAATGTCCAATAGGGCCACGTCTCGTCCACACAGCTTGGCAGAATCATGACCAAGGCCTGAGGGCAAGAGGTCGAAATATGTGAGACATATGTGAGACTGCACTGCACAAAACAAACCCGCATCAATTCCGGCAGTTCTTGGTTCTTTATTTCCTATCTTCGCAGAAGAGGACCTGGTTGAGGAGAGTAGTAATAGTAGTGGTAGTAGTAGTAATAGTAGTAATAGTAGTAGTAGTACTAGTAGCGGTAGTAGTAGTAGCAGTGGTAGCAGTAGTAGTAGTAGTAGTAGTAGTAGTAGTGATTTGATTGATTTGATTTGATTTGACTGTATCGTTTTGTACCGGATCCGTACTGGTCCCCGGGCAGTTATCCTCTTCTATCAACCCCCTACCTACAAACCTTCTTTCCACTTTGTTGCACCTGTCGACACTTCCAGTCATTTCAAATCAAATCCAGACCCGGGCCGCACCCCGGCACGCACTTCCTGATGCTGACAGAGACATACAGATCAAGTCTGGCATATCCGGTTTTTTGATCTACTAATTTGAGCTCCTTGGGCTCCCTTGCATTGGACTGCAACCACTCTGTTGGATAATGTCTCACCTGCCCGGGACTGCCCCAAGACACCTTTCATTGGACTTTGAGAACCCTCACCATTGCTACTCTACCCATGCAATCCAGGATAGTCAGGACACACTGGCAACACACTGACCGTCAACCAACCCTCACAATGAAAACAATACGAACTTTGATTGATGAATGCTTGAGGTGCGAGGCACGGACTGCCACACGACTTTGGATCGAATTGTGCAACATTATTGGCACACACGCTGCCGGAGCAGACAGCGCCACATTGCATATTTCATGGAGTAGCACCTATGAACATAGTTTCCCCCTATGCGGAAGGAGAACCTGAGACTGATGGAGAATGATACCTGTGAACCGGGCTACAACGTTTGGTCGCCCCCGTGGGACGCCGTTGAACTTCCTCATCAGACAGACAATGCACACACAGAAACCTGCACCAGGACCGCACAGCGCGACTCAAACGCACCACAAGTCCGTTGGGTTGGAAAATCTCTCAGCACACTGGGCCTAAGAGTTTCATTACTATTCCCTTGACCGCATTTCGTGGTGTCCCTGCACGTTGGTGCACCCCCGCAACAGCGATCGCACACGTAACCCCAGACATCCACAAACAGCGTGACGCGGTGAAAGCTGTCAGTGAGATCTTGTGCCTGGATCGGCACTGGCGTATGTACTGGATCTTGCCAGAGTTACAACTGGCCCCAGCCCATGAACTTAATATTTGCGTGAATAGCCCCAGTGAGCTTGTCCACGCGAGCGGTCATGATTATATTCCTGTTTGTAATGACTGCGATGGGCATCTGACGACTTGGGAGCACTTGCTGCGTGGAAATTTTTCTGCGGATACCTCTGAGGCTGGAATCTGGGACGATCAGTGTCCTTGCCACCTGCAGAGGGAGTGAACAGCAATCAGAGATTCAATTGAACCAATAGGGAGAATACCACTTCAGGATGAGCACCCAGAGACATGTGATAATCGGACACCAGAAACCCAACACTATTGCCTTTTAATGTATGGAAGTGCCAGAGATTGATGCCAATATCCAGTCGCACGCCAGTCCAGGGCCACTTGGGGGAGAGGATGCACCAATAGAGTCGTCGTTGCCTGAGGCGGCGAGACTGTGCAACCTCCATCATCTCAGCAAGGTCTCCGTGGCTCTCAACCAGGCATACATCCGGACATCGTGGGCTCCAGTAACCAACGGCCACACCCACAGGGTCGACCAAGAAGTGGCTGAGATGACTTCCAGCATGCTCCCTCAATGCAGACACAAGCACCCACAGAAGCCGGGTGGAATACGACTGTCTGTGACTGGAAATATGACCAGAAAGTCCAACAAGAACATTACCGATGATGGAATGCAGAAGATTCAAGACCAGACGAGGCTTTGCTGCAGGTACAGAAGGCAGATCAGACTCGCTATCTGATTGCAGTACTTGACTTGCACTACTTGACCGGCAGCCGCAAGAACCTGCATTTGCAACGGCTGCGGAAGTTGAACACCATGACGAGGAAGGCAGCCGCTAATCCCACGAAAAGGCATGGAGGAGATCCACACAGGCCAGTGCACCGGCCCCCGGGAGTCTAGAGACGGCAAACGACCCGCTTGATCCGGATGGATCCAGACAATATGAACAGCAACAGCGCCGTGTACGGTGATTCTGCCCCACATGACTTCCACGCGATTTGACGACACTCCGGCGTCCACTAGATGCTTTCCAGTATCCTCCAGCCACCGCAAGATGTTCAGCTTGGTGTAGAGACAGTCATGGAGTTGATGAAGAGAAACATATGGTATCCAATGCCTGCAGAGGGGACACTGACCACCCTCATGATCCAAGAACCGTTCATGTGTGGCAGAGTACAGCGACAAGCATCGAGCAAGACCCCAGAGTTCCAATCGAAGGGGTTGTACTTGCAGCCAATGCCGGGCTCCTGTGGTGGACTCGGGAAAAACGCTCAGCCACGCCCTGCATGCTGGGGTGGCACCGTTCTGAATCCCTCGAAAGCCAAGCAGATCAGCCTCTTGAACAAATTTTTTAAGATGCACAATCACTTTCTCACCCTGAAACGGCAAGACACTGGAGCCATCGAGCCACACAGAGAGGACCACAGCACTCCGAGCATGACCATCCGCTGCCCACTTCGCATTTGCGTCCATCTCCGCATTGACTTCAGACAGCCAATCTTTCAGGTACCTGTCATGTTGTGCTGGACACCAGACCCCCCTCTGCAGGACTCCTGCGACATTGCCCGCTGCCACCACTCTGTCAAAGATATGACCAGGACGCATCGTGTCGCAGAACAGAGAGATTGAACTGCACTTAGGCAATCAGACCACGACCAGGCCAAAAGCACAGGCAGGTGCAGCCTATCGATAGCTTCTTTGATGGCAACTATTGCTTGCGCCAACACCGAGACTTCCATCAGCTCCGTGCTGAACCCATGGCCATCCAGCGTCACCGACTCGTCAAGCCAGATCTGTCCAAGGGCATCTTGAACGCGTGCTGCGCCTCCCCACAGGCGCTTTTGACTCGCGTCAGCAAACACAAAGAGGACCGAAGGAGACGGATAGTGTGAGGGAACCGTCAGCGACCACTTCAAGGCCTCGCATTCCGATAGACACCGAAAGTGGATCCCTATGGCATCAGTTAGGGCCGGAAGACGAACAGTTTGTTGATCCAAATGATGCAGACACTTCGCTGCCAATGGATCCAAGACGCTTGACGTAGAACAGGACTTGGACTGCAGAACGCTTTATACTGCTCATGCAGAGCCGTGGCCCAAAACACATTCTCTGGAGACGGAACTCCGAGACACTTGAATAGGCATTGCCGCGGTGTTCTACAGGGAATTCCAAAAACAACTCTGTAAGCTCTGCAGATCATGCCAAACATGTCGAACAGGTGTGCCTGAGCAGGGATGTTCACAATGCATTGAAAAGCCAGCTTGCAGACTACCAGGCCAGCCAGAATGGCATGAGCAACCTGAAGGGATGTAGGCCAGTTGCGTAGTCTGCCAATCACAAGCCTGCATGCTGCCTTGATGACACGACGGACTTTCGCAACACCACCCACAGGATTGGCGTTTCCACCCAGAAATTTGACGTACGAGTACTTCTTCACAGATTCCACTGTGTCCGACCCCCACGTGACTGTGGATCGAACACGAGTCACTGAGGTGCCCTTTACATCAAGCGACAGCAGTTTCATTTTGCTGCTGTGGTTTCGGTGCCACAGAAGATCTATCACTGCCCTAAGTCTGTAGGCTAAGACTTGCGGACCTTCGTCATCGATTGCAAGACCAGAGGTGTCGTCGACATACCCCACTGTCCCCAAATGTTCGTCTGCCGACTTCATTGCCACCGGCATACCAAGAAGGCTCAGAGCCACTGCCACGTGCAGGACATGAATCCCCAGAATGTAGAACAGGGGATCAAGCCCCCCGCCCTGTAGAACTCCTCCAAGTTGATGATAGGGGTCTGCGAGCCCCTGAGCAGTGACAACTGAGGTATGGAAAGCAGAATATTGTTCCAATAGCGGGAGGACAATGTCCGCTATTTCTTGGGAATCTGCACTGGCAGCAGCAGCAAGAACTCCTCGGGAGATCTCATCGTACGCTCCCACCAGGTCCGGAAACATCACCCTGGCGGAACAGAACCTTGCGAGAGACTGATGCATGCACAGATGCACCAGGCGGCGTAACCCATGAACTGAGCTCCCTCGATATCCAGCAAACTGTCGCCCACATGAATGAGCTGGGGTGGTACCCATTTGCATTGTCACCAAAAGGAGTTCGGTCTGAAGTCGATAGAGGGCCGACATGAGTTTTATCGGACGAGAGTTCACATTGATGTCAAATCCAACACTCTTGAACAGCGTTAGGTGGAGATTCCACAGAGTTTCAAGTGGCCACTGCTTGTACGGTAAACAGAGAAGGCTCAGCAACCTGAGTAAGCTGGCGAGACACATATCCTTGACTAAACGGGGCACAAAGCAGTCTACTCCAGCTGTGGGGCTTGAGCAGTGGCTGAAAATACTCAGGAGCGCCTCCACTGAAAAGCACTTGTGTGGCGATCGGGTTCGCTCCATCCACAGGCGTCACACTGAACCGAGGGCAACCACCGGGCGTTGCTGATACATTGACTTGATCCACTCAACCGGAGTAGGATCCGGCCTGAGAATGTACTTTTTGGCACACTCTTGCGGCGCAACTGCCAAAACCGCCGCACCCTTCACTAGGGAGCCTGTGGCAGAACACTGGATTTGGTGCATGACCATAAATGGGTTCGAACGCCTCAACTTCGGCACGCTCAGGGACCTGTCGGTAAGGCTAGGACCGGAGACTTGTTTCCAATCCGAGATAACCGACTTCCAGTACGCAGTTGACTCCAACCTGGCAATGGACTCTCTTCTCTTCCATCCTTGCCCTTGTAGAATCGCTTCTAACTGATGACGTTCACTGGAGGTATGTACCTGAGGCTGCAAACCAGGGCGTAAGGCAACAACCTGGCACTCTCTGTAGGCTTGCATCCACAATGACGGGGAACAAATGGCTCCACTGACTGCCTCGAACATCTCCGTGAACAGCTTTCTCTGAGCACCTTTCAACCTTCCCGCCTCGACAGGGCGCTTTCCGGATCCTGTGGCACCACGCAGCAGCGACACTGAGCCGGAGGCGTGAACTACAGGATGATGTCCAATGGGGGAAAGCCACAAGCCAGACAGAGCAGACCCGACACCTTTCACGACAAAGAAATCCTTGGGCAGCATCGGAGGACCCCTCCATAGAAACAACATTTAACTGATGTTGCTCGAACACCACACTGGACTGACGATGACGCCTGATGTTGCGGTTCCAATCTGCACCCAGCGCAGTCCAAACAACAGCGGACTCTTCAATAACTCTAACCACTGACAGGAGCTGCTTGTGGTACTCGGCCGTATCAGACCGCTGAGCCATATGAGGCGAACCAGCAATCCCAAGTCCCAGCGCCGAGCGCACCAGAACCAGAAGCGCAAAGTACTCATCCAGAACAACAGCAACAAAGGAAGCCCATGCTCCCCTGACCCAGAGTTCCAGACCCTTGCCAACAGACACTACTGTGGAGCGCTTACTCCAGAGGCAATCCAGGTAACGGCTCCGACGCTTCTGTGGGGCTCCGTATGTTTCCTGCAGTGCGATCATGTCTGACATGCTCTCTGCTTGCAGTGCCAATATTTGATCCCACTTGGTCACCGGGGTTTCTGTGGAGCGATTGATTCCCTGCAGGTTGATGCTGAGCATGGAGAACTCCCTCGAGACCGGATTCAGGTTCTCTAGCACCAGCATGTTGGACCACGCACTGACTTGATACTTTTGGCAACACCATAGCGGGGGTGTCCAATTCAAGAACAGGGACAGAAAGGGCCCATGGTCGCTATTTCTGATGACACATCGGGCAACTTGACTGCAGAATGATTTCCACGAGGAATCAAATTTGGTGACTGAACACATGTTGGACCACCAGGCATCAAGCTGAATTGGAACGGGACTTCGACGACGGGCAATTAATCGACCATTACGTTGAAGCACTTGCGCATTGACACCTTGAATCAGGGCATGAAGAGCAGACCACAGGGGCAGTGTGTCGTCCTGCTGATCCGTGTCCACACTGACGGGCCAATGAACAATTCCAAGGCTTCCAAAAACCGCCGGTGAGAATTCTAAGTGGAACTTGCTGGATCCTTGCGCATATACTCCTGAAGTACACTCCTCACTTACATCGATGAGGACCGACGAACAGCCAACCAGAGAAATAGCTGGAAGCCCATTCTTGCGCCAGGGGTCGCATATACGAGACCACTGCGGTCCAATAACCTCGACGACGGCGGCACTGCTCTGACTCCCAGACGATACTTGCACTGTGCGTGAAATTAGCTGCGTTATCTCTGCCGTGTGACACGGCTCTCCAATGGCAGTCAAAGAACCCCAGCCACTTGGCAAAGTCGGCAGAATGCTGGATGTGGGAACATAGTTGCCCGAATTCAAACTGCCCCGTTTTTTCTGAGCACCGGATACACATTTGGATTTCGCAATGGAACTGCGGACCCATGATGGAGCATCCGAGACTAATCCACAGGATTGCTTGACAAATATCACAACTTGTTGACGTGCTGACTCCCACTGAGCATCTCACCCAGGCTCCACAGTCCCCTGAGTTGAGCCACCACTATCGAATACCGAGACTAAACTCCATATAGAATGCTTGGCAAATATTTCACAGAATTCGGCATCAATCTCTGGCACTTCCAGTGGTAATAGTACAGCCCCTCCGAACTCACATTGTAACCCAGGACCCCACAAGGAGACAAACGCATTGCCAGGGCAAAAAGGAGGAGCTGCACACAGGGCAACACGGGGGCATTGCCCACTCATCAATATACCTGTTGATCTGCATGGGGTGGACTTCATTTTGGTGGGCGGAGGAACTGGGATATGCGTCTTCACTGATTTCATGGCATCCAAGATGGTCAGCTCTCGCACCTCCAGTTGATCTGAGTACCCATGCAGGACACGATCTGAGGACACCCTCAGATTTCCTGTTTTTTCGCCGTCAGTGAGAAGGGCAAGCTGGGGTCCTGGAACATACATCACAATCCCCCCGTACTGATGGAGCATATCGCGGAAAGTGCGATAATCTAAGCTTATCATCCCAAAGACTTTCTGGACAGCGGCAAAGGCATCCAGCGCATCCTCTCTCTCAAGGCCCTGCAACAGAATTGGCTTCAACCTGTCAGCAGACTTGGCATACTTCTCAATTGTTACCGCCCCTCTCCCTGCTCCAGCAGTCCATTTGAGTTGCAGTTGTCCTTGTCCAGATTGATCCTCCTGACGGCCTGCATCATTGCGAATCCCAAAAGGCTGGGGGTTGGACTCACCAGTTTTGTCGTCAGGCATACCAGACCCCTTGGTGCGCTCCGCCTCGTCGACATCCAGCACACGGGCTGAGCTAGGGTTGGATCCCAACCTGGCTTGTTTGTGAGCTTTGGCGTTGGGAGACGCAGATGGTTCCCGAAGGCGTTTCAGAGGCTCTTTGCACTGCTTGTCACGCTGAAGCTGAGCAACTTGTTGACGTTCTACGCGGACCCATTTGGAGAAGGCCACCAGAGTACCTGTAAGCCAGGGAAGTTCATCCTGAGCGGCATGGGGAACACTGCGCTGAAGAGCTTCAACAATGCCTGCGGCAGGCAGGAGCAGCAGGTCGGCAGCCAGGCTATCTTGGTAGGAGGAAGCCAGGAGACTGTGTAGATGATCTTCTTCCTCCAGCGACAAGTTACCATGCGTTTCTAAGAGCAGGCGCACTTGCGCAGAGGATGACTTCTCAATTGGTGTGGCGTTGGACGAAGGGGCACCTGCATCAACACCTCTCAGATCATCTTCGGCATCAGAGATCAGATCGGCAGCATCAAAGAACCACACGGACCACATCACCCTCAGGGACACATCTCGGCACTGCTTCCAGAAAGTGATATTTGCTCTCGAGATTGCTGAACTGCGTCCACCCCTTGCGCCTGGTCAAATTGGAAATGGACCCAACAATCTTTGCTTCATCCGATTACGACAGGGACTCCTTCAGAGAACACCATGAATCAGTGACGACATCAGGACGCAGGGCTGAAATTACTCGGCAAACTCCAGAGTCTACTTTGCCAGCAAGAAGCGCAAGAGGGTAGGTAGGTAGGTATCTTCGGGAGCTCGGGATGCCTCCTTTGACATTGCAGGAAGAAGGTCTTACCAAGGGGACGTCCTGTCCCTCCCACTGCCCTATGTCAGGTGCCTCTTGAGCCGCTCCCGCATGTGCTTGGGAAGGCATTGTCGCGGCCACCCGGTCCATGTGTCCCAGGTGGGAGGGTGTCCCCACATGTGTCCATGGGTAGGGCCACATGCCCCCTCCTTTGGGCGGCAGCTCTGGGGGGCTGCCCAGCCGTGTGGAGTATCTCTCACCACGAGGGGTATTGCTCCCGCTTGTCTACGGTACGACCGCCTCACCCTTGTGGCTTGAGTTGCGGGGCCACTCTGCTTGGCAGGTGACCCCCTCCTGGACTGTGTACCGGCTCGCCTGTCACCGGTTGCTTCCATGGCTCCGGGTGACGTTTGCCATGGTCCTCGATGCAGCCTGGCCGGGCTCGGACCAGTGGCTTTGGAGTACCGCTCCTGCCACTGGCCCGGTGGGTCGGCTGGGTCGCCCCAGTGCGTCCGACCCATGGGGTATTGGTTCTTTCCTGTCCCTCGGCTGCCCTACGTGTGTGTAGCGTCCTGGGCCGTTGGGCTCCTGTTCACCGGTGTGCCCGCGCGGTTTGCTGTGGTGCGTCCGCGGTGTCCTGGGCCAGCTGGCTCCTGTTCACCGGTGTGCCCGCTCGGTGTGTTGTGTTGCATGTGCGGTGTCCTGGGCCCCTGGGCTCCTGTTTACCGGTGTGCGTGCCGTGTGCGGTGCGCGTGTGCCATGGGTGGATGTGTCCCTCTTCCTCCCCCCCTAATGTTCATTTTTTTTTTGTTTTTTTTTTTTTTTGTTTTTTTTTTTTTTTGAAAAAAGAAAGAGAAAAAACAAAAAAGAGGAAAACAGAGGCGCGCGTACACTGCAGGCACAGGCATGGGCAGCTGGTGCGGCGGTGCTATAGCGTTGTGTCCTCTGGCGTGTGTCGCCGGTGCTGTGGCGGCGGTCGCGCCCCAGGGGTGCGGCTCGCGTGTCCTGATGTACATGGGTATGGGTCAGGGTGGGTTTGGTTAGGTGTCTCTTTGCTTCTGGTGCTGGCTGGTTAGGCGGCTGTGTGGGCTGTGGCTGTGGGCTGTGTCTACGCATTTCCCTCAGCGGGCCTGGTTTGGAGTCAAGGGTTGACGGTTTCGGGTTGTGGCTCGGGTTTGATTTGTGTTGGGGCTTCGGCCCGGTTAGGCTTGGGTCAGGGTGGGTTTGGTGAGGTGTTTCTTTGCTTCTGGTGCTGGCTGGTTAGGCGGCTGTGTGGGCTGTGGGTGTGGGCTGTGGTTGCGTTGTTCCCTCGGCGGGTTTGGTTAGGAGTCAAGGGTTAGCGGTTTCGGGGTGTGGCTCGGGTTTGAATTGTGCTTGTGTTCTGGCTCGGTTAGGCGGTTGCGCGGGGCCGGGCGTGTGGGTAGCGGCGTCCACGGAGTCGTGCGCCCGAGGCGGGTGCGGGGTGGTGCGTGTGGGCCGGCCGTTGGCCGGTGGCCTCACTGGGAGTCCCACACGGAGGGGTCGGCGGGCGCGCCGGGGGCGTACGCAGCGTGCAGGTTGGGCAGCTGCGGGCGCACGTGCAGGGCGTCGGCGTGCCCGATGGGGACCTCACTGAGGACCGAGGGGTTGGCGGTAAGTAGTATGCGATGCCCGGGAGGGGTGGTGGTGGGGAGCGGGAGGATGTCCGCGGCCCGCGACGTGGGGGCGAACACGGCGTGGGTCGGGTGCGGCCCTGGGAGTGGTGCTGGGGGGAGCGGGACCATAGGACGGCGGTCTACTGTGAGGTGCCAAGCGCCGCGATGGTGGAGGAGCCGGACTAGGGCGATGCTGTGGCGCAGTGTGTGGGGCTGGGTGCTGGGCGGCGTGGGGACGTGCGGCGGGAGGGGGAGGGGGGCGGGGCGGTGGCGTGGGAGGGGGCATGGCGGAGGAGTGACGTCAGTGACGTGTGTGTCGTGCTGAGGGTGGAGAGGAGCCCACGGTATCGGGCCCAGGTTCGGCGCCTTTGGGCGTAGTGGTGCTCGTTGTCGTGTGCGTTGGCTTCCTTCGGCGTCCGGTTTGTTTGGTGACTTCTGGGCGGGGCCTGGCGTGGCGCCCCGTGGTGGTGCTGTGCTGGATAACGGGGTTAGATGGCGGCGCCGCTGGCCGGGGGGTCAGGCGCGTCGTGTTGTGTGGCGCGCAGGGCTTCTGGGGTGTTGTGGGTGTCGCCGGTGTCGGTGCGCCGACGCTTGTGGGGTGGTGAGGGGGTGTGTGCGTGCGGGGCTGGGCTTTGGGTGATGTCCCACAGGCGGATGCCGTCTCGCCGTGCTTCCTGGAGGGTCTCCCGCAGGCGCCTGAGGACGTACGGGTGGTCCTGGGGCGCGGGGAGGTTGCGGGGGTGGACTCCCAGGGGGTGGAGCGCATCGGCCAGCATGGCTTCCCATGCGGCCTGCGGCATCCACCCCCCCGCCGGCCGGAGGCGGCAGTTTTCCACCGACCCCTTGCGGGGCCGATGGACCAGGCCCTCGAGGGAGGGCTCTCCCCGGGCCCACTTCCGCAGCTCCCGGAGCTGCGTGTGGGTCCAGCGCTGCCACCACTGTTCCTGGGCGGGCCTGCGGTCTTGGGCGGAGGAGTGGGCGTGGGTGGGTGTGATGGGGTCGTGGGGGCCGGCGGCGGTGGCGGGCCTGGGGGATTCCTTGTAGTCCTGTTCCGTGGGGGTGCGTGGGGAGTGGGGGTGCACGCGGATGTGGACCCGCGGGTGTGCGCGTACGGTCTCCGCCTCGGGGTTGGGCGGGGATTCGTGGCGGCGGCGGTAGTGGGGCATGCGTTGCATGTGGGCTGTCATCGGGGGCCGGTAGGGGGGCGTGGGCGCTGCTGGTGGACCCTGGAGCGGTCCGTGGGCCCGGGGTGCGGGCTTTGGGAGGTGGTGGGACGAGGCGCGCCGCGCTTCGGCCGCGGCGCGCTCCGCCATGAAGGTGGCGGCGGTGGTGTCGGTGACGGTGGGGGGGCGCCGCGCTGGGCGCTGCTGCCTTCGGGCCTGGGACGGCTGGGGCCGGATGTCGTAGAGGACATCCTGGGGGGGCCGGGCCCGAGCTGCCGTCGTGGCGCTGGGTTTGGGCCTGGGCTTGGGCTTGGCTGCGGGCCGCCCTTTGGCGGCGGCCTTGGGCTTCGGCTGGGTCGTGGGCATGGGCTTCGCCGGGGCGTGGGCTTTGGCGGCGGTGGGGCTGCTCGCGGTGGGGGCGGGTTTGGAGGCCCGTTTGGGAGGTGTCCTCCGCGGCCTGGGGGGTGGAGTGCTGGATGAGGACGTGGTGGTGGTGGTGGTGGATGAGGTGGTCGTGGTGGTGGAGGTTGTGGAGTCGGAGGCGGAGGAGAGGGCCGCGGGAGACGGCGGAGGGTCCCGGGCCTCGGGGGCGGGCGTATGATGCTGGGTCCTGTAAGTAGCGAGAACGCGGGTGCAGGTTCGGGCATCGGGCGTGTGCGCGCGTTTTTCCTGGTGATCCGTGCGTGCTGGTGCTGGCGTGGCGGTGTTGTCTCGGCTGTGCGGGCACGTGGGTTACCCGGGGGGTGGCCATATCTGCTCCAGGACGCGGGGGTGTGTCTGCTGGAGGTAGTCGAGGGTCTCGAAGAAGCATCGCTGGATGCCGGGCATGTCCCCCTCTGTGAGGTGGGGGTAGTTTTGGGTGGGGGTGTGGGGGCCCGGCCATAGCAGCGCCATGAGGCGGGCTGCCACCATGTACGGGCATAGTTGTGGGGTGGTGGGGCGTGGGGGGGTGGGTCCCCCGCGGTTTGGGGGGGCTTCCATCTGCTGGGGGCGCAGCGTGACCACCCACACCCATCGGTCCGCGGGGATCCCCCAGGTCCGTTGGGTCCACTTGGCGAGGCAATACATCGCCCTACCAAGGCCCTGGTAGCTGCTGCGGATGGAGAGCAGCGCGTCCAGGGATTCGGGTTCCCACGTGCCCCAGATGTGGGGGTCGTCCGGGTCTTCCCCCCTGGCGTACGTGTCGGGGCCCGGGTTGTGTGTGGGGGGGGTGTAGTCGGCGGGGAGGAGGGAGTCGGTGCCGTGTACCACCCAGTGGTCTGTGGGTGCGTGGTAGGTGGTGGTGGAGAGGGTGTAGTGCAGATTGTACATGAGGGTCATGTACGTGGAGGGGGCTGGCTGCTGCTCGTCGGGGGTGGGGATGTCCCCCGGGACGTGGTGCCGGAAGTTGCTTAGGGAGGCCATCCGGGCCACCCATGTTTCCCGCTCCCACTCCTTGGTGCTGTTGGGGGTGGCGTCGGGTGGGGGGTGGGCCATGTTGGGCTCGCGGTAGCGGGTGCGGCCCTGGGTGCTGTCCCGCTCTGGCACGGGGTGTCCGACCAGGTGTCGCCCCCAGTCGATGGGGGGTACCCAGATCCGGCTCCCCGTGGGGGGCGGGCTCTCGCCGTCCGGGGTGGCGCGTGGGGGGCGCTCGTGTCGGGCGACGTGGAGGAAGGCGTCGAAGAGGAAGTCTCTGACGCCTTCCCCCAGGGTGGCCGCCTGGACCAGGGTGGCCGCCCGGATGGGGGTGCTGGTGCCGGAGGTGCGGAGGTACAGCACGACGTCCTGTTCCCCGACCCCCCGGAGGTGCTGCCGTACCGCTGCGGGGTTGTGCAGGGCGTAGGGCTCGGCCGGTGCGGCGACTGGTGGTGCGGGGTGTGATGGGGGGGGTGGTGTGGGTTGGGGGGGGTGGTCATCGTTGTCGCGCGCGGGGTCCGGTGATGGGGTCTCTTGCGGCGGCCGCGGGAGGGAGGATTCGCGGTGGCATGTGTCGGCGGGGGCATCGACATCGATTGGTTGGTGCTGGCTGCCGCGTGTTGTGTCCGTGGCCTGGTCTCGGGGGGGGGGCGGGGGGGGGTGGTGTGGGGGTGGCGCTGTTGGTGGTGGGGGGGGCGGGGGTGGGTGTTGTGCTGGCTGGGGGTCTGGGCGTCCCTGTGGGTCGTGTGGGTGTTGCGTGTGTGCGCCGTGTGGTCCTTGCGGTTCCTGACTGGTTGTGGTGCCGGGTTGTGGGTGGGAGGCGGCCGTATGAGCGTCCGGGTGGGGCTGTGGTCCGTATGTAATGGGTGGCTGCCGGTGGATGGTGCTCGCTGGTATGGGGTGTGGGTGGGGGGGCTGCTGGTGGTGGTGGGGTGGGGGGGGCGGGGGTGGGTGTTGTGCCGGCTGGGGGTCCGGGCGTCCCTGTGGGTCGTGTGGGTGTTGCGTGTGTGCGCCGTGTGGCCCTTGCGGTTCTTGACTGGTCGCGGTGCCGGGGTGCGGGTGGGAGGCGACCGCATGAGCCCCCGGGTGGGGCTGTGGTCCGTATGTGATGGGTGGCTGCTGGTGGATGGTGCTCGCTGGTATGGGGTGTGGGTGGGGGGGCTGTTGGTGGTGGTGGGGCGCCCCTACTCGGTCCTGGTGTTGCCGGTGTGCGTGCGCGGCTCCTCGCGGGTCCATGGGGGTGTACCGTGGCTCGTATGCCGTGGGTCCGTGTAGCGGGGGCGGCGGGTGGTGCTGGACCGCGTGGTGGTGGTGTGGAGGGTGTGTCGGTTGTGTGTGGTACCCCGGCGTTGGTGGGTGTGGCGGCAGGGGCTGGTGGTGGTGGTACACGTGATGGTGTGGTGCGGTGATGTGCGCTATGTGGGGTGGGTGGTTCGCGGGGCCTGGTTGTGCTGGGGCGTGGTGGGGATGTAGCTGGTGGGGGCCGCTGTAGCTTGGGGGCATTAGGGGGTAGGGGTTGGGAGGGACGGGGGCGCGGTGGTGGTGTTGGTGGTGCCATGTCCCCTGGCTCTGCGCGTACGGTGGTCCTGGCATGGTGTGGACGTGTGTGGGCGGTGGTGGCTGACTGGGCTGCAGGGTTTGGGTGCTGCGGTAAGGTGGTGGCGGTGGGCGTTGGTGGTGGTGGTGTTGCTGGTGTGCCCCGGGGGTCTGGGCGTGGGGCGGTGCGGTGTGGCTGGACCCGGGCCTTGGTCGGGGCGTCGCGCCCTGCTGGCGGGCGCGTTGGCGGGCCCCCTGGTGCCGGTGCCCCTTGGTCTTCTTGGCCTGGTGGGTGTCGGGGGCGAGTGAACCCCCCTGTCCCCGTGGGGGCGACAGGGAGCGGGCGCGCCAGCGGTGTGCCTCTTGGAGGCTCGTCTTGAGGCCTCTGACGTAGGCCTCCTGGTCCGTGAGGCTCATCCGCGTGGCGGTGGCCTCGTCGGGGGCGGCCAGGTGGGTGTCCCGGAAAAACGCCCAGCCCTCCGGGGGTGTACGTTGTGTGGGGTGGGGGTGGTGTGCCGGGTAGAGGAGTGCGCTGAGGGGGTAAGGTGTTCCCTTCCGTCGGCCGAGGGCGTTTGCGAACCGGCGGCACGTGGCTCGGAGGTAGGCTGCTATCTCCTCTGGTGCCGTGTCGGCCCACGCTTCCGGCGTCAGGGCTGCTGCTTGGGGGGCCAGGAGTTGTGGGTCTGGGAGGTGTAGGTCTCGGTGGTGGAGGTATAGGGCGAGGAGGATGTGGCGGGCCGCCCCGTTCAAGCCGCCTCCGCTGTGGCGTAGGGGTGGGCTGTGGGGGGGCAGGGGTGTGTTGCCCGTGGCCACGGCTATGGCCCATGCGTGGTCCGCCGCGTCCGCCACGTAGTACCCTCCCAGTTGGTCCCGGAGAGTGTCGGTGAGGTACCCGAAGAAGCTGGGGTGGCTGGCGGGGGGGGGTGCGGCTGGGGCCGCGGGCCGTTCGCGGTGGCGGGGGTTGAGGTCCCCGCAGTGGGGGCAGTGGGTGAGGCGGTGCGCGGCTCCCAGGCAGACCCAGTGGTCTGGGTTGCAGGGCAGGGCTGTCTGTGGTAGCCGCTGGCGAGCGCAGAGGGGGCATGCGGTGGCTGGTGGTTGGTGGTACCTGTGGACGGACGGCGGCGTGGGGGGATGGGGGCTGGTGGCGCGCGCATGCTGGTGGGGGCGTGTGCGGTGCCTGTGGCGCCCGTGTGTGCTGTGCCAGTGCTGTGCCCGGTGGACGGTGTGTAGACGTGGTGGGGGTTCGGTGTTGGTATGTCACGGGGTAGGTTCTCATGGTTGGTAGAACAGGAGTTTGAGGAGGTGGGCTTGGTCTGTTGGTGGCAGGGTTGCCGCATGCTGCAGGTATTTGTGGGTGCGGTATGTGAGCTGCTCCGCCGTCTTGGCAACGGCCGTTCGCTGCATGTGTGCCGCCGTGGCCTGGGGGTCCTCCGCGTGGGTGCGTAGTAAGGTGTAGACGGCAGTGGGGACGAGTCCCCTGCGGACTGCCTCGAGCACCTCCGTCTGCTTGAGGACGGTGGTGAGTTGCTGGGTCGCCGGGGACTGCGCCAGCCATCTGGCGTGCTGTGCGATGGTGTGGGTTGGGTTCCAGTCTGTGAGGGTGTCCAGTCCCCTGTACAGGGAGCACGCCTTGAAGTGGTCCCACGTTTCTTCTTCCGCGTGGCTGCAGATGCATTTGGTGTGTCCTGCGGGGACGTGGATCGAGCGGCGCGTATACCATCGGTGGTATCGGGTGAGGAGGGGAAGTTGTTCGAGGGCGAGCTGGAGTCGGGGCTTTTGTAGGTGTGCTGGGAGGCTATCCGGGCGCAGGGCGGAGTAGTAGAGGGGGGTGTGGACGGAGTTTTCGAGGCGTCGGAGGAGTTCGGTGTTTGCTGGGTGGCCCAGTGTGGCGGCGAGTTGCTGGATGGGTGTGGGGTAGTGGTACTGCTTGTCTCGATCCGTGTACGGCGTGTCCTCGGGCATCCATTGGGGGGGCTGTGCGGCCAGGGGTATCGAGGGCAGGTGCTGCAGGTGGCTGTGGTGTGGGGTGTCCAGTCGCACGCGTTCGAGCCCTGGGGTGTGGTTGGTGTTCTGGTGTTTGGCCTGCGTGTCTGCGCGTCCATTGCCGTATGCGTAGCGGTGCGACTCCTGCTTGACGATGTGTAGGGCGTCCTGGGGGTGCATGCCCTTGAAGGCCATCCATAGTCCCAACGCTTGTGTGGTGAGGCCGGAATCGAGTGCTTTGTGGAGGGGTAGGTCCGCAAGGCGCCTGGTGAGGTGGATGTCGACCGTGGCGTCCACGACTACCCAGATGTTGCGGGGCCGGACCGTCGTGGGTGGCGGTGTGGCGGTGACGGCGTCTGCCATGGTGCGCAGTTCGCCGTGGGAGGACGCCCCAAAGATGGTGGTCCCGGTGTGGTGTTCCACGTGGAGGCCGTCCGCGCGCCGGGTGATGCGCACGGAGGCGCAACCGACCGTGGGGGTGCGTTGCTGGGTGCCGGATGCGTCAGTGAAGTAGATGATGTCGGTGTCGCTGGGTATGGGTAGGCGGGCGATTGCTGTGGGGTGATAGACGTAGATGGGGTTCCCCTGGGTGGTTCTGGCGGTGATTTGCGTGGGTTGCAGTAGTGGCGCTGCATAGACGCCTATTCCCTGGGTGATGATGGCCTGGGCTCGTGGGGTGAGGCGGAGGAGGCCCCTGTCTGGGCGTCCCTGGGTGATATACGCGTACATCAGGTGGAAGAGGTATCCCGTATTGGGGTGGAATTTCTGGCACGTGATGGTCTGTCGCCGCTCCGTGTCGTCCTTGTCGCCGCGGAGGGTGGGGCATTTGTGCTGTAGGGGGCGCATGGGTGCCTCCTGAGGTCCTGCGCGGTGTGGGTCGCAGCGGTCGTACTCCATGGCTACGCTGTCCGGGTCTGCCTGCTCGTTGGTGAACGTCCATGTCGCCGTGGGTGTTCGGGTCCAGGCTACGTGCGCCGGGTGGTCCGGGGGTACCGTGTGAAACCAGGGGGAGAGCCATGCCTGCTGGTCGGCGGTGGCGGCGGCGGTGGGGGTGTGGTAGTGGGTGGAGATGAGGTGCAGCAGGGGCCACGGCGTGTCGAGGGCTGCCGGGCCGCAGTGCCAGCACGTGCGTGGTATGCCCTGGTCACTGTGTCTGACTGGTGGTACATCGGTCTCCGGTGCATTGTGTTTGGGGATGGACCAGGGGGCATGGTGTCGCTGGACGGTGCGGGTTACATGTTTGTGGCCGTTTGGTGCTAGCAGCAGGATGGTGGGTGGTGTCCAGCCTTCGGCTGACGGGGTGGGCTCTCCCTGCGTCGTGCCGCCGTCGTTGGGGTTCTCGTGTTCGCTCAGGCGGGGCCGGGGGTGCTGGCGCTGGAAGGCTGTGTACGCCGTGTCGATGTCCTTGGGCCCCGGCATGTCGCGCCCTGCCTTCGTAGCACATGCGCGGAGGTACGCTTGGAAGACGTGGCGTGCCGGCCATTGTGGGTCGGAAAGGAACGGGGCGTGGTGGGCGTCGCATTGGGCCATGATCTGCATCTGTGTTGGGGTGATATACACTATGGTGATGGTGGCCCCTACGAGGCGCAGGGTGTCCACCTCGCCTGCCGGGTGTCGGTGGATGTCGGTGTGTGTGGCCACGAGTGGCCCCTGTTGGTCGCAGTGGTGGTTTGTCAGGATGGCGTGCGTGTGGTGCGGTAGGAGGAGTTGTAGCTGGGCCCAGATGCCAGTGCCCACGGGGGTGGAGACGCCGTGTTGTGCCAGTATCCACCGGGGGCAGGTGTTGCGGGCCATTTGCGCTTCTTTTATGCGTATGGCCGCCGCCTCGCGAACTTCTGGTTGGTGGTTGTGTGTTACCCTGTGTAGGAGGTGTGCTGCGTGTTTGGCATAGGCCATGTCGACCAGGGCGCCCGTATTGTCTCCGTAGTAGCGCCAGTGGGCCATCATGGCCTCCTTGGGGAAAGACGTGGGCCAGCCTCCGTGTTGCGCCCATGCCTTCGTCACTTGTTGTCGAGCGTGGCGTAGTGCGTCTTGGGGGCGCGGGAGGTGCAGGGCTTGGTACCCGATGGCCGCGTTGAGCACTGCTTCCATGAAGTACGCCAGGCCCTGCGTAGACAGGAGGTCCCCCCTGGCAATTTGGGTTAGCCGGGCGAGGCGCTCTTCTAGCTTGCTTGGGAGTGTGATGTGGTGGTGCCGCGTGGCCTGTGTGACTCCCAGGTGGACTGTGGTGTCTTCCAGGTGCAGGGGTTCGCCTTTCCGGATGTGGGGGGTGGGGGTCTCGGCGTCGGCCAGCCCGACCGATTTGCGGGGGTGCACTAGGAGCTGGTGGGCGTCCAGGTAGGTTGTGGTGAGTTGGAGAATGGCGGACGCTTGTTCGGTGGTCGTTGGTAGCCCTGCGTTCTCAGGGTCGCGGTGGCGGGTGGCTGTAGTGAGGAGGTTGTCATCTGCGAAGTTGATGAGGGGGGACCGTAGCGGGTATGGGGCGTACCCCGGGTATACCCGTGCTAGCTCGAATGCCAGTGGCAGGGTGACGAGGAGGTAGAGGAAGGGGCCTTCGGCGCCTCCCTGGGGGACCCCGCTGTCTGTGCCGGTCCAGGGGGTGAGGCCCGCGGCCGTGATGACGGCGTAGAGTCGGGTTTGGATGTACCCGGTCATGAAGGATAGGAATGGGAGGCCCATGGCATCCCATACCTCTGTGAGGAGCCGGTGTGGGGCGTGGGGGAACGCGCCTTGGACATCGAGGGAGGCGATGATCATCTCGTAGGGGTTCATGTCCAGTGCGGTGTCCTGGAGGAAGATGGCCTCGTGGGGGGACCTGCCGGCCATGGCCCCCCACATGCTGGCGGGCACGTGGGCGAAGACCGCTGGCGCGATGCGGCCCAGGATGAGCGTCCACACCAGCTTGACCTCGGTGGTGGCGCATACTATGGGCCGCCAGTTCCCCGGCTGCGCCCAGTCCCCCTTTTTGTAGAGGGGGTGGACCAGGTTGGCCCACTCAGGGGGGATGGGCGTGGCGCCCGTGACGATGTCCCACAGGCGGGCTGCCAGGCGGCGTTTGATGGGCAGGGTGAGACATTGGTATGCTTCGGCCGGCAAACCGTCGACGCCGGGTACGACCCCCTTCTTCAGGCGTTCCAGGGCGCGCTGCAGTTCTGAGATGCTGAAGGGGTCGTGTTCGATGGCGCGCCGCTGTTCCCGGTTGAAGACCCTGGGCACATGCTCGCGGATGGTGTTTCTGGTGTGGGGGTCGAGCTCGGGGAGGGCGTCTCCGTGTTTCGCCTGGAAGCTGTCCAGGACTGCCTGGAGGACGGCGTCGGGGTCATTGGTGAGGCCTCCTTCGGGGGTGCGGACCGCGTGGGTGGTACGGCGCCCCGTGTCCTCCAGGATGCGGCTGACGTACCGTAGGGACTTGTACGGCGTGTCTTTTTTGCCGTATCTTTCGCGTTCCTGGGCTGCTGCCGCTATGCGGTGGGCGTGCCATTCCTGGAGTTGGTGGCGGCGGGTGGTGAGGAGCGCACGGAGGTGGGCGTCCCGGTCTCGTGCCTCCGGTGTGCTGGGGCGTAGCAGGGTGGCGAGTTCCCCTTTCGTGGTCCAGATGTCATGGACGAGTTGCTGGAGGGTGAGGTCCGGTGGTGCTCCCGTGTGGTTGGTGTCACGCTCCATGCCGCATGCTTGTGCCGCCCGGCGCATGGCGGTGGTGAGGGTCGGTGCACCCGGGCGGCGTAGGATGGCGTGTAGGGCCCTGTTATACCTGTGCCAGGCGCCGTGGTCGTCCTCGGCCGGGAACTGCAGTGTGGGTGGGAGGGTGTCGTCTGGCAGGGTGGCTGCGGGTGGGGGTAGGTCGGGGATGATGAGGTCGATGTAGAGGGGCCGGTGGCCCGTGCCTGTGGGCGGGAGGTCCCCGTAGGCTGCTTCGTGGACGCGCACCGTGGTTGGGTCCCCGTAGCACGTGTCGATGCGGGATGGGTGGGTGCCGGCTTGGTGGGGGTAATGGGAGGGTGTGCCGGTGAGCCCTGCCGTGAGGTCGGTGAGGCCCAGCTGGTGCATGGCGTCCCGGACAGCTATGTCGGTGGCTGTGGGTGGGCAGGTGCGGTCGTCGTCGGTGGGAGCGGCGTTTAGGTCGCCTATGATGATGGTGGGTGCCAGGAGGGAGAGTCGGCGGTACGCCAGGCTCAGGGTGTCCAGGAAGTCCTTGGTCTCCTCCCCGAACGGGACGTGCGTGAGCAGCACGTTTAGCTGCCATCCGGGCCCCACGCACTCGTACGCCCCGAGGCGACCATCCACTCCGAGGTCGGGGTGGGCATGTACCGTGACCGATGTCTTGTGGTAGAGGGGTACCCCCCGTTCCCAGTGGGCGTGATATTTGTTCCCCTCTGGGTCCAGGATTGGTGCTGGTTCGGGTTGGTCCGCTTTGCGGAGGGCTTGCTCCAGGAACCCCAGGAGGTCTGCGCCTTGGGGGTGCGGCCCGGGCATGGCTTGCAGTGTGGCGGCCTTGGTGGGGTCGTAGGTGACCGCGGGCTCGTTGAGGATGTTGATGCGGGCGTGGGCTTCCGCAGGCGCCGGTTTCTGGGGACCGGTAGTTGGGGGGGCGGGTTGTGTCCGGCCCTGGCCCCGTCAGGCGTTGAGGAGGTCGATGACGCCCTGAGCTGTGGGTGCCCTGCGGTTCCGCTTCTGGGGTTGGGGTAGGGCCCATGCATTGTGGACTTCGCCCGTGTACTCGGTGCCGGTGAGGTGCTCCGTGTCGGGGGTGCACAGCTGCATGGGGACCATCTCACGACCGGCTTGGTCTCGCCAGAGTTCGATGGTGCGCCCCAGCTTCTTGTCGTTGGGGGTGGCCGGGTCCCACTTGACGTTGATCTTGAACCCCTGGTGGTCCCCGGTGACGCGGTACCGGTGCTTGACCTCCCCTGCGGCCCATATCCACTTGGAGGGGCCCGCGGCCGTGGGGTACTCAAAGGGCAGCTGCACCCGGGTGTTGATGGCGTATTCGGGATACAGGGCAGCGGCTTCCTCTTTGGTCCAGCTCTTCGGCTTGGCCCTTGGCTTTGGCGCGGGTTTGGCCTGTGTGGAGGCCTTGCGCTTTTGCGCACCTTGGCGGCGTCGGGCAGCGGGTTGTCCCCGTTGGGGAGGTGCGCCCTGGGGCCGCTGTACGGGTGCGTGGCCCGGTGCAAACACGGGGTGTTCGCGTGCGGCTGGGACGTCGGGCTTGGACGTGGGGACGGGGTCCGCCAGTTGGAACACTTGCTTGGTCATGAGGCCAAGCACTTCCTCGGCCTCCTGCAGGGCGTCGGGCAGGTCCGTGGGCCAGGTGAGGAGCCGGTGCCCGGTGCCTGCCCCGTGGCGGCGCATGTGGGCCGTGTAGCGGGTGGCGTGGCGTGTCCACGCTGGGGCGCGTTCCGGGGGGAGGGGGCCTTCTGGCGCCCCCTGCGCCCAGTAGAGGGCGTAGTGCAGCGCTTCCCAGGCTGCCTCTGGGGCGTGGGGGATGCGTGCGGCGAGTCGCAAGCGGTCTCCTCCGCGTGGTGGGGGCGGGACTTCGCCGTCGGGGGCGTGTGCCGTTGCCCGTCTGACCTTGCCGTGGTCGTCCCATTCCACCGTCCACCAGGTGTCCCGGTGTTTGAGGATGTGGACCTCCGTGGTGGCCGGGGGGGCGTCCATGGCGTCCCAGCTGACGAGCTGGATGGGGCGGACCGCAGGGTGGGTCTTCGGGGGTGCTCGCATGTTGAGGATTTGGTGGATGTCCTCGGCGGTGGGGCCCGTGTCGGGGGCGTCCTGCGCTGCTTGGGCTAGAGGTGGGGAGGGGCGGTCCTCCCAGAGGCGGGATGCGGACGCCGTGGCGTACATGGCTGCGATCAGGACGTGTTCCGTCAGCCCTTCCACCATGAGGTGGTTTTCCCCCTCCAGGTCTCGGGGGATGGCGGCTTCCGCCTTTAGGGTGAGGTGTGCGATGGCGCGTTTGGGTCCAGGTGTGGCGTGTGTCGGCTCATCTGGCGGGCGTCCGTCGGATGGGGTGTGGGGGGGGCGCTTCTGGAAGGGGGATGGTCCCACCGCCAGGTGCTCGACAAGGTGTAGTGGTATGGCGTGGTGGCGGTCCGCCGCGGGCAGGAGGTAGGGGTGTGGGTCTCCGGGCACCGTGCCGAGGAATATGCCCCCCCTGTAGGTAGGGGTGGGCAGGGGTTGCTGCAGAGCGCCTGCGCATGGTAGCGCGCACCGAGGGTTGCAGTGGGTGCATGGGGCTGTTATGGGGTGCGGTACCGCGTACACGGTGAAGGGCCCTACCGCTCGCTGGATGTGGCGGGGGATGATGTTGCGGAGGTCCGCCACCCGTGCCGTGCGGCCTTCGCCATAGTATATCCAGAGCGTGTCCTCCAGTGCCATTTTGGGGCGTAGTTTGCGAGCCAGTAGGTTCAAGGTGCTTTTGTGGGTGGCCTCGGTGATGGTGCCGGGCCCAGCGTTAATGCGTGGGAGCAGGTGGCTTTGGTGTTGTGCTGCGGCCCGTCTGCGGGCGGTGTGGAGGGCGGTGCTGTCGGCGGGAGGGGGCGCGTGGTGGGTGGGCCTTTTGCGTGGGGTCGGGGCGACGTGTAGGGGGTGCTTCCATGCCGGGCGTGGGTGGTGTTGCGGTGGCTGGAGGCCAGGGTAGGTGGTGAAGGTGTATACGGTGATGGGGGAGCGCTCATGCGTGGCCTGGAGGTAGTAGTGGTCGCGACCCGTGTTGTGGGTGACGATGACGTTGGGCGTTGGTATGTCGTAGTGGAGCGCGGTATTGGGGAGTTGTTTGGTGATGCGTGCCGTCGCGTCCCCTGTTTTGGGGGCGGTGTCGTGGGGCACGAGGATGTGGACTGCCCACGCATCGTGGGCGGGGAGGTCGAGGTCCGGTAGGGTGGGATGAATGGGGCGTCCCCGGAAGTGTGCGAAAGCTGGGTTGTGGCGTGCCGCCGTTTCCTTGATGATGGACGGTGCCCATTGGGGTGGCGCCCCAACTTGCTGGGCCATGGCGGCGACGGCGCGGGCGATCGCCGTGAGGTCTGGGCCGATGCCAGGCTGGTCTGCCGGTGGCTGCAGGCCCCCTTCTGGTGCGGGGTGGTGCCACCATAGGGTGTAGCCCTTTTGTGTGTTATCGTGGGGGGTGTGCACGAGGCCTTGGTGGTTGGAGATGGCGGTCTTGAGGGCTTCCGCTGCCTCGCGGTGGAGGGTGCGCGTGTAGGCCCAGACTCCGGTGGGGGGGGCCGCCCCGGTGTGGGATTCGGCCGTGGTGGGGGCCGGTTCGAGGGTGTGACTGGTGAGGGAGGGTCTGTGCAGCCCTTCGTGCAGGGAGGCGCACACGTGTGCCCACCTGTCCGCCCATCCCTGTTGGGCGCCTCCTGTGTCTGCTCCTGTGGGTAGTCGCACGATGACCACGTGCCAGGGGTGTGACCCGGGTACTACGGTGGGGGGTGTGGTGTGCTCGTGAGCGTGTAGCCATACTGCGGTGTCCGCGTTCGCCGTCACGTAGTCCTCTCCTTCCGCTGTGTGGACGTTTTCGACGGCGGCCTCTCCCTCCAGGGTGAGGAGGAGGTGTGTGCCGGGGGGCTGCGCGTGCGTCTCCGCGTCCCGGAGCCACAGGTACGTGAGCGCCACGGCGCCGGGGAGGATTTCCCCCCACGTGAAGGTGCCTTCGGGTGATGCCCACTGCAGGGGCAGTGTGCGGCGTCCCCGCGAGTCGTTGGTGGCGTGGTAGTCGTGGGGGAGGTGACGTTTGGTGAGCCGGTGCGGCATGCGTTCGGTGGTGGCCGTGGGGGGGTCCCAATTACATTCCTCCGGTGGGGGTGCGTCTGCGTCGTCCTCCTGGGGCTGGGCCAGCGGCAGCGCCTGTGCATTGGGTGCGGCGTCGGGTAATCTGCTGTGCGTGAGGGTGTAGAAGCCCTCGGGGGTGAGTTGGAGGACGATGTCCCACTTCGCCGTTTGCTCTGGGGACCACTGGTGGGGCCCGTCCTGCGGTCGGTGGAGGGTGACCTGGTGGCCCCATCTCCAGCTGTGGTAGGCGAGGAGGCTGAGGACGGTGTCTTGCTCCGGGTCCTCCACGCTTTCCATGTATGCCGTCATGTCGGTGACGTCGACGGCGTACTCGTCCTCCCATTCTTGTGTGGGGGTGCCTGGAGGGGGGGGGGCGGTGGTGTACCCGTGGAGTCCTGGCCCCGTGACGTCGGGCAGGTCGCGCTCGAGTGACGCCCGGTACTCGGCGGGCCCGTTGCTGGCTTCGTGGGTGGGGTGGTGGCGCCGCAGGGCGTTGGACAGGTGCGTCCAGGGCGCCCTCTCGCGGGGGGGGGGGGCGCGGGGGGGCATTTTGCGGGTTGGGGTCTGCGGGGCTGCTTGCTGTGGGCTCGAGCTCCGGCGGGGTGAGGTCCATATGATGCTCCGTGTCCTCCGTGTGTTGGAGTTCCAGTTCTAGCAGGCTGTCGATGTCCAGGGCCATGGGGTCATCTTGCGTGTTCACGTGCTGGGGTGTTGCGTCATGGCACGGTGGGCGTGTGATGCTGGTGTTCGGGGCATGTGCGGCGGCCGGTGCGGGGTCGTGCGTCGGGGGAGGCGCGCCGTTTGGCGTGGCTGTGGTGTGTGGCTGCCCGCTGGTGGCTGTCCTGGCCGGTGGTGTTGCCCCTGTGTGCGGTTCGGGTTGTGGCCGGTGGTGGGTGTTGAGCTGGCGCGAGGTGTGCGGGGTTTCCAGGGGTGGTGCCGGTGGGGTGGGGTGCGGGGTCGGTGGGGCGTGGCTTCGTTCCTGTGTTGGTGGGCTGTGGTGTCCCGTGCCCCCGGGTGGGGGAGGGGGGTGCGGTGCGGTATGGTGGTGTTGTGCTGTGTGGTGGCCTTCCCGTTGGGGGGGGGGGGCACCGTGTCCAGGTCTGGTGGGGTGGGCTGTCGCCTGTGGTTTGTCCTCTGGTGGTGTGGGGCAGCCCCGCGTGGTCTCTTGATCGTTCTCCTGGTGTGTTTCAGTACGTGGCCTGTGCGGGGTCGGTGTGGCGTAGGGCCTGGGGTCCCCTGGGGCGGGGTGTGCGGGACTGGAGTGTCGCAACCAGGGGGGTGTGGTCGTGTGGTGCTTGGGGGTGCCGGCCCGCCGTTGGGTGGGTCCGTTGGTGTGGGGTATTGCGCTTGCGGGGTCCGCGGGTCGGTGGGTCGCGGCTGCTTGGGCGTGTTGTGGCCCCGGTGCGGTGCCCGCGGGTGGTGTGTGGCGGTGTGTGGTTGGGGTGTATCGTTTCCACGGTGGGAGGGGGGCTATGTGCTCGGGTGTGGGGTGGGCCCGTGGTAGGATGCCGGCAGGTAGCGGGTGTCGGGGCCGCACTGTGGGTGGGTATTCCGCGGCGTCCCCTTGGTGCGTCCCGTGGTGGCCTCTGGCCGGCCGGCTGAAGGGGGTTTTTGGGGTGTACCGCATCCATCGGGGCAGCATTGTGTGTTGGGGCGCCGCAGCGGTGGGTGCGGCGGGTTTAGGGGGTGGGGCTTGTGTCGGTGTCGACCGTGTGTTTGGCGGCGGTGTGTCGTGTGTCGTCCTCGGCGGCTCCTCTTGGTGGTCTGTTGTGGTGGTGCCTGGGGGGTGGTCTTGGGCTTTGCGGTTCCTGGGAGGGTGCGGGACATGCGGGGTCGGGCTGGCTGGGGGGGGGGGGGCGCGCGTGTGTGGGCTTGCGTGTTTGCCCTCTGTTCCCCCCGTGGCCCCTTCCTCTGCATGTCCCTTACTCCTCTCTTTTCGCTGGCTTGTTTGGCTTTGTTTTTTTTTTTTTTTTGGGGGGGGGTGGCTGGGGTGCTGTACGTGGGTGTGGGTGTGTGCCGGTGTCGGCTCCCGGTTCCCAGACCGCCAGGGTGGGTGGCTGTGGCTCCTGGTTAGTGTCCGGGTGGCGTGGCCGGGTGTGGGCGTGCGTGTGGGTGTGTTCGTGGCGTGGGCTGCTGGGGTGGTGGGCAGTGTGGGCGTGGTTGGTTTGTGTGGGTGTCGGGTATGTGTGCGCCGAAGGCGCAGTGGGTTGGGCTGGGGCACCGTGGGCGATGCAGTGGGTGGAGGTGATGCTAGTGACGCCTACGGGGGGGTGCTGTAGGCGTCGGAACGGGTCCGTGTTGTTGACGTGGGTGCTTCGGGTGACGCGCCGGGCGGCGACGGGGTTGGTGATGTTGTTGGCGTCATAGGTGACGGGGCGGGCGCTGGGGGGGCCTGCGGCTCCGGTGGTCGCTGTAAGTGGTGCGGTGGGTGGTGGCGCGACTGGTGGTGCCGGCGGTGAGGGTGCTGCCGGCGACGTCGATGGTGAGGGTGCTGTGGGTGATGTCATGGGTGGTGGCGATGTTGATGTGGGTGCTGTAGGTGGTGTGCCGGCTGGTGGCGCCGCTGGTACTGTCCCTACGTAGGGTGTTGCCGGGGGTGCTGTGGGTGGCGGTGTCGTCGGTGGTGCCGATGGTGAGGGTGACGTAGGCGATGCACTGGGTGACGGTGAGGCCGGTGTGTGCCGTAGGTGACGCGTTGGGCACGGGTGGTGGGGGGCCGGAGGGGGGTTTGGCGTTGGTGCAACGGGCGATGGTGGCGTTGGTGCTGCAGGTGGTGGCTTGGGCGTTGGTGCTGTTGGTGATGCCGACGGGGTGGTTTGTCTGCCTGTCTGCCCGCGGAGTCGGTGCCGGTGTTGGGCGGTTGCCTGTGCTTGTGGTGGTCGGTGCGCCGGGCGCTTGGTGGGCGTGGCCGGGTGCGGGTGTGCGTGTTGGTGTGTACGTGGCGCGGGCTGCGGGGGGTCTGCGGGCGTCGGGTGCGCTGTTGCCGTGCGTGTGGTGGTTTGTGTTGTCTGGTGGAGCGTGGCCGGTGTGTGCGTTGCGTGGGTGTTGTGGGGTCTGGTCGGCGTGGGTGGTGTCGGTGTGGGTGTTTGGGGTTGGGTGCTGGTTTTGGGCGTGTCGTCGGCGTGGTGTAGTCGGGCGTGATGGTGGTGCCGCTAGCGGCGTCGATGGTGACGGTGCTGCAGGTGGTAGGGGTGGGACGGTGGTGTTGGCGGTTTCCGGTGTGGGTGGTGTGAAGTGTGGGGGTGTGGCAGGTGTGGTGCGGGGCGGATGGTGGTGTGCTTGGCGCCGGCGTCGTGAGTGCTGCCGGGGGGGAGGGTGTCGTTGGTGACGTTGTGGGCGGCCGGTGGTGGGTGGTGGTGGTGGTTGTGGCTGGACTGCTTGGTGGTTGTGGTGTCGGCGGGTGGCTCTGTGTGTGGTGGCGGGTGGGCGCGCTTGGTGGTGGTGCTGGTGTGTCCTTGCGGGTGGTGTTGGGTGTGGTACCATTGGGCGTGTGGTTTGCGATAACCGAGCACTCACCCCTACGGGTGGCGCGGGCCCGGTGGTCCGGTAGTCCGTCCGGCAGGTGGCGCCGGGTGCTCACGCGTCCCTCCGGACGGCGGCTGCTCCGTAGCCGGCAGGGGCTGGGTTCACTGCCGGGCGCACACACGTCCCTCCGGACGGCGGCTGTTTCGTAGCCGGCAGGGGCTGGGTTCACTGCCGGGCGCACACACGTCCGTCCGGACGGCGGCTGTTTCGTAGCCGGCAGGGGGTGGGTTCACTGCCGGGCGCACACACGTCCATCCGGACGGCGGCTGTTTCGTAGCCGGCAGGGGCTGGGTTCACTGCCGGGCGCACACACGTCCATCCGGACGGCGGCTGGTTCGTAGCCGGCAGGGGCTGGGTTCACTGCCGGGCGCACACACGTCCATCCGGACGGCGGCTATCGCGCTGTGGGGACTGCGGGGCTTGGACTTGTTCTTGGCGGCTCGTTCGTCGTCGGGTGTGGGTGTTTGCCGTGGTGGTGTCGTGTTTTTGTGCCGTGGTGCGTGCTGGCGTGCGGTGCTGCGTGTGTGCCCTGCTTGGCCTGTGTGTGGCGCGCGCTCCTTGCCCGGGCGTGCTGCTGCGCATGCGCGGGGACACACCCTCTCTCTGGCGGGCCCGTTTGGCTCCATGGCGGGCCCTGTTGGTGCCCGGCTGTGGCCCGGCGCGCGGCAGTGGGGTGTGTGCTCGTTGGGGGGGGGGGGTTCGGACCCCTCTTCTCGCTTTCCCCGCCTTGTCCCTCTGTCCCTCTTCGCCGGCCTGCCCTGCCTGCCCTCCCTCTTCGTACCCGCTGGGTTGGCCTTGGCCGGTCGGTTGGTCTTGGCGGTCTGACATTGTGTTTCTTTCCTGCAGGGCGGCGTGGGCTGGGTTCGTTTTGGGGGCAGGTTGCTCGTGTGGTGTGCCGCGCCGCTTGGCTCCTGTTCACCGGTGTGCACGCTCCGTGTGTGGTGTCGTGTGTACGGTGTCCTGGGCCTCCCGGCTCCTGTTCACCGGTGTGCACGCCTTGCGTGTGGTGTCGCGTGTATGGCGTCCTGGGCCTCCTGGCTCCTGTTCATCGGTGTGCACGCCCTGCGTGTGGTGTCGCGTGTACGGCGTCCTGGGCCTCCCGGCCCCTGTTCACCGGTGCGCACGCTCTGCGTGTGGCGTTGCGTGTACGGCGTCCTGGGCCTCCCGGCTCCTGTTCACCGGCGTGCACGCTCTGCGTGTGGTGTTGCGTGTACGGCGTCCTGGGCCTCCCGGCTCCTGTTCACCGGTGTGCACGCCCTGCGTGTGGCGTCGCGTGTACGGCGCCCTGGGCCTCCCGGCTCCTGTTCACCGGTGCGCACGCTGTGCGTGTGGCGTTGCGTGTACGGCGTCCTGGGCCTCCCGGCTCCTGTTCACCGGTGTGCACGCCCTGCGTGTGGTGTCGTGTGTACGGTGTCCTGGGCCTCCCGGCTCCTGTTCACCGGTTTGCACGCCTTGCGTGTGGTGTCGCGTGTACGGCGTCCTGGGCCTCCCGGCTCCTGTTCACCGGTGTGCACGCCCTGTGTGTGGTGTCGCGTGTACGGCGTACTGGGCCTCCCGGCTCCTGTTCACCGGTGCGCACGCTCTGCGTGTGGCGTTGC
The DNA here is from genome assembly GCA_964036045.1 of Eutreptiella sp. 'Long Island Sound 2002'. Lineage (NCBI taxonomy): Eukaryota > Euglenozoa > Euglenophyceae > Eutreptiales > Eutreptiaceae > Eutreptiella > Eutreptiella sp. 'Long Island Sound 2002'. The sequence goes on from OZ038392.1 coordinate 41,475,777, forward strand.
GCGTACGGCGTCCTGGGCCTCCCGGCTCCTGTTCACCGGTGTGCCCGCTCTGTGTGTGGTGTTGCGTGTACGGCGTCCTGGGCCTCCCGGCTCCTGTTCGCCGGTGCGCACGCTCTGCGTGTGGTGTTGCGTGTACGGCGTCCTGGGCCTCCTGGCTCCTGTTTACCGGTGTGCACGCTCTGTGTGTGGTGTCGCGTGTACGGCGTCCTGGGCCTCACGGCTCCTGTTCACCGGTGTGCACGCCCTGTGTGTGGTGTTGCGTGTACGGTGCCCTGGGCTCCCTGGCTCCTGTTCACCGGTGCGCACGCCCTGCGTGTGGTGTGGTGCGTACGGTGTCCTGGGCCTCCCGGCTCCTGTTCACCGGTGTGTTTGCTCGGTGTGGGTGTGTGGTGGCGGGTGGGCGTGCTTGGTGGCGGTGTCGGTGTGTCCTTGCGGGTGGTGTTGGGTGTGGTACCATCGGGCGTGTGGTTTGCGTTTATTGGGCACTCACCCCTCCGGGTGGCGCGGGCCCGGTGGTCCGGTAGCCCGTCCGGCAGGTGGCGCCGGGTGCTCACGCGTCCCTCCGGACGGCGGCGTGGTGTTGCGTGTACGGCGTCCTGGGCCCCCAGGCTCCTGTTCACCGGTGTGCACGCTCTGCGTGTACGGTGTCCTCGGCCTCCCGGCCCCTGCTCACCGGTGCGCACGCCCTGCGTGTGGTGTTGCGTTTACTGGGCACTCACCCCTCCGGGTGGCGCGGGCCCGGTGGTCCGGTAGCCCGTCCGGCAGGTGGCGCCGGGTGCTCACGCGTCCCTCCGGACAGCGGCGTGGTGTTGCGTGTACGGCGTCCTGGGCCTCCCGGCTCCTGTTCACCGGTGTGCACGCTCTGCGTGTACGGTGTCCTGGGCCTTCCGGCTCCTGTTCACCGGTGTGCACGCTCTGTGTGCGTGTGCGGTGTCCTGGGCCTCCCGGCTCCTGTTCACCGGTGTGCACGCTTCGTGTGTGGTGGTTCGTGTACGGCGTCCTGGGCCTCCCGGCTCCCGTTCACCGGTGTGCACGCTCTGTGTGTGGTGTTGTGTGTACGGCGTCCTGGGCCTCCCGGCTCGTGTTCACCGGTGTGCACGCCCCGTGCGTGGTGTTGCGTGTGCCGTTTGGCCCTTTTGCGCCTGCGTGGTGCGTGTTGTGTTGTGCGTGTGGTGTCCTGGGACACTTGGTTCGTGTTCTCCGGTGTCGCGGTGTGTTGCGGTGTGTGTGTGGTGTCCGGTGTGCGGCGGTGCGTGTGCGGTGTCCTGGGCCTCCCGGCCCCTGTTCACCGGTGCGCGTGCTCGGTGTGTTGCGTGGTGTGTGCGGCGTGGGTGTGGGTGCGTGTTCGCGTGTGCCATACCGTTGCAGCATTTTTGTTTACACATTGCTTCCTATGGCGTCTTACTTATTCTTCGCGTCCTGGACTCGTTGATTTTGGCGACGCCCAAGAGTAAGCGTGTCTTAATGCATGCATGGCGGTGTATGCTTTTTACGCGTTGGTTTGTGGACTCTTTGCATTTTGCGACGCCCAAGAGTAGGCGTGTTTGCTTAATGCATTCATGGCATGCTACTTATTCTTTATGCCTTGGACTCTTTGTTTTTTGCGACGCCCAAGAGTAAGCGTGTCTTAATGTTTGCATGGCGGCATATGCTACTTAACCGTTTGTTTGCGGACTCTTTGTATTTTGCGACGCCCAAGAGTAGGCGTGTTTGTTTAATGCATGCATGACATGCTACTTATTGTTTATGTCTTGGACTCTTTGTTTTTTGCGACGCCCAAGAGTAAGCGTGTCTTAATGTACGTATGGCGGCATATGTTACGCACTCTTTGGTTTGTGGACTCTTTGTTTTTTGCGACGCCCAAGAGTAAGCGTGTATTAATGCCCACAAAGGTGGGTGGGGAGGTACATGGAGAAGGACAAAGGAAGAGAAAGGGTGCGAGACGGTGGGCATGGCGTGTTAGTATACTATTTTTCGTTTTTTTTTTTTTTTCGCGTTGCTCGCGACGCGTTTTTCTTTACCTATACGGTGTGTTAGAGGGTGAGAGGCATGGTGTTGTATTCCTAAGCTCGGTACGGTGCTTACAGCGTCTACTATTCACCTCTTTGTATTTTGCGACGCCCAAGAGTAGGCGTGTTTGTTTAATGCATTCATGACATGCTACTTATTGCTTATGTCTTGGACTCTTTGTTTTTTGCGACGCCCAAGAGTAAGCGTGTCTTAATGCATGTATGGCGGCATATGCTACTCACCCTTTGGTGTGTGGACTCTTTGTATTTTGCGACGCCCAAGAGTAGGCGTGTGTGTTTTGTTTTGGGGCGCGCACAAGTCCCTAGCGCCTAGGGCACGCACTTTGCTAGGTGGTTTGGGGCAAGCAACGCTCAGCTTCTTCGCCGTCGCGACTCTATTGTTCGTCTTTTTCGGTGAGTGTCCTATATTTTGCGACCTCGCCAAACAGCGGCGCAAGAAGCGCAAGAGAGAGGACAAAGGGCTTCTCTGAACCAGGTTGCAGCCACAGGGACACCAACTCTGACACCGCTTCTCCTTCACCAGGAACCCATCGCAGTTGGTTGACATCGGTGTGGTCACTGCAAAAATGCTCCAGACCATAAGAAGACATGGCGTGTACAGGAGCTCTGAGAGGCAGCACGACGAGCTCCCAGTAGGACACAAACAATGAGCAGTCAAGTCAGCAACTACTCGCCACTGCACTCATGTGTTGAGAACGTCAATCGCCAGATGGTAACTGCACTGGGCAGGCATCCATTGGTAAAGAATTGCATGATCCGATGGTATCTGCACTCGGCAGGCATCGGAGAGGGCCAGCACCCTGAAAAGTCACTCCTGGTGACATTTACTTCCATACTCGGACTCTCGGACCAGATGGTCAGAATTGCCAGATACTCCAGCAGAGGCTTGTGCACTTGATTCGCCGCACTGAGAAGACCGCACCACAGACCCATGTGCGCACGCCTCAACAGCCACACAGGCCGAAAGCCCACGGGTCAAAGAGACAGTGAGCAGTCCAGCTGTAAGGAGGCACGCACAGGGTGGCAGCAGGGAGCCTGGTCGCACTGCAGCTCATCAGCCACTGCGCCCAGCGCACGTACAGTCGCCCCGGCAACCTACAACAGCACGGCAACCTGCATCACTGAAACCATCAATTGAGGTACCCACTACTCCAGAAAAAACAGCTCCTGTACATTTGTAGAAATCCGCAGGAGAAAGAGTAGGACCTTGTACCCTTGAGTTGCAGCACTTAGAATACTACACCACAGACTCGTGACTGCACGCCTCAGCAGCTCAAAAGGCCACAGGCACACAAGTCAAAAACGACCGTGGGCAGTCCAGCAGCAACTTCTGAGGGCACCATACGCAGCACTGGAACGATCAAGTGATGTGATTCCGTTCCCAGAAAATCTGCTCCTGTAGCACAACACAGGGGCTCCTGAAACTCCATGTGCAGAGATTTCAAGTCCTAATCCTGCACATAACACACAGAGCTCAACATCCACTGCTGGTACCGCTGAACCGAAAAACTCCCAGAGCAGGAAATCGCAGCAGCGCAGAAATGTCCAATAAGGCCACCTCTCGTCCACCCATCTTGGCATAATCATGACCAAGGCCTGAGGGCAAGAGGCGGAAATGTGAGACTGCACTGCACACAACAAACCTGCATCCATTCATGCAGTTTTTGGTCCTTTATTTCCTATCTTCGCAGAAGAGGACCTGGTTGAGGAGAGTAGTAGTAGTAGTAGTAGTACTAGTAGTAGTAGTAGTAGTAGTAGTAGTAGTAGTAGTAGTAGTAGTAGTAGTAGTGGTAGTAGTAGTAGTAGTAGTAGTAGTGGTAGTAGTAGTAGTAGTAATTTAAATCACTAATGGCCGTCTGGTGCGAAGGGAAATTATAGAGGTTCTCAGAGCTAGGCAAAGTCCAACTCTCTTGCAAACTTCTTTTTTTTGAGAATTGTAGAGGACACGGCGCCCTCGTGGCCTTTCGCGCGTTCAGGTGGCGGTTCCTGTGCCCTTGTGGCTTTTCGCACGCCCTAGTGGCGGTTCGCGCACCCACGTGGCAGTTCGCGGGCCCTGGTGGCGGTTCCTGCGCCCAAGTGGCGGCTCACGTGCCCTGGTGGCGGTTCCGTCACCCGGGCGGCAGTACCCGCGCCCAGGGCGTGGTTCGCGCACCCAGGTGAAGGTTTTTACGCCCTGGTGGCGGTTTCGGGCGCCCTGGTGGCGGTTCCCGCACCGTGGTGGCGGTTGACCTGCCCTGGCTGCGGTTCGGGCGCCCAGGTGGCGGTTTGCAGGCCCTGGTGGCGGTTGGTGCGCCCTGGTGCCGCTTAGCGTGTCGCAATGGGGGTTCACTCGCCGTGGTGGCGGTTCACGCGCCCAGTTGGCGGTTTGCGTACCCAGTGGCAGTTTGCTTGCCTAGGTGGCGGCTTGCGCGCCCTAGTGGCGGTTTCCGCGCCTCATGGGTGGCTTGTATTGTGCTTGTACTTAGACTGTATTGCCAACGTACTTAGGGTGCACAATAAACCCTTTAATCCTGCTTTTCCAATGCTTTGGGGTATACTTTAGTTGTATTAGAGATGCTCTAAGCACTCAGGCATTTTTATCTTAGCATTGGCCCAACCAAAATGGGTGATAACACATTTTGACCTATGGAAGGCAACACTAAATCAGGATGTTGTGTGGACCCCTTAATCCCCAAGGTATAGGCATTAAAACATCCTTTTCTCGGTTACTGAGGCACTGACATACTGAAGGCAGAGCCTATGAATTTATCTATGTTTTCTCATGAATTCTTAGCTATCCTAGTGGTATGCACCCTAGGGGGCTGGGGCACCTCCTTTTGAGAGGTCCTGGGTTCAATACCCAGTCAGCCTAGCTAAGTAGGATTATCCCATGTGACATGGCAGTGACCTCAGCGCCACAAGCCATGCCACCTCAGCACCTAAGGGACCCAAAAACAAAGAGTGCACATCTCAAGATGGCACTGTGGATGAGAGGGAGCCCTGGGGGCAGTTTTCCAATCATTTTTTCTCAAACATGTAAAATATTTCATCCTGAGTTGCAATGTATGCTAATTGCTGTGGTCTGTTGTTGATAGTTGTCTTTATCTAACTCTTTGTGACTGCAGCCCTTCATGCTTTGATCCTGTTTATCTTCTACTTGCTTATATCTGTCTTGAGGTATCCTGGATTGGTTGTATTTCAACATTAAAACATTTTCCTCATCAAAAACAAGCAGCAGGAACCCTACACCAGCAGCAAGCAGCAGGAGAGGCACAACAACAACACAGTGTTGAAATCGCTATAAAACCTTCTGGTAGCAAGAGGCAGACAGTCTCTGCATACCGGCAGCAACCCCGTGCTGTACATCCAGTGCGCCGAGATCCGTCATATATAAGCAAGAAGGGCGAATATGGACACAAAGAAGGAGGACACCGACGTAAGGATGGCGCCTGAGGCACCAGCAAGGCGAGCACCTGGTGAACCTGGACCTAGACCTAGCGCTGTACCTTCAGTGCCCTTACATGGGCCAGTGGACGTGGTTGATGACTCGCTGGAGGGACTTCAGTCGGCCTTCCGGGCCCTCTCAGTCGAGGAGCTGGACACCAATCCTGTGAAGAGAAAGAGAGAGAGAGAGAAGGATGCAGGAGAAAGCATGGCAGACGAAGGAGTAGACCAAGGGCACGACCCGACGCGTGAGTCAACCTTCGAGGGCGCACCAAGCGCTTCTGGCCTCCACGCATCACCCTCTCCTACAGCCACCACACTCCCAACTCCAGACCCAGCCGCTGCAACATCCACATCCATAACCACCCCGCCTATGGCTGAGGGCAAAGGCTTTACTGGTATGCCTACCTACCCTGCCTATGGTGTGAACCCACCTACCACTGCGTTTCCGGAGGCAACTATTACCAGTGTGCCGGTGGCCTCCAGTTCTGCGCCGCGATGGTATGCGGCTGACTATCACCATCCTCCACCCGCTACGGGAGCCTATGTGGATGTTCCTGGGTATGCAACCCTGAGTGGGCTGAGGAGAGGACCTGAGTCATGCGGGAGCAGGAGTAGAGGATTGGAGAGATCCTCCAACAGGTCCCTGACGCGGTCGGAGATAAAAGAGGCTCTCCGAGGAGCCACCTCTGAACTTGTGGGCGAACTCACTCAAGAGATTCGAGATAAACTAGAGCCCCTGATTCCGCCCCAAGCGTCACCTGCCACGGTGGGAATGTCAGCCCATCGAGTACAGGCTAACCGCCTGGTGGCAGGGGTGACAAACACCCTGGGGAGCCTGAGGAGCCGACCGATGCCGACCCCTGCAGCGATACCGAGAAGCCCTTTCGTGCCGAGGACGGCCCAGCCACCCTACAGCCACGTGGGGAATTCTACGAGAGCCGAGCTGGACCGGCTGGGGCTGAGAGCTCTGAGGGCAATGGTGGACGTGGAGGCCTATGGCTCCAGTGACCTAGGCGGAGACCCCTCCGATGATGAGCCGCCGTCGATGACTTCTGCTTCGCCCTCGGAGGACGACGACCCTGAGGACCCCGAGAACCCAAGTGGGCAGAAGAAAAAGAAGAAGGGGAAGACCCGGCGCCCTGAGGGATGCAGGTCTCAGAAGGCTAAGGCCATTGCCACCTCCAAGATCGTGGTGAACTTGCCTGAGTTCACAGGCAAGGACCTCAGCGAGTTCGCTGAGAACTTTGGCCGTTCCTTCGATTGACCGGCCAAACCCACGCTAGTGGACGGGTCAAGTGCGATCTGCTCCTGCATTGTTGCAAGACCAAGTACCTGGAGAAGCAGGTCAAGCAGATCGTGACTAAGTCCGCAACCTTTGCTGACGTGTTGGTTCCCTTGGAGAGGCAGTACCCAACCTATGAAACCGACCTCTCCATCAGGGCCGAGATCCAGAACCCTGCCGTGCTGCCCAACAACCCCAAACCTGGCAGGGTCTCTGAGCTTTTGGCTGATCTGGATCACTGGGCTGGACGATTGACGCCCGGTTCCTACAGCAGCGATGACCTGCTTTTCTGGTTGGTGGCTAAGCTCCCTCGGGAGCTGTGGGACGGGTGCCGTTCAACGGCAGAGCGCAAGGCTAGAGCCCTCCACTATGAGGATTTATGTGTACTACTCCTGGAGCTGGCGCTGGAGAAAGAATGCGACTAGCACCTGAACAACTACCGTCCTGGAGGGGAAGGCTCTGGAAGCCAAGGCAAAGGGTACCAAGGATCCAGACCTTGACAGGGGACTACCCCCAAACACGCCCGTATCATGGAAAACATCAGGGAGCACTTCTGGTGTGATGCCAGAGATGAGCAGGGTCACCTGCAGCACGCCCCTGACTGCGAGCAGCGAGACTCCTTCGTAGTCCATCTCAAGAAGCAGGAGACCAACACCAGCGCCAAGGCAAAGATGCCGGATCACTACAGGTGTACTATCACCTGTGCCTTCTGTGGGAAGAGGAAGCACTACGAAGATGAGTGCAACCACAAGCAACGCCCGTCGGCGAAGCTGAAGGGTGAGGATCCTGGCAAAGGCTCTGGCAAAGGTGGAGGCAAAGGCAACGGCAACGACTCCGGCAAGGGCAAGTCAAAAGGACGTGGAAAAGGGCAAGACAAGAACCACAGTGGACGAGGAGGAGGCGCTAACCGCCAGCCAGACAAGAACAACAAGAACCCGGACAAGAACGGAGGCAACCCCAACCCTAATCCAGGGGGGAACTCCGAGCCCTCTGGAGGGCAGTCTGGTCCCACCACACGCTCGCAGACTCAGGCCCAGCAAGAACAAGGGGCCAAGCATGACCATGAAGGTGGTGATGATGACAACGCTAAGAAGAGAAGCCGTTTCATGAGGATGGCCCGCAAATTGCGGAACAAGGGGTCCGAGGTGACCAGTCCCGCGGAGTTCTGACTGGGACGCTCCGGTGGGGCCCTGGACCTGGTGTTCTGGGTACGTATCCGACTAGGGGGACGTGAATACCTGGGGGTATTGCATACTGGCGCCACCATATCTGTAGTGGCCAAGAAAAGTTTACCTTGTGGGAGCCTGAAGAACACCATGACCACCGCGGCTATACGAATGGGGGACGGACATGTGGTGCACAGCTGCGGGGACTGTGAAGTGGAGGTACCTATGGGCTCCCGAACTATCGCCCATTGGTTCTATGTGATGGACACCGAGGCCTTCGACTTTGTATTGGGGACTGACTTCTTCGTGCAGCACTCCCAGACACAATCCCTGGCGCTGCAAGCGCCCTACCTCCTCTACGTGGACCACGGCAGTGGCAGAGAGTCCGTACCACTGGAGCAGTCGGAGAACACCTCGAGCTACCTGAGGGTATCGAAGGAGGAGCCCTCGAACATGATGGCGGCCTCCAAAACTGAGGACTATCAACTATTGGGGGAAGTCCTAGACCAAGGTCTGAAGGAGTTGGGTTACTCTAGAGAAGACCTGAGTGTGGAGTTGTTCGCCAGCGACAAGCAACATGTCCTGGACCTTTACTGCAGCAAGGGGAAGGACTGCAGCTACAAATTTTACTGGCCCTCTTTCGGGATGGCCTACGGGAACCCCAGGTTCAGTGAACTGGGGAAGGTCTTGACCAAGGTGGCCTTGCAACGTTCCCGTATGGTCCTGTGTTCCCCCGATTGGGGAGCCCATGGGGGCAACGAGTACTGGCGAACCATCCTGGACAGGCTGACTATCAGCTCTGTTCGGTTACCTGATGAGGCCATCTACGTGCCTCTGGGGCGTAAGACGCATATGGGGAAACCCGGATGGGGGAGTATGCTCAGTGTGGTGGACGGACGTCTTACCTCCATCCCCTGGGAAGACCTGGACTAGACTCTGGTCCAGGCTATACAACGACAAAGCGATGGACTCGCCTTGGGTGACTTGAAGGATCGACTACGACCTCAAGATTCTATTGAGACTATACCTGGAGGAGATGAATACGTCGTGACTAAAATCAACGCCCCCAAATATCCCTGCCATGTACCTTTTCCTGATGGAGTCTCTGAGTGTGGACTATCTGAGCTCCCTAGCTCTATCCACTCGGATGACGAGACTGAGCACGACGCCTTCTTCGTGCAGACCTGTGTGGAGGAAGTGGAGAACGCCGAGTACGTCGCCCCACTGACACCCCTACTCTCCATGAGGGTGAAAGACCCCTTGGACGAAGAGCTGCATCCCCGATCCAGGCTAAGGGAGTATGTGGACTCCAAGAGGAGGTTTGTGGCAAAAAATCCATGCTACGCTAAGCCTACCCGCAGCTCATGGCCACTGAAGCAAGGACGTATGGGAGATCTATCCCAATTGAAGGAGGACCTCGAACAGAAGATCACCACCTGGCAAAGGGAGGTAGATCTTAAGCTCATGAAGAGCGTGTGGGGTGCCCATGTGAGGACCCCAGAGGAGGAGGACCTCTCGGAGGAATGTGTATGTAAAACCCCTCAAGCGTGCCTATGTTGCCATCGTCCACCAGAGATGGTTGAACGAGACCTACTTTATGCCTACCAAGGGTTGAAGGATACTACCAAGGGCGAAGAGTCGGTGGAGGATCACCTCCCGACGTCCATTATTCAGGGGGCAAGCAAGTTACACTCTGACGAGGACATGGAGGACAAGATCAAGCTATTGGACCCGCGGGTGCAGACGCTTATAAGGACCTATCCAGAGGTGTTCGGGGAACTACCACCCCCAGCCTCATGTGACAAGCTGGTACAGATGGACCTCAAACTGAAACCCGAGTTGGTGGGTCACAAGATCCGGAGGAGACCCTATCCGGCTCCTAAAGAGCAGGCCGACGAGATTGAGCGACAGATACAGGAATGTATCGATGCTCGCCTAGTCCTGGAGTACAAGGACGGGGACTACCCCCAACACTGCAGCCCCTGATTCCTGGTCGCTAAACCTGGGTCTACAGCCAAACGGCTGGTAGTGCACTATGGAGAGCTGAACAAGAAGACGCTGAAGCACTCAGGGTCCATTCCTAATATGGAGTCTACCCTTGAGGAGATAGCCTCCTGTCGCTACAAGACCAAGATGGACAAGAGGAGCAGATTCTGGCAGGTGGACCTGACGCCCAACGATCAGGAGCTACTAGCCTTCATCACCCCTCAGGGGAGGGTGTTCAAGTGGAAGGTCATGCCATTTGGCGTGGCCAACGCATCCGCTCTATTCCAAGAGCTGATGAACAAGATCTTGTCCATCCTACGAAGAAAACCTAAGGTGCAGGAACTCATATCCCGTGGGGCCCAGATGGAAGCACACATCGACGATGTATGCCTCGGGACCAATACCAAGGAGGATCACCTAATCCTCTTGGATGAGTTATTTGCGGTCTGTCAAGAGAACCACACACGACTCAAGCTGGAGAAGTGTGAGTTCATGCAGGAGACCATGCAGTACCTGGGGTTTGACGTTGGGTATGGGTGGTGGACCCCAGCGGCCTCTAAGGCCAAACCCCTGATGGACGCCAAGGTATGACACGAAGACCCCAAGAAAGGACTTCATGATGTACGCAGTTTCATTGGGGCGTGCAACTTCTATCGCCGCCATATCAAAAACTTCACCTACACCAGCGCCATTCTGACGGACCTGATCAAGAAGAGTACTACTTGGCACTGGGGCCCACAAGTGCAACAAACGTTTGACGAGCTCAAAGACAAGGTGGCCAACGCTAAGTGCTTGGGCGTGCCTAGAGCACAGGGGGAGATGATCCTGGTGACCGACGCAGCAATGTGGGCGGTGGTGGAACGTTGTTCCAATGGCAAGCACTAGAGAAGGAGGAGTTTGACTCGGCTATTTCCCAATGGGGGACTGAAGGTCTCAACCGAGATGGAACTCTCAAGCACAGCTACCCTGACGACAAGTGGGTCCTAGTGCCTCTAGGCCACTGGAACTGGAAATGGAACCAGGCCAGGGGGAACTACTCCACCTATGAGCAGGAATTGCTCGCGGGTATGCTGGTGCTATTCTCACAAGCACGACTGTTGGGGGGTAACCCTGTGGTCTGGCTGTGTAACCAAGAGCCGCTTCGCACTTTCCAGAAGGGCCCCCCACCTGAGAAGGCCACGCTACAGCGCTGGTGGACCTACCTCTGCCAACTACGGCTGACGGTACACCATATCCAGGGAGTGAAGAACGAGTCTGCAGACTACATCAGCTGCAACAACTTCGACCCCCTGATCGGTGCCCGGTCTGAGGCGCTGGCTAAGGAGGCGTTCAGCCGTATGGACGTCCACTTGGACCTCAACATGACTATGATACGCCCCCTGGATGGAATCCAACAATCGGAGTACCTGAAGGAGTTTGGGGATATCTACAAGTGCCTGGAGAAACGCCTTGAACCCCTCCTGGTCAACCAAGATGAGTGGAAGAGGGACAAGAGCTACCTCTGGCACGAGGACCGCATCGTGGTACCCAGTGACAGAGTCCCAGCGCTGCTGAAGTGGACCCATGAGTCCAGCGGTCATGTGGGTGCTGACCGTACCCTGAGGCTATTCAAGCAGTGGTTCCACACTACGTGGACTGACGACCAACTGCGGAAAACTCTCCAGCCTATCATGGACAAGTGCCTGTGTAGGTCCTGCAAACCAGGGGATATCAGGGACAGAGGTCTCTACTCGACCCTGCCCATCCCTCACTGTGCTAACAGTGTTCTATACGTGGACTACACGGAGAAGCCGAAGTTCGGGGGCTATGACTTCGCCCTCGTGGTAACCTGTTGGCTGACCAGGTTTACCAGGGTGTTCCCATGTACCAAGCACATTACCGGGGAGGAGACTATCAAGATACTCCTGGAGGAGTGGTTTTGTGTCTATGGGGCGCCCAAGGGGATCAACTCCGATGAGGACGTATGAGTGCGCTCAGATACCGGCTGGTACAAGAGGGTCCTGAGATCCCTCAATGTCCAGGTGTCTACGGGGATTCCCTACTCTCAAACGAGCAACCCCCTATGTGAGCGACAGATTCGTGTCCTCAAGGAGAATGTAAGGATATGGTGCAAAACTGAACGCACCAGAGACTGCGTGAGACGACTCCCCGTCATATCCTTGATGATGAACTCCCAAGAAAGTTCGGCTACTGGCTACTCGCCCCATGAGCTATTCCTAGGGCGCCCGGCGTGGTTCCTACATGCCCCCTATCCAGAGGACACCCATTCTTCTGTGGGTGAGTGGGTCCAAGAGCAACAAGCGAAGGTGGACAAGGCCAAGGCTATGCTCCAGAGAGTGAGGGATTGTCAGTGGAACAAGAAGAACAAGCACCGAGTACCGGCAACCTACCAAGAGGGGGACTGGGTGCTGGTGCACCACAGCCGACTACCCGCCTGGCCACGCTCTGCCAGCGATGACCCATACTTCCGGCCCTACAAGATTCTATCTGTGGATTGACACGGTATAACCGTGCGGTGTTCTCCCCGTCTAGGGGGGACCCTGGTGTGCGCTGCTCAACACCTGAAGCGCTACTATGATCTTGAAGACCTCTGTGGGGAAGAGTGGGAGCTGAACGACGAGGAAATCGCCGCTCTAGACCTACAAGGGGCTGCCAGCACTATGGAAGTTGAAGGGGAACTCCCCCACATGAAAGCTGTGGAGATGGCTAAGGAGGGCTTCTACCTGATGAAGTCTGTCCTACGCCACCGCTATCGCCAGGGTTGGCGCTTCCTCACCCTCTGGGAAGGGTTTGGAGTCGAAGAGGCCACCTGGGAGTCCTTCTCTGCATTTGTTCTACCTGAGGGACGCCTAAACTCAGCTCTGGTTGACTACTTGTCCCAGAACAACCTTGGTGAGTTGCTGAGGCTCGCTGAGACGCTTGCCTCCAAGACCAAAGCTGGGGACTGAACCTTACCCCTAAGTGTGCTACGTATGTCTGTGTGTGTCTCACTTATCTCCCGGGCCTGGCTCCCGAATCAACGGGCTTCGCTGATGTCGGACCGAAGGTCCTAGTCAGTTACTAGTACCACTCCTATGGCGCCCAATTTCTGTGCCTGCGCCTATCCTTTGGGGAAGATGGCTAAAGCCCTACCTACTAGAGGGGAGGGGTGGCCGCGTGTGCTAAGGGCATACAAAACGCCCATTTTTGCTAAAGGCCAAAAGCTAACGCACTACCCTGCCCACGTGGAAAAGCACGCGGGACAGGAGACACCACTACCCTACACACTTAGGCGGCTCAAGTTGCATGGTCAAAATTACACCAAATGCACCCGATTTGGACCATGCAAAAAAATAGTTTTTCACAGGCTCTGTTTTTTGATAACAGAATATAAGTCCAAAGAAAGTATCTTTCTCACCATTTGTGCCATTTTGTGCCTTTTTTCGGACAGCCGAAAACAAAAAAAACTATAAAAAAAATAAATCTTATGATTTCAGTGGAAAATGATGTGCTTTTAGCGGAAATTGGCCAATAAATACATTTTGCGTTCCCCTTGTTTTTTGGATGAACATGGTCTGCAGAAAAAATGATTGCAACATCATTGTCTGTTCTGCATGTTCATTGCATACCTGGAAAAATGATTTATTGATCGAATTCTATGCGCGAGGCCTCGCGCAATCAAGAACAAGGATCATTAAAACAGAAGCATGGCGGATTAAATATCAATGCAAAGCATATGCGACATGTGGTTTAAGGGCTGCCCCATGCGCGAGGCCTCGCGCATAACTTACTAAACCAAAAGCCTCACCCGATTCATTTTCCTTTGGAAGGACGGCTTCAGGGTCAAGTGGTCTTACTACCCACCACACGGTTTGATTTTTGATTTGCACTGCCTGAAAAAAGAGGTATAGGTTGTGATTTTCAAGTTCTGGGACTGCATTGCAGTCCTCATTGCGCGAGGCCTCGCGCAAAATAAGGCCCAGAAAATATGTTCTTTGTACCATTGCGATGGGTTCTCATCTGATAGCGCTTGTGCACAACCTTCACTGAAGCAACGAGTACCTAAATTGTCGTTGAGTCATTCAAATTTACCAGAAGCTTGCCCCCCCCGGAGGTGGAAAACCTCTTTTTGGGCTTGCTCAGCCCCTGCGCTTGGCAGACTGCTTCCCCCAGGGCACCTTCTTTCTCCAGGTATCGAACATCATCTTGATAATTGGTGTCGTTTGCACTACATTGCATTTTACTCTCCAAAAAATCACTTTTTTTGGCCCAAACAAACGCTCAAAAAAGTGCCAGGCATGACAAATTCATATTTTCTTTGCACATTTTACTTTCATCTATAGTCAACAACGGAAGGATCAAGTTTTTGTTCAGCTAAAGCTACAAGGTGGGTCCCTGTCCAGCTCAGCGTCATCTGTTGAGTGGACATGCTTCATGTGCCACCAGTGATACTCTTTTTTTTGCTTGACACTCCCCAAAACTTGTGGCAGGTGTGCATCATGAGCAACGCTGCAGGATGCACCCTGTGCAACACCTCCAACGTATGTGCTCCTTTTGTTAGGAATGCAACAACATTACAAATGATTTCTTGAGTCATCAATGAGATTTGCAAGGCTTGTTTAGAGCGCTGAATGTCCGCCCGCGTTAACATATTGTACAATGTGATCAAGTCAAGGGTGCCTGTAATGTCACTCCAGTGTAGGCGCCTGCTTGATTCCTCAATTCTACCATCATTACCTGACTTTGGAGGGGTAATGGACTGCTCTTTGTGCAAGGCCTCGCGCAAGGAACAGTCCATTGCCCAAAAAAAAGCATTTTTTGGACCCATGAGGACCAAGAAAAGGCCAAAATTCCTTACATAAGAGTTCTCTTGGTGTTTCAAAAACGGTTTGATTTTAGGCAAGCCAAATAATGGTTTTTTTGATGTTTTTTGAGGCCCTGTAGTTTGGGCACTTTCTGTCGTTTTATACCAGCAACTTGAGCCGCCTGAGACACACCTTACAGTGGCACCATACTGGTGGGCGAGCACTTCTGCAACTGGCTCAAGCCCCCACTCAGGACTACCACTCCTACACGCACGCTCTACTGGGTGGCGTTGAAGATGAAAACAAGAGCCCTAGCGGCTCACCTGTGAGATTGCAAGAAAACACAGAGCTACTAAGCTTCTGTGGCCTAACAGGGACGCCACAACGCGTTTCCCTGCTAGGGCTTGGAGGGAAGGGGTGCTCTTGTTGCGCGCACAGCGTGGATGTTGAAGGTGTCGGGCTACGCTTGCCACTCCTGGCTGAGTCGTAGCTTGTTGTTTGTGTGATCAGCGCTGTATGTTTTAGCACGGCTAGAGGGACTGCACTAGTTCACCCTGACCTTCCCACCTAAAGAGCAAAGGCGGATGAAGGAGCGTTTGCAGCAGAGGGACCAAGACCATCTCCACGTATTATACGCTTCTCAGATGGCCCTATAATCTGCTGTCCACACCGCCCTGGCAAGCAAGCAAGCTTAAGGAACTCCACCCGTTTTCTTATAGAATGTGGGGTGGAGCCCCTGGGTAACCTAAACAAGGTTTACCGTGCGCATTTCGCGTGGCCTACCCTTTAATGCGTGTGTGAATGCACGAGCATGCACGAGTTTATTGTCAACCTGTGGCAATCCCTTTCTTTTTCTCCTAATCTTACCCACAATCACGAACTCCACCAGGGGGTGGCCCCACCTGGGCTTCCCTACCTTACTCACCGCTGGAGAGTGAGGCAAGGTGAGGGAAAAGCGAGACACAAGCGAGAAACGAAGCAATGCATATGTGTGTATGTCTAATCACCCTGGACTTACCTCTAATCATCTGCAATCTTTCTAATCTATCCCTCTATCGTTTGGTAGCGCTGCTACAAGGCACGTTCACGGAGACACAAGACGAGGAATGTGCATGCTGCATACGAGACAAGCACACCTGTGGTTTATACCTGATTCAATGAAGTCCTTCTGTTGATGTTTGACATCTTGAATCTTGAATTCTTACTGTCAATGTGGGTGTAATCTTTATGTTAGTCTATCTAGGTGCGTTTTGTCATTTTCGTCATACTGCGTAACATACGTTTGTATTCTTATTAATTCTTTATTTTCCGGCGCTTCGCTAAGAGCCGCTCCTGCGCGCCGCCTTTTTCTGCGTAAGAATTTCTTGACTTAAAAAATCAAGAGATGACTACAAATTTTATAAAAATGTGCATCTGATGCACAATTGGATTCTGTCCAGGTGAGTCCCTTCAGAAAAATTCTAGGCCGTCATTTGACGGACTTAGGTGTTGTCGCTTCGCGTTTGCATGGATTCGTCCCTCATCCTCCCATTCCTCTGTTGTACAGACCTCCTCGCAAGGCCTCGTTGAGTAGGCCGCTGTTCGGGCCGAAAAGCAGCAGCAGGAGACTGAACCAGAATCAAGACATCTCCAAGGCGCAATTCTAATTAAATCAGCGCACCCTTGCCCCAGGCCTCGTTGAGTAGGCCGCTGTTCGGGCCGAAAAGCAGCAGCAGGAGACTGAACCAGAATCAAGACATCTCCAAGGCGCAATTCCAATTAAATCAGCGCACCCTTGCCCCAGTGTCTCCATCAGGTTCAATGAGACTTGGGTCGAGCGTCCTATGAGAGTCTGGCGTTGGGTTGTGTTACGCTGCAGCTTGGAGGGAGGGATGCACATGCATATGGTCTTGGCATGCCTTATTCTAACCCCACCAAGCCACAGGAACCCCGGCAGCGCCAAGAGCGCCGAGGTTTCTGTTCCAGATTGTCAGCAACAATGCAGCAAGAGTCGCTGGCCATGGTAAAGCGCTCTTTTCCAGGGAAGCTATAGGTATGTTAAAGTAGATGTGGAAACCAAGGAAATGTGAAGAAAAAATCCCTCTCTCCTGAAAATGCGACAGTGGTGGCCACCACAGCACAGGGGGGGAGTAAGAAAAAGTGCTTTTCCAATGCTTTAGGGTGTACTTTTTTTGTATTAGAGATGCTCTAAGCACTCAGCTATTTTTATCTTAGTATTGGCCCAACCAAAATGGGTGATAACACATTTTGACCTATGGAACCAAACACTAAATCAGGATCTTGTGTGGACCCCTTAATCCCCAAGCTATAGGCATTAAAACACCCTTTTCTGGGTTACTGAGGCACTGACCTACTGAAGGCAGAGCCTACGAATTTATCTATGTTTTCTCATGAATTCTTAGCTATCCTAGTGGTATGCACCCTACGGGGCTGGGGCACCTCTCTTTTGAGAGGTCCTGGGTTCAATACCCAGTCAGCCTAGCTGAGTAGGATTATCCCATGTGACATGGCAGTGACCTCAGCGCCACAAGCCATGCCACCTCAGCACCTATGGGACCCGAAAACAAAGAGTGCACATCTCAAGATGGCACTGTGGATAAGAGGGAGCCCTGGGGGCAGTTGTCCAATCAGTTTTTCTCAAACATGTAAAATATTTCATCCTGAGTTGCAATGTATGCTAATTGCTGTGGTCTGTTGTTGAAAGTTGTCTTTATCTAACTCTTTCTGACTGCAGGTAGGTAGGTAGGTAGGTGCACTCGGTCGTGGAGAGGCGCCCCATGGTTCCCCCTGGCGTCGCCCCTGTGACGAACAGGAAGAGGCTCCGCGCGTGAAGAGGTTTCTGACTGCAGCCCTTCATGCTTTGATCCTGATTCTCTTCTACTTGCTTATCTCTGGCTTGGGTTATCCTGGATTGGTTTCATTTCAACAACAAAACATTTTCCTCATCAAAAACAAGCAACAGGAACCCTACACCAGCAGCAAGCAGCAGGAGAGGCACAACAACAACACAGTGTTGAAATAACTATAAAACCTTCTTCTTGCACTTCAAAATGGAATTTTTTTAATTGAAGTTCTCCATTCCAATTGATTCCCTTGGCAAACACAAAGTAGGCAACAGCAAGAAGACGAAGCCGTGAACGAATAATGAGCTGAACCAGCTTGCTGGTCCAGTAATACAGGTTCACATGCCTAAATAACAGGAAAATTGATATAACAATAACTTCTCATTAAAAACCCAATAAAACCTATATTTTAGCAACTTTCTGAGTAGTCTATCGTATCACAGGCCTTGTCAACATTACGTCAATTGCTGTCGCCGACAGCAGGCAGCGACAGTCGCGACAGGCCATCTGAAGCTTCCAAATAGCTTCAAAATAGCTTCTAATACATTAGAACCTTCTAAAATAGCGTAAAACATGATTAAATCACATTATAAGCATATGGAATGTGATTATTCATGTATGGCTACTAGTGAATCCTAGATCTCTGCTCTTTGTAGTGTACCTAAGAGCAGTAGACTCTAGCAGTAAGCTATAGGCTTGGAATATAAACCAAATATGAGCAAATATCCTAGTGTTTCAGGATCTTGAAGCTTGGTGAGGTCTAGTACAGATCCTCCAGAAAGCTTCTGAGAGGCCCAAATGCCCTGACCTATTACACCCCCTTCCTAAGCTTCATGCACATTCGCTAAGAATGTTCATGACAAGCTGATAATCTAACAGAAGGAGGGGTATGGGCATAAGGCACGCTCCTATTGAATGTTCTAAGTGTCTATTGTAGTGTCTTGGTACCCCCTTCTTAGAGGTAAAGATATATCTCTACCTGAGAGGGTAAAGTTCTAAGTCTTAAGTATGGTAGGGCTCAAAATGAAAGATGAGAACCACTAAGCAAAAAAGCTAGCATACAAAGTATGAACAATGATAACTGCGTGTGGCGAATCCTAGCGAAGGTGTGCGGGTAGCCTTCTGCTCAGAATTACAAAAAGCCACTTTCTATAAATTCCCGGAATTTGCTTTCACCTTCATCATTTCCTGCATGAACTGCTGACCACGCTGATCACCGATTTATCATCTGTCGATTTCGCCGAGATCCGAACTCGACAGTCATATACCAGACGACGCGTTTCAAGTCATCTGTGAATCCCAATATCACCAGTGATCATATTCAATCAGCATGGGCAAAGGAAAAGAAGGAGCAGGACCAAAAGCGAGCGGCCATGTTAAAGATCGCATTGACCGCATCGAGAATGAGGTGAAAACAAGCAACGAAATTGGTCATGTCCGACGTAATCAACAATTAAACGAAAGGCGACGAACCCAAGGTCAATTTCAAAATGAAATGGAACGTGTCAATGAACAACAACCTTCCAAAGAAGATGAACGAGATCAACAAAGCCCCAATAAAACCAAGAACTCACAAGAACACGAAGGAAATCCGACGACTCCGAACAAACATCGAACTCCTCAACGTTCTCAAAAATCTCCAAATGGGAAGCAAAAGACTCCAAGTAATAGTGGGCCTTCAAACTCTCAGGATATTCCTTCAAGCTCAACCCAATCCCAACCTTCTCACTCATCGCCCTCATCCAGTTCTTCTCTTGTTCCCACCCTTAACCCACCTAAAGATTCAACACCCAAAGGTAAATACTCCACTCCCTGATCCAAAATCCCCACCGACAAAACTTCACTTCGCAAACTACTAGACTCCAACAAGGCTCCACAAATTTTCGACTTTTCACCACAAGGCAACACACAAGCCTTTTCTTCACGCCAACACTCCCTTCCCCCGGAAATCAAAGCCGAAGAGTGGAACTCTTCCGAAGGCTTTGAAGTCGGCATTTTTATGAACGACACACAACACATTTTTGGAGATTCTTACACCCCCCTCCTCTCCACTTCGACCACAAAACAAAAAGAGGCTCTCCAACACGCCAAATATATCTCTTGCGTAGAGGGTTTTGACCAAGACAACCTCTCTCTTGTCCTATCCACATCCGCCACACGCACTTTTCTCGCCACCCCACTTTGCAGCGACATTTTTGATCAAGACGCCGAACACAATACCTACAACCACGTCCTCACCCTCTTTGAATCCGTCCACGACCTCGCATCCAAACAAATTTTCTTGAAAGGAAAAATCTTTCTTCCGGTACTCGACGCAAGCCTCTCCCCCGCCGACACCATCATATGGGACTACCGCCCAATTTTGCAAAAGTTCACAAGATACCTAGACAACATTTCCTACATCGACACTTACAAACCTTTCATTCATGACAACAACAACATCTTTTCTTCAACTCCCATCAAACAAGCCACATTCAACAACACCACCGGCATGATGATCATCACCATTGACACATCCAAAACATACTCTTACCAACCTCCACCACGCACCCCAAAGGACCCCGCCACCACTCGATTAAGAGTTGACATTTTGAAAAAGCAACTCAACGATGGTAGCCGGGAAAGTGCCTACGACTTCATCAATAGGTCACTCCAAGGCAAAATGCATGAAAAGGCATCAATTGCTACCTCAACGGCCGATTTTCAACGAGCGGCTTTCCACAAACGCCCTTCCCCCATCTCCAAACACCCTCAAGGTGACCAAGACCACGAGTACTTCCGTTTCGACATAGATTGTCACACGGAAGAGGTCGAGGAACTAGCAACCACACTCCAACAACGACACCCTCTCACATCTCAATCACCAACAATCATTGCATTCCCCTTTGATCTTGCCACCCACCCCGACACCTTTGTTGCCACGCTTCTTAGAGGACACCCTGCCGCTCCACCACTTGAACTCCTCAACCAACTAACGAGCATCCCGAGAATTGATGAATTTTTGAAATTCGCGATGGTCCGAACCAAATATTCCATTCTCTTCCACGTAGACTCCGAATGCATCCCTTCTCCCACCAACTCGGAAATAGGCCGACTCCATTGGTTGAACCAATTGCTTTGGGATGCAGGTCATGTCTTGCTATACCCCAATGGGAAATACACTCCCAACCCCCGCATTCAGCAAGCCAACTCTCAACCCAAAAAGCACGTCCTCACCTCTTCCAAGGCCGTAGTCGCCGAAGCACCAGCCGCAACCACCCACATTTCCCTCGCCAAAGCAGCGGCTATCTTCGGCGAAATTGAAAAAATCGTTCCACTCCATTTCTCGTCCATGTCAATTGGAACATCACTCCATTACGAGATCACCTATACCAACAACGACTCTCCAATCATTGCACATGGTCAAGAAATCACAGGGATCAATTTTTCTCAAGGTCAGAACATCAATCTCCAAAAACAACAACATCTAATTCACAACAAGCGCCTCACCACCGACCAAGAGCACATCCATGAATGGTCTGTCATCGAACAGCTCGGAGCTGACTTGGGTGCCAAGAGTCATAAAAATCAACTTCTCACCAATAAACCTCCCAATGCTAAATACACGAAGCGAAAGTGAGACCCCACGTCTCCTTCCCTCCACGCATCTTTCTCTCCACCTTCTCAAAGGTTGTCATGTCAATTTCAGAACCCATTCGCGAATCTCTACTTCAACCAGGTTCTCCCCTCCCATACTCCCCCACACCCATGCTTTCTCTCATCACTTAATTGCGATATCGGCTTCGAGCTCTCCACTTCCACCAACTCTAATCGAATCTCTTATCGACATAAATACGTTTATTGTGTGTCGATTCAATCGTCCCCTTCACTGCTCTCATTCTAGTTTCTGCAAGTCTCGGTATGTTTCACAACATCCGTCATTTAAATTTTGCACTCGCTTCCTTTGTTCTACTCCCAACTTCTTCAACACTCGCCACGACTCGCTTTTTGCCCTCATCGCGCCTCCAACCTGTCTCACAGCTACTCCCGTCATTCTTTTTCCCCACCAACCTCTCAACCCGCATGTTCAGGACAACAATCCATTTCAATTTCCAAGAACGAATCAATTTCCAAGAATGAATCAATCAAAGAAGCTCTCTAAGGAACGACAAGGTTCTCCTTCACTCGCACTTGCACATCACCACCGCACAAACACTAACACAACACCTTGCACCCAGCACGACATTCACACGACACAAATCATCACTCCACCTCACTCTACACTCATCGATCACCACTCCGCCACCACCGCTCCACTCTTCGCCTGGATTACGATGACATCATCGAATACTTCATCATCATTAAGCTTGCCTGTTCCCATGCCTCCCCTCCCGATCACGAGCGCTTCGACATCATGGAGATTATCACAAGTTAACATAAATTTGATTTGTGTGCCTCACGAATTGCGCCCAAAACACCAAGGTTCACTTATTCTCATGCCTCCCCTCCCGAGCACAAGCGCTTCGACATCATGGAGACTATCACAAGTTAACAGAGTTTTGATTTGTGTGTCTCACGATTTGCGCCCAAAACACCACGGTTCTCTTATTCTCATGCCTCCCCTCCCGAGCACAAGCGCTTCGACATCATGGAGACTATATCAAGTTAACAGAAATTTGATTTATGTGCCTCACGAATTGCGCCCAAAACACCACGGTTCTCTTATTCTCACGCCTCCCCTCCCGAGCACGAGCGCTTTGACATCATGGAGAGCTTTACACTTTAACGGATTTTGGGTTTATGTCCCCCACATTGATATTTCATTCCCTTTCGTGTTCACCAACAACCCAACCTCACACCACGAACACACCCACGCTCACAATCACATCACTATCACTCCCACTACCCCACCACCACCCCCCCGACCCAATCGCCGGCGATCCCAACACCGAGCCTAATGGTGACAACAACAACACCACCAAACCCCCCTTCATTTTTCTTCCTCACCATCCAAACACCACCAAACACCATCACCCAGTACTCTCTAAAACCACATTACAGATCACAACTCATAACACTGCCAAAAACATGCACGACATCCAAGCCACCGTCCTCCACCACTTTAGCAAGGGAACAGACATTCTATGCCTTCAGGAAATTCCCTCCAACATTACCCTTGACAACTCCCTTGGCCTCACCACCCTCGAAAACTATGCCCCCGACAAGACAAACGGCACTGCCATAATCGTCCACAAACACCTCGCTCCCTTTTGCCGCAAAACCCACCACACTAACATTCACGGTTGTCTCACTACTATAGACATCACCCTACCGGGATACCCCACATTTCGCATCTTCAATATTTATAAAACCCACATCCAATCACATCAACAACGCCTCGCACACGTCATCACCACTCTCCAGCAAAAGGAACCAATTCACCTCCTCATTGGAGACATGAACACTCACCTACAACCACACTTAGACACCGACAACATCAAACACCCAAAATCCTGGCCTTGGCTCTATGACCAACTACACCCACCAACCCCAGACACTACCCCCCGGCTACATGACCTTTTTCGGTCCCAAAACCCCCATCTCCGCCAATGGACAAGGCCCCGTAACAAGCGCCTACCCGACTCCCAATCTCGCATCGATCTCATTATCGCCTCTTCCTCCTTCATTTCCATATTCAATCCACA